>CM060901.1:815420607-816045607 GCA_030737815.1 Allium fistulosum | reverse complement strand
TACAAGTCTATGTATTGCAGTTTTGTAAATGAATATTTAATCCCTTATTATAGATATTAAAACCTTAGGAATTTGAAGGAAAATGACTTGTATAGTATTATGGTTAAAAGAATTAACATTTAACGCTAGTTTAGGGCGTATAAACTGCAAGCTAGAATTGATTAAGCACGAATATATATTTATTTATATAGAGTAATAAACGTGTAATTACGACATATAATTGCATAGCTAATTAGATAGTATTTTTTTTACTAATTTCCCCCTTTATGAAGGTAATTTATATTTTAAGGTGTAATAAGGAAGATTCCTTATAAGGCTTTATTTATGAAATAGTGAAATGTGTATTATATATATAGGATATTTAAATTATAGCTAAGTCATAGGGATGCTAGATTAGTAGAGTTGCACGATAGAAGTTTTCCCATCACTTTAGTGCTACCAATAGTTGTGTACACTTCCTATTGACGTGAAATAACTCCTATTATAAAATTTGTGACAATGGAGGTTAGTCCTCAAATTCTATAGGGTAAATCTGCCCAGCTAACCTGGCTACTAGTTCCTACGAATGGCTGGACTAATGTGAGATGTCATTATGAGTATGGGTCATAATATGTAGGGCTTACTTCGAGGTCATAAGGTATTAAGTGGTTGCTTGAGGACTTGCCTCTTTTCCCCAAATGAAGTATTAAATGGCCAAGGGGCTAGTTATTAGGCACGTTAGGTGATACTTCGATAGGGGTCCGCTTCGGGATAAGGTATTAAGTGACTGATTGAGGGTCCGCCTTTCCATAAAGAAGTATTAAGTGGTTTAAAATATTCCATATTATGTTAGCTAGATAGTTACCATTGAGGAGTCCGCCTTGGGAATATGTATTAAATGATGGGGTCTGTCTCAATTGAGCTCTTAAATGAACAGAGTCTACCTATTTTACAATAAAAGGTATTAAGTGGTTTGAGTACTATCTCTCATATTGTTAGACATTTATGACGTGGGATTTGGGTTATGAGATCTAGAAACCTGCTTCGGAATGGAAGATATTAAGTGGTCATTGTGGACCCACCTTCTTTTCTTATAAAAAGTATTGAATGGTTTTATGTACGTAGACATATTGTTATTTTGAAATATACTGACCAAGTACTGAAATGGTAAGACTCGAGGTTTTTATTCGCAAGACACTTGTTGTTTCTAGCTCTCTCCTTATTACAACACAGGTTAAGGACAGAGTGATATCGGTAAAGAAGCTCGAAGATGGAATGGCTTAAGCTTGTGGTAGTTATTATTATCTTTTATGATATTTTTATGTTATACCCATGATGTAACAGATCTTATGTGATAGTTATATTGGTTACTAACAATCTTTCATAGAAAAATGATTGGAACGTTCTATTTCCTAGGAGCCTCTCTGAGAAAACAAATAAAGTGGACCTATTAAAGAAAGACCAACTAGTCAAGACTGAGTGGATGATAAAGAAAAGAAACAAGTTGACGAGAATAAGATGCCATTAAATCAAGGTAGTGAACCACGAAGTCACAAGAGATATTCTAAATGATGATAGTATATTGGAACGTAAGAAGGGATCATAGGCCCGGTAGAGTAGAAGACATCAAGAAAAGCATAATAAATCACAAGGTGGGTTGCATTAGTTTACTTGAGAATAAGTTTGAGAGAAGGTGAAATAATGAATTTCCAATGTCAATTTGATCCCAAATAGAGCTTTAGAAATTATTCTGCATGCTATTACAAGTGCATAATTATGATTATAATTGATACAACTATCTAGACATTCAAAGTAGTAAACATAAATGACCAACATATCACAATATGGTTTGAAAATATAGGCATAGTAGTAGGGATCTTTACTTTTATTTATCCACATATCTTTGAGTATCTTATAAAAAGATCTTGGTTTGCACTTGAATTGGAAGTGAAAATAATCAAACTTTCTTGGTTTCTCTTAGGAAGCTTAAATTGTATAAGGCATACTAGTGAAAAACTAGGAGGAAAAAAAGTCCCTCGGCAAAATGATGGAGCTAGACATTTTCTTGACAATAAACGGATTAATGGAAAGTATAATATATAGCTTTCAATGCTCATGGTGGTTAGGTCTAGAGTTCAACATACTAATTAGAATAGATGAAGAAATGGCCGACATTTTATGGGTGGAAGCCTTCATGCTATCCTCAATTAGTTATCTCCCATCTAGCACAAGTGATCACATTCCTATAGTTGTACATCTTTATAGAAACGATCCTGCCCCTAACACAAAATCTTTCAGATTCATGCATCATTAAGTGTTATATGATGATTATAAATAGGTAGTCTATGAAGGATGAAAATTGTGACGACCCGCAAACCCGTACCCCTTGAATTGACATTAATCTCCATCAAATCAACTCAAGAAGAACGGACATACGAACCATTTGGGTTAAAGAAGAAAGAGGTAGAAGAAGAAAATAGAAACAACATCAGAATCTCACAAACGCAGCGGAATAAAATATAATAGATAATAACTGATCTTTACACAAAAGAAACTATATCTGTTTTTACATCTCATCATCAGAGTACAACACAATCTATGACGCCCCACCTCTATACCCACGCTAGACAAGAACACTACGGTGTAATGCTGTTGACTAGCACGGAGAATAAGGCTGTGAAGGAGCGACCATCCATGTAATTTCTTTGTGCGAGCACCGATATGTCAGATAGTATAGCATGCATTTCATTTAAGGAGGAAGTCCGACATACTGATACAAACTCAAAGCTATCAAACAGTGGCTATATATAATCATCGGAAACAAATATAGAAATAAACATAACACAAATCAGTCACAGACATCCATATCACAAAGGCGGAAGAAGATATGAATATATATATATATATAACACGTGAAAGTGTACATCAGAGTAGTGGTCTAAAAGATCCACAATAACCCAAAAGAATAGCAACATGTGCTACACAAAAGAATAAGTATACATCATAGTGTCTACATATCAAATGTATACAACAAATACTACTAATCTAAGTAGTTAGCCAAAAGTCAGAGTAATCCTAGAAGAGAAGTCAAGCAGAAGCACCTGTAACATCTCGGTCTGACCCGAGTATTATTTCATAAGAAAATAATAAACGGATCAGTCTAGCTATAAATATCAGATGATATGATATAGAATAAAAGATATGGCATGAACGTATAATAACCATAATAACATACTATAATAAGTATGTAAATGAACATCAATCAAGAGATAAATCGATATCACAAGAATCTTCTCAAAGATCCATAAAATTCACCAAAAAGGTAATGACACACAAATTCACCAATGCACAAAAATTAATAAAACTTATCATTGAAAATCATGAAAATTGGTGAAGCATAAATTCCAGAAATCAACACAAGAAATCCAGCAATCACAAAAAGGGAAAGAGGCCTATCACAAGACGGGAGTATGAAAACTCACCAACATGTGTATCACAAGACGGAAAGCTATTCCATGGTTGCTAACCATTTTCACTAGAACGGCCCGAAGACCATGAGTCAAAACTCCACTAAAATGGCCTGAAGACCATGGGACGCTACCCCACATAGTGAGTAGAAACATCACACAAACGGGGTCTAGTCTCCCTCGCAGACAAAGAGACATCGCACAATTGCTAGTCTAAATCACAAAAATGATCGTCAATGATCATCAAGAAGTGTCAATTACACTAAGCTAGTAAATATATGAGTTTAGCTTCATGTCCCATAACCACTAGCTTAACTTAAATATTTACGAACAAACTGTAAATCTTCACTAGGAAATTGTCACAAAAGGTTCAATCGAACAATTCCAAGATTTAACCAACGAAGCAAACGCAAGCGTTTCATACCACTTGTTTTACTAAGTCGTTTAATTAGATTTCTCATTCGAGTGAGGTAAAGGTTTGTATATACTAATAGATTGGAAAACGGTTTAGGAAAAAGAGCTTTGTAATAAAATAGAGTTGAAATCGTTTTGATAAAAGAGTTTTGATATTTACTACTAGTATTGAAACCATTATATTTTTGAAGTGACAAATCACATAATTGATTGCAGAAACAAATCTATTCACAAAAATTCACATTCGAAGATGTGAATAAAATCCAAGGAAATCAGTTCCAAATCCATCAAGTAAAAGTACCCTAGCGACCTAGCATGGTGCAACCTAAATGGTTGCGAGCTAGCTAGGGTAACATGACTGATCTAAACATTAGAACGGCCTAATTGGTTAACGACCCAGTGTGGAACGAGCTATCTGCCGAACGACCTAAGGTAGGAAGGCCAAGCGACCTAACGACTTTGACAAGGTCGAGAAACGACCTATGGTGTGACGACTTAAGGACTCGCGACCTAAGGGGGTTGAACGACCTAACGTGGCCGTGCTATTTGCAGGCCGAGACTTTTCCACGCGAGCAACCTAACATAGCAGAACGACCTAAGCCCAGAAATGCCAAAAATGCATGAAAAATTGAGATTTTCACCAACTCAATCCAAACCAAAAGCAAATGCACATACCCAAGTGTTACGAATTCATACCCAACAATCAATGATAGTTATAGACAAAGATGTGAGATAAAAATCTCACCTTTGCACCAAAATCAATGAAGATGAAGCTTAAAGCAAAGCAAGAATCAATCCCACTTCAATCTCAACACAAGAAGCTTGAATCCAATGTCTTCTCTTTGAATTTGGAGTTGGATGATGGATTTGCAAGAGAACTTGAGCTTGGAATTTTAATTTCCCATTCCCTCCTCCATTTTTGATGAAGCTTATGTTTTTAGGAAATTATGAAGAGAAGAGGGAGTGGAGGTTGGGCCTAATAGACTAAGTCCAAACCAAAGTCCAAAGCGCAAAAGTGGAAAAATTCCACTATCTCCAAACATATCCAAGTTTATACTTAAAAGATTGCAAATGACATTTTGAACTCAATGGAAGTGGTCTCGAGTCCTAATTTGACCGTATGCAAAAAGTAGCTTTTCGGACCAAAATCCGACTAACGATAAAATATTTAAATAAAATATTTAAATATAAAATCGATAAATATGCGGGTTGTTACACAATCAATAATACATTACTGGACAGTTATATTAACTTGTCCCACTACAGAATACACAGTATACACAACACAGCAGAATATACAACAAGTATGAGTGATACGTCTCGCCATCCAGCTCGTCTCCTGAGCTCCACAGCATCCTATCCTCTATCTGTAATACTCGGTCTGACCCGAGAATTATAATAAAATAACACCCGAGTCAGTCTGGAAAACCAGCGTCAGAAAACACACTCAATTGGATTATTAAAGTTTCAAAACTCTTTGAAATCAAAAGCATCTCGTAAGACCACACCACAAATAAACATGTCGGGTTTTTACCTTACGATAGCCAAAACACTTTTTTATCAAAATCCTCTAATATTATAATAGTGTCTATATACAAATACTTATTTAAATAGCTGAAATTGTTACATCTATTAAATTCCAGCTAATAGGTATACAAACAAAACCGTAAAGGCACATAGGGAGAATGGATTTCCAACTAATGACTAGGCACTGGGGTACCACCTGTCACAGTACCTGGTCTAGATCAGCGTACCGAGGACCACGCCCGATCCTCTGCAACACAAAGCCGGAACTACCCCCTACTGGGTAATTCCGAGTAAGATCACCCTACGGTTGGGATCAGCAACCGCACCCCTAAGCCGAAATAAAAAGGGACATCTAGACAGGGATGACCTCACCCTAATGGGTGCGACCCACATAGCCTTGCTGCATAACCCCTGATTTTCAATCATTCACGGTTGATGAGGCTCGAGGCTAAGCGTTACCTTTTAGAACACATCTCTTAGAATGCCCACCGTCCACCTGACGATGTTCCGAAAGCATTCATCCATACAAGTCCGTTCCGAGTTCGAACGGAACCGAAGGCACTACTCCTACTACATCCATTTTGGAATCACCCTCAGAATTAGTAGCGACTAGCCCTTGCACTTCACTGCTCCATCTTCGACTCCGAACTCGTTTTCCACGAAAACGTACAAACCGAATCAAAGTGGTTTTCGAGAAATTAATCCCGATCCCGGTCTCTTCGAAACGATCAGCGCATTGGCCAATATTGATAGTTGGTTATTTAACTATCAATTAACATTCACAAACATCCATCAAACATAAATAATTTTCCAAATTATTTATTTATCTCACAAATATCTTTGCAAGATATATTTCCATTTTCAACCCTTTTGAAAACGGTTTCAAAACCACTTTTATTCTCACGGAATAAATTTCCCAAATATTGTTTATTTCCACTGAAAATACCAAGTCCAAATACTTTAGATTTTAAAATAATTTAAAAACACTTTATTATAAAATATACTTTAAACATTTAAATTAAACTACTTAAACACTTATTCAAAAATATGTATTTTAAAAATATTTAAAGTAAAACTACTTTATAAAATATAAAATTAATTTTTTTTATCTTTTTAAACATAATACCCAATCACCTTTAAATAATTACTACTAAATAAATTTGGAAAATACTTACTTTAAACTCAAACGTTTAAAAATAATAAATTTTCTAAAACATGCTTTTAAAACAATCCTTAAACTTTTAACTTATACATAAAAATTTGCTTTGAAACGTACTTGGCTATCCTGGGAAATACACTTCTCTTTCACCTCATTTTAAAAATAAATCACTATTTATTTTTAAACAAATTTACCCATTCCTTAATAAATTCCCCCCTGGAATTTATACTTTCAAATATCCTCTGATATATTACTTTATAAACCCAGTTTATAAATTTCATAGTCTCAACTTCCTTTAAAACTTCAATTTCAAACACTTAATCAAATTTCCAAATTGATTTCCAAATCAATTCCATTTGAAATAAATTCTTTTACTTACTCAAGTTTACTTTAAAATCCGTTAATTTCATTAATTCCAGATTCAGCTTCTAAATTGGGATTTTAAAATCTTATTTAACTTGAAATTACAAATTTCAGCTTTATTTTCAAATTTCTTCCTTGACTTTCAAACAAGTTTAAACCTTGAATTTTTAGAATAAATTCTTTTTCCCTTTAAGTAATGTCGCTTAAGTTTTAAAATTCATTATTCCTCAGTTTACTTAAAATCTCTTTTTCCATACTCGAAATTATTTGTTCAAATTTTAAAATCACCTTTATTCTTATCCAGTTTATTCTTAAATTTTTCAAATCCTTTATAATTATTTACTTGAAAATTCACTCTTTTATTTTCTTTTTAAAAATCCAATTCTATATATTTTGATTTCTCAGTATACCAAAATATATTAAATCAAACCATACCATCCAACATTGGCCATTATCAATATAATTCATCACAGAATATCAAATATTCATAACACAGAATATTAAACAATCTAATTAAATTTTTGAGGAATCCAGTTGGATCCCTCCAACCTGTTTCCCTACATCCACAGATGTTAGCACAATACCAATTCCACTTCGAGGTGGAATATCGCGGTATATGGGATTAATATAATATCATCCGCTATTATGCAGTGCATAGGGTCTCATCCGCTATATAATGCGGGAAATCAATCACTCCAATATATATACTATTATATATAATATCACATCCAGACAATTCCATCAATCAACCAATAATTTAAATTTAACTACTTTAATTTAAATGGTAATCCAAATGAGTGAGATTAACTCACCTTTGATTTTTAATTTGCAATCCGATCCAAACCACCTTGCCTCTCTCCGATTTTAGCCCTTGTATAAACATTATATGGTTTATTAATATTCGAACCAATCGAACAATTAATTCCCATAGATTTAATTAACAAATCATTTGATTTAAAACTAAATTCCTTTAATAAATTATCTTTAGTAACTAAATAACCAAATAAGTTAATTTAACTATTTATTCACCAACCCATTATTTAAAATAAACTAGTATATTAAGATACGCAAATGTATATTTATTTTCCTTTTGAAACTACATATACTTAAAAATTTAATTTATCTAGATTCAAAATCTATTTTTTATATAAATTCCACAACATTTACAATATATTTTCCAAATATTCTATGTATATGTATATATATATATATTAAACTCTAATAAAAATAAAATTTCTTTCCAACCTATATATTAAACTAAAAGCAAAACTGTCTTATATCCTACTGTAAAATATATATATATGTAAAATGAAACTGGTTTTAAATTCCTCTTTTCTTCTATAACTCATATAATTTCAAAAAACTTTCATTCAAGGGTTTTCAAGATCATTTCAGAAATTAAGTTTTCTAAATTAAATTACAAAATTAAAACTCAATACCTTAACAGAACACCCCATCCACCAAAGAACACTCGACCAGAGATCTCAACCCAACGCCACCTGGAGCTGTCGAGCCACCATTTCGACTGCACCAAATGCCAAACCCGTCGTCGTCGTGCCTTCCACACCATCTCTAGCTCGAACGCGCCGCTACCTCTTGCTTCGATTCTGGCTACTCGTGCGCATGCGAAACCTAATCTTGCGACCCTCGAGACCCACGAACGAATGTGGCCACTTCGTTATCATATTGTACTCCAGGCAAGCCGTCGCCATCCATGCCGTCGCCACCTCGACAACTGCTTCTTCGCCACGCCCTCCGCAGTGGCCGTCGCGCTAGAGCGCGCCCTTCATCGCCTGCCTTCAACCGCGAGTGTTGCCATGCCCTATTTCCAATCGAACTGGGTTCGAATTTAAAATCGAGCAACTCGGTCCCTCGTTTTTTACTTTGAATTTGATTTTCTTGCCGAACGAATCCGTTCCTCCAGAGGAGAAAAAGGATGGGGTCGCGTTACTGAAGAGAGGAGTAAGGAATTTTATTTTTCTCGATCTGTTAGCGGTGATAAAAAAATGGAAGGGGACACGATTTGATCTTGCGTGTTGGGGAAACAAACTACAGTGACATGGAAAAGTTGTGATGGGAAAGGAAAGCGGCTGATGTGGATAGGATTTCAACTGGAGTTAACTGTATAGATATATTCAATTTAAATTCAAATTGTTCCGATAAATGCAACTTGAAAACTTGACTTCCTATCGAGGCGTACTGCTAGGCATTTATAATGTTAAACCCCTATTCCGAACACAATGGAAAAGGTTCCGAGTCCTAATTCGATCATATGGAGAAGATAGCTTTTTGGATTCAGTTATAATATTAAATTTTCAATATAGATTTCGGCGCGTTTACCTACCATGCGATCACACATCAACTCCAAACACTACAAAATATTGAATCCGATAATAATACACTATTACGGATCCAATGGAACTAGTTTTGTCGAATTCCGAGACTGTGCCTCGGAAAGCTATTTTTAAATATCGATTTAAACGATATAATTTCAAAACTTAACAAAACACTTTTAAATTCAATTTTAAAAGTTCCATCATCAATGTAAATTTTCCAAGCCTTCAAATTATTTTTAACAGGCTTAAAACTCCAGATTCAACATTTTACCCAACTTCAAATTATTTAATTTAATAATTAAATTACTCAATAAATAGTGATATTTGAAATTCAAGTTAAAAATTAACTTTTAAATATTTAAAATCAATTAAATATTCAATTTCAAATATCCAAAAATTATGGGTCGTCACATTCCTCCCCCCTTAAAAGAATTTCGTCCCCGAAATTACTAGTTAGGAAGAATGGTCCGTTAACCATTCTTCATTTCCCAAAACCAAACAATTCCAAACAATTCTCAAAACAATCTTTTTATTAAAGACACACTAATCCTCTTTCTAACTTTCCAAACTTATCCATAAGTCGCAAACAATATCACTTACTTAACAATTCAAATTTAAATTTAAAACCCAATTTTAAAATTTTAAAATTTTCTCAAAATTTTTCTAACTCTCTAAATTTTCGAAAAATTTCACCGGCGTCTCCTTTGCGCGGCTAGATCGGTACAACTACAAAATGCCTCTACGGGCTCCCAAATTTCAAAAGAAAACAAAAGGCAAGTGGCTAGATCAGAAAATCATCAAATTTCATATGACAATTTAAATACATACCTTTTTGTTGGGCCATTTAAATTTATCTTCTGAAATCAAAAATCAATTCCTTTTGCTTTTTAAACACTTATGTCCTACTCAGCAATAATATCCAACTACAACATTCAAAATCGCTTTACACATTTCTTTACAAAAGTTTTCATATCTACTTTACTTAAGCCCATACGATGCACATATATCATCCGTACGCAATACCAAATCTGATCGCTCACTCGATCACACAACTTCACTTCCGAACTAGTATCGTCCACTTGACTTTCTAGTGCGGACTCAGATCTGGTTTCCTGATCCGAAACCGTCATTCTCCTTGCATAGTCACAAACTATGATAGAGAATTTCCAGAATCAATCAAAATCCATATCCAGGATTCGCCGTCGAAAATCGAGTGAAAAATCCTAACTCGGATCGGTATAATTACCTCGAAATTCTATGCTCGAATCCGGATCAAATCACTATGCGAATAAAATAATATACGTACATCCTACATATTTATTTCCATTGATTATTAAATATATCAACTACCTTTTATTCACATTCATTTGATTTTGGTTTCCATTCACGTATTCACAATTTATCCTATTTCCCAACCTTCAGTTTTAATCTCCATTCGGTTATTAACTTAGTATATCTTCAATACCAAATTTACTCAAGAATTTTCACCTTACTTTACATACACAATTTTAAATTATGTTTCAATATTCAATTTCGATTCTATTTGCTTACAAATTTTGAAATCACTTGTCGTTAGTGAAAATTTTTAAAAATTTTCTAACTCCCAAAATTTTCGGAAAATTTTGGCAAGGTCCCCTTTGTACGGAGGATCTTTTGCAATTTGCCAAGAGATATAAATATATATACATCGACCCATACGGTCAGAAAACAAAAAAACAAACAACAGTTCATATTTCCTATCTTTTTATTGCGTGGGTGTACCTTTATTTAGCATTTTTAAGCAAGCGGCTTATTTATTTACCATTTAGCGCGCCCAAAATCCAGCCAAACGGCTTCCCGGTACTTGTACTTACTCAATTAATACATGTAAGTGCTAAATACATATAATTCACTAGTATTTTACTTATTTAAAATAGCTGAAACATGCATTAGATAAACAATGCATACTAAACAGTCTTTCATTAGCAATTTCAATGTACCAACATTAATTTTAATTGCTTACAACCAATCACCCATCGTTTTACTTAATCAGAATGGTTAACAACTCACATTTAATTCCTTCCATTTTAATTCATTCACTACCATTTTATTTAGCTCAACACATTCCAAGCTTGTATACTACTAACCCTTCCCAAATTAATTCAACCCAAACTTTTATTTAATGGTCTTCCATTCTTACTCGAGGTCGAGCTTCTAATTATTCTTAACTTAAGTTAATTTACTTCAATTTATCCCAACTTCAAACTTAAGTTCACTTCCAGTTAATTTGATTCTCATCTAATCAAATTCCATTTAATTTAGTTAGCCTATCCATTTTAATTTTTAATTCACATTCTCAATTTATCAAAATAATATCTAAGCACATATTTAACTCATTTATACTCGAATTGGATTTTATTTGCAACTCAAATCATTTTCTATTATAATCCAATTCCATTTTATTTGACAACATTTCCACTTACATTTAATTCATCCCCAATCCAAGTTGAATTTTATTTATAACCCGAGTTTATTTCACAATTCAACTTCTATTTTACCAAATTGGGTTCCATTCCCATATCTCACCAGCATATTCAATTTCTAATTAATTCCAAATTAGTTTACTCCCACTTCCAATTCAATATTTGATTTCTATTTTCAATATCACTTCATTATTTTACTTGAGTTTTATTTAATTTATAATCCGAGTTTAGATTCCTATTTCACTTTCCAAAATACCAAATAAATTTTATTTTGGCTTAGTCCTTCCATTTTTAGATTTTAACTCGAGATTATTTAGCCCAGAGTATTTTATTCAACGGACTTCTATTTCTTTATCAACCGTCAAAGAGTATTTATTCCAATTCAATTTTACTTCAACTTACTTCACACAATTCATCTACATTTTATTAAGTAAGAACTTAATTCCATTTAATATATCCACCACATGATACAATTCCATAAGCATTTTAAATTATCTTCCAGAGTTTAAGCAACATTTCAAAATCACCCTTGAAATCAATTATATCCAAAATTCTTTGGCAAATTCAATTATCCCTTTGAATATCAAAACCAAACCCAGTTTGCAAACAATTCCAATTTTAAACATTCAGGTAGCGATTCCGCCTTTGGAAACTCGAAAACGAACACCGATGATGTCGCGATCATCATCGGAATTATTTTCCAACGACCGAAGAGAGTTTAGTGCTTTTATCCCAATCAAAAGC
Organism: Allium fistulosum; assembly: GCA_030737815.1. Lineage (NCBI taxonomy): Eukaryota > Viridiplantae > Streptophyta > Magnoliopsida > Asparagales > Amaryllidaceae > Allium > Allium fistulosum. The sequence continues at coordinate 816,033,156 of CM060901.1, read as the reverse complement.
ATTTCAAATATTTTTAAATTCCAAACCTCACCAAATTTCAAATCCAATTCAAAAAAATTTTCCAAATAATATCACCATTATTTCTTCAAAACCTTTGAAAACCATTTTCAAACCCAAAAGAATTTAAACCTTTCCCAAAATTTCAAATTTCAAATTCTTTCAATCTATATTCAACATTACTCCGGAATTTACCTCATTTCAATTATAATTCACATTTATAATTCACATTCATAAATCCCATTTGTTATATAAATTTATTCCTTAGTTTTGGTTAAAATTTTCAATTTCTTATTCAATTTTACACAACAATGATAATAATTTAATATTATCATTTCCTAACAACCAAACAACCATATATATATCTATAATAATTTCCAAAAATTATTTCTTTTATATAAAAAAATAATTTGGGTAAAATTATTTCATTTACCCTATTTAAAAACAATACAGTGTCGGTTTATCTCATTCAAGAGTTTAGAAACCCCTAACGATGTCGTGGCATCCCACATATCGACCAGAATCCATAAACACTCAACCGATAAATCAACACAGTATAGAAACAAATTTTATATTCACTAACAAATACGCGCTCATATCTATTAATACACTCAAACTCATTCTAGAGTACTACGGACTCTATTTATAATGAGTAATCCCCACCAGAGCCAAGGTTATCGCCAGCCTAAGCTCTGATACCACTATGACGACCTGCAAACCCGTACCCCTTGAATTGACATTAATCTTCATCAAATCAACTTAAGAAGAACGGATATACGAACCATTTGGGTTAAAGAAGAAAGAGGTAGAAGAAGAAAATAGAAACAACATCAGAATCTCACAAACGCAGCGGAATAAAATATAATAGATAATAACTGATCTTTACACAAAAGAAACTATATCTGTTTTTACATCTCATCATCAGAGTACAACACAATCAATAATACATTACTGGATAGTTATATTATCTTGTCCCACTACAGAATACACAGTATACACAACACAGCGGAATATACAACAAGTACGAGTGATACGTCTCGCCATCCAGCTCGTCTCCTGAGCTCCACAGCATCCTATCCTATATCTGTAATACTCGGTCTGACCCGAGCATTATAATAAAATAACACCCGAGTCAGTCTGGAAAACCAGCGTGAGAAAACACACTCAATTGGATTATTAAAGTTTCAAAACTGTTTGAAATCAAAAGCATCTCGTAAGACCACGCCACAAATAAACATGTCGGGTTTTTATCTTATGATAGCCAAAACACTTTTTATCAAAATCCTCTGATATTATAATAGTGTCTATATACAAATACTTATTCAAATAGCTGAAATTGTTGCATCTATTAAATTCCAGCTAATAAGTATACAAACAAAACCGTAAAGGCACGTAGGGAGAATGGATTTCCAACTAATGACTAGGCACTGGGGTACCACCTGTCACAGTACCTGGTCTAGATCAGCGTACCAAGGACCACACCCGATCCCCTGCAACACAAAGCCGGAACTACCCCTTACTGGGTAATTCCGAGTAAGATCACCCTACGGTTGGGATCAGCAACCGCACCAATAAGCCGAAATAAAAAGGGACATCTAGACAGGGACGACCTCACCCTAATGGGTGCGACCCATATAGTCTTGCTGCATAACCCCTGATTTTGGTCATTCCTGGTTGATGAGGCTCGAGGCTAAGCGTTACCTTTTCAGAACACATCTCTTAGAATGCCCACCGTCCACCTGACGATGTTCCTAAAGCATTCATCCATACAAGTCCGTTCACCTGACGATGTTCCTAAACATTCATCCATACAAGTCCGTTCCGGGTTGGAACAGAACTGAAGCCACTAATCCTACTACATCCATTTTGGAATCACCCTCAGGATTAGTAGCGACTAGCCCTTGCATTTCACTGCTCCATCTTCGAATCCGAACTCGTTTTCCACGAAAACGTACAAACCGAATCGAAATGGTTTTCGAGAAATTAATCCCGATCCCGGTCTCTTCGAAACGATCAGCGCATTGGCCAATATTGATAGTCGGTTATTTAACTATCAATTAACATTCACAAACATCCATTAAACATAAATAATTTTCCAAATTATTTATTTACCTCACAAATATCTTCGCACGATATATTTCCTTTTTCAACCCTTTTGAAACGGTTTCAAAACCACCTTTTTTTCTCACGGAATAAATTTCCTAAATATTGTTTATTTCCACTGAAAATACCAAGTCCAAATACTTTAGATTTTAAAATAATTTAAAAACACTTTATCATAAAATATACTTTAAACATTTAAATTAAACTACTTAAACACTTATTCAAAAATATGTATTTTAAAAATATTTAAAGTAAAACTACTTTATAAAATATAAAATTAATTTTTTTTATCTTTTTAAACATAATACCCAGTCACCTTTAAATAATTACTACTAAATAAATTTGGAAAATACTTACTTTATACTCAAACGTTTAAAAATAATAAATTTTCTAAAACATACTTTTAAAACAATCCTTAAACTTTTACTTATACTTAAAAATTTGCTTTGAAACGTACTTGGCTATCCTGGGAAATACACTTCTCTTTCACCTCTTTTTAAAATTAAATCACTATTTATTTTTAAACAAATTTACCCATTCCTTAATAAATTCCCCCCGGAATTTATACTTTCAAATATCCTCTGATATATTACTTTATAAACCCAGTTTACAAATTTCATAGTCTCAACTTCCTTTAAAACTTCAATTTCAAACACTTAATCAAATTTCCAAATTGATTTCCAAATCAATTCCAGTTGAAATAAATTCTTTTACTTACTCAAGTTTACTTTAAAATCCGTTAATTTCATTAATTCCAGATTCATCTTCTAAATTAGGATTTTAAAATCTTATTTAACTTGAAATTAAAAATTTCAGCTTTATTTTCAAATTTCTTCCTTAACTTTCAAACAAGTTTAAACCTTTAATTTTTAGAAAAAATATTTTTTCCCTTTAAGTAATGTCGCTTAAGTTTTAAAATTCATTATTCCTCGATTTATTTAAAATCTCTTTTTCCATACTCGAAATTATTTGTTCAAATTTTAAAATCACCTTTATTCTTATCCAATTTATTCTTAAATTTATTCAAATCCTCTATAATTATTTACTTTAAAATTCACTCTTTTATTTTCTTTTCAAAAATCCAATTCTATATATTTTGATTTCTCAGTATACCAAAATATATTAAATCAAACCATAGCATCCAACATTGCCCATTATCAATATAATTCATCACAGAATATCAAATATTCATAACACAGAATATTAAAAAATCTAAATAAATTTTTGAGGAATCCAGTTGGATCCCTCCAACTTGTTTCCCTGCATCTACAGATGTTAGCACAATACCAATTCCACTTCGAGGTGGAATATCGCAGTATATGGGATTAATATAATATCATCCGCTATTATGCGGCACATAGGGTCTCATCCGCTATATAATGCGGGAAATCAATAACTCTAATATATATATATATACTATTATATATAATATCACATCCAAACAATTCCATCAATCAACCAATAATTTAAATTTAACTATTTAAATTTAAATGGTAATCCAAATGAGTGAGATTAACTCACCTTTGATTTTTAATTTGCAATCCGATCCAAACCACCTTGCCTCTCTCCGATTTTAGCCCTTGTATAAACATTATATGGTTTATTAATATTCGAACTAATCGGACAATTAATTCCCATAGATTTAATTAACAAATCATTTGATTTAAAGCTAAATTCCTTTAATAAATTATCTTTAGTAACTAAATAACCAAATAAGTTAATTTAACTATTTATTCACCAACCCATTATTTAAAATAAGCTAGTATATTAAGATATGCAAATGCATATTTATTTTCCTTATGAAACTACATATACTTAAAAATTTAATTTATCTAGATTCAAAATCTAATTTATATATAAATTCCACAACATTTACAATTCTATATTTTCCAAATATTCTATGTATATGTATATATATTAAACTCAAATAAAAATAAAATTTCTTTCTAACCTATATATTAAACTAAAAGCAAAACTGTCTTATATCCTACTGTAAAATATATATATGTAAAATGAAACTAGTTTTAAATTCCTCTTCTCTTCTATTCCTCATATAATTTCAAAAAACTTTCATTCAAGGGTTTTCAAGATCATTTCAGAAATTAAGTTTTCTAAATTAAATTACAAAATTAAAACTCAATACCTTAACAGAATACCCCATCCACCAAAGAACACTCGACCAGAGATCTCAACCCAACGCCACCTGGAGCTGTCGAGCCACCATTTCAACTGCACCAAATGCCAAACCCGTCGTCGTCGTGCCTTCCACACCACCTCTAGCTCGAACGCGCCGCTACCACTTGCCTCGATTCTGGCTACTCGTGCACATGCGAAACCTAATCTCGCGACCCTCGAGACCCACGAACCAATGTGGCCACTTCGTTATCAGATTGTACTTCAAGCAAGCTGTCGCCTTCCATGTTGTCGCCACCTCAACAACTGCTTCTTCGCCACGCCCTCCGCCATTGGCCGCCGCGTTAGAGTGCGCCCTTCATCGCCTGCCTTCGACCGCGAGTGTTTCCATGCCCTATTTCCAATCGAACTGGGTTCGAATTTAAAATTGAGCAACTCGGTCCCTCTTTTTTTTACTTCGAATTTGATTTTCTTGCCGAACGAATTCGTTCCTCCAAAGGAGAAAAAGGATGGGGTCGCATTACTAAAGAGAGGAGTAAGGAATTTTATTTTTCTCGATCTGTTAGCGGTGATAAAAAAAATGGGAGGGGACACGATTTGATCTTGCGTGTTGGGGAAACAAACTACAGTGACAGGGAAAAGTTGTGATGGGAAAGGAAGGCAGCTGATGTGGATAGGATTTCAACTAGAGTTAACTGTATAGATATATTCAATTTAAATTCAAATTGTTCCGATAAGTGCAACTTGAAAACTTGACTTCCTATCGAGGCGTACCGCTAGGCATTCATAATGTTAAACCCCTATTCCACACACAATGGAAAAGGTTCCGAGTCCTAATTCGATCATATGGAGAAGATAGCTTTTTGGATTCAGTTATAATATTAAATTTTCAATATAAATTTCAGCGCGTTTACCTACCATGCGATTACACATCAACTCCAAACACTACAAAATTTGGAATCCGATAATAATACACTATTATAGATCCAATGGAACTGGTTTCGTCGAATTCCGAGACTGTGCCTCGGAAGGCTATTTTTAAATATCGATTTAAACGATATAATTTCAAAACTTAACAAAACACTTTTAAATTCAATTTTAAAAGTTCCATCACCTTTAGTATTATCAATGTATATTTTCCAAGCCTTCAAATTATTTTTAATAGGCTTAAACTCCAGATTCAATATTTTACCCAACTTCAAATTATTTAATTTAATAATTAAATTACTCAATAAATAATAATATTTGAAATTCAAGTTAAAAATTAACTTTTAAATGTTTAAAATCAATTAAATATTCCAATTTCAAATATCCAAAAATTCCGGGTCATCACAAAAATGCGAACCAGAAGGTTAATCGTTATACTATTTGATACAAAAACAGAGAAATGTAAAAAAACTGCTGAAATTTTGGAGTAAGAATAAGAATTCAACTCACTTTGAAGTTGATTAGATAAAGAAAAGATGCAGTGTTATACAAGAGAATCAAGCAAAACCACAATTATGCTACTACGTCTGAACTGAAGGAATTGACAATGAAATCGGAAACAACATTGAGGCAAGAATATATGGATGCGAGACAGAAATCAAAGTGTAACTGATTGAAATTAGGTAATTATTACAACATTCTTCTATGCAAAAATGATACGTAGAAACAACAAAAACTCCTAGACAAACGTTATTTCAATCAATGGGGAACCATGCAACAATCAAAATAAATTTGTTGTTAGAGAAAGGGGATTATTCAAGGAATTATACAACCAATAGTTTAAAATAACGCATTATCCATACATTATTTACAACAACATCGTCATTGAATATGGCCAAAATTTTCTAAATGATGAGATTGATATTGTTGTGGTAGAGTTTGGGGTATGCCCTAGGGGCAATTATGTAATTTATTACATATATCTAACTCAATAACCAATTTTGTTCAAAATAAAAGGTGTTTATTTCTATTACATTCTTGATATAATATGTTATATTAATTAATTAATTTAATTAAAAGTATACTTAATAGAAAATCCATAAATGGTAAGTTTTATGATGGTAGTTACAAAGTGTTGTAACCGTAAGTAATCTATCACAATGAAAATAAGTATACCATTTTAAATATTCCTAGTCAAGATAAATCGAGACTGGATATCGATATATCCGTCGAGACTAAAGTAGGTAACGTTTTCTAAATATTAGCAGTGTATTACTCATGGCTATTTGGGGCATCAAGGGATTACGTACTAAAAGTTATTGTACAACTATAAAATGACTTACTCGATAGTTTTCTGTTGGTATAACTAAGGTCAACGGAAAATATCGATGTGATAAAATTACACAGTTCTCTTGATTTGAGAATGATGTTGCTCTTCAATGTGGAAGCTCCGCTTTGATTATAGTTAAATTGTAGCATGGCGCCCATCGAACGACTACAGTTTGGTCGATTGGAAGCATTGGAAGTGAGATACTATTCAAAAGAGGATTCGTCTTCTCAATTATATGAAGTTATTATCATGGTCAACTAAAGTCGGCTCAATGATACGCAGTTAAAGCCTCGCTAGAGCCCCGCAAAATCCTCGTTATAGTGCATAGCACTCTTTGATCCCTACGCTTTTTCAATATAACGCTATTAAACAGTAGACCCGCTTTAAGCCCCACTATTTTTCACTACACTCACCAATTCAAGGCATTTTAGCACCCGCTTTAGCAAAGTTAATATAAAAAGGTTGATTTGACCAGTTTTCTTTTGAACCAAATCAACAAACTTAGGGTAAAGACCTAATTTTAAGACATAAACACTCAACATAAGTTAAAAATTTGTTGTAGTCAATAGATTTGGATTGCATAAATCATTATATTCTTTATTTTTATTCTATAAGGTTGAACAATGTTTTTTTTCCTACACAAATGATGTGGGGATGAGAATAAATTAACTTAAATATTTGGTTTTATATTAATGAAGCCTTTTGCACCTCTGTTATTTTTCGTTATATCCCCGCTTTATCCCCGCTATAACCTTTTGCACCTCCACCGCTATGGAACTGCTAAGCGCTTTAATAACATAGGCTCAAAGTCAAAATCTCTAGCCCGAGCATTTCGGTTAATAAAATTGTTATTATTGAACCAAGGACTTTGTGTTTGGACTATAGAGTTGAATATAATGATATTGGAATTTTGACTATCAAATTCCATAAGTCCAAAGTGATATAATTTTAATGAAGAAAATTGGTGTAAATAATAGTCACAACTGGGTTATGCTTAACAAAGTAAAATTAGATTTTACCGAAACCAGATAAGCGATAAATTTGACCAAAATATCACACCACCTGCGAAGTGACGTGTAACGACCCATAAATTTTCGATGATTTAATTTGTTAATTTAATAAATTTTGTTATTTAATATTGGAAGAAATAAAAAGTTGTAATGTAATAATGAAATGAGTACTAAAATGAAATGTTACAATGTTAATTAAAGCAAATTATTAACAATTTGAATGAAATTCCAATGAATGAGATAATGTAAATGTTATACTTGGCTATAAATTAAATATAAGAAAACAAACGTAAACATTGAATTAATTAATGAATTTAAAATATAATAAATGGTAGTTGAATAAAATCGATGTTCTGTAAGTAATTATAATATTTGTTTGAAAGTAATAAACTTAAATGTAATTAAAGGTTAATGGTAACAATTGTTACAAGTTACCTATTTGTTTAGTTCATAAAATTTAATTTGAAATCAATTGCAGTTAGTGTAGATTAAATTTGTAATTGGAGAATGCTAATTCAATAAGGAGTAACCAATGTTAATTTTATTCAAAATATGACAATTAGTTGAATTAAAGAATAGAAATAAAGATTTATAAATTTATTGGAATTCAAATTATAATAATTGGATTAATTGCAAATAAAATGAAATTAAATATTTAAAATATTACGTAAATGGAAATAAAGATGAAATTGGGAAACATTAATGTGCTAAGAGATAAACTAATGTTGGTTATACCCTTATTGGAATAACAGACTTGAATAACAAGGTTTAAAAATTAAATAAAAGGATTTATTGGAATTTCAATTGATAATTTATGAATTTACTGAAATTGAAATTAAATACTGTAATTGGTAAATTAATTAACTTTGAATCGATATCTAATTTTTTTAAAGTATTGTAATTGTTTAAGAAATCAAAAATGATAAAATTTGTTAATTATGGAATTGAAATTGAAAATTTTGATTTAATTAATTTAATGTTAATTTATTTAATTAACCTGAAAAATAGCCATTTTGGCCACTGACTCGGATTTCGACGAAACTAGTTTCATCGGATCCGTAACGGTGAATTATTATAGGATTTCAAGTTTCGTAGCGATCAGACTTGCCGTTTGATCGAACGGACTCGAAACGCCTAGAAATTAATTTAATTGAAATCAATTGAAATCAATTTGAAATAAGCTGATTTTAACATAACTTCTTCATACGATGGAATTTGGACTTGAAACCTGTTCCATTGGGTTTAAATTTTTTTGAAAACATCCATTTTGATATATGGGATGATCCAATTTCGTTCCGGAGACAGAACAGACTTTTCGGGTCATTTATTGTTCAAACCCAAATCGATCTAATCCATTTGTTCTATTTCTGATCCATCTATAAATAGCTAATTATAAACCCTAGGTTTTTTCTATTCTCATTTGTCTGTACATATATTTCTTTCTCAACTCCTCATTCCAATGGCAGACAAACAAATTCTAGATCCAATTGCAAATCAAAAACCAAATCAAAATTTCAAACTCCACAAACTATATTGAATTTTATATCGATTTAAAGCTCTCGATGAGTGCAAGTCAAATCTGTGATTCTTTTTTCAACTGGACGCATCATTTGATCTGTAAACGTCAGAGAATCCTCGGCCGTACGTTTAAGGGTTTTGACGATCCAACGGTAGATCGTCGTCCGATCGATGATCGGGTTGGGCCGTTGGGAAGGTGTCGTCGAGCAGGTCGCATCCATACCATCCGTTCATGCTAGGGGTGTCGTATTTCGCAAGAATTAAGCGTCGAAGGGGGACGGTGGTGCTCCGCCTCTGGTGATCTTGGAGGTCGCGCGTGGCCACCATAGGCGCGCCTGGTCGTGGGCGTGTCAACGCCAGTGTTCGATCGTGGTAGATGGCATCGTAGTGGGGGCGGCGTACGATTGAAGGTGGCGGCCATAGGTTGTTGATCGAGGTCGAGATGCATACGCTAGGGTTAGTGAACGTGAGGTGACGTGTCTTTTTTTAAATTCAAATCGTATAATGTTCTAACACGTATATCTTTTACATACAAGGTCTGATTCACGCACGGTTTGATCCGCTGGGATCGTATCGAAATTCCGAACATTTTGATGCTGGTTTGGACGAATTCCGAGACTGTTTGAATTTTGGGTTTAAATTGGATTTAAATTCAATTTAAATTCAAAGGTGAGTGTTTTAACCCACTCACAACTTCTAAAATTCTTTTGTTTAATTAAATTTATTATGTGACTAGAAATTTATTTATGATTGTTTGGTATATTTTAAATCATAATCTCAGTTAATTTGAATTTATTTGAATTAAATTGTTATTATATTTATGATTGAATATATATATTGCCAGTTAAATACCTATTATTGATTATCAGTTCTATATGGATATTTATTGATTGATTTGGATGATGTTTGTAATGGATGTTGATTGTTGATATTGGATGAATGGATGTTTTATTTTATATATCGTTATAAACTGCAAGTTCACTATGGGTTGAAATGTTACTTACCCGAATGATCTTTAGATTAAGGAAAAATCATTATGGGTTGAAATGTTAGACTCGAGCGATTTTATGGATTTAATATTTTCAGGATTGCGGATTGGAATGATATATATCCGTAAATATAAAATTTTAAATTGCGGATTGAAATGATGAATATCTGTATCACTTGACCCTAGGGTAGAGAATTATATACGGACACCGGATTGGTTAAATTAAATGATTTTAAAGCTTTAAATTTTTGAATCCTTTTAAATGATATTTTGAAATAAAAAATTTATTTATACGAATTGAATTATTATCGGAATTCAAGTTATGATAAAATTAGAATTGGTTTAAAGGTATTGTTAAAAAGAATTTAATTGAGATTTCAAAGTTGAATTTGGAATAAAAAGTGAAATTTGTCAAAATTGAATTATTTTAAGTTGTTTGAAATATAACTTTGAAATATATTGAACTTGGAGTAATTTAAATTGATATTTCAAACATGGATTGGAGGCGATATTGAATTAAATATTTTATTGAGAATTGGAATTGGGAAATTTGAAATTGGATTTTGGGATATTAAAATGGTCCAAATGTACTGGAATGGAATAAATAGTTTAAATTGATATAAATTTCAAATTCATATTTTTATATAAACTGTTTTAAATATATTATTTTAAAGGACTTTAATTATTAAGATTTTTAAACCTTTAAACTAATTAACCTGTTTTAACTTATTTTAAATCTAATTAATCTATTTTAAAGCTATTTAATCTATTTTAATTATATTTAATATATTTTAAATATATATTAACTATTTATAACTAATTAAAACTATTTTCTTCTAAATTCCAAACTAAGTAAAATGGATGGGTTTATATTCAAATTCTCGATTTTTAAGTGAATATGGTTAATGATGTTATAACCTACGTTAGGAATTAAATAACATATTTGGTTCAATATGATAATTTTGAAATGAGAGTTTAACCTATTTTGGAAACACGAATTTTGAAAGGAAATATAATTTCGAACTATGATTTCAAATGTGATATGATTTCAAAGGTAAATATGAGCAATGATTTGAATTGAATATGATATTTTGATATCAATTATGAAATGGTTTTGGAAATGTAAAAGAACCATCCGGTGTGTAATAAGTGATTGGTTGTTAAAGAGACCGGGATCGGATATGGGCATACTCTCTGTCGATACCGAAAACCACTTTGACAACTATGTACGCGGTGGAGATTCCAGAATAAAGTAGGATGGTGGTGACGATCCTATATGAGGTATATACGTGGACCCAACTCCCTTGAGTTGGCATAAGGTGGCTAAAACAGGAGTAAATGACGAGCCAATGAGGTAGCTCCTCTGAGCGGACACACTCAGTCGATCTATATTCTGACTTTGTGATTTATTCGGTGGCCACCCTTCGATTTTACTCGGGAGTGTGTTTCGAGTTGGGCGGTAGTTGCGGCTATGCATTACCAACAGTCCGGAAGTGTAATAGGTATATCTACCCTCACATTGCCTAGTTGTGCCGTGTCACCTACCCTAGCGCGCTTTCTACGAGTTTGGTTTGTACCATACCTATGGAGTGCCCTTTGACAACACCCAGTACGGGTGGGATTACGGTACCGTATAGACTATGGGAATATATAAAATGTGTTAAGGGAGATATGGGTAACACATTAATGCTATTTTAATAGTTTATATTACTGTAGACATATTATAATAGCATATTGTACTACATAGTAGATAGTTTAACGGATCCTTAGGAGATGTGAATCCCGAACATCTCTTAATTTACTGCACGTTAGACACTAGATAGGAGATGTCAAACCCCGTAAACATCTTCGACGCCGTTTATACTCATATTTATTTACCGTTGATTTAACTCACATAAGATATTTTAGTTCTGACTCGAGTGTTTTGTCTTTTCAATTCGCTCGGGTCAGCCTGAGCATTTCAGGATTTGAAGACCTTATTTTTGGACGAAGACGAAGATTTGTACTACTATTATTTACTATATTTTTTCCACTGCATCATGCTGTTCCGTTGTAATGTTATGTATTTATCTCTGATAGGTGTAACTCTGATTTTGTATTGTATAAGTATAATCGAATGTTTTGTAAACAGCTTCATGAACTGTTATTTGATTATTATATTTTGTCATTCCGCTGCGAGATTCTGTTTTATTTTATTTCTTTCTCTTTTTCTTATTTACCCCAAATAACAATCCATCTTCTGTATAGTTTGAGCCGGTGTGTGTCTGCTTAAGGCGTACAAAAAGGCAGGATGTTACATGATGTGTGAACATTAATATTCGAATAGTTCAATGTTAACCTGTAACATCCCCTATTTTGAGGCCCGAAGCTAAGTGCTAGAGATACTACAGTCATCTATAGTATTAACTTCCGATGACAAAATACGGTAATGTTAATGGTATCCATAATATCAGAAGCACGTGAATATGAAATAAAATCAACACAGATTTCAAAAATAGCTTTTTTGATACATTTCAAATCAATATTTCATATTCAATTACATAATCCCAAATCGATTCTCAGGTTTTGATCAAATATAATTATTACAATTTATGCCAAGAGTGGCATATGAAGATGCCCCCTTGTACCAGACATATCAATCATAAATACATCATAGCGGAAATAATACTAAAAAACTCCTACACAGCTAGCTTTGCCTCATGCACGTCTTCGGTAGCTTATTCGTCCAACCTACTAAACCTGAAAAGTTCTTAACTCTCAATCTACTCAAATTTAATTTTGAGCACCCGAGAGTTTAAAGGGATAACAAAAACTTTGAGTCAGACATAAAGCCCGGTGTGAATAATTCTATTCCATCTCGGTTTACTGATATTAGGTGAGACCATGTCGCTTAGCGGAATGGGTTTCCCCTCACTAATATCCCTTTAAAAGCATATCTTTTGCAAATCATAATCTGCAATCAAACCGATTATAATAACAATAGCAAAAACATATATACACATAAATAGGTAATTGATGGACTATCCGTCTGAACGTTATAGTTTTATCTGACTAACTATTAACCATTCATTGATTCGAGCCTACCAGACATAATAAATATTCTAACTTCTATTAGATACAATACTGGACGATCTGTCCTTAACTTTATTCTTCTAGGGTCAACTGATCCTAATAGTTTTGCAGGCTTACTAATAAACTACCTCTACTCTGTGTATTCCTTTCCATGTGTAACATCATTTTAGTCTTACCTGTGACAAAGCCCTACACACTGGAATTTTGGATTTATATCAGCTATGGGCTACTAGCTAAAGTATAGGGTGCGACCCTACACCAGCCATATCTGGTCTTTTAATATCCAAGTCATACACTTACGGTTAACTACCCTATTCAATTTTCCTTGAAAACATTTCTTTTAATTGATTTAACCCTTTAAATCATACTTAGACAAGGAAAATATACTCTTTGCTTTTCTCAAAATACCTATGCTATGACATATGCTTTACACAAAACAATGTTGATGAAATCTAAATCAATGAGATTATTTATCCCTTCAAAATAAGTTAAAGCCGTTTTTTAACTTAGAAAACTTTAGGCCATAAAGCCAAAACAACACCTTCGAAACTATTGTTTGAAACCTTAAACAATCCCTTTCGATATCATTGGAAACATCCCTTTTGAAATCGTTGCTTAAAATCTTAGACATCCTCTTTCGAAACCATCAAACATACCTTTCGAAAGTATTGGAAACATTCCTTTAGAAACACCTGAAAACGTACTTTTCGAAAGCAATGGGTTTGAGTAAAAATTTGTGGAAACATAGCTTCGAAACCATTTAAAGGTATTTCTTTCGAAACCATAGTTTGAAAACAAAACAAACTGCAAAGTATATAAAAAAGGGACACATTCGAAAGCTATCCCTTCGAAAGACCTATGGTGACGGCAACATGCTTCCGCATGTATACTTGGGTTTAAACAAGCGGCTTCAACCATGTCGAAAGGTATGGGAGTGACACCCACCCTTTTGCATGTATAAGTTAAAAGAAAAGCGACTCAAAGGTTGCGGAAGGGTATTGATTTGAAACCTACCTTCCGCACATATTGGTTTAGGGATTTAAAAAGGCGGCGTCTAACAAAGGCGAAAGCTATCAATGCGGAAGCTATAGAGTCTAATGCTATTAAAGGCGGCTTCAATATGTTCGAAATGCCAACGAAAGCGACTTTAACCCTTACGAAAGCATGCTTTCGCTACCATTACTGTAACGACCCGTATTTTTACGGATCGAAACATCATAAAATAGTTGAAATTTGGTTGCATTGTTGATAAGTTGTCCAGAGTTTAAGTATTAGGTCGTGAACGACCTAGAGTATGTCGTAAGTCGTGTGCGACTTATGATGCTTCAGCTCCGACTTACTTGTAGCGTTACATCTTGACATCTATATTGTAGAAGTGGTAAGTCGGGGACGACTTAAGGGGAGTATATCATAGGCAACCTAAGGATTGGGATAAGTCGTATGTTGAGGCTTAGATCGTTTGGAGCTTAGGTCGTATAACAGTTAAGTCGTAGACGACTTATAGGGGTTGGCGACCTAAGGAAGAGGGGTATTGGTTTAGGTCGTTTGACAGTTTAGGACGACTTATAAGGCTTAGGTCATAGATGACTTAAGGAAAGTTGGTAACCTAAGAGTTTTGGTGAGTTAAGTGTTAGGTCGGTTGGGTGAGTTAACGACCTAAGGAATTGACCGACTTAAGGCATAGATGACTTAGGGGGAACGGGTTAAGGAAGTTAAGTTGTATAGGAGTTAAGTCATAGGGTGGCTTAGGTCGAGTGACCGACCTAAGAGAAAGACGACTTAAGAAGTTGACCGACTTATAGGATTGGCGACCTAAGATAGTTAGGTCGTGGGCTTCTGGATGAGTTAGCGACCTAATGGGGATAGGTCGGCAACGACTTAAGGAGTTAGGAGATAGGCAGTTTAGCGACCTAGTGCATAGTTAGGTCGGTAGATGACCTAAGGAGATAAGTCGAAGCTGGGCTAAGTTAGTAGGTCGTATGTTTGTTGAGTCGTATCCCAGTAAGTTGTTAAGTCGTGAGCGACTTAGGAGTTAAGCTGCTAGGTCGTAAGTCGTATGGTCTGTTAGGTCGGAAAGTTATAAGTCGTAGGAAGGTGAGTTGTTAGGTTGTAGGTCGGAAGAGTTAGGTCGGCAATGACTTAGGGGGGGGGACGACTTAAAAATCTGCCTATAAATAGAAGGGTTTTTCTCACTTTTTAGGATTCGGATTTCGAAGTGACGAAGTGCTGCCATTTTGAGAGCTCGACTTCTACACTTCTTCACTTCTTTTCTCCACTCTAATCTAGTGATTCCTTCCATCCATATTGAAGATCAAATCGAAGATCGAAGAGCTTAGATTGAAGATCTACATTCTTCGAAGAGAGATTTCATCGTTTGAAGCAGATTTGTGATAGATCAAGTTAGATCCTTCGCTGTCCAGATCTGAAGTGTGTTGCTTTTGGGGTTGTTTAGGTGATTTGGTGAGTGGTGATTATCTCTCACACGGATCCAAAGGAGTATATCGGATCGTTGGCTTGATTTGGTGTTAAAATAGTGATTTCCATGCATTTTTGTAAACCTAAGTGTAGATCCATATAGATCCATTGTTCATGATGATTTGACAAACCTTTCTTCTACATGATTAACCTATGCAAGTTCATTCATCAAGTTGTAGAGATATTTCTCATGTTTTCATGCTTGTTAGACTTTCTACTCTTTATTTACAAAATTGCCATTATTGTTATAATTGTCTATTTAGATCATATTTGAATGCTTGTTTACTTGGATTAATGTTTGACTTGATTGATTGCTATGAATTAGATGATTGATGATTTGATTAAGACAAGATGGTCGAAGGTGATTCAAAAGCTAAGTGAAAGGCTCTTGAATTGGAAAAGCTGCTCGTGACATATGTAGCGGATGATGAAGCTCACATGGATAGGTTTGATGAGTTTGATGATGATGTTGAGATGAGGCTTTGCTATGTTGAGATGAGGCGAAGTATGATGTGAGATAGCCTTGGTTTAGTCCAGACGGGATCATTCCAAGCATGTTGAAGACACGGTGATATGGTTCGAGTTTGGAGATAATGGATGGCTCAAGAGGCGCTTGAGCTAGTATGAAAATAGTCGTCGAGGAGGATGACTAGGAGGCTGAGATTTCATCGTTATTGAAGGTTCTAGCAAACTCAAAACAAGAGTACATGGGGACGCCCAAAAGACTAACCATTGATGGTCGAGTACTCTGGGCAGATTCGATAATCCTAGGCACGGGTTGCGACGACGTGCGGAGTTTTTTCTAGAACCGGGGTTACCATTAGCCCTTGACTGATGACTGAAAGAAGGTGCCGATCATTCAATTAACGGTGGCTTCGAAGCAATGATAACAGTGATAGCCAGAGTCATGGATGTTTGGTTGTATCGTCATTCGGTCTCAAGAGCGGTATTTTCTGGGTGCTTATCTGATCTTGGTTTAGGCCTTGGGGGTTTGTACTTGGAAAACATCGCCCTTGACTCGAGTGATTATTGCTTTACTTTAAATTGTATGCTTTGCTATGTTTGCTTCTGCTTAGTGTGTGTCTAGGGGCTATCACTGTAGAAAGAGGTGGAGTGGGAGGGTTGTATTCCTATTCCTTTTCCTTTTTGCTCTTTTGGTATGTTGTTAGTTAATTTACTGCTCACTAAGACTGTTGTCTGACTCAAGGCTTTATGTTTTAACTCTTATTGCCTTGGGCTGTTCGTCCATTTTGGGACGGGCAGACTAGGTAGCAGGTGACAGGTGCTGTTCTTGTTTTCCACGTTGCTGATGACGAAGACGAGCTGGAGTATTGCATATTATCTTCTTACTATATGTACTGGTTGTTCCGCTGCTTTGTATTCTCTGAGTGATATGTAGTGAGGCTTGATGTATTGACTATTCAGATGTTGTATTCAACTATTATTAAGTTTTATTGATGAGATTCTATTTCTGTGAAGCTTCACTATATATATATATATCCTATTGTATTTTGTCCATGCGCTGTGAGTAATACGATAGGTTGTGCTGTTTTAATTTACCTTGGCAATCGTCCATAGCTGCCTGGCACACTTTACAGCGCACTATCTCTAGGTTCAGTGCAGGGGTCATGGGCGGTTGTCACATTTGGTATCAGAGCTTTGGTTAATCGATTTTACCCAACGCTCGCTGACGTAACTACGTATGAGAGACGTAATTGTATTTTGATGGATGATTACTATATATAATATAGTAGCTTAGTAGAGTTTGAGTCCTTTATGCAGTTGTTTCTCAAGGTGTGCTAATCATTCCTTTTTATAGATATTGAGAATGAGTCGAAGAGGGAGACCAGCTGCTAGGGAAGGCCGTGCTACTGATGGGGCTGCTGATTATGCTGCTATGTTAGAGGCTATGATGAATTCAATCATGAGGAGGCAGTTGTTGGATCATCTGGACAATCCATTTGAGAAGCTTATGGAGAAGGCTTCCAGGCACGAGAACTTGTTTCCTAAAGAAGGATCTGTTGTTGCTGTAACCAAGGAAGGGTCTAAACCACCACAAGGTGGAAACAAGAAGAGGAAGCAGCAGCAGAAAAAGGTTAAGGGTGGCCAGAAGAAGCAGAAGGGCGA
Organism: Allium fistulosum; assembly: GCA_030737815.1. Lineage (NCBI taxonomy): Eukaryota > Viridiplantae > Streptophyta > Magnoliopsida > Asparagales > Amaryllidaceae > Allium > Allium fistulosum. The sequence continues at coordinate 816,015,476 of CM060901.1, read as the reverse complement.
AGTGACCTGCTACAATTGTCAGCAGAAGGGCCATTTCTCTAGGGATTGTAAGAATCCGAAGGTACCGATGAAGTGTCACAACTGTGACAAGCCGGGGCATATCAGGAAGGATTGTCCAGAACCGAGGAAGGACAAGCAGATTGTGCAAGCTTAAGCTTTGGGAGCTGTTCCATCGTCTTCGAAAGCTCCTACCGCTGAAGAGAAAGGAAAGAGTGTGGTGGTTCAAGGTACTCTTTTCCTATGTGGTGTTCCAGTTAGAGTTCTGTTTGATACTAGGGCGTCACATTCTTTTGTTTGTAATGAACTTGTAGGCCGGTTGGGTGTAGAACCGGATATTGTTGATAGGCCATTGGTTGTGACTAATCCGGTTGGGGGTTCGTCTTGTTTGTGTATGTTATGCCGTGGTCTGATTGTATCGAGTCATGATTGCTCTTTTATTTGTGATTGCTTTGTTCTGAACTTTGCAGGGTTCGGAATTATTTTGGGTATGGACTGGCTTAGGAAGTATGCGGCAAAGGTTGATTGTGAGAGGTTGGAGGTGACAATCGAGAATGTGGAGGGGCGAAAGATTGTGATACGATGTAAGCATGAAGAAGGCGTCTTCATGAGCTTCATGTATTCGCTGGTTGTTCCACTGAATGGACTGTCATCGTTGTCAATCGTTAATGGATTTGAGGATGTCTTTGACGAAGTCAAAGGGTTACCGCCGCATAGAGAGATCGAGTTTCGTATAGATCTAGTTGAAGGAGCCAGACCTGTTGTGATGCCTCTTAGGCGGATGGCGCCTAGGGAATAGTAGGAGTTGACGGTGCAAGTTGATGACCTTTTACAGAAAGGATTCATTCGGCGTAGTGTGTCCGAATGGGGTGCACCAGTTGTGTTTGTAACCAAAGCAGATGGATCGCTGAGGTTGTGTGTGGATTATCGTGAGCTGAATAAGGTGACTAAGAAGAACAAGTATCCATTGCCGAGAATAGATGACTTGTTTGATCAGCTTCACGAAGCTAAGGTGTTTTCTCAGATGGATTTGGCAACGGTATTTCACCAGTTGAGAGTTGCTAAGGATAGTGTGCCGAAGACTGCTTTTAGGACACCATCCGGTTTCTTTGAGTGGCTGGTAATGCCGTTTGGATTGACTAATGCGCCAACATATTTTGTGGATCTTATGAATAGAGTGTTCAAAGATCAGTTGAACAAGTTCGTACTTGTGTTCGTGGATGATATTCTGATTTATTCCGGAACTGAAGAAGAGCACAAGACGCACTTGCAGATTGTTTTGGAAATTTTGCGGAAACATCAGCTGAAGGCTAAGTTTTCGAAGTGTCACTTCTGGAAGAGCGAAGTGAGGTTCTTAGGCCATGTGATTTCTGGAAATGGAATAGCGGTTGATCCCGCTAAGGTGGCAGCAATCCAGGATTGGGTTAGACCTAAGAATGCATATGATGTGAGAAGTTTTCTTGGATTAGCAGGATATTATTGACGGTTTATCAAAGACTTCTCCAAGGTGGCTGCACCGTTAACAGGATTGACGAAAAAGAACCAAGTGTTCAGACGGGAAGATAAGTGTGAACAAGCTTTCAGAATCCTGAAAGAGCGATTGACTAGTGCTCCTATTTTGACTATTCCAAGTGGGAATGATGAGATGGTGGTTTACACCGACGCATGTGGTACTGGACTTGGAGCAGTGCTAATGCAGAGGGATAAAGTTGTTGCGTATGCAAGTCGACAACTGAAGCCGCATGAAAGGAATTACCTGACTCATTATTTGGAGTTAGCGGCGATTGTATTTGCTCTGAAGATGTGGAGACATTATTTATTGGGAGTTCGATTCGAGTTGTTTACAGATCATAAGTCGTTGAAGTATCTTTTCTCCCAAAAGGATTTGAATCTTCGGCAGCAACGTTGGTTAGAGTTTTTAGCATCATATGATTTTGGTATAGCTTTTACTCCGGGAAAAGGTAACGCAGTGGCAGATGCGTTAAGTCGAAGACATGCGGGATTGGGAGCCATGTTTTCAGAATGGAAGAATCTCGAGTATTTAGCTGGATTTGACTTCACGCCCAGATGCGAATTGGAACCTGAGATGTTGGCAAACTTATCGATAAGACCGACTCTTGTGGAAAGAATTGGCGAGAGCCAAAAGCGAGACGATAAGCTTGTCAAGATTATCCGTGATTTGGAATCTGGATTGGAACTAGAAAAGGATAAAGGATTTGAGGTCGATCGAGAGGGTTGGCTTCGAAAGCAAGGACGACTGGTTGTTCCCGATATAGATGAATTGAGAAATGAAGTTCTGAAGGAAAGTCATCACTCGAAGTTGACAATTCATCCAGGTGGAAACAAGATGTATCGGGATATGAAGAGAACCTATTACTGGGTAGGTATGAAGAAGGATGTTGGAAATTTTATTTCCAAGTGCATGAACTGCCAGTTGGTGAAAGCCGAACAGAAGAAGCCAAGTGGATTGCTTCAGCCATTAGAAGTTCCTACCTGGAAGTGGGAGCAAGTGTCGATGGATTTTATTGATGGACTACCTAGAACAAGAACGGGAAATGAAGGGATTTGGGTTATCGTAGATCGTCTGACTAAGAGTGCAAGATTCATTCCTGTTCGATCGACTAGGACTGCATCAAAGTTGGCTGAGTTGTATGTTAAGTGGATAGTTCGATTCCATGGTATTCCGAAGAGTATAGTGAGCGATCGAGACCCATTGTTCACTAGTGGATTTTGGAAGAGCTTTCAGGAAGTTTTGGGAACCGAGTTGTGTTTGAGTACAGCTTATCATCCTCAAACAGATGGTCAGACCGAGAGAGTCAACCGAGTTTTGGAAGATCTCCTTAGAGCTTGTTTTTTGGATTTCGGAGGATCATGGGAAGATCATCTTCATTTGGTGGAATTTTCATACAACAACAGTTACCAGACAAGTATTGGTATGGCACCGTATGAGGCATTGTATGGAAGACCGTGTAACTCTCCGACATGTTGGTTAGAAACTGGAGAAAAGTTGATGCTTGGGCCAGAGATGATTCGACAGACTTCGGATTGTATAGAGATCATTCAGCAACGAATGAAGGCAGCCCAAGTCCGTCAGAAAATTTATGCCGATAAGCGTCGTAAGGATTTGGAGTTCGACGTAGGTGATATGGTTTTTGTGAAGATTTCTCCACTGAAGAATGTTATTCGATTCGGGAGGAAAGGAAAATTGACTCCGAGATTTGTTGGACCATTCCCGATTATCGAGCGAATTGGAAATCTCGCCTACAGATTGGAGTTACCAGAAAAGATGTCGAGTGTGCACAATGTTTTTCATGTATCGTATCTACGGAAGTATGTGCACGACTCGAATACAGTGGTTTCTGCTGATAGCTATGAAGACTTCGAAGTTGATCCAGTCGATAAGAGACCTCGTAAGCCGCTTCGTGTTGTGGAAACCGACACGAGACAGCTTAGGAGGAAGGTAGTTAAATTGCTCAAGATACAATGGAGTGATGATGATAACGACTGTACGTGGGAGGTGGAAGAGAGGATGAAGGCAGCTCATCCTGAACTCTTCAAGGTATGGCCCTAAGGTGTCGTGTCATCTCACAATATTGTAACTTGTTCTAGTTTTAGAATTCTGTACGCTAAGCTAGAATTGGATGCATGGTTTGTTGATTGCTATGGATGGTAGGCGTGCAGAATAGTCTTTGATTGCTTTGTTTGTTTGGAATTTCGAGGGCGAAATTCCTAAGGGGGAGAGAATGTAACGACCCTTATTTTTACGGATCAAAACATCGTAAAATAGTTGACATTCGGTTGCATTGTTGATAAGTTGTCCAGAGTTTAAGTATTAGGTCGTGAACGACCTAGAGTATGTCGTAAGTCGTGTGCGACTTATGATGCTTCAGCTCCGACTTACTTGTAGCGTTACATCTTGACATCTATATTGTAGAAGTGGTAAGTCGGGGACGACTTAATGGGAGTATGTCGTAGACAACCTAAGGATTGGGATAAGTCGTATGTTGAGGCTTAGATCGTTTGGAGCTTAGGTCGTATAACAGTTAAGTCGTAGACGACTTATAGGGGTTGGCGACCTAAGGAAGAGGGGTATTGGTTTAGGTCGTTTGACAGTTTAGGACGACTTATAAGGCTTAGGTCGTAGACGACTTAAGGAAAGTTGGTGACCTAAGAGTTTTGGTGAGTTAAGTGTTAGGTCGGTTGGGCGAGTTAACGACCTAAGGAATTGACCGACTTAAGACATAGACGACTTAGGGGGAACGGGTTAAGGAAGTTAAGTCGTATAGGAGTTAAGTCATAGGGTGGCTTAGGTCGAGTGACCGACCTAAGAGGAAGACGACTTAAGAAGTTGACCGACTTATAGGATTGGCGACCTAAGATAGTTAGGTCGTGGGCTTCTGGATGAGTTAGCGACCTAAGGGGGATAGGTCGGCAATGACTTAAGGAGTTAGGAGATAGGCAGTTTAGCGACCTAGTGCATAGTTAGGTCGGTAGACGACCTAAGGAGATAAGTCGAAGCTGGGCTAAGTTAGTAGGTCGTATGTTTGTTGAGTCGTATCCCAGTAAGTTGTTAAGTCGTGAGCGACTTAGGAGTTAAGCTGCTAGGTCGTAAGTCGTATGGTCTGTTAGGTCGGAAAGTTATAAGTCGTAGGCAGGTGAGTTGTTAGGTCATAGGTCGGAAGAGTTAGGTCGGCAATGACTTAGGGGGGCGGACGACTTAAAAATCTGCCTATAAATAGAAGGGTTTTTCTCACTTTTTGGGATCCGGATTTCGAAGCGACGAAGTGCTGCCATTTTGAGAGCTCGACTTCTACACTTCTTCACTTCTTTTCTCCACTCTAATCTAGTGATTCCTTCCATCCATATTGAAGATCAAATCGAAGAGCTTAGATTGAAGATCTACATTCTTCGAAGAGAGATTTCATCGTTTGAAGCGGATTTGTGATAGATCAAGTTAGATCCTTCGTTGTCCAGATCTGAAGTGTGTTGCTTTTGGGGTTGTTTAGGTGATTTGGTGAGTGGTGATTATCTCTCACACGGATCCAAAGGAGTATATCGGATCGTTGGCTTGATTTGGTGTTAAAATAGTGATTTCCATGCATTTTTGTAAACCTAAGTGTAGATCCATATAGATCCATTGTTCATGATGATTTGACAACCTTTCTTCTACATGATTAACCTATGCAAGTTCATTCATCAAGTTGTAGAGATATTTCTCATGTTTTCATGCTTGTTAGACTTTCTACTCTTTATTTACGAAATTGCCATTATTGTTATAATTGTCTATTTAGATCATATTTGAATGCTTGTTTACTTGGATTAATGTTTGACTTGATTGATTGCTATGAATTAGATGATTGATGATTTGATTTAGACAAGATGGTCGAAGGTGATTCAAAAGCTAAGTGAAAGGCTCTTGAATTGGAAAAGCTGCTCGTGGCATATGTAGCGGATGATGAAGCTCACATGGATAGGTTTGATGATGATGTTGAGATGAGGCGAAGTATGATGTGAGATAGCCTTGGTTTAGTCCAGACGGGATCATTCCAAGCATGTTGAAGACTCGGTGATATGGTTCGAGTTTGGAGATAATGGATGGCTCAAGAGGCGCTTGAGCTAGTATGAAAATAGTCGTCGAGGAGGATGACTAGGAGGCTGAGATTTCATCGTTATTGAAGGTTCTAGCAAACTCAAAACAAGAGTACATGGGGACGCCCAAAAGACTAACCATTTATGGTCGAGTACTTTGGGCAGATTCGATAATCCTAGGCACGGGTTGCGACGACGTGCAGAGTTTTTTCTTGAACCGGGGTTACCATTAGCCCTTGACTGACGGCTGAAAGAAGGTTCCGATCATTCAATTAACGGTGGCTTCGAAGCAATGATAACAGTGATAGCCAGAGTCATGGATGTTTGGTTGTATCGTCATTCGGTCTCAAGAGCGGTATTTTCTGGGTGCTTATCTGATCTTGGTTTAGGCCTTAGGGGTTTGTACTTGGAAAACATCGCCCTTGACTCGAGTGATTATTGCTTTACTTTAAATTGTATGCTTTGCTATGTTTGCTTCTGCTTAGTATGTGTCTGGGGGCTATCACTGTAGAAAGAGGTGGAGTGGGAGGGTTGTATTCCTATTCCTTTTCCTTTTTGCTCTTTTGGTATGTTGTTAGTTAATTTACTGCTCACTAAGACTGTTGTCTGACTCAAGGCTTTATGTTTTAACTCTTATTGCCTTGGGCTGTTCGTCCATTTTGGGACGGGCAGACTAGGTAGCAGGTGACAGGTGCTGTTCTTGTTTTCCACGTTGCTGATGACGAAGACGAGCTGGAGTATTGCATATTATCTTCTTACTATATGTACTGGTTGTTCCGCTGCTTTGTATTCTCTGAGTGATATGTAGTGAGGCTTGATGTATTGACTATTCAGATGTTGTATTCAATTATTATGAAGTTTTATTGATGAGATTCTATTTCTGTGAAGCTTCACTATATATATATATCCTATTGTATTTTGTCCATGCGCTGTGAGTAATACGATAGGTTGTGCTGTTTTAATTTACCTTGGCAATCGTCCATGGCTGCCTGGCACACTTTACAGCGCACTATCTCTAGGTTCAGTGCAGGGGTCATGGGCGATCGTCACAATTACTTCCTTCCGCCTAACTCCAATTCACCACATACCAATTGCTTGATACCATGTTCAAATGGGTGCGAAATGTTTACTGGGTATCGTGACGTAAGCAAGCAATGGAAGTGGCGAAGTTGTAATTCGAAACAAAACTGATTTTATTCTTTTTAAAGTAATTTTTTTTCACCTAACTTGCATAATTTTCCAAAATTTGATTGGTTGCCAATTCTTTACCAAAATGCTTTTAAAAAAAAGCTGCTGAATTCAGCATTTAACAATTGAAATGTTTTAAGAAAATAAGCCCTTCTTCTTGATAAAACATTTAAGTCCTCTATCTTAAATAATTTAATAACCATAGTAAAACAATTAGGAATAATCCCCAAAAAATCATAATAATTCGCTTTAAATATATTTTCTAACATATATAAATTTCAGACCCGAAAACATTATTTAATTGCCTTAAATAATTTAAACCCAAAATTAACTATTTCTCTCGTAGTAAATTCATAATAAATCCACAATCACTTAGAAAATTATGAAACTTGAAACCCATTTCTAAAATAATTTTTTTGACCATATATCAAAAAAGCAACTCATTTGGATGTCATATGATAGGTTTTCTAATCTAAACATATCATAAAATTCTTATTAAATCCTCATAAATCATCAACTTAAAACATATAATCATTTAATCACTATATCATGGAATATACTTGCAAAATAAAACAGTTTTATCTTTAAATCAAAATCATTCATCAAAAATAGAGATGTAAACTAATTATTCACGTTGGTTTTGTGTTAAGACGGTTGAGATTTGACTTTAGATTAATTTGCTTAAGCTTTCTACTTGAAATATAGCTTTTCTTCTCCTTGAATCCTCTTAATGGTGGCCAGCCAAGTTCTTTAGGGTTTTAGTTTTGTTTGTGAAAGTTAAAATGAATGAGGAATTAAGAATAGAAGGGTTTAGGGTATAGGAACAAAGGTTATTCCCATTTTACCCTTACCATATTTCTCCTACTTACTTATTTTTAATTCTCTTTTACTAATACGTTTATTAAGGCACGACTACTTCTTAATTAACAAATCTCAATCTCTTAACTATCTTCGTTATTTTTTTTATTTATCCAATTAAATATTTTAAATAATGTTAGTCAAAATTAAGGTCATTACATAACCACCGACCAAATTTACACCTAATGGGTCACACAACCGAAAGGATGAATACTCCTTTGACCAAACAATTAAATTGATTTATAATCATTGTAAATTAATTAAATTAATTAATATTTATGAAATATTAATTATAAATTTTGATTTTAATTCAATGAACAAATATTATTAAATTTATTTATAAAAGTTTAAAAATATTAATCAACATGCTATATCGATAAGCATTTGAATTGACTTTAAATGCAAAATATTTTGTTCGGTCTTAAATAGGTTTAAAGCCCATATGAGGCTGATTTGATTTGGCAATAATGGAGCAAGAAAGGGGCAGCTATGTGTGGGTTAGAAGGGTTTAATTTGGATGGCTAGGATGGAAGAGAATTGGTATGAGACACAGAAGGATCCAGATCCTAATTTGTCTCTAAATCTTCTCTATATAAGCATATTTAGCCCCATCTTTTAGTAGACTTTTTGAAGTCTCAAAACAAACCAACATCAGGCCAAACCCTACTTTCTCCATCCTCCATCAATTAAAATTAAAATTCAAATCAAATTTAATTTTTTCGATAGCCGATGGTCAACGATTCAGAGGTTTGCAATCTACTGGATTGGAAATCAGTTCAAGGAGCAATCTTATCATTTCAAGGTGTACTTTCAAGCATTGGGTGTATGGTACATTTCTAACCAATATATAATTATTAATATTTAGGTATAATGTTTATATTATATATATATATTATTAGTTAGGTGACGATTCTAATATACAAATATGCTATTGCAATTGGATTATTTGTATGTTTTATTTACTTGTATTAAAAAAATTCATGTATATACCTATAATGGTACGAATCAACAATTTTTTTTTTAAAATTTAATTTTAAGAATATATATTATTTGAATATATATACATATAGTTTATAATTTAAATATTACATAATACTTTATACATATATGGTTATATAAATTTTATATATAAAATATTATAGATATACTATATTTGAAAGTAATAGAATATTATATATATATATATTATTTAAATCATTTAATAACATAAATTAATTATATATATCATATAAATTATATCTTGTATTCTATAAAATTAGATTAGCGCAAAATACATGCTCGGCAGAAAAAAAATTATTATTAATTTTTTTTTAATAAAATCCAAAAATTAATAATTAGTTTTTAAAATTATTTTAAACTATAAAATTATGTAATAAATATTCAAAGTGCAAAATATCATTTTGAATTTTACTAGAAATTTAAATTTCAATACTAAGTTTCAAAAATATTATTTATTAATATTTCAAAATTAATCCATATGAATATTAATAAAACATTGTTTTAAAATTTAGAAAAAATAATAATTTTGAGTCGTGTGCATGAATAGGTCAATACAATTTTTATTAAAAATATTTCTGTGTATGTTATAAGTATTATTCTATATTTATATTATATTATTATACGTTTATATATATTTAAAAAAATTATATATATGTATTTGTTTTTTTCGACTTTGTATGTAAAACATATGTTATATTTAATATATTTTATAAATGATTTATACATATATTCATATAGTGTGTGTATGTGTATATATAATTTTGATATTTTATAAGTTATGTTTATATATATACACACACACACAAAATTATTTAAATAAAATATGGTGCGTGTGTTTGTAATATTTCGTGTATATATATAAGTAAAGTATATAAACAAACATTCATACAATATATTTGATAGTAGATGAGCTAACTTGTCCGTTACGGTGTAAATCCTAACACTGATACACTGGTATGTTATACCTTGCACAGATTAATATTAACGCACGCACACACAAGCGCACGCACACACATATGATACATGTACATATATAATATATAACATAAATTAAACTATACAAAATCATTTTATAAATTTAAATAAATTGAAGATTTTATTTTAAAAAAATTAGAAACGTTGTAAATAAATTAGACTTCATAGGCTCAATAAAGATCCAAAATGGTAAAATTTTTGAAACTCACCGATTACTTCCACTGTGGGCTGGACCAGTTCCAACAATGATATCAAAACCTAATACCCTATAAGGTCTAAATTAGTCATGTTAGGTTTAACTAATTAAGCTCACAACCTAGTTAGTAGGGTTTCTAAGAAAGGTAGTGTAAAAGGATTGGGTTTGGGTAATTAAGTACTATGCCCTACCTAGCTACCGACCTAGCCCGAATAGATATGTGAGCCTAAATGTTGCTCCTAATTATATAGGCCCAATTTGAATCGGGCCATGGACTAGTTTTTAAAATGTTTAAAAATAAAAAATATAAGATTTTAAATTTAAAAGTTAAATTTAAAACAAGATATACATATATTATAAAATCAATATAATTAAAATTTTCAAAATGTTTAAAAATAATATAAATTAAGTTTGAAAATTTAATTAATTAACAAGATTAATAAAATATATATTTAATTAATGGATAATTTATACATGTATTTTATATTTTGGTATATGTTATGATATTTGAAAAATGTTTAAGGTATCATAAGTATACATGTATGTATATAAAATAATTTTTGGAAATTAGTTTATTTTTAATAAAATTGTTTAATTAAATAAATTAATTAAATAAATTAATTAATAAAAAGATTAATGAATTAAATAATATACACATATATGTGTTACACTATGAAGGTTGTAGTATATAATAAATATTAAATATAAATGTTATTTTAAATTAATATAAAATTAATTAAAATGTTAATTAATTAAAACTAATTAAAAATTATTTAATTAATATAATATTATATGTAAGACTATTATATAAGTAACATGAAATATAAAGGTTATCTAATAATAAAACTTATATAATATGAATGTATAAATTAAGGGTGGAACATTAAGAAACCCTAAATAAACTTAAGGAATAAATACATATGTAAATGTGCGTAAACTATGATTTCTGATGTGTTCGACACTTGAATCACGAGGATATTTCATAAAGAAGACATTATTCCATAAGTCGATATCACTCAATATAATATATTAAAGTTTATGAATCTTCAATATAATGTTATCCTCTACTATATACATATATTAATAAATTACTTGTATACTCCTTAGTTGTTGACCAAACTCAAGTTGGGGCTATTATGTATAATATTATTAATACATTGAATAGACGAGGTAAGATAATTATATGTATTTATTAAGCAAACTCAAGGTACATATACTATACTTAGGCCGCTGCGATATGGTAGGTATGAGTGAATAATTTCATTTCGATTTAGTAAGCAAAATCAAGATCGAAGTGAAATTAGGGCAATGTACCAATGTTTAGGAGTTGTATACGATACGACCGATAAGGATTATCCATCATTCGTGGATCTATGACTTGTTGAGAAAACATAGGGTCAGAATTCAAGATGGAGGAGCCCTAACACCTGCTAGTGAAGTCGAAAAACTTCTATGTTTCGACTTAGGGTTTTGTGAAACATAAAAGACTAGTGGAGCCTTATTAGAAAAATTGAATGATAATATTTAACTTTTCTAATATTGTAAGAACATATGCTATATAATATTATAATAATCTATATTGATAAATTTGTGTACTTAATATGATTACTAAAACGTTTATCAATTAAGTTATACAAATGAACTGAATTGAAGATGACAAATAGAAATATAATATATACGTACTAATAAATGCTTATTGCATGCTAATATTTCAACACCTATGCAAGCGCCTGATTCTACAACTACTAAATACGTTCGTAATTTGGTCACGTTCATGTTTATTTGGTCGAGTCCCTGTATTTCATTTTATGAGTTTCGAACGAAAAAGAAATATAATACTATGGATATTTAATCCATATATAATTGCATATAAATCTTACGATATTTCGAAGAAATTAGTTCATTCGAAATAAGTAAATAAACCATAGTGTAAAGGCCCGTATCTCCATACCCCTTTGAGTTGACAATAATTTACACCAGTTCAACTCAAATTGAACGGAAATACGAATCTTTAGGGGTAAAGAAGAAAAAAGAAGGAAAATAGAACACAATAACATAATTTCACAATCGTAGCGAAACAAATTATAATATATAATAATAGACTTTAAATATAAGGACCGTGCTATTAATATACATACCATTATCATAGTATAATATACAACAATCAATCTGGACAGTTTAATAACTTGTCCTCACACAGCGGAAATACAAATCTAGTACGGAAATACGTCTTGTCATCCAGCTCATCTCCCAAGCTCTATAGCATCCTATCCTGAATCTGTAATACTGGGTCTGACCCGAGCATTATAATAAAATAACACCCGAGTCAGTCTGGAAAACCAGCGTGAGAAAACACACTCAATTTGAATTATTAGTTTTTCTCAAAATCCTTTGAAAACAAAGGTATCTCGTAAGACCACGTCACACATAAACAAGACGGATTTTTACCTTACGATAACCAAAACGATTTTTATCAAAATCATCTGATATTATAATAGTGTCTATAGAAAGTAAATAGAAAATAGCTGAAATGCTTGCATCTAACATTTCAGCATAGTTAGGCACAATCAAAACCGTATGACGCTTATTGAAGAATGGATTCCATACAATGACTGGGCCATTGGGGTACTACCCATCATAGTACACCTCTAGAACTATGTACCGAGGACCTCGCCGGGATCCCCTGCCACACAAGACTGACCTACCCCTAACCTCGATAGACCGAATATGTTATCACCATGAGTGTTCCCATCCTTACAATCGAGCGCTCCTTCTTTCATGCACACCCATATCCTTAATATATAGGTTTACGAGGATATCTAGAAAAGTGATAATATACCCTAATTGGGTGTGACCCACTTAACCTTGCTGCATCTCCCCTGTTTTAGTCATTCCCAGTTGATGAGACTTAAGGCTAAGCGTTACCTTTCAAGAAAACAATTCCACTTAGAATGCTCATCGTCCTCCAATGACGATGTTCTGACAGCATTCGTCCATACAAGTTATCCAGGGTCTGAGCAAACCGGATCACCGTCTTCACGGTGTCCATTCGTAAAGTTCAAATTGGATTTTTCGAATAATTAAATCTGATCCCGGTCTCTACGAAACGATTAATGAAATTGGCCAATATTTTTAGTTGGTTATTTAACTATCAATAAAACATCCATAAGCAGACACTAGGCCTTATTTTATAATTTTTCAAACATTTATTTCAAAATATCTTTACTAAGATATATATTCAAATCCCTTTCCATATTCCAATATTTGAAAACAATTTTCAAATACTTAAATCCATAACAGGATATTTTCAAACCATCTCAACACCTAGAAATATTTCAAAATTTCCATTTTATACTTAGGAAAATATTATAAATTTTATTTCCCAAACACCTCAATATTAACTCTTCAGAGGATATTTCGTAACTTACCCCAAACTCTCCGGAATCACTAATAAATTTCCTCTCCTCAAAATCATATCCATTTATAAGCCCCATTTACGAATCTCGAGAGAATTTATAATAAAATTTTCAATCACTTAAAAGCTCTATATATATACAAAATAAGTATTTAAAAGAATAATAATTTATTTTCATTTTTTTTATAAACATATTCAAGTAATTATTTAAAATATCAAAAACACTTTTATAAACATCAATAACTCATTTTTAGATAAACATATAAATTTTCAAAGCTGATTTTAAAAGTTAGAATTTACTAAAATAAATACTTAATTTTTGAAAATCTACTTACCGAAGTATTTCAATCCTAACTAGTTTAAAATCCATAGTTTTAAATAATAAAATTTTCCTTTTTAAAAACAAACTTAACTTCTTAGAATTCTTTTAACACACACACACATATATATATATATATATATATATATATATATATATATATTTAAACCCCAATAACTAATTCAATTTATAATTTTCCCTTGGAATCACACCACATCACTTCCATTCCAATCTCCTTAACCATTTTCATTTTTCAAAAATAGTATCCACTATTTTTCTCACCTTATTTCCATATTCTAATATAAATTTACCTATGAATTTTATATTCCCAATTTAGCAACTGATATCGCTTACCTTATTTATAAACATCGTTTATAAATTCTTATACTCCTTTGAGTTTTACTTGTTAAATAAACAATCTTATTTATAAAATTCCATTTTATAAGTCCATTTCTTTATAAATCTATTTATAACTTCCACTCTATTTTTAATATCGACTTCAACTCCTTTTTATGTTTCCCGAATATCATTTATAAATTCTTTTTATACAATTCATTTTTGAAAAATCTCCATTTAATAATTCACAATAGTTAAGTATATCCAAAAATCGAATATATTGTTTTCTAACTCAATTTCTTTAAAATAACCCCAATTCCAATATAAATATATTTATCTCAAAAATTCCCTTTAATTCCTTAAATCTTAAAAAATATATTTATGGTATTTAAAATATCAAAATTCAGGCCAGTGCTACACTAGCATCCAATAATTCCAATCACTACAATAATCTATAATAGATTATTCTACACAATCCATATATCACAATATATGAAATTAAATTAACAATTTTGAGGAATCCAGTTGGATCCCTCTAACCTGTTTCCCTACATCCACAGATGTTAATACAACATAAAAATACCAATCCCACTTCGAGGAGGATATCGCGGTATATAAGGTCATCCGCTATTATGCGGGGCACATAGGGTCTCATCCGCTATAATGTGCGGGAATATCACTCTAAATACTAGTATATATATACTATTATATATATATATATAATAATATAAAATTCGGTTGATAATAGAATATCAATTCATCCAAACATCCAATAATTTATTTTAACTATCTAAAATAAATTCTAGCAATCCAAAAAGAGTGAGATTTACTCACCTTGATTTTTATTTGCGATCCATTCCAATTTTAAATTAATAGCTGCCTCTAAAAATCTCCAATTAACCCCAGATTATAATTCGCAATTTTTGTACCTCGTATAAATTAAAATTTTGCAGTTATAAGATTTCAACATAAATTAATTGATAATTAACTTTAAATTTTATAACTGTTTCAAAATAAATTACCTTCTAAAAAAAACTCCAGCACGCAACAAAACAACCCACAAAAAAAATCGCCCATCATTGCCGTGGCCTCGGAGTTCACCATCTCTTCGACATAGCCTGCTTCAATCGCCATCCTTCCATTGTAATGCCACCACAGCCATGCCCCTCCTTTACCTTCACCACACATCACTACACACAGCTACTCTTGCTCCATTTCCTATAACCCATTAACCACTAGCTTCTCACAAGTAACCAATACAACCTCAACAGCCTTTGCAAACCACGATAACTGAACGCAAGCCCAAGACTTCGCCGCCATCCCAAAACCTCGCCCCCCCACGCCAACATCAATCCCCTGCTTTGCAAATATTAGGAGCCGCGCGAGCTTCCCCTAGGCACTGCCGCCGCCTTTAGTTCAACCACACGCACCTTGGCTACTGAGATTAAAGATGAATCCAAACCCCAGTTAATCGAACAACCCTCCACTGTCGCATCCATCCATAAGGTCGCGGCTTCTCTCGTCATCTCAAGCGATTACAATCGAATTCGATTGTTTCTTTTTTTTAAGTCGAACGAATTCGAGTTTGGAACGAAGAGATTATTTTTTGTTTGTTTCGATTTCGGTATGAAGCTCGAAGAGGGAAAAAGAAGACGTAATATAAATTGGGGTAGTGGCTTCTTGAGTACGAGTGTCCATTTTAAAAATATTTAATTACAAAATATCTCGTTTACCTAACTCAAAATTTTGAACCCGTATCGAGGCATGCCGCTAGGCATTCGTAATGTTATACCTCTATTCTGAATGCAATGAAAAAGGTTTCGAGTTCTAATTCGATCGTATGGAGAAGATAACTTTTTGGACCCAGGTATTATATTAAATTTAGATATTTATTTCAACGCGTGTGTATCTCGTACGATCAAACGATAACTCCAAACACTACGAAATTTAAAATTCGGTAATAATACACTGTTACAGACCCAATGGAATTGGTTTCATCGAAATTCGAGACTGTGCCCCGGATCACTATTTTAACGCGTCGATTAAATTGACGATTTTCAAAAATTTCGAAATCGCTTGAAATTTCGGTTTTAAAATTTTACAAACTAATTTATAAATTCCAAATTCAATATTTAAACCATTTAAATATTTAAAACCAAATGATGAAAAATCTGGGTCGTTACATTCCTCCCCCTTAAAATAATTTTGTCCACGAAATTGCTAACACTAAGAAAAATGGCCTTTTGCAGCTCTATATAATAGCGTTTAATTCATAAGACTGTTATTCTTCAATTTTATATTTCTAATTACAATTAAATATAAACAATGAAACACTGCGTAAATATTTTATTTGGCGGGGAGAAAATTTTTGGCTGCTACTTTTTCGTTCTTCTTATCTTCTTCCTGCAAATAGCTTTGTTCCTCTTTTTTATTTTTTTCATTTCCCTCCTAAAAAATCATCCAAACTCAAATCCGTTTGCCTCTGCAAAATCGCCTCACGCTTTCAATTTATTGGCTCGTTCATCTTCTCGCTTATCGAAACGAACCGCTCTCATCTTCTCGTTCATCGTCGTTCATCGAAACAACCGCTCCGTTCATCTTCTCGCCACCGGTATCAAAAGGTAAACCGAAAAATAGGTAGATTAGAATTTATCATTTGTTGATTATCTTGAAAAGTTCTAATATCCTCTATGTCTATGGTATTTGTTCTAAAACAATTAGGATTATGAGGTAATTTTTCTTCAACTAAAGGTGATTTTCCATGAAGTTGCAACCAAAAAAGATGAGATATATCGATTTGATGCAGTACTTTAAAAAATAAATAGAATATAATAAGGGACCGATAAATGCTTGATTGAGCAGATAAAAGGAAACTACATGTTTTTGACAAATGAAAATATGTAGGAAGAAAAAAGAATTACTGGTTGAAAATTTAGAGGGAAAAGATTCACAAGTTCTTCCCAAAGAGAATGACGACGACTCAAGTGCTTATTTCATGAAAGAAAAATGAAAAATGAGTTCACCTAGAATATTTATATTTAATCCATCTTGCAAATTCATTTGAAAAAAGAGACAAAAGAAAGAATGAGATAAGAAAAACAGAGATCAGAAAATAAGAGTTGACTGGAAATTGAAATAAAAAAATCCTAAATAAAATATTATAACCTATTATAATGTTTTGGGCGATGAATCATGTACCAATTAAAGTGGGTTGTAACTGAAATCCTAATTAGTATAATTGCAGTATTAGCTTGGAATTTTTATCTTAAATGTGAATGTTTGCAAATATACTTATGTTTAATATTATTTTGAAGTATTAATGCATTCTACAATTACTACTTACACTTGGTTTTTGATACATGCCATCAGCATGTTCAACAAATACTAATATTTTATGAATGGTTCTGTTATATGAAACAAACAAGTACTAATATTTTATGAAACTAACAAGTATTAATGCAACTGTTATAAGAAAGATAATTTTGGTATACCAAATTTTGATGGAAAAGTCTGATTAGTACACACATTCACACTAAGTAAATGTAAAAATAACGATGTCAAATAATATTATGGATAGTGCAGGTGACTGAGAAAAAAAACATTAACAATCACTTCATATCCAAATTAGAAAAATGCATTTGCTAACTTAACATTAAAACAATTTTTACATCTAGGATACAATATGCTCATGTTATTTCTTTTAATATACTACAACAGTGTAATAAATATAGTAATTGCTATAGTGGATGCATATCCTTGGGCAAACCACATACACATTACACATGAATTTACCTTAAAATTAAAACATGACTAAATGCTGAATTGGAGAACCCATAAGTAACAAACATGACTAAATTTATCGAAAGAAAAAAGAATTACTGTCAGACTGGACTTATCTTCTAGTAATTTTTTTTAGTTTTTTTAGTAATTTTTTAAAAATGCATGTGTTAATGGTTAAACCATCAGTAATCAAGCATTTTAATTTGAAGATAAACCTTATTTTCTTACAAGTAATATCTTAATGTAACATTTAAAACAAAAGGATTGCTAAATGAAAATCCGATACCTAATGGGGCATAAAGTAATCAAAACAATCACTGTACTACAAGTAACTTTCCAATAAAAATATATATTATATTGTAAAATGAAAACACATTTTATTTTGCATTGAGTACCGCTCCATTTCTTACTCAACGATGCATCAAATTATTAAAGCCAAGATAATAGGAATTTTTATTGATGAACATTTTATTAAAATAAAAATATATTTGCAAATATTTTTTTCCAGCACGTCCAAATGGATAAATCTACATCATAAAATTTATTTTTATTCGTTTACTGAATATGAAATAGAAATTTGAGACTGGAAATAATCCTCCATTTCATAACTATTCTTATTATACACTATCATCAATTTAGTTGGAGTAGTGGTTAATGTATTTCGATGATGATCATTTGATTTACCATAATTCATAGACCATGAATCAATTTAGTTAAAATGCAATTCATAGATAACAATTTGAAGATTGATATGCAATTTATTTCTATGAGGATATAGAATGACATTGAAGCTAAATTAAAATTGCTCTGCAATTTATTTGCACTAAGTATTATTCTACTAAAAGCATTTATTTCTCTCCTTTTGTTTTTTAACATTTCACCCACTTATAGTTTTACTAACATAGCAGCTCTTTTGATGCATATCCTCTAGATTCGGGTTCGGGTTCATGAATTTATCTTAAGATAAATGAAAATTGGATCATTAAATATGCCAACCAAATTTTTTGTTTAATTGATTAACTCCAATGCTCTGTGAACTTTTTTATAGTTTCTCTTATGTATCACTATTGCAAAATGTTTGACCTGGAGTTCATATCTTAGTTTTCTTTTTAAGATATCTTATTGCAGTAATTTGGTAATCCATTTATTTATTTTATTAGACGTCTAGTTGCATATAGCATAAAATTTGTATGTTTAAAAGTATGAGTTTTATGAGTTGCTATTCTAAATTGAGATGCGTACATACTTTTTTCTTCTTCTTTTGTTGAAATGTTAGGCTATGGATTTACTGAGATTGTACAAGGAAAAGAAGAAAATGTACAATGAAATTGAATCTTTCAGTAGTAAGAGTACTGTGGTTCGTTATAAAAAAGATATCACAAACTTTTCAGGCTGCTGCTGCAGTATGCATAAACACTTTGTTTTAGAATTAAATGGGTAAGGAAGTAATAAAACAATGAGATGTCCATGAAATGTGAATTTATGCATTTATGCATCTTTGGTAAAAAGATAAATTCAAATATCTTTGTGCAAAAAGTCTTTTTTTTTTAAAATGAAGAAAGGAAAAGAAAATTTTAATAATGAGTTTCATGTACAGAAAATGGTTTATAATTACTTGCAACACTTTTTGCGGCTTGATTGATATTGAAACAAACATGATTACATTCAGTTTCGACTACTATTTACAAACACATTTATTTTATTTTGATATAAAGTTAAATGTTTTAATAGATATGATAGTTTATTATCATGGAAGATTAGCATTTTCTTAGGACCATCTTACTGTTTTCTATGGAGTCTTCATTTATCTTAAGCTGATCCTATGCAAAAGAAGATATGGTAGTGGGACTGATGTAAGAAATAGTTATGTATATTGTACATTTTGAAAATAGTCCAAAATTGTCAACTTTTTGCTCCCTTATCTCATCTTGAAAATGAACCTTCATAGAAGCACTACAGTATGGATTCAACTATTTAAGTTGTTATTGGATTAATTCATGCGTGACAAGTACTTCTACCTTAACCTGAAGGTCATTTAGTCCTTTATTATTTAGTTTTTTTAACCGTTTTACCATCATTTAATCACTCTAAAAAGGATTAAAACACTTGGGTGCATCCATATTAAAAAAGTTGATCCATAGCCATATATGCAAATTAATAATAAATAAAAGACTACTTTGAGTTGTGCTAGAACCGGTACAATGTTGATCCATAACCATCTGTAATACAATGTAAATTGAACGTGGTATGAAGCAGACCCTCTGTCTCTCATTAATGCTCTCACCATTCATGAATAAAAAAATTAACTAATTAACATTAAAAGCTGTTGAAAATGAATCTAGAAAGCAATAAAAAAAATTGTATAATTGAAGTTAAATCTGAATATAACTAAGGCATTGTATAAAATTTACATTCCAATTTGTGTACGATTAATAAAACATGATTATCCTTCCGTGAAAGCTCGAAGACAAAACAATAAAGATAAATTAAAGAGGTAATTTGATTGATAGCTAGTTTTAAACTTGAGATGTGACTGTAAAGATAGATAAATGTTCGTGCAACTTCTCACCTTCTACATTTTTTACATAAAGAACACTATCTGAGCTGTCAGTCATGCATTAAAATCGTTTAGAATATTGAACAATATTATCATTAGTCGTTTGTCTTAGCTGGGCGTTACATGCTGCAAGTTTCCCCTAATGTAAAATTACACTGCTTAATCTAAATTCAATTTTAGCAAACTGAACCTGCATTTACTCTACATGTAAAAGCATGTAGGCAGACACAATATTTTGCTACTAGTATTTGTGCTCATTTGCTCCAACGCGTATTTTTGAAGTATTTTATTGAACATTACAACTATTAGTCAAAATAGCACATGATAAAATAATATGACAACCATCTTTGAAATCAATTATGACTTTTTTGAGTAAATCTCGTTTCTAAAGGATTTGTTGTCATTATTCATTCATATCTCGTTTCTCCAATTATGACTTTCTTCAAAATTACCGGTTATAGTTAGTTGTTATTTTGCTTGCATTCAATAACCGATTATTACTTCAAATTAGAAATTTGCTTCCTTGCGTATTGGTTGGCGATGGATAAAAATTGGGTGCATCTACACAGGTAACTACGTAATACTTAAACATATTTTGAGAGTCAAATCATATATTTTGATGTCGAAGTTAATAGTTGTTTCATTTTATTCA
Source organism: Allium fistulosum (assembly GCA_030737815.1). Taxonomy (NCBI): domain Eukaryota; kingdom Viridiplantae; phylum Streptophyta; class Magnoliopsida; order Asparagales; family Amaryllidaceae; genus Allium; species Allium fistulosum. Next base: position 815,994,615 of record CM060901.1, on the reverse strand, counting down.
TAGAACTAGTAGTGAGTATGAGAAAGGAGCTTGGAAGTTTGTGCATGCACCTTTGAGAAATTCAAGAAATCCAGAAAAGATTTTATGTCCTTGCTCAGATTGTCAAAATCTTAGTCATCATTATGGAAAGATGTTGTTGAGCATTTGATTATAAGAGGAATGGATCCAGTATACAAGGGTGGTAGGTGGTATAATCATGGCGAACAAATAACTATGAGCAAAGATATTAAGTCAGATGACACTTATGATTTACTCAAAGCAATTCATTATGAAGATGAAGATTTCATCAATCATACATATTCCGATGATGATAAAGATGAAGATAGTGCACATACACGAGAGGAAGATTTATTAAAAAACTTGGAAGATGCAGAAACCCCATCGTATCTTGATTGCACTGATCAAACAAAATTATCTGCCATTATTGCCTTATATAATCTAAAATGTGAGACCAGGTTGTCCAATAATGGATTTGATAAACTTCTAAATGTGCAACAACTATTGTTGCCAAAGAATAACGTACTCCCTAGGACTTTAAACGAGGTGAAAAATTTTCTTAAAGTATTCGATATGGGTTTTGAGAAAATTCATGCTTGTCAAAATGATTGTTGTCTTTATAGAAAAAAGTACAAAAGTTTGGATAGTTGTCCAGAATGTGGGTTTTCGAGATGGAAAAGGAACGAACGTTTAAATAAAATCATGCACGGCATTCCAGTTAAAGTTTTAAGATATTTTCCAACCATTCCAAGATTTAGAAGAATGTTTAGATCTCAAAAGATGGCAGAAGATTTAAGATGGCATTTTAGCAACAAAAGTAATGATGGGAAATGCATCATCATGTTGATTCTATAACATGGAATGTGGTAGATGAGAAATGGGAATCGTTTGCAGCCAATCCACACAATCTAAAGCTTAGCCTTGCTACTGATGGTTTTAATTCATATTTAACATTGAGTTCCAAATATAGTCGTTGGGCCATGATGCTAGTGACATACAATCTCTCGCTAATGTTATGCATGAAAAATGAAAATATCATGCTAACATTATTGATTCCTGGTCCAAAGCAACTGGGAAATGATATAGATATATATTTGGTGCCATTGGTAGAAGACCCGCAACACTTGTGGATTAGTGGCGTTCAGACTTATGATGCATTTAGTAGATCGCTTTTTAATATGAGAGCAATTTTGCTATGGACGATAAATGACTTTCCAGCAAATGGTAATCTGGCTGGATGTTGTGTGAAGAGTAAAAAAGCTTGTCCGTTATGCCGTGTTAACACTCATCATCGATGGTTGAAGCATAGTCGAAAGAATGTCTATATGGGTCATAGAAGATTTTTATCACCTTCAGGTTCGTTGAGAAAACACAAATCCTGGTTTGATAACACTATAGAAAATGGCTGTAGGCCTAGAATTTTGACCGGAAGAAACATCTCTGTTATTTTGAAAAAAAATTCAAATAATTTTGGAAAAGAAATTACAAATGAAGATAATAAAAGAAAGAAAGGAAAGGGTAAAAAGAAGTCAACTAAGAAGCATCATAGTAGGAAAAGAAAAAATCCTGCTATTAAAGAAGGTGATGATCCTACAAAAATAGAAATATCAAGGTGGAAAAAACGATCAATCTTCTTTGATTTACCATATTGGGAGGTTAGTGATATTATTTTTTAATAAATGAATAAAATATATACACTAATAAATAACAATATTGATTTTTGTAGGAACTTCCAATGCGTCATAATTTAGACGTAATGCTTATAGAAAAAAATGTTGGTGAAAGCATAATAGCGACAATGTTGCATGATAATAAATCAAAAGACGGAATTAATTCTAAAAAAGATTTGGAAGATTGGGGAATTTGACATGGCCTTTATGCACAATCTCGTGGGAAAAGAACATATCTTCCACCAGCTCCATATACATTGTCCAATTTCAAGAAAAAAACATTATGCCAAAGGTTATATGATTTCAAGAGACCTGATGGTTATTGCTCAAATTTTAAAAGTTTTGTATCGTTGGAGGATTGTAAAATTAGTGGTTTGAAATCACACGACTATCATGTTCTAATGCAACAGTTATTACCAGTTGCAATAAGAAGATTGTTCTCGAAGAAGCCAAGAAGGACAATAATACGTTTATGTTCGTTCTTTAATAAATTATGTCAACGTGTTCTTGATAGAGAAAACTTGCAACAACTTGATGATGATATTATTCTAATTTTATGCGAAATTGAAAGATATTTTCCACCTTCTTTCTTTGATATAATGATATACTTGACCGTTCATCTTGGAAGGGAAGCCCGATTGTGTGGAACGGTTTATTTTCATTGGATGTACACTTTTGAAAGATATATGAAGACACTTAAACATTATATAAGAAATCATGCACGCCCCGAGGGTTGTATTGCAGAATCCTATCTTGTAGAAGAGTGCATGAAATTTTTTAGTGATTTTTTAAAGATATCAATACAAATAGAGGAGAAGAAGCTCGAAATGAAGATTATGAAAATGGTTCCATACTTGAAGGACGACCAATTTCAGCTTGCAAAACAGTTACATTATCCGCCAATGAGAAACAGATTGCACATTTGGCTGTGTTAATGAATATGACTGTGGTGGAACCATTTTTAGAGTAAGTAATTATTACAGTTTGTTATTACCATTTTAAACTATTTGTAAAAACAAACACAATTTAGTATATTTTTTTGTTCAATAATAGTTTGCATTTGGAGGAGTTACAACAGTCAAACAAGTGTATGGAAAAAAATGCAACTTTACTTTGGAAAACCCATACAAATAACTTTGCTAATTGAATTAAAAAGAAGGTGAGTGAAATTTTGAAATATTATCTCATTAACTTTATATTTATTATTATCGAGATTCATTTTAAATAGCTTTTTTTAGATACCTATTGATTCAAAGGATCATGACACAATGTTAAAATGGATTACATATGGTCTGAGGAGTAGCGCATTGTCCTGTACAGGATATATCATTAACAGACAACGTTTTCACACAAAAGATATTGAGAGAGAAACTCAAAATAGTGGGGTCACTAATGATGCGACTATTATGTGTAGAGCAAGCGCAAAAGATACTTCTCAAGTAGTTGATGTTGTTACTTATTATGGGATATTGAATGATATAATTTTGTTAGACTATCATGTCTTTTATGTTCCTGTCTTTAAATGCCATTGGGCAAACATAAGAAATGATGTGAAGGTAGAAGATGGATACACTCTTGTCAACTTACATCAAAACCAAGCTTCATTTTTAAAAGATCCATATATCCTTGCATCTCAAGCAAAATAATTTTTTTATTCAAGAGAAGATGATCCTCCAATTGGTATGTTGTGATGAAGGCACCATCAAGAAGCTTTCATGAGATAGATATAGACGGATCATTTGAGGAATTTAGCTTTGCTATTGAGAATTATGAAGAAATTTACATGGATGTTGATGATTTCATTGAGGATGTTAGTTATGTTAGGGAAGATTATGAAGGCATACTTGAGTAGTTTAATTGTATTGAATTTTATTATCTACCTTCTTTGGTTAAGTAATATGTATGCAATGACTCGTTTTTACTATCTATTGGAGGTTATCCTACTAATCTGTATCTATTCAACTGGTGATATTTAATTATCTATGACATGAATTCTTTAGACAATATCATATGCTTACATTTTGTTACACAGTATCAAGTTTATATATACTGTGTAACAACATATAATAGTGAATAAATGTGAATTAGTGAGGTAAACAACTTAATCAAACTAAAATGTACATTATGAATCACTGAAGAAAGCATCATACCACCAACCCGAAACATAATAGTTGGAAATCCAACTGAGTACAATGATTTCAGGGATCAGATTCTGATTATTTAGAAAAATTCAATCGAAACATGAATTGAGGTAATTAAGACTGAAAATAGAATTTCAATATTGTACAAAATAAAACCAAATATATACACTTCTGAGTATTTAATTATATATCAAAAAACTTGAACAAGCTAAACATCTTATAATAATTTGATGAGAAATCTAACTAAAGAAGATCATACATTATGCATACAATTAGTCAACTAACTACTATTAAGGTTCATGCAAAATTCAAATCAAGTTCTCTATGGCAGCTAAGGGTGTATATGGAACATGTGATGTTTCCATTTTCTCAAATATTGCGAGCAACACGAACACTTGATATTTCTGTTTTCATGTATATTTAATTTAGGTTCCAGTAAAATTCACTGTATATTAACTGCATTTGTGCAAGGCTAGCTAATAAACTGTGGCTCCATGTAGTCTCCATTATTACCTGTTTCACTTTTCATTAGCCACATGGATGATGCATAGTGATAATATTTTATATTGCAAAGAAACTTATATAGCACTTGAAACTACAAAGAAATTAGAAGCATAAGCTTGAGCTAAAATCAAAGTATTAGATGCCTTTTATATAATGACATTACTACTAAATCTTTAATTATTCCAAAATATTTGATACAATTATTATAATTAAATATTTGATGGTAATATGATTATTATATAAACACAGCCAATAGCCATTAATATTTGATATTGTTTTAGCCATATTATTACCTTGTTTGGACTAGAAAAAAGAGTGGTTTTGAATGCCGGTCGTGGGCATAGCACATGGCTAAGGAATTGCCCCAGTAGTTTTTTGTTCATACCATAACTTCTTGTTTATTAATTCCAAATTTCCTTTTTACATAAATTTTCTTGTGTTGGTATACATATAAGCTAGTTGAAAATATTGAAGCCTTAATAATAATTGGAAGGAAAAAGCAACAGTTTGTCTTGGAAATCTTTATACAAACTATGAGAATGTTAAGGCGTAATAGACAACCATAAAACTGCTCAGTGCGCACGTTAAGGTTAAAAAGGTTTTGATCGCTGTGATAAAGCATAACTACCATGCATTATTTTATATGTTATATTCCAAAACACTATATTTATATAAAGTAAAAAATATTATAAGGAAAAAAATGTAATTCAGTGGAAAAATACAATGAAGGAAGCTAAGGCTTATTTTGGAATTTTATTCTATATTTTAGAGTTTCAGGGATAATTTTGTTATTCACACTAAGAATAAATATTCATTTTGTGGATATTTAATTTAAACACATTTACATCATTGGATTGTTCATCTTCCTTTTAGTCAAAGGAAGATCACCTTCATTTAGTGAATTGAAGTCCATCTTCATTTTCAACCTTTGAAAGAAAATGGATTTGACATTTTATACTATAAAATGATGAAAATTTTCTCTTCCAATATTATTAAATGAAGATAATGTTAGTTTTTAACCATGAAAGAAATTCGTACTTTTATTTTTATTTTGTAAAATGAAATTCATTTTACTATAAAAAGGAGGGGTAGAAAGACACTACTACATGAGGTATAAGAATCGAGAAGGAAACCCCATTATGTCAATCATGTGAATAATGAATTCTTTGTTGAACTTTTCATGAGCTTTTTGGAGATCAACTTTAATTCACATGCTTTTTCTTGATCTTCTATTGAAACTCCATATCGGTTTATATGCCAATAGAGAATTTTCGGATATGTTTCTACCTGGGATAAAAGTATTTTGGTTGTGAGAGATTGTTATTTATGAGGCCTTTTATCCTATTGAATATGATGTTAGAAAGTATTTTGTAGACTACAATTACATTGCAACAACATATGCGCTTAAAGTCGGTTATATTATGCACAATAGGTGATTTGGTACTAAAGTGATAAAAGTATGGTTTATCTCTTTAGTAAACTCCCTTGTTGCGAAATAATAGTTTGTTTATTGCTTGTAATAGTTCCTCCTTTATTTGACCCCAGAGATTTTTATTGCAGCTTGCATTTAGACCATTATTTCCTGGGCTGCTGTTGCATTTTTTGCACTCTTCAACATAATGTACTATTATAGGATGCTCTGAATAGTATACTTTTGTAAAGAAATGCACTTCTTCACTTGAAGTTTTTTTGAAATCATTTGTTCTTGGTCATCCACAAACTCTGAATTTTTTTTCTATTTGCTTTTGTTGTCATCATAGCATGAAAAAAATTATTGATTGATCTCCTTGTACGAGTCACCTTGTTTTTGCCTTTTGATAGTTTTCTTTTACTTCTGAATGCAGAATTAGTTGAAGTTGCTCCAAGCCGTGCTTGTATTTTTTTAACAAGTCTTGAGTCAAAAGGATTATTGATAATTTGTAGATATAGATAATTGTTATTCTCCCTGATCAGCTCACAAACTTGTTTTATGTTTGCTTTGCTTTTGTTCCAGAGCTTTAAACTTGCCTTTACTTCTTTTAATTTGATGAGGAAACTAAACATAGGGTTGTCCCTAGTTCTATTGCTGACCAGTTCACAAAAAAAAGCTCAGGTTGTATTTTAAGAATTTTTTTGGGAGGAACTATCTTTGCGCCAAATTCACTAGATTTAAAGGAAGAAAATAAGATGGAATTTTTGTACTTTCCACACAAGTATTTTTTATGGGAATTTATCCCAAGACCCTTATTTTCAGATCCAAAGGTCATCCTACTAGGCCACGAGCCTTCAACACATTCACTTTATGAGCATGATCGTTGAAATAAATTAGATATACATGGATATTATGTGCAAATGAATTCTAACCTGAGAGCTTGAAACATGACATCTATAGCTGGACCAACGGCTTTTGAAACTTTATGTTTAATTGCTTTTTCCATGGATTCCCGATAAAAACAAAAGATGGCTGTTGTCAACTTCAAATGGAACATGGTAGAAGAGATGGACCAAAAAAGAATTAAGTCACTTGGAAAAACATAGCATCGAATTATCAATTGTCAATTGTGTTGTTTATACCCTGTATAAGAACAAAACTGCAACTAGTTGCTAAGACGTATACTAAAAAAATTCAACTGGTGGTTAATTTAAAACTTTCGTGAGGGCCATACACCCAGGCTAGCTGGTGAAGAAATTGATAAGGAACAATGAAATTCTAACTTTTTTGTATTTCTATTCAAACTATGAATTTCTGAAATAGCAATCGGTATTATTTTCTTCTCATGGCCTAAAAAAGTCAAAATGGCGTGTATAATGCTATACTCTTATAGGATAAAATTACTAAGAATTTTCAAGGCATGGCAAAACAACATGACCTTAAAGATAAATAGTTAAAATTAGAGTTTTAGTTAATAAAATATTTAAATATTTATAAATCTTATTTAAATATGGTAAAGGTAATAGAGTTACTACAGACATGAATGCTCTAGTTTAATTTTTGGAGCTGTCCCTTATATGCCAGTTATAGTTTGTCATGTCAGGTCTGGTAAAGTCTTGATGTCAAAAATGTTAAACTAATAATATTATACTTTGATCATTAACTAATCAATGTGATGAATTTGATCTAGTTCCAGTCAGTTCCCATACTTCCTGTTATTGGCAGAAAAGAAGGTCCTTCTTTCAGATGCAATAAATGACTAGAGAAGTCCTTTAATCATGCAAATAGTGAAGAGTGTACCACTTCTCATTTCTCAAAGCCTAACATATATTAATCTAGAATAAGAATTTTTTTTAGTGGTATCCCCAAACCAACGCTTTAGCATATGTGCCAATATTCAACGCAATACAATGAACAACCAACTAAAAATTCAAGTATACGTGAGTGAAGATGTGTGTATTTTTAATTCTAGACTCTATAATTAATTTGGATATCGTGGAACTTTTCTGATCAAAATCATTTATAATGGCATCTATAGGAGAATAAAGGAATATCTGGACAAAAAATATTTATTTATATCTTTGTTCCACATTTTAGGCAGTATACAATCAAGCTAAAGATTTCTATGTCAAACACACACACTTAGTAAACTATCATTGTATGTAAACTCACAAAAAAACATAAACTGATGGATTATAAAATGGAACTTGAAATTAGGTTGCGGGAAACTACGTCGTAGAAGATCACACTGCTATAAAAATACATAAATACTACATAATTTTTGGCAACACTAATAATTTTGTTATTCACAGAAATGAAGAGGATTACTCGAAGAAAAAAAAAGCCAAAGAAGCCGAAATTGCACTTAAGGAGTCTAATGAACAGAATAAGCGTGTTAAAGACAACATCGTTCAAAATGAAGACAACCAACAATTAGTTGAAGATAACTCAATGCAAACCAAAGCAAATTTTGATGGTAACAATAATCAAAATAATGACAATCTTTGTGCACTTGAAGACAATACAATGCAAAACGTACAAAATTTGGATGACATGATGGAAATCGATGGACCTATTCAAGATGTAAGGGAAATTTAAGCTCGGAAAATAATTGCTAGAGGTCCTACTAAAATGAAGAGACTTTCTTCAAATTTCATAAATCAGTTTAAAGTTGAATTTATTGAGAGTGGGGTACCAATAGGAGACGGTTCAATTCACTTATCGTCTTATCTAGGGCCACTTGTACGAGAGCATGTTCCAGTTACGTTTACTGATTCGAGACGTCTTGGTGATGGTTTGAAAGTTGTTTTATGGGATTGCATTCAGGTATATTTTTGAAATGTAAGTTGAATATTATATTTGATGCATTCTTTTCCGATTTGAAATTAAGTAAACAATATTGATAGTGAGCATAAGAGTATGGCCATTGATTTTGGTATGATGAAATCTAGAGTGATGCCAGAGTTTGATTATCTTTAGTGTTGTTTACTAGGGCAGCTTTGAGATTTGTAGATGGTATACTATATAATTATTAGAGGAGGCGAGATTATTTTTAAATAGTACAAGATTGATGTGTGTCAGTTAGGCATACATTTATTCCTTTTCAATATACCGTGCAACTACTTTAATGGATGGTGGAGTAATTCTTCTTCCCATTTGGTGGCTCGGTTGCCTATGACATACAAATTATCATGGATATCTTCATCCCTACAGGACATTGCTATCAAGGCACACTTACTAAAATTAGAAAAACTTAGCTGAATTCTTATCGAGCAGTAATAATATAAGTGGTTTATTTTTGACCAATTATCATTTATGGAAAGATATCTCACCAAACCTTCCTAGATAAAATACACAAAGTTATAAAAATCCAGACCACATCAGTACATACATCATAAACCACTTCTAGAAGCTTTATATTGTTTAAGCTATGATTACTCAAAAAGCTCTTTTTTACAATAATTTACAACAAAGGTGGTATGCTTTTTACCTTTTTTTCTTTCCTTCCTTCTTTCTTTCTTATAAAAAAAGGAAAAATAAAATAAAGAAGCATGTTGGTGCCTAATCAACTTAGCAGCCCGATGATTGAATGACTAAAAGAATATTTACTTTCATGTGTAATTGTTATGGTTGGTTGCAGTATACGAACTGCATTTCTTTCGGCGTGGTCAGTCTTAAAATTGATTGGTAATAGCTTTGAAGTAATAATACGACTTTAGAATCTTTAATTCTACTTGTTGGAAAAAAGGCCTTTTCCAATAACATATACATGTTAAGTTCTGTAGAACTATAATGTGTGGTATCCTCTTGGTATGGTTATCTATTATTTTGACATAATTAAGTTCTTTGAAGTGAACTGTGAAGCATGAACATAGTATCATTTCATCAAAAAGGAGAGAGGGTAAAACTGATGATGGTTGTTAGACTTTTTTCCCTTAACATGCTTTAAAAATTACATATTTATGTGTGAACCACTACATTAGTAAGCTGCTTGTCAGTTTTAATGTAATCCTTATGGGATTGCATACGTGACAATTATTATATTATCTTTCATAACAAGGTGTGTGTAATTGTTTAGTTGTTTCCTGAATGTTTCTATTCCTCTCTATGAGCTATGAACCAGATTGAAATCATGAAGGTAGTATAGTACTAGCAAAATGATGGAAATAATATTGTAAACTGTAATGTTGTATCATATTTTTTTGTAAATAACCATTGATATATTATTGCAAAATGACATTGAAATATTCATGTGGAATAAATAGGTACAGTGTACATGTAGTAATACGAATTTATCCATGTACACTGTAATATGATATGCATGCTTACATTTTTTATGTGTGTATAAATATACATGCTTACTTTGTTTTTTTGGTTTCCAAATTGATACAGGCTAGATTTAAGTTGGATGAGGAATGACAAAAGGTCCCTATATTTCAGCAAATGGGATGTATCTTTAGGTGCTCAAAATGTAGAGTAGTTAATCAGTTAGTAAAAGCAAAGTCTATGGAAGAAAGACTTCGACTGAAACCAGATAATATCGGAAGTATGACGGAGTGGAATGATTTTATCAGCTTGAAAACTAGTTCAAAATTCAAGGTAAATTACATCTAATTGGTCCTTTTTTTAATGAATGAATTAACTATTTAATGTGATTTAATTTTTTCATTTCATATAAAAAGTGACATATACAAAGCTCTCGGGCACAAGCAAGTGCTACACACATGTAGCCGTAAGGGAATGGCTCGTTTAGCTGCAGATATGGTGAGAATTTTTCATTAAATATTTGTACTTGTCATGTCATCTATTTCTATAGTTATGACAATCATTCTATTCAATTTTTGTTATTGTAGAAAAAAGTGAGTTCCAATCCCTCTTCCATTTCTAGAGCTCATGTTTGGATTAGATCTCGCACTCGAAAAAATGGCGAACCAGTGAGCTTGGCCGTTAAAGATACAATTGTATGTGTTTTTGTTTCAGTTTGATTATTACCAAATCAGTTTTGATTATAATAATTTTGCAAATAATACATGTTACCGTTTATAGGAGAAAATTAAAAAAACTGAGAGTGAATCGCAATCCAACTCCAAAACTAACATAAGGGAAGACGTTCTTTCAGTAGTGTTGGGACAAGATAGACCTGGACGATTAAGAGGAATGGGAAGAAGTATGACATACACCAAGCTTATTGTGTCACAAGCTAATCAAAAACAAACAAACCAGCTTCAAAATAGAGTTAACGATTTAGAGAAGATGGTTCAATTGCTACAAAACCAGGTAGGATTTATGCTTCAATAGAAGTACTTATGCTCTTTCAGTTAGTTTTTAACCGTACACGTTCCGCATGCTATTTATGTTTTCAATATTTTCAACGTTGATCGGTGGTTTGATACAAATTTGGTACATCATAATTAGTCCATATATCTGCTGCTGATATGTGATTCACATGAAGTATATGTTAAGGAATGTTCATTTTAAGTTTGGTACATACTCAATAAAAAAACTTACTTCAGCAGATTGAATTCATCTTCAATAATACAGAGACCTATCTGATCCTTGGTCTAATTTTGCACCTGCTTTTCAATTTTCACTTCTTTGTTGTGCTTTTTGCTTTCCACTATTATGTACTTATTTATTATTTCCTTGAATGAATGTACACAGCTAATGCAGCAACCAAGAAGGAACGAAGATGAGAATGCATCTCAAGTGGTAAAAGTTATTAATATATTCGTGTGATGTCATTTGAATTTGGATTTTTAGTTAAGTACTTAGCGTTATTGTTTTTGATTAATTTTAGAACAAGTATGACAAAACAACAACCAAATGTGATTTATTGGATTGGACTGGGATAGATGAAATAGTTGCTGAAGAAAGAGTTCTTTCAACTAACCCGGAAGAGCTTGTAAATAAAATTCCTCTTGAACCGAAAGCCATGAAAATTTTAATAGTTTTCCCAAAGAAATTGGATGCTTTTTTATGGAGGTCTACACCTAGGATGCTCTCACATATTGGAGAAGCTAAGGATGAGATAGTAGCATGGCCAGCTAATAGATTTGTTTTGCACACGATGATTTACTTTGAAAACGATGACATTATGGTAAATTTATTTATTTATTCGGCACCTTTATGATTTGATATACAAAATTTATACATTATTTTGTTTTCATACGTACTCATTTGTTTTTATAGAGTAATAGTAGCAGTACAAATATCAAATGCAAGCTGTATGATTGGACAGGAAGTAAAGAATTAGTTGCTGAAGGAAGGTTTTACTCTAGCGATCCAAGTATGCTTGTGAATAATATTCCTCTTGGACCATTTGTGATGCATGTTTTGATTGATGAGGCCAAAAAAACAAATGCATTCTTGTAGAGACCACCAGCTGGTATGACATATATTGGAGAAGCTATTGGTAGCAAAATAGCTTGGCCAGAAACAAATGTAGTTGTTGAGAATGTTAATGCTACAACATCTACTCGTACGACAAATGTTGTATTATCTCCAGCGGTAATGTGTATACTTTATGTATTGATTTATTCAAACATATGCATTGACAATCTTTTATTTTTAGGATCACTTCTATTTCCAAAACTAATTTAAACAGTTTCATTTGTTGCATGGCAGAGCGCAAATTCCAAGACTGATATGAAATGCAAGTTGATCGGCGTTCATGGAGCCAAGGAAGTAATTGCCGAAGGTCGTGTGTCTTCAACCGACCCTAAAGCATTGGTCCATTTTGTTCCACTAGGAGAAAATGCAGTCAAAGTTTGGGTTGATGTTATTAAAGTTCCAAACGCACCTTTGTGGAGACCTACTTCTTATTTTGAGTTTATTGAAGATGCACTTGGTTCTACTATAGTTTGGCCTTCCGTAAATATTATAACCGAATCAATTTCAATTAAGTATGAATTATCTTTTTTCTCTTGCGATATAATTTATTATGCTTATATCTACGACTTAGAATATATTTTTCATGGCTTGATGATATAAAACTTCAAAATAAAATGAACTTAAAGTGTATTGCAAGTCTGTGATTAATGGAGAATATGACGGAACATGAGACAACTTTAGGAATTAAGTAAAAAAGGTATACACTAAAGTGGTAGCAGTGGGTTGTGAACAGAAAATCAAACGTAAATAAAAAATGCAAATCGTTTTGGGATTTGAAACTGTTATATGAATGAAATTCCAACTCAACTACAAACTAAAATGATACCATTCTTTTGTAATGAAATGTAACTATACCAATAAAATAAAATGCAAATTCAAATGAACATAAAATGTAGTGTAATGCATTAAAACTGTAACATAAAGTAGGAAACAACAAATGCAATGTAAACTGAAAACAGAGGTGGTAAAAAGTAGTGTAAATTGTACCTGTAATTTTTTATAATGAAAACTTTGTATGCAATGTATAGATGATGGTTGGTAAGATGATTGTGGTAGAGCATAGGGATTGTATGGGTAATGGGAGGTGATTGTATGGGCTAGTGATCTGTTGAGGCTGTTGAACAAATGGAGAGGGAATGGAGTGTGCATTGAATCCGTTGATTTTAGGAGAATCAAAAAAGATTTTTGAATTTTGGAATCTACACCAACTTCTTTTTTTGGGTAGAATATATGAAATTTATTTATTTACCGACAAATACTGTTATTGTAGCAATTGAGTAATCTTGACATTTAGATAAAATTAAATTTACTATGGATATGCTAATTATTAAATGATTTAAATGTATCAATATGAAATATTAATTAAACTTTTTTGATGAAATAACAGAAGCAATATATTTAATTAAGTGTGTATATTCTTCCAAAACTAGTATGGTTTGTCGACAGTAATTTAGCTATCAACAAAAACATTTATTATGTAGTTGTTTAAACCCATTTTGTGCTTTTCGGTCTCAGCAGTTAGAGTTTGATTTCTGCTGAAATCTCTAAAAGAAAAAAGTAGGAAAAAAAAAGAACTTAATTCATACAGTCCAGAATTGTTATAGGCTAATCTTTAACTAAAAAAAGGCTTGATGGTGGTTGGAAGGATCTATAGTGGGGCTTGGCGTAGGCAGACAAGATTAAACAGGAACGTTGATGATTTCAAACTTAAATATGAAAATCTAAATGAGGATTGAAAGGATCATGAGAGCAGCAGTAGTATCATTGTTTGGACTTGGAATCATTGGTGTTTCTAATTTATGGACTAAACGCAATTCCATTAAAATGTTGCTGGTTGTTTATAGGCTGATAGCAAGGCAAATATGGTAGTATGTACAGTAACTAAGTATCACAATATCTTAGATGACGTTATGAGATAAGTCCAAAATTCAGTATGTACTTGTTTCCTGCTTGTTGTTGTTTTGTTAGCATGCATTGATTTTTTAATAATCCTTTTGCAGTTTTGAATGATAGGTTGTACTCTAATTACAAGTCCAACGTAATAAATTCGGAACCCAACGGACTTGACATGAACTCGAATTACGATTATGGCACCGAGGCTTAGATCCGGGTTTTAAGATAACCAGAACTAACCCGATGAATAAAAATGAGATTGTGTATGCACAGGTATACTTGGTTTATCCTCTTTTACAGTAAGTGAGTGGTGAGAAACCTGTATCATTTATGTTTTTACCACATATAAATACTATGTGTGATATTAGTTCATATTTGTACATTACATTAGTCACCCACTGTTGATAACAAGACCATGCAAGGGATGGAAGACGCATCTCAGTGAACCATGCAAGGGATGGAATCAACAGGCTGATTACTATGTCTCGGTTTATTTGATTGCATATCTCTTGGAGATTTTTAGTGTTGAGGCTCCATCTTAAATCGGAGATGAGAACATACACTTCTCTGTTTGAATTACTGACAATGCATAATGATTGCAACCTTACTAAATTGAGCAGAGTTATTATGTACCCATGGGTCAAACCAGATATCTATATCTCTTTCATTACAGTTTTTCTAGTAATTTGGCCTAGTAATTAACAATGAGATTTACATGTGCTACACCCACGTTATTCTTGTTTTATGATCTCAAATAATTAGACTTAACATAAAGCATTTAAATAATCGATTTATCTAATGATGTCAGACAATTACCGTATACAATGCAATTTTGAAGTGTTTTGGTATGGTGTCTGTTTATGGTATTTTTATTGGCTGGCAACTAAATACTATAGTTTATGAAGTTGCTTCTAGACTTCTAGTATTCTGTAACATGCTTGATGACCGTCACCAATCAAATAGAGAATGAAATGAAATGTTCAGTTATGTCGTATTTTTATGCATGAACTAACTATTAACATGTTTTTATTTTTTATTTTAGCAGTTTCAAAGTGAGCATGCTCATGTAATTTGGCTGACCCGGTGGACAATGAATTGTTGAAGAGGACTAGCTTGGACTCTACACAACTCATATTTTGTTTCATTTAATATGCTATTTCCGTAAAACCATGTTACTGTCATATTTGCTTACAACATTATGTATGAAATGTTGATTATTGATTATTTTGTGTATGAAGTTGGTACAACTTTTAGTTATGTTTAATATAATATGGGAAGATTATATTTATTTATATTGTTTTAATTAACTAATGTTATTAGATATAAAATTTTATAGCTGGTGGGAATTGTTTGTAAATGCAGAAAGAGTAGATTGAATTTCAGAAGGCTGTTGACATAAGGAAGAAAACTGTGGTAATCTGTTATATAACAGCGTTTTATAGGAGCTGTGAAAGTGCAAAACGTTGCAAATAAAATACTACTTAGGCTAAAGGGAAAACGCTGTAAAATACAAAGCCATACACATCGTTTATTTTACGCAGATAAAATCTAGTCTACAGCGTTTAGAAAATGTTGTGAAACACTATCGCAGCCTTTCTATGAAGGCTGTCTAATAGAAGAAGAAGCAATGGGTAAGGACATATTGCAGCGGTTACAAAAACACTGTAAAAATAGAAACGCTGCAATACCTTGCTTTTGTGACAGCGTTTTTAAAATCTTGTAATATATCTAGACCCTATAACAGCACGTTGTTAGACAGCGATATGTTACAGTGTTTATAAAACGCTGCAAAAGGTCTTTTTTCCTGTAGTGTAAGGTAGGAAAAATGCTCCAAACCCATTAACTTTTCCAAAACCCACTTAGTGAAAATTCAATATTTCACTTTTCTAATCTTTTAGTTTTAACCAAACCAATTAGTTTTCAATTTCTATTTCAAATTTCCTTTATTACAATTACAATTCGAAATCAAATTGTCGTTAACAAAAATTTTCCAAAAATTTTCAAAATTTTTCTAACGCCCAAAATTTCCCAAATTTTTTTGGCAGTCTCATTTGTACGGAGAGCCTTTTGCAATATGATAAGAGAGATAAATATATATACATCGACCCACACGGTCGGAAAACAAGATATATATCAATATATTATATTTTGAGGTATTTAATCCAAAAGTGTACCTTATTTAGCATTTTTAAGTATTATTAAGCAAGCATTTACTTCAAAAGCAATTTCGCAACCCAAATCTAACCCGACAGTCTCCGGTTACCTGTACTTACTTAATTTTAAACACATGAGTACAAAAACATGAAATTCTAATGACGTTCATTTATTCAACAAGTTAACACAAGAATTTCATAAGCAATGCATGCTAAACATATATTTATAAGCAATTATAAAATTCCATCATTCGAGTATTCATTTTAATCGACTTATATGCCATTTTATTCAATTCGAATAATTTTCTACCAAATTTACTTACATTCACTTCAAACTACACATTATATTTATATCCATTCCAAATTGATTTCAAAATCAATTTATTCGCTCTCTGTTAATTCATAGAATTTTATTTACTTCCGTTTACGTCAAATGACAATTTTTCTATGCAAATTCGGCGATATTTCTTTAATAAAATAACCATTTCAATTTATAGCTATTTTAAATTGATTCCAAATCAATTTATATTCAATTTTATTCCATTTCAAATTGATTCTCAATCAATTCATTTACATTCCATTCATATCCACTTTCATTATATCCAAATTCATTTTATTAAACTCGGAATCATTTCATGCTAATTTATTTATGAACCATTTCAATTTATTTAAACTGAGCTTTTATTCAAAATATTTACTTAAGTTAATCCGTTTAGTTTAAATTATTTCAACTATATAACTTAAGTTTATTTTCATTTCAACCAACTTCCATTTCATTTACTAATTTATTAATTAGTTCATTCATTTAATCCACTTCAATTTTAATTCCATACTCGAATTCATTCTCGAATTTATTCAATTCGTACCCAAGGCCACCTTCCATTTATTTACACTTTAAACAGAATTTATTTATAACCCAAACAGTTGCTATCTCAATCCAATTCTATTTTATTTGACGATATTTCCAATTATATTAAATTCGCTTACAACTAAAGTTGGATTCTACTTATAACTTAAGCTCCATTTCCAATATCCACTTTTAACCTATAATCCGATTTTATTCAACCAAATTAATATCCATTCTATATTCAATTAACTAATTAATTATCTAATTAGTTCATTTCAAATTTATAACTTGATATCTAATTTTTGCCTCAAAAATCACTTCTTTTAAGTTACTTGAGTTCAAATTTATTTTATACTTCAAGTTTGGATTTTATTTTGCTTCACCAAAATATTAAACCATTTTTATTTTGGGTTTTTTATTTCACTTTTCAATTTTATAAGTCACACAACTTATTTTTCCCATTCCCACCAATTCTATACTCGAATATATTCACATTTTATTTTTAACTCGAGATTATACATTTATTTATAGCCTAAGTATATTTTTATTCCATAAATTTCAAATTTTATGAGCTATACAAACTCATTTATCCACCATTCCAATTTTTCACTTAAATCTCATTTCATTCAAAATTTTATAACTTATGGTTATATAATATTTTACCACTCACAATTTATATTTACTTCCATTCGATATTATTTCTAATCCAATCCAATTTTATACTTATAGTCATATAGTCACTTTATAATTTGCATTTACATATTTAATTCAATTCTATATGATTCAAATACAATTCACCTTTTTATTTAATTTTCTATTTCTTTTTATCCAACATTTCAAAACCATACTCGAGTTATTCATACTTAAACTAATTTCACTCCAAACAAATTTATTTTTAATTCATTCAATTTCATTATATATTTCAATTACTTTGCTTAAGTTAACTCCCATTTCATTTATACACTATATTAATTCAAGTCAAATCCAGTCAATTAAATTTCTAAAATTTAATTTACCCAACTTAACTTAAGTTAAATTCCATTTTAACTTTCTCACTTTAAATTTTATTCCAACATCAATTTTTTTTCACACTTCCCTCCTTATAAATTTCATCTTCCACAGGATTTCAGAATTTTTAAACACCCGATATATATTTCAATCACTTTGAAACCAACATATATATATATATACTCTTTTTGGTTTCTCAAGCAGCTTTCTTAGATTTTCAAAATTCACTTGGTTCCATTCCAA
Source organism: Allium fistulosum (assembly GCA_030737815.1). Lineage (NCBI taxonomy): Eukaryota > Viridiplantae > Streptophyta > Magnoliopsida > Asparagales > Amaryllidaceae > Allium > Allium fistulosum. Next base: position 815,976,358 of record CM060901.1, on the reverse strand, counting down.
AACAATTCCCCTTCAGAATTTTCAAAACAACACTTGTTTTCACCGAAAAATCTCCATATCAATTTACTATGGTAGCAATCCATCACTTAGAAACTCGAAAATGAACGCTGATGATGCGGCCATCATCATCAGAATTATTTTCCAGTGACTGAAGTGAGTTCAGTGCTTCATCACTTCCAAAATCCATTTTAAAACAATTTCCTTATTCAGGAATATCTCCAAAATAATATCACCATTCTTCCTTTCAAGCACTTTGGAAAACATTTCCAAAAAGCTCCAAGATTTAAAAATTCCCAAACATTTTATTCAAACCCAATTTAAAACATTTTCCAAAATTTTCGGGTTTTAAATTCTGGTTTGAATCCAATTTTAGTTATACTCCTTGTATAATCATACTTATAAATTTCTATTTGGTTATATATATAACCATTTCAAATTTTATAATCTTATTTGATTATAATATTAACAACCAATCATTCCAAACATATACACTATGATAATTTCAGAAAATTATTTCATTTATAACAAAATATAGTTTGGATAAAATTATTTCATTCACCCACTTCAAAACAATACTATATCGGTTTATCTTATTTAAGAGTTTAGAAACCCCTATCGATACGGTTGTACTTTCCGTATCGACCAGAATTCATAAACACTCAACCGACAAGTCAACACAATATAAAAACATTTTATATTTACTAACAATTACACGCTCATATCTATTAATACACTCAACTCATTTTAGAGTACTACTGACTCCATCTCTAATGAGTAACTCCCACCAAAGCCTAGGTATATCGCTAACCTAAGCTCTGATACAAACTGTGACAACCCGCCCTTTCGACCCCCAGAAATCGACATAAATACGTTCATTGTATAACATGCCGAACGATTGAGTGCCGGAAAGATAGATTGTTGAGGGGAAAGAAAGTAGGTAGAAGAAAGAAGAAACTAAAAACAAACAGAATCTCACAGCGGACTGAATAACATATAATATAAATAGCTCTTTACACAAATCAAAACTATGATATACATATCTTACATCAGAGTACACAAATCAATAATTACCAGCCTGGACAGTTATAACAACATGCCCTCACAATTGCTGATAATTTCAAACAAAACACTACAACGAAATAAAATCAAATACGAGTAATACGTCTTCGCCATCCAACTTGTCTCCTGAGCTCCATAGCATACTAACTTGAACCTGTAATACTCGGTCTGACCTAAGCATTATAATAAATAACACCCGAGTCAGTCTGGAAAACCAGCGTGAGAAATCACACTCAATTTGAATTATTAAAGTTATAAAAAATCCTTTGAAAATCAAAGGTATCTCGTAAGACCACGCCACACATAAACACGACGGGTTTTTACCTTACGATAACCAAAACATTTCATATCAAATCCTCTGATATTATAATAGTGTCTAAGTACAAATACTTATTCAAATAGTTGAAATGCTTGCATCTCACGTTTCAGCATAGTAGGGCACAATCAAAACCATACGGCGCTTATTGGAGAATGGATTCCATACGAATGACTAGGTACTGCACAGTACATGTCTAGAAACAATGTACCGGGGACCACGTCGGGATCCCCTGCTACACAAGACTTGACTATCCCTAACCTGGATAGACCGAATATGCTATCACCCCGGGTGTTCCCACCCTTTCCGAGCTCCTTCCATAAATCGTAGTAATAATATCCGAGGGTATCTAGAAAGGTGATAAACATACTCTAATTGGGTGCTACCCACTTAGCCTAGCTGCATCTCCCCTGCTTTTCAGTCATTCCCGGTTGATGAGGCTAGAGGCTACGATTACCTTTTAAGGAATTTTCACTTAGAATACTCATTGTCCTCCAATGACAATTTACTGATAGCATTCATCCATACAAGTCCGTTCTGGGTCCGAACGAAACCGAATGCACTATTCCTACTACATCCATTTTGGAATAATCCTCGGGATTAGTAGCGATTAGCCCTTGCACTTCTGCCCATCTTCGACTCCATGCTCTTGTCTTCATTTCGAAAACGTACTCGTTGGATCGAAGTGGTTTTCGGATAACTTATCCAATCCCGGTCTCTTCGAAACAACGTTCAGTATTTTCCGGTAAACTCAACCCCGGTTCTTTAGGAAATAAGCAGACGAAAATAAGATCGGAGATATCTCCCAACCGTTAGTGGACGGATTTCCTTATAAACATCCTAGAAGAGCGAAATGAGTTTATACGTACAGTATAGCACCTCGAACGGTAACTGTACCATATAATTCCCGTATTCCTCCTAGATATTTCCAAAGTTATATTTTGGGTCCATATTTGATAGTCGGTTATTTAACTATCAAATAAATAATCATTCAACCAAATATTCCATTTTCCACTGAAAAACCCCAAATCTCCTTTTAATTTAATTTTAATAAATTAAATCTCTTTATCCAAATATGTATGCTTATCTTATCGAATTCAATAAATTCACAAACTATTCTTCAAAAATATTTGAAACCCTTTTTGAAAATAATATGGAAAGTACCACTGCGGTATCAAACCATGGATTCATAGCTCAATGGTTACGTCTCTATCCTAAAGAAATCCAAAACTTAACTACAGGCACTCACTGCCTCCGATTACGCCATGCGGGTATACCATTACTTCCTGAAAACTTTATTTAATAATTATCTCAAAATAATGTTCTTAAGTTTCTAAAATAAATTTCCAAGTTTAATCTAGGCAAATATACTTCAATAAATGTTATTATACAAAGCCATATTAATATTTAATAATTTATCTTTTTAAAACAGCAATGTTGACTAATTCTTAAATAACAGTAATAAATCTTTAACAATCGTTATAAAGTAACTAATTAATAATTAAATATGTTTTAAACAATTTAAAATAATCAAATAACTAGTTTCCAGAATATTTTAATAATTTTAAAGTTAACTAGCTAGTTAATAATTAAAAAATCCTTTTTTTTAAAAACAAGCCTAATTTCTCGATCCCAATTTCACTTCGTAAATTTGGAAACCTTACTTGAACTCCAGTATAACTAATTTTATACTTATTTCCAAATTCACTCTATCCCTTCCAATCTATTAAAAATCTCGATTTTAAAACCTCCTTTATTTTTAAACAAGTGCCACTTAAGAATTTATTATTTAAAATCCTTTTATATACTTTTATCCCAAAATCTCTATTTACAATACCCCGAATTTGTTAAGTACAAATTTCAAAAACCATTATTTTATCAAATCAGTTAACCAAAAATTCTATATAAATATCTTACTTTAAAAATCCCTTTAAAATTCTTTTCAATACCATATATTACTGGTAGTTAAAAATACCAAAATCTTGGCCCAAACTGCCATAGTATTCAATCAATTCAATTCACATGATAATCTATCACAGATCACTCAAACAAACATATATCACTATATATGAAATTAAATTCAACATTTACGAGGAATCCAGTTGGATCTCTCCAACCTGTTTCCCTGCATCCGCAGATGTTAATACAACATAAAAGTACCAATTTCGCTTCGAGGCGGAATATCGTGGTATATAGGGTCATCCGCTATTATGCGGGACACATAGGGTCTCATCCGCTATATATATGCGGGAATATCAATCACTCCATATATATACATACAAAATATATAATATCACATTCAACTGATTAAAATGTATCAATTCAACCAATAAATCATTAATTAATTTTAACTATTTAAAATTAATACCAGCAGTCCAAAATTGAGTGAGATTAACTCACCTTGAGTTTTAATTCGCCAACGTTTAAATTTTAAATTAAATCGAACGCGTTTGATTTAACCTAAAATTTTAACTCGCTCTAATCACCTCCAAATCTGTTCCAGAATGTAGTGCCCGTCGCCATGATTCTATCGCCGCTTGTTTCGTCCGATCCCGACCTCATATGACAAAGATATTGATTTTTAAAGTTTTGAATATAAATTTTATAAATAAATTTCTTTTTTATTTTTATTTTTATTTACCAAATCGAAATCTGACCGTTCAATTTGCTTTAGAGAAATCCAACACGCATATTTACTTCTTCTTCCACGCGATTGCAGGAACAACTCGAACCCATAGCCACCTCTGTTCTTTGATCGTCGCTCCCCTCCCAAGCCACCAGAGGTCGATCGGCCACCACCATATTGAAGCCCATCACGAACTCCATCGATGCCCAAAGCCACGCGAAGCTCAGCCATGCCTAGCTCTTGAAAACTACGCACGAACTGATGGCCTTCGAGAGACATTCGCCGTCAATTCACTCAACTACACTCAATCGCCACCATTGGATTGAGAGATCTCGGCACGCTCTACGACTTTCATTTAGGAAGTTTTCGAAAATATTGCTTGTAGAAGGAGAAAATCGAGGAGGAAGGGTGTAAGTTTTCAGCCATTGAATGTTAATGGAGGCGGCTGCGTTGATTAGGGCTAGGGTTCACTGTTGCACAGATATATATACGTGTATAAACATTAATTTAATATTATTTTTCACAATTTACATGATTTTTCGAACGAACTGCAAACGAGATGTGCCGCCTGGCGTTTATAATGTTTTACCCCTATTCCGAACACAATGGAACATGTTTCGAGGCCTAATTCGATCGTAAGTGAAAGATAGCTTTTCGAATCGAATTAAAATATTAAATTTTCGATATATATTTCAACGCGTTTCTATCCTGTATGACCAAACGGTAACTTCAAACGCTACGAAATTTGAAATTCGATAATAATACACTATTAAGGATCCAATGGAACTAGTTTCATCGAATTCCGAGACTGTGCTCCGGAAGGCTATTTTAACGCGTCGATTAAATCGAGCGATTTTCAAAATCGATGGAATTGCTTGAAATTTCAATTTTAAAAACTTACCAACTCAATTATAATTCAAAAAGAATTTATATCCATATTATAAATCATCCCGATTTATGTTAAATCAAAATTCCATCATTTACACTATTACCATATATTAAATTTCACTATTTATAAATTAATATATCAATTTCAAACTTTAAATTTATCGACTTTTAATCCCATCCAAAAGCCCAATATCATCACTCTAATCCAAATAGAGTTTTAAATCAACTTATAAATCATTTCTATTCACATTTAACTCCAGATTCCCATATTTGCCTAATTTATAATATTAAATTACCATTTACTAAATTCGTTAATCGCTATATTTGAAATTTAAACCATTTCACTGATTCTTCCATATTCAAAATCAATTAATAATTCAAATTCAACATTTAAAAATAAATTAAACGTTCAAAATTGAACGACCAAAATTCCGGGTCGTTACTCGACGACCAGCGGCGACAAATTGGTAAACGCATGACTGGCCATATGTACTCAATGGGGCAATGAATGCCGTCGAAAAGTTATCGACTAAGCCGTTAAAAAGTTGGTCGAAGAATAGTTGCTCGATAGACCATATTTCTACAGCTATTTCCATTGGCTTTTATCGGCTTTCGTCGACGACAAATAGCCGTCGAAAGTATGGTTGTCTGTTATGGTGTATTTATTGTGTTGTTGTCAAAAACATGATTGACTTCTATTAATTTTTTTAATTTCATCACTTTTTAAAATGGAAGACTTTTGTTAATTGTTCTATTCTATATTCGAAGTAGTTAGTAATTATTGTACTAAAATGCTAGATACAATTAGCACTATCCTATAACTAATTTTTTTAATGCTTGTACTGTCATATTGCTAGAACGATGTACTATAGGGTACATGCAAAAGTTTGAAAAGTATGTAATACAACTATAAATTACACAACAGTGTGTCGGTCCTGTTACTTTATATTATAATGAAATGATATATACAATTAGCATTATGCAAAAACTTGTCGTTCAATGTTTCTACTATGGAAATCTTAAACAACATGTACTTCTGAGTACCTAAAGATGTTCAATAACATGTGAGACCTCTGTAAATTCCACAATATTTATTATTAATAGAAACAGTTAACTACTAAAATGAAATGCTATATATAATTAGCGTTACACTTCAACAAATTCAAAAACAGGCCGAAGCTTACCAGAACCACGATCAACATCAAACAAACCATCTGAAACTAAAAAGAGCTACACTTAATATCAAATACAAAATAATAAAACCAATGGCAATCTAAATTGCATAGTATGCACAGAAATGCTAGTTTGATGTATCATCATTACATAAAAAATGCAATAAAGAAATAAAGAAACAAAAAATTGATCAAATAACAGTACCAATCAAATGTAATTCCATAACATGCCAATCCTACCAAACAAAAGCTTGAACTACTACTTAAAAAAACAAAGCATAAAAACAAAAATACACCGAAATGATATATTCAACTAGCATTGTGTTGTAACAAAATAATTAACAGCCAAAACCTACTTAGAACAACAATCAACATCATATACAAAATATTAAACCAATAACAAACTGAATTACACAGTAGACACATAAATGATAGTTTAATATATCACTAATTAAGAGCATCAATAAAAAGTATTTCCAATAGATGCAAAGTTGACAAAATATCATCCCCAAGTAAGACTAAAAAAACAAGTTCATAATAACAACAATATAATAGAAAAACCTTCAATTCATTGAAGAAGCTAGACAGTTCCTTTTGTTGTGACTAACTTTATTACATTGACTACATTTGTTTCGTTTGTTATGAGAATAGCCAAATCTATGATGCCTCTTAGTAAATGATCTTCCTGCACCTCGAACCTATTTAGGAGGCCTAATCAAAACATTATCTTTGGTCACAATCGGCTTATCAAAGTTTGGAACAAGATTAATAGTTTAAGCATATGAAGATCAATAAAGCATTAACACTGAAGTATTGCTCCACATAATCATAAACCGATAACATATACCTATTAATACACTTAATGGCATGAGAAAATGGAAAACCATTAACTTTTCACTGATTATAGCTAAAGGAACGTTCTTGAAGATCAACAACATGTGACTTTGGTGATATAACTTCACAAACAAATGCCTAGGACTTAAAAACATCCCAACCAAAGCCATCATCAACTAATTTAGAGAAACATTCCTCCATAACTGGACAAAGAATAGTTTTCCACAAACGACATATCTCTCTTCTTTTAGCCATGTGCTTCATTATTTTCACTTGGCTGTCATCCACACGAAAAGCAATTGGCATAACTCTATCTTCCAAAATCCATGAATTAAAACTTCCGGCAACATTAAAAGAATATTCACCATAAAGTTTAGCTTTAAAAAATAAATCCGTCCAATGATCAAAAGGTTACGCTTTAAAAAGTCATCTACATCAATACGTCCAATTTCCTTAAATTTATAAATATAATGATCAAAAACATACAAGAACCTTCATTTTCATGTAAAATGATATCAATTGTAAGTGGAGAAAACCTACAAAAAATAACTAACAATTAAATTACTTGTTATAAGTATGAATTGTGTAGAATGTCAAAACGATGTTCAATGTTAATATTTACTATTGTAAAGAAATGCTAAATCCAACCGGCGTTCTGTTATAATTTGCTATTCAATGATTATACTATCGGATAATTAACATGTACTCCTTTATTTTCCATTGCTAAAATATCATATGATTTCAAATATATTAAAACACAAAGTTGTGCATAAAAATAAACTAGCATACTACTATAAATAATTTTCCAATATTCATAACGATATTTTGTTAAAAACAAATACTACTAACTGCATTTAAATGATAAAAAATACCTAACTATTTTTAGTTGTTTACTGTTATGTATGATACAAATATTTAACTATCACACCAAAATGCTATATATAACTAGCATTATGTTGTAACGAATACATCAACACTCTGAAACTAACTATAACTACATTCAACATTAAATACAACATATTCAAACCACTACCAAACTGAATTTTATGGTAAATACAAAAATGCTAGCTGCATATATCATTATATATAAAAAACTACAATAAATAAAAGTAAAATAAAATAAAAATGATACTCATATCATCATCATCATTTTTAGTGATAGAAGATAACAAAACACCCAGCCTTCTCTTTAGAAAAGCTACATCTAAAAAAATCGGTGACCGACAATGCTTAAATCCAAGTAAACAAGCACTAAAACCAATACAAACCCTTTCAAATTGATTGCTTGAAGGGTCAACTTCTGTAGCTACATAACTACCAGGATTATATTTTTACAAAGCCTTCAAATACCAATTTAAATCATTGTATGACAAAACATCATATCCATATATTTCTTTCAAAGCCAACCACTTTCTACTATATGCATAATAATATGACAGAATAAAGTTACACTCTCTTCTACACTCTTTCATATTATCTTTTCGCTTCTTCATTAGATCATCTCGAATGTGACCAGTGATTAATGATTTCATAAATCTACCTGGAATATGAAGTCCATTAACATCCCTTAGATAGTTCCACATAAATGATCAAAATTGTAGGTTCTAATAAAAAATCGAGATAGTTGTACAGAATCCAAAGAAGCATTAAAATAAAACTTATAACCATTCTTTTACCAAGAGCAAATAACAAAAATTCATTAAGGAGAATTACTAACAAAAATCAAATTATATCCATTTTTGATTTGATAAGCTATTAAAAACTTTCTAAAATCCTCAACTCCATTAAGGAAAAACAAAAAAATCCATAAAAGTTTTTTGAGAACCTCTCTTCAACATATCTTCCAAATAACAAGATGAATCAGCATATGATGAATAGTTATTTGTAGTAGAACTACTACTAATTAAAGTACTTCAAACGCTAAAATTACCTAAAAACACATCCGCCAATATCAAGTTTCAAAGCACAAACATTTGCCTTAAAGTAAACTTTAAATATTGACTCTTCTTATACAGTAAAAACACACAATAATAAAAAAATCGGAATCATTATCAATATAATAACCTTATTTTCAAAAACATAAGATATCTCAATAGAAAAAGGACTAAGATATGACCAAAATTCACAAAATTTCATTCTTAACACCAAACAAAGAAGAATCAAAATAAGACGAGTATAATAGCAGTTATCATTATGTTCAAAAAGAATAAGCAATCTACTTGGCTCATCACTATTGCCATCATTACTACAGAAGGGAAAAAAAATAAAAAAACCAAATTAGTAAATCAACATAAAAATAAATAACTGCAAAAAATTAAGCAAAGGTATAAAATAAAAAACAAATGCTTAATTATCATGGCATCACCAAATTATTACAAAAATATTGATTCAAAAACCCATAATACTAAACAGACATAGAATAACACACTAGCCTAACATGCAGTTTTTAACACAACATAAATGTAAATTGAAAATTTGCAAAACTAAACAAACATAGTATTACACATAAAGCATACTTCGTCATGGAAATCAATCTACTACTAAAACTAAAATCAGCCCATGAATAAATCAAATAACCTAAAAAAATGTATTTATAATCGATATGAATTAAATATACACACACCAAAACAAAAAACTTAAATGAAAAGTTGAAATTAGTAAGCTAATCAAAAAGCCAGCCCAATGAAGCTAAACTCAAACAATCGAAAATTGAGAATACAACGAAAATGAGATTGAGAAGAGGAAAAGTTACAAGAGAATCAACGTTGACAACAAATGAAGATCAATACTAGTATTTGAGATAGAGATTGAAGAAGACGACATGATTGGAGAAGAAGACGACGTTTTTCCTTCAACCATAATTATCAAGTAGCGTCCTTCATATGTAAAAATAAAAGTTGCGTTCTTCAACCCAAAAACTTAGATATATTTTGCCTTGAGCCTATTTTTCTGATTTCTAAATATACTCTTGATAAATATGACTACTCATTTTCACATGGTAGGCTGTGTTGTAAAATAGAGAAACTAGAAACATAGTTTATACTCTTTATGGGTGAGCGTTCGAGGAGTTCGATTGGTTCGGTCGGTTTTGAGGTAAAAAATGTCAAATCGAATTGGAACTGAAAAAATTCAAAATCGAACAGAACGAACCTAGTTTATTCGGTTAATTCAATCGGTAGCCGATTTAACCGAACTAGAAAGATTGTGTTATTATTCAAATGATTGATCCACTCAAAGAAAAACATAAATTTATGTTTGAAGAGATTTTATTTAGTATTTTTTATATTTATAATAAAATTTGACATATTTTTAACAGGTAAACTTTTTATTCTATCGCTAAACCAATTATTTAAAGTATTATAATACCATAAAATTGGAGAATACAGCAAAAGTTTGGTTAATTCGGATAAACCGATAATAAAAAGTATTATTTTACAAACGGAATTTAATCCGATTCAGTTCAAAACCGAACCGAACTGATCGAAATGAACCATTTCAATCGGTTTATTTTGTTTTAACTGCAATTTAAAATATTGGCTCTTCTTATACGGTAGAAAGCACAAAACACTAAGCAAATCAGAATCAGTATCGATGATAATGATCTTTTTTCAAAAACATTATATATCTCAATGGAAAAAGGACTAAGATATGACCAAAATTCACAAATTTCATTCTTAACACCAAACAAAAAAAAATGCATAATAAGACGAGTAGAAATAACAATTCTCATTATGTTCAAAAATAACTAGCAAGCTATATGGCTTATCGCTATTACCATCATTACTACATGGAAAAAAAAAAGTAAATTAACATAAAATAAATAACTACAAAAAAAAATGAAGCATAGATATATAATAAAAAACAAATGCTAAATTATCATAGCATCACCAAATTATTACAAAAATATTGATTCAAAAACTGAGAAAGCTAATCAGACATAGTATAACACACTAAACTAACAGACAGAACTTAACACAACTCAAATGTAAATTGAAAATTTGCAAAACTAAACATACACAACATTACACATAAAAGCATACTTTGGCATGGAAATCAATATGCTACTAGAAATCAAATCAGGCATGAATAAGTCAAATAAGCTATAAAAAAATTGTATTAATTACCGATATAAACTATATAAAAAAAAGGCTATATTAAAAGTCAAAATTAGTAAGCCGATCAAAAAATGGGCACAAATAAGCTAAACTCGAACAATCGGAAATTGAGAATACAACGAAAATGTGATTGAGTAAAAGAAAAGTTACATGAGAAGAAACGAAGATCGATTCTAGTATTCGAGATAGAGATGAAAGAAGACGGCATAATCTAGTTCTTTTTAACGTTTTTCCTTCGACTCAAATAATAAAGCTCGCGTCCTTCGTACGTAAAAATGATACAAAACGGATCCTTAGATATTTTTTGCCTTGAGCGTGTTTTTTTGTTTTCTTATACTCTTGATAAACATGACTACCCATTTTCGCATGATAGGCAGTATTGTAAAACTAGAGAAACTACAAACATAGTATATACTATATACTCTTGACGTGGACCATACAATGAACAAAGGCATAATTATTTTAATTAATTGAGCAAGTGCTCGTTACATCTCTTAGATAACATCAATATCTCTCATATAAATCTCAAAGCTTCTGAACCGAAGCTTTGGATTCGATTTACAAATTACACAACACACTATAAAAACCATTACACCACTTTCTCTGAAGTGTAAGTGCTCGTTTGGATCGATTTACATATATGTCTTTCTGACTTTTGAAAGTCGAAATGAGTTGATTTTGGCTTTCAGAAAAGTAAAAAAGAAAAAAAAGTCGTTCCAAACGAGTAATAAGTATATAGAGATCAATATTTCTTGCTTTCTTAACTAAGCAAAGCAAGTAACAGGCTTGACATTGGTGCTAGTTCCCAGAGCATTAGTGCATATAGCAGTTTGATTGGCCTTAGGATCAGTGCCTGAATATGACAGTTCAATGTCGCTCAACACCAACCCTTCGCATGGATTTGTAGCACTGCAGATAAATTTGATGAATTCTGGAGTCGAAGACGTGCCCTTTATATTCGAGTACTTAACTCCTTTAATCTTGACAGAAGAAGGTGCCTACATTCATGTTAAACCAATATTAATTAGCATATATATCATCTCACATGCCAAATTAAAGTACATCTGTAGTTGGTTTTCAACCAGAACATGCATTCATCCAAAAATCTGAACCATTAGATCAGAGGTCTGAATTGGATTTGGTTCGGTACCGAAAGTTCAAACCCAAAACCATTACCATACCGATCTATATGATAATAGAAAAATCATACCATTACCAACCAAAACAATCGAGTAACCGATACTAATTTGGTTTGTGGTTGGTAATGTTTGATAGAGCTCGGTAATAAACTTTTACCGTTTACAAGTATGATATCTATTTGTTTATAATATATCATATAAAAACGGTAAATATTAAGAGTTGCTATTTTATATTATATGATTATTTATCAATTTTATTTTGTGCGTTCAACCATACAAGTATACGTTGTGCAGGAAGCTAAAATATTATATAAAATCACATAATTTAGAAAAAATACATTATAAAAATTTCATTCAATCTGATACCATAATAGTATTTTGCTCGATTTTTTATTAAATCATTACACGTTAAAGATGATGATCTATATGTGTGTGTTAAGGTATGGTAATTATCACATTTAGTAGTTAATTACCTTTACTGTACCGCATATTTTAGTTGGTAGTGGTTGTTAAGTTGTAGGATGGTAAAAATGTCCAATCATATCAAAGGCATGAACCAGCCAAGTACAAAAAGAAGAACTTACAGATTCAGGACAGGCAGTGAATGGACAATACTCTTGGTCAATAATAATGGGATTGGCCACATTAACCATGGTAATGTGATCGTACGTGAAATCAGACACAGTTATGCTAACACCACCACCTGCGCCTTTACCCTGCCACGATTTGATCCTAAGACCGAACATCGTTTCGGTCAAGGTACACTGTGAAACCGTGAGACCGCTGACGTCGCCTTTGTCCCCGTCTTTGCCAAGGCTGCCGACGCTAATGCCATGGCCAGGCCCGCACTGAACGTCCGTAATGGTTATGTTGCTGACTCCGGAACCTATGGAGATGCAATCGTCCCCCGTGCCGACTTTCGTGTGCGCGATGTTGATGTTCTTCGACTTTCCGAAATGGATCCCGTCCGTGTTGGGGCTGTTGCCTGGCGCGGTTACGGTCAGGTGTTGGATGTCGACCGTGTCACATGTGAAGAAGTCCAGATGGAAGTACTTGGAGTCTAGCGACGTGAATCCGGATAGGCGTAAGTTGTTCACAAATGCGAAGTTCAGGCTCTGATATGTCCATGCAAAGTACAAACAATAGCACATGTATTAGAATGTGAGATAGTTATGATGATAATACCAAGGTTTTCAAAACATATTTCAAATTATAAATTTTAAAGCGAATTGGGGTTCAAATCATAATCGTATATAACCCCATGGGGATTCACAATCACAGAGATCACATATTCGATTCATGCAACTAGCAACTAGGGCTATTATGGTAATGATTTTACATCGAGGAAATTTAGGAAATTTATCATGAATTGAAAGTTTAGGAAATTTATATTTTAGTAATTTTATATATGGGTATATGCTCTTTCTTTTCTGTATATCGGTTATAAACAAATTTTGAATATATGAAAACATTGATCGTTGTTTCCATATTCATTTATATTTACAACACTAATTTTGATGCTTAAGCTACTACATGTATGTCTAAACCCTCATTTTCTCTCCTTATATTTGTTATTTTAGAACGCGATAAGAATTGGAGATTTGAATAAATATATAGCTATATTTTTTATTTCAACATGAATTGAATGATTTTTCTCAAATGCGAAATTTAGTTGAGCTTGAATCATAATTTGAAAATCGAATCATAATTGGAGTTGTTTTGAAACGAAATTCAAATTGTAAATTTTAAGCAACTTATTTGAATATTTGGACTGCCCTTACTCGATACTTCTATAATTTAGAGCATGTTTCGCATCTGCTTATAAATAGCAAAAACTACTTATTTAAGTGTTTGACAATTCCTTACAAGAAGCTTACAAAAAAGATTAATAAATCTAAATATGGAAAACAACAATTTGTTGCTTATGATTTAAGAACATATTTTATAACTAGTTTAAACAAATCATTTAGAAGTTATTATTCAAATCTTCTTTTAAGCAGTTTTAAAATAAATTGTTGTCATACGTCCTCTTGATCTCTTACCAATTTTGAAATTCTTTCAACAAACCCCTTAACAAATACGACTTACCATCGGAGGTATATCGCAATTCCAATTCTGTTGACAGTTGCTTTTTGGCCACGTGGCGTGACCCTGACCGTTGACTACGCCCGTACCTTGAATGGTGAGTCCGTTTATGTACTGGAAATCGAGCCAGTTCCCTTTGTATTTGCTCAGATCGGTGTCTCCGAGCAAATTGCCATCCAGTTGGATCGTAACCGGCCCGTTACATTTTTGTCCGACTACACCTTTAAACAGCACGGGTCCAACCAAAAAGTCACCGGCCGGGATCGTTATCGTTCCACCTCCTGCCGCTGTACACACCTGAGTCCATGCATCGGCCAAAGCCTAAACACATGCACATTTCACTCATTAAAATAAAGCATAGTTAAGTTGAAAAACATAACATATTTACACATAATACAACTAAAAATAACATAGCATGCATGCATGCATGCATGCATGTTTAGATACAAACTTGTGTACTGTCGGTTTTGCCATCTCCGGCTGCACCAAGGGTGGTTATATCCACATCGAGGGCATTGGCCATGCATGCCCAAACGAATATCAAACAAATTACAAATGAACAGGATTTTGAAGCCATTTTTGGGTGTGCAGTTTATGTTAAATTTCTATGCATGTTTGTTTTGGAATGGGCTATTTATATGATCATGAACATCCATACTTAGAAATTTCAATTTTTAACAATATCTATAATTAAACATCATCTGTTTTTTTGGTTTGTGGCAGAGAGATGGTCAAGCAAAATTTTACTCTCATTCTCAATGCTATTTTACAGGCAAGGCAATGTAAATGTTTTTATAACTTGTCCTGGAATTGAAGTATGTAATCATCCATTAAATATTGTGTTTCCAAATTAACAAACTTCTCTTCGTTTGAAAGTTCTATTTTGTCCGCAATAATATAGTTTGTTTGATAGAAAATAATTAAAATCTTTTATATAAGATAGTATTTACTTTTGCTTTTAGTAAATGATATACGTTGATTTGTTGAAAATGTCTCAAATTTATACGCCAGCATGAGTTTGACAGGTGTGCAATTTTGTTGATGTTAGTCAATATAATATTTTTTGCTTAACTGGGAAATGTGTATGTATAGGCATTAGTATGAAGCTTATAATAAAATAATAATGGGAACTGATCTGACCATAGTTTTGATGGTTGAATGGTTAAGGTTTTGATGGTTCAATCTATCGAACCGTCGAAACCGTGATTTATATTTTCGAAAAAATTTCATATTTAACTACAAATTATACACAAAAATATTGAAATAATAATGTTATGTACATAAGCTGTAAACGATCTTCAAGGTATGCAATCGAAGTTGTGTGTTGTTGCAGTGCACAACTACAACTTTGTATATAGTAGAGTAGAGCACAACGATGAAAGTTTAATGACGACAAACATGACGAGTCTAACAGTGGTATTAAAGGAATTTGCAGCAGCGAAGAACAAAATGATGAAGTTGGGGGTTTAAATTTTAAAACGATTATAATTTTTAAAATATATATATTTACTTATTTTCTTCAAAACAATGCAAAAGATGAAAATAAAAGAGAATTACGCGATGAAAAAGTAAGAAAAAACAGAAGAACCGTAGTTCAATCACGTAAAATTGACGGTTGAACCGTCGGTTTAAAGGTCCGAGCAAGATTCATGGATAAATGAGGTCCGATTGAGTTCCGGACCGTGATGGTCCAAGATTCAGGGTTATTCGAGGTCGAACCGATGCATGGTAGGATCATGAAAACACCGGATCCAACAGACATATACAAACATGAATGATAAAGTGGTAATGTGCGTGTATAGGCATTGCTGCTGGCATGCAGGATCATTTTGAATGCATACGTTATACGTACATACCAGATAATACAATACAGTTATATGAAGTCCACTGTGGGATTGGGTTTGAATCCTTGGTGTGTCCCATATCAGTATTTAGAATCAAAGGCAAATGTGAGTAACATACGACACAGACACACTCAGGGACGGATCTAAATGTGGGCAAGGGCAGCTGTCTGATACTGTAATGATAGCTGCACAAGTGATACCAATGTTGTGCATGACACACCGAATAATAATACAATCTCTCTACAAGGCCTAAAAGAGTAATTAGCCCACTTAGAAAATTCATGGAATGACACTATGGAAACTGGTTGCTGTGGGAATAAAATATGACAAGGTGGTTAATAATAGGACAAGATTGCTTATGTGTAAAATTTTCTATTTTATTTTTCCTTTGTTTAAAAGTTATTTTAGATGATTGACCTATATGATGCCAATTAGCAAGTAGTTATAACAGATTGTAGTGCATTATAAACATGCATGTACTGAATGAAGAAGGGATATGAAAATATTTGCCAAAAATTCTATTGTTGTGCACTCTTTCTTCTCCTTTACCTCCCTCCAACTTTCTCTTCCCACTCTCTTTTTTCTTTAACAATTTTGTTCAATATCATTCTGGTGTTTTCACAATTGACCTCTCCTCCTCCACTCCTTACTGTTTCACAATTGACCTCTCCTCCTTGCTTCATCGTCTATGGTTGTGGCGCCAACTCCGACATCCTCCTCCATGACTCTTCCCTTTACCCCGGTTCCGATCTCAAACTCCCCGACTTGGTGAAAGCAACAAATGA
The DNA here is from genome assembly GCA_030737815.1 of Allium fistulosum. NCBI lineage: Eukaryota > Viridiplantae > Streptophyta > Magnoliopsida > Asparagales > Amaryllidaceae > Allium > Allium fistulosum. The sequence continues at coordinate 815,959,495 of CM060901.1, read as the reverse complement.
TACTATGTTAATTTAGAGGAGGAGGGATTTGAAGAAGTGAGAGGAGGAGGACATAGACATAATAGAGGAGAACATTTTGCAAATATTGACTGGCTAAGTTTTTCATTCCCCTAGCTTCATTCGAATATACAAAGATTCTTGTACAGTAGGAGATGGACACTTGTCCCACTAGTACAACAAATAACAAAACGAATAAAAAGAAGATTCCTCCAACAATGCTTTGTCTCTGGTTATAATCATTTCTTGTGGAGCAATACACAACTGTATAGAAGTTGTATGATAATAATTTGTAGCAACACCAAATACATTTAGTCTTTGAACGGGTGCAACATTGTGGTTTGGTTGTAGTAAAGTGAACGGGTCGGGCTGCATTATTGAACCCTATCACTGCCCTACCTGGATACTGGATTTAGTAATATCTAGCTAAAGTTTTGCTAAAATATGATCTTGCCCAATCTTGAGTTAGTTACCTGCCCTATGTGACATTGTTCTCATGCCATGTTTGTCTCAAATATATACTTTAACATACTTTCTTTTATCTCTTTTATAGCCTACTGTTTTTATTTCCATTACAACTTTAATATGGTGGTGTTTATTTTTCTCGGCAACATAACGATAATGCTGGTTCCGCCACTGAAAACACTTTGCATAGTTCACGTCAAAACATGAACACATCGTTGATCTTATAATACTTCAGCATCAAGTACAAAAACACCTAGAGATACATGTATTTTGATAACACATGAAGTATATGTATTTTGGACCTGGACACTTGAAGACTAAAAGAGTATATACTTTCAAAAGTGCTTGGGAAATCTGAAGAAACAAACAACCGAAAGTGGACTGAGCGGAATTTGTTTAGTACAGGGCTCATTGTCTAGAATGGGCATGAGTAAAGATCATACCTGTGTTGTATGTGAATCGGACATAGAGAATATAAATTAACCACCTTATTTAAAAAGCAACTTCATAGCCTATATTTAGAAGTTGTCTGGAGTCAAACTCAATTTATCTACCATTGGATTGTTGTTGTTATGCAATTCAAATATGTGACTATGAGTGCTTCAGTTGATGATGTTGTGTAGAGCTTCATATTGAAAGAGTCGGGAAGTCGATTGGAGGTAGAGAGCAAAAGAAGTGGAGGAGAGAAGTTAATGAAGTACCAAGACGTATGGATTCTCAAGCCAAACGTCTGAATGCATGTGGAGTTTAAGAGCAAAAGAGTATAAGCACTCAGACGTCTGGCTTGATCACTCAGACATTTGAGTTCATACATTTGTCAAACCGAACAAATTGACCAGACATCCATGTTGATGGAACTTCGATCTCGAGAGTTTGAATAGACGTCTGACCCCCTTAGTTAGATGAGTTGCTGCTATGAGATTTTTCAAGAGTTTTGGCTGAGTCGAATTTTGGAGGCCGGTTTCGTCAATTCGGTGCTCGTTTGTTCTCTATTGATGGTGCAAATTCTTTTAAAGTGATCGGATGGTCTATAGTGATTAGAGCATCTATATATCAGCCTCTTAATCATCTTCCTAATGATGAGATTCGATTTCAATAATTGAAATCAATAGAAACCCTAACTAAATCAAATTTGAGGTTTTCAATTTTGAGTGCTCTAAATTGTAATTCTTCAATTGAGTGATTGATTGGAGAGAGTCTTCACATCTTGTAACTCTCTAACCATTGATTTGGCTTGTAATCTCTCCGAATTGGTGATGGTAATAAATGGATTATTGGGTCTCCAGGGATGTAGGTTACGAATCTGAACCATGTTAAACCTTCTGTATCTTTTTTCTTTTTGTTATTTGATTTTGTATGATATTATAGTTGATTTTGAGTTTGCATTGGTATTCAAATACACAGTACTAGATTCTGATTAAATCGCTTCCGCTCATTGGTGATAAATCCTTCCTTATATTTTTCGCCACAATTTGGTATCAAAGAGCTATTGTTATTATTCTATTTGGGTATTAAAAGATATTTTCAGAAAATTTATTGACAGATTAGGTGTTAGTTATTCAATTACACGTTTTGATGGAAAGAGAGATTTTGGAACTTGGAAGATGAAGATGGAGGCAGTACTATAAAAAAGAATACTTTTAAGGTTGTCTATGCACTTAATAAATTAAAGGACATTGAAGTGATTGTTTTGAAAGAGATGGAAGATGAAGCTCTTACAACAATCAAGTTGAGTCTTTCAGATGAAGTTCTTAGAGATTTTTCTCAAAAGGTGACAGCGAAGGAATTATGGGATGCATTATCAGATGCAAACCAAGACAAATCTCTTACGAATCAGATTATTCTTCAGCAATAACTCTATTCATTTAAGCCTGGAGCTGATCTTATGGAGCATGTAGATGCTTTGACCACTTTGATTATGAACCCGAAGACAGCAGATGTTGATATTACTGATGAGGCTCAGGCAGTGATCCTCTTATGTTCCTTGTCTAAGGAGCATACTACTTTAGTTAACTCCATGATATATTGTCGCAGTAAGATTAGCCTATCTGACGTAAAGGCTGGTCTTTATAATAAAGTGTTGAGAGGAAGATTGGTGAGCACTGACTTAGATAGTGATACAGAAGGCTTATCTATTCAGAGAGGTCGAAGCTAAGGCAAGTTAAAGAATGGTAGAGATAGAAATCATTCAAGGTCTTAGTCTATGGGGCCTAAGTGATTAACTTTCCATTATTGTAAGAAATTGGGCCACATTCTAGCTCAATGTCCCAAGCTCGAAGGACGAAGAAAAGACCCAAAGCAAGCTTCAGCATCTACAATAAAGAAATCAGATACAGAGAGTGATACCAATGTGCTTACAACTTTTAACTCTTCTGGAAAGAGCAACTTATGGCTTATTGATTCTGGCGCATTCTATCATATGACATCTGATAGGAACTATTTCTCTACATACCGTGAGATTGATGGAGGAGAAGTTCTAATGGGAAATGATCCATCTTTTCGCATGGTTGGCATTGGTAGTGTGAATGTTAGAATGTTTGATGGTGTTATTCGTACTATTACTAATGTTAGACATGTACCTGATTTAAGAAGGAATTTGATTTATATTGGGGCTTTGAGTAGGCTTGGATTGAAGATTGTAGTTGAGGAAGAGAAATTTAAGATATCGAATGGTTCTATGATTGTTATGACAGGCGTGAGGGTAGGAAATCTTTATTTATCGAAGGACACTATTGTAGTTGGTAAATCAGCTTTTGTTACTTCTGCTGATTCAAATTCTTCCAGATTGTGGAACTTGATGATGAGACATATTGGTGAATGTAGTTTGGATGAGTTGAGAAAGCGAGGTTTTATTGATGGTATTCAGCATTCAAAGCTTGGCTTTTGTAAGGGGTGTGTTCTTGATAAGCAAGCAAAGATTTCTTCTGGTACTGGAGAACGTAAAGCAAAGACTGTCTTAGATTCTGTTCATACAAATGTTTTGGGGCCCTCCACTTGCCCATCCTTGGGTGGAGCCAGATAATTCGTTTCTTTATAGATGATTTCTCTTGTAAAGTTTGGGTATACTTCCTACGGTCTAAGAGTGAAACCTTTGCCAGGTTTTAAATGTGGAAATCTATGGTTGAGAAGCAGTTAGGAAAGATGTTGAAAGTTCTTCATTCGGATAATGGCGGTGAATTTTTATCAAGGAATTCATTGGTTTTTGTGAGTTCAAAGGCGTTTAGAGGCATTACACCACATACACCACAACTGGTGACCCTCGGTTTAATGGAGTTGTAGAAAGAATGAACTGGACATTACTAGAGAGAACTCATTGCCTTAGACTGACTGCTAATTTGAAGAAGGGATTTTGGGCAGAAGCTTTATCTATGGCGGCTTTCCTCATCAATTGCACATCTTTTACTGCCATAGATATGAAAATCCCTGAAGAAGTATGAAAAGGAGAGTCTGTTAGCTATTCATTTCTCATAGCGTTTGGATGTCCAGCTTATGTATATGAGAGAAATGGCAAGTTGGAACCTAGATCTTGCAAGTGCATCTTTCTAGGTTATAGAGCAGGAGTGAAGGGATATAGGTTATAGTGTCCTATCAGTAAGAAGATTATTATTAGCAAGCATGTGACTTTGGATGAGAAGACTATGTTGAAGGTAGAGCATTCCTCATCCGATGACAACGTGATGATAGATTCAGAATACCAAATATAAGGCAAGTCATCTTCAATAGACATACAGATGGTGTTTCCGATGGCACCGTGATTGATGAGGATAGTACAGATGTTGGATTAGAGGATCAGACTCAAAGTGGAGCTTATTCAGAGACTCGGCGTGTTAGACAGAGAAGGAAGCCTGGGTGGCTTGATGAGTTTGTTGGATTAAGCATCAAAGACATTGACTTCAATGACATGGCAACATATGCATTGAATATTGTCCATGATGAACCCAAAGATTATAGAGAAGCTATTGCATCAATTGACAGTTCCAGTTGGTTAGTTGCTATGGAGGAGGAGATTGAACCTTTGTAGAAAAATCATATCTAGGATTTGGTGCCTCTTCCCACCGACAGGAGAGCAATTTGATGTAAGTGGATCTATAGAGTGAAAGATGGCGGCAATGGTGATTTCAGATATAAAGCAAGGTTAGTAGCAAAGTGGTATGTTCAAAAGAAAAGGGTATAGTATTATGATATTTTTCTCCAGTTGTAAGACATACATCTATTTGTATTCTTTTGACATTAGTTGCTCATTATGATATGGAACTTGAGCAACTAGATGTCAAAAATGCATTCTTGCATGGTGATATGAATGAAGAGATTTATTTGCATTAATCGGAGGAGTTTGTTAATAGTAGTAGACCAAATTATGTTTGTAAACTTAATAGATCTCTATATGGACTAAAGCGGTCTCCTAGACTATGGTATAAGAAATTTGGTAAGTTTATGCTTTCACAGGGTTACTCTAAAAGCTTCAAAGACTAGTGTGTTTATTTCAGAAGGTGTGATGGAGATATGATATATCTTTTGTTATATATCGATGACATGTTGATTGCATCTTGGACGACGGTCAGAATTACAGAGTTGAAAGCGGAGCTTAGCAAGGAGTTTGATTTGAAGGTATGGGAAACGCACAAAGAATTTAGGAAATGGAGATATTCAGAGACAGAAAGTGGAGAGAATTGAGACTCACTTGGACGCAATATATTGTGAAGGTCCTCGCTCGATTTGGTATTGAGAAAGCCAAACCGGTTGGCACTTCATTAAGCTCTCATTTTAAGTTGTCGAAAGACTTATCTCCTTCATTAGATGAGGACAAAAGGTATATGGCAAATATACCTTATTCTAGTGTTGTTGGTAGTCCCATGTATGCTACAGTGTGCATAAGACCGAATTTGGCCCATGAAGTGGATACTTAGGTATCTTCGTGGAACTTCATCAGTTGGCTTGTAGTATGGAAGAGTAAATGGCGACATCTCTCTTAGAGGTTACTGTGATTCAAATTTTGCTTGGGATAGAGATGGATGGAAGTCGGTGTCGGGCTATATTTTACACTTGGCATAGGCTCGATTTCATGGAGATCAAAGCTACAACCTATAGTGGTTTTGTCAACTACTGAGGCCGAGTAGATATCGATTATGGAAGCGACTAAGGAGGGATTGTATTTACTTCGGCTATCGGGTGATCCTTCTATGGTGTAACAGACAGTAGAGCTATTTTCAAACAGTCAAAGCACGATTCATCTTGTAGAGAATCAAGCTTATAGTTCTCGGTAGAAGCACATTGATGTCAAAGGATTCTTTCTTGTGCTTGATCAAGAATGAAGAAAGATCAAATTGGTAAAGGTGAGTATTATGGATAATCTTTTATATATAATGACAAAGTCACTCCCTAAGGACAAGTTTGAGCATTGCTCAAACTTGATCAGTTTGATTTCAGTTGCTTGAGCGCCATGGGGTGCAAGACCTAACAACTCCTATGGTCACTTTGTTGATTGTTGAAGAGACCTACATATTTGAATCGAGGTGGAGCGTTGTTGTTATGCGATTCAAATATGTGCGTATGAGTGCTTCAGATTGAAGATGTCGTGTAGAGCTTCGTATTGGAAGAGTCGGGAAGTCGATTGGAGGAAGAGAACAAAAGAATTGGAGGAATGAAGTTCATGAAGTGCTAGAAATACGCAAACATGCATCTGAATTCTCAAGCCTGGATTCTCAAGCTGAAATCTGAATGCATGTGGAGTTCAAAAGCAGAAGAGTCTCAAGCACTCAGATGTCCGGCTTGATCAATCAGACGTTTGAGTACCTGGTTGTATAAAACCAAATAGTTTGGCCAAACGTCTCAGTTGATGGAAGTTTGACTCGAGAGTTTAAACAGACGTATGGCCTCCTTAGTCAAACGTCTAAGTTGTTGCTACAAGATTTTTTGAAGATTTTGGCTGAGTCGAATTTTGGAGGGAAGTTTCATCAATTCGGTGCTCGTTTCTTCTCTATTGATGGTGTAGATTCTTTTGAAGTGATCGGATGATCTAGAGTGATTAGAGTATCTATATATCAGCCTCTTAATCATCTTCCTAATGATGAGTTCAGATTTCTAATAATTGAAATTAATAGAAACCTTGGCTAAATCAAATTGGGGGTTTTCTATTTTGTGTGCTCTAAATTGTAATTCTTCAATTTAGTGATTGATTAGAGAGAGTCTCCATATCTTGTAACTCTCTAATCATTGATTTGGCTAGTAATCTCTTCGAATTGGTGATCATAATAAAAGGATTGTTGGGTCTCCATGGACGTTAGATATAAATCCAAACCACGTTAAATCTATTATGTATCTTTTCTTTCTGTTATTTGATTTTGTGTGATATCATAGTTAATTTTGAGTTTGCATTGGTATTCAAATAGGCAATACTAGATTCTGGTTAAATCGCTTTCAGTCATTGATGATATCATTCTCCACATTTTTCACCACATGGACAACTACACTTGACAGAGGAAATTGCATTCCTAAACTGTAAATTTGAGCGGAAAATAATGGTCAAAAGGCATCTACTTATTTTTAACACTGAAAGGCAATGATATTTTATAATCATTGGCTCTTTAAAGAAAATAAAATTAACCAGATGAAGAACTACAAATGATCATTTGTTGGGGGCATACTTAAATTTTACTTAACATTAGATCATAAGCCATGAACTATCATAACTATGTGACTTTTATTACTTGCCATTGTAGACCTCAAAAGTATGCATGTCATTTCTTCCTAGCCACCAAACAAATCTTCAGCTATGGTAATATATATGATTTATTACAGCAAGCAATTTTGACTACAATTGTATTATTTTGTATAAATTTTTGATTCCATACACCAACTATAAAATGTGTAAAGCTAAAAAAATTCATCAATAAAACTGTTCATATTCAGATCAAAACACAATATACCATTTTTTGGATCAAAGGCAAAGAAAGCTCATGTTAACTAGCTTTTTGACCAAGCAGATTTTCATTGGAGTTAGAACATTAAGATTAAGATGAAACGATTCATGAACTTGGAAATGTGCTTAGAAGGGCCATTGAAGCATATTCAACAAATTGCAAAAGTAAAGGGGCGAAGTGGACCACTCGGTACCTCTCCAAGAGCTTTTTGCTCCACTGTGAACCTTTCAAACCACTTATACTTGAAATGTAAGCTCAAGCGATTGTCATAGAGTGCTTTCCTTCAGAAATAAATAAACAACTCCAAAAATTCTTAAGAAGAAAGCAAAGAAAGCATGAAAAGACAAATAATATCAAGAAGGTTATCAGAAACAACTCAATTTTCAAGGAAAAGCATTTGGAACAAAATGGATCAGAGATAGGAAGCAAGATTGTAGAAAGAGGGAAAGATTCACCAAAAAACCTCTCTGTACCTAGTGGTTTTTAGTGACAATTGGGCCGACTTTTGCCCTATATACCTTTGGACTTGGATTTGGACCTTGTACTTCACAGGCCTTCGGTTCTACAAACTAATTTACCTATAAATACAGACCCTATGGCTACAAAAAGGGGACTTTTGGCTTTTTATTTCTTCATATCCTATCTCTCCTCTCCATAGTCACAAAAGCAAACATTATTGACTGCACTAGGCTTTAAGAACTTATCAATCCCTTGTACTGGTGACTCTCAATCGAATAATTAATAAACTACAGTGGACGTAGGCCAGAGATTGCTGAACAACTATAAAAATCATTTTGTCTCCTTTAATTTTCTTATAGTATTTGCTAGATCTCAACTTTTATATAGGTTTTTGGACGTTGTGCCATTTTTGGCATCAACATTATGGTGCTTTCATTGAGAACTTAATTCTCAGGGTCGGATCTAGCTTGCTGTTTTTGATTAAGAGAGATCTAATGATTAGATCCACAGGGGTGTTCTTTGAAAAATTTGAAAACTTGCTAAAAAAAGTCAATGGCATATATGAAAACTGGAAGATCAAAATGGGATAGTTGGTGGAACTGAAGGAGCAATAGCTAGTGGTGATGAGGGAATGCTCAACAATTGGAAGATAGTAACCACCAAGTAGTACCAGGTTCATTGCTCAACATGAAGTGGTTACTAGGGTTGAGCTTGATAAGATGGTGAAGGAGTTGAACCAGAAGTTGGTTGACAACCAGAAGGCTTTGATAGAAAAGATGGACGTTAGCATAGCACTATTGACCCAGCAACCGCAAAGGAATAGATGGAACCGGAGAGAAGTTTCTCCCCATACATTAAGAAGAGAATTCGTTTCTTTCTAGTCAAAATAGACGAAATGAAAGACAAAAACAAAAGGAAGCAGTTGTTGAACCATTAGAAGGGATTGCCGGAGGAAGTCTAAATGCTCTCCCCAAAACAAAACAACTCTGTACCGAGCGGATTCGGCTCGGTACTGAGAGGTTTTTTGGACAACAAGGGGATAAAGAGTTGAAGCTTTGGACTTATCAGACTTAGATTATAACCTACAACATGATGGTGATGATTATGAGCTGGACCTTAAAGCTAATGGAGCTGGAGTGCAAACAACTGCAACGGAATCAACCGAATATCAATGGAAAACCGGAGGAGTGGTTCTCCTAGAGATTGGAGAGCCTAGACGTCAGCGGGCAAATCGAGATTGTTTTCAAAGCCAAACACTCGATGCAGCCCTTAATAGTCGACGTTCTTGAAATACCATGCCAATGAGGAATATATAGGGAACATGGTTAAGTAGTTGGTCGAAGAAAGCAAAGATAGAAATAAACGAGGATCGAGATTCCACGCCAAGTAGAACTCCATTTACAGAAAACATTCTTAGAGAGGAGTTTCCCAAGAAGTTTACGATGCCGATAATGCCATCGTATAATGGGACTACTGATCCTAGACAACACTTACTCTGGTATGAATGGCACATGGAAAGTGCTAGGGCGACGGATGTTGTTCGGTATAGGTGCTTTCCTATTTTCTTAGAAGGAATTGCATTAATGTGGTTCACTAGGCTTGCACCGAGATCCATATCAACTTTTGATGTGTTAACTAGAAAGTTCATGGAGCAGTTTGGACTCCATGTTGCTCAGCCTAAGATGTGATGTCCCAGTTGTGCCTATCTCAAGGACCTAAGGAGTCACTAAAAGGGTTCTTGACTCGGTTTAATATTGCTTTTATAGAAGTAAGTAATCCAAAGGAAGATCTGGTATTTATAGCATTTGTCCGGGGCATACATCCAAACATGGATTTCGGTAGATGGCTAAAAATCAAGCAACCTACGACTATGGAAGAGTTCCATCAAAAGGCTAACCATTTTTTGCAATTTGGAAGAGGTCAGTATAACTGTAGGAAAAGCCAATGATGGACAATCAAAAGAAGTTATCTAGAGCAACATGGCAATTAAACAAGCTGGACAAAGCTCTAGTAATGCGACTGTTAATGCTGAAAATTATGGCAATCAAAAGAAGAGAAATCAAGGCTCTAGCGGTAGGCGTAACGAAAACAAGAAACGCCTGAGGAATATGAAACTAGAAGACTACACACCCTTGAATGATACATTAAAAAACATATACCTTGCTACAAAAGGGACCGAATGATATAAAAAGCTACCCAGAAAGGAGGCGATTGAGTAGGAAAGGTGCTTCGGAAAGTTCTATCATTTCCATGAAACTCATGGACATAACACGAATGAATGTCGGCATTTGAGGGATCTCATTGAATAACTGACAAGGAAGAATAAGCTCCAACAATACGTTAAAGAGCCACAAGAAGGTGGTCGGGTTGCAAGACCCCAAGGGCTACTTACCTAAGTGGGTCAATCCGGACCAAGCGAAGAAGGACCTAAGCGAAATGATGTATGGCTGATTATCAATACTATAGCTGGAGGAGCACATCCAGAAAGAAAAAAAGCTGAAGGGAAATAATGCAGTATGCGAACTCGTTAAAGCACGTACCATAAGAGGAATGCTTCACCGTGGAAGACGGAGCTCCGACTAAGCTGCAAAGATGATAACAGATGATGTTGTGTCCAGGATTAGGGATGCTGATGGAGTCGAAGCATTAAATTTTGACCCCATGGTGCGGTAGGTATTGGACTGGCAATAGTGCATCGAGTTTTGGTGGACAAAGGGAGTTCTGCGAACATCCTATTCTGGTGAACGTTCGACCAAATGAAAATTAATATAGAGGAGGTTGCAGCCTGTAAATCCAAGATTCAAAGGTTTATATGTAAAGCTAAATAGCCGAGTGGGATGATCGATCTGTCCATAGAGTTAGGTAAAGGAGATCGTCGTATAGTCCAGATTCAGAAATTCATTATCGTGGATGAATATTTGGCATGCAATGCCTTTTTGGGTCGACAGCCCTCCTTAATTTTAGGATAGCACTGGCTCCTTGGTATCTAATGATGAAGTTCCTTATGGAAAATGGGATCCGATCTGTTTGAGGATACCAGAACGCAAGAAAGGAATGTTAGGTCGTAAAGCTAAGAGAAGCAAAGCGACAGGAGTAAGGTAAGAATATGGAGAGGAATCTCTAGATTCATGATCCGTAAGCATAGCAACTAAAGCACTACCCCTAGCTTGGGAAACATAGCAAGTTCGATAAGTCCATGGATCCCAAGAACAAGTCAGGAGAAATGCCGGCAGCATCGGCCAAGCTAACGGTGAATGTACCAATCGATATGGATGATCCAACTTGTGTTTTAAAGATTGGGTTTGGCTTAACATTAACTTAAGAAAGGAATTAATTGATTTCCTCTAAGAGAATGTGAACGTGTTTGCTTGGACGCATTCGAATATGTGTGAGATATCACCAGGGATAGCGCATCATGCACCAAATATTGGCCCAAAGTTTAAACTAGTGAGACGAAAAAGGCACAGTCTAGGTCCGGAGCGGTCCACTGTGTTAAAGGAAGAAGCGGAATTAGAGGTGGCTGCTCAGAAAAGGGTAGCATGACACTTCAACGCCAAGGTCTACAACCGTACCCTCGAGGTAGGAGAACTCATTTTGAAACAAGTTCTCCTGGGTACGGGGGCACTTGGTTTAAATAGGGAAAGGCCCTATGCAATTGATCAAGAGCTTGGAGACGGAAGGGAACAACGATATGTTGGGCACTACTATACTTAGTTTTTTTTAATTTTTTTTGTAAATGAGCCACCCGAGGACCACGAGAGCAGAGCGATAAGGCGGGACTCGCCAAATTTTCCATTCGTAAATAAAGTCAGCTTCTTAAACCAATGGAACTGTGTTCTTGTAAGCAAAATCCCATGTACTACGTGATTAGCAATGCAACCAAAAACATACTCCTCTGGCCTTGGATAATGGATGAGGAGTATGATCCATGGGGTTGATTGGATAATTTGACCTAATTTTCCTGGACTGATCGAATAATTCAGCCCAATCCATTTACGAGTCGATCGGATAATTCAACTCCATCCTTCAGGAATTTTCCATCCTCCGAAGATAGGCGACGACAAGAAGTTAGGAACACCTAGGGGTCGATTGGATAATTCGACCCAGACCTTCGGGAATCTTCCGTTTCTTGGAAATAGGAAATGTCAGGAAGGAAAACTTTAATAAGGGTCGATCGGATAAGTCGACCCAACCTTCAGGAATTTGGTGATGCTTGGAGATAGACGATGTCAAGAAGGTATAACCGCTAATGGGTCGATTGGATAATTCAACCCCAACCTTCAAGAATCTGGCGTTGTTCGGAGATTGGCAACCTTAGGAAGGAAAACCCACATAGGCATCGATCGGATAATTCGACCTCAACCTTCAAGAATCTAGTGTTGCCTGGAGTTTGGCAACATCAGGAAGGAATTACAACATAGGGATTGATTGGATAATTCGATCTTGGCCTTCAGGAGTTTGCCATTGCCAGGAGATAGATGACGACAAAAAGATATGACTACTCAAGGGTCAATCATGTAATTCGACCCAAACCTTTAGTAATTTGATCGTTGCTTGGAGATGGGCAACGTCAAGAAGGGATGCTTGGAATTGAACAATTAACGCGCTAGTTTCCTGAGATACGGACCATTGCATGATTGAGTTTCCATGACAACACCATCAGCTTTGCAGGATACGTTGAGCCGAGGAGTAGCGAGTATAGTCGTGGAAAGTATAGGTATTATTAAACTTTCTCAATCCAGGATCAGGATTGGAAAGCTAGGGCCGGACTGGGGGTAATCAAATAGTTTGCCCCATAACATTTCTACCCCATTAATGACTAGATTATGCATTAGGAATTATAAGTCCCATGAATAGGGACAAGCACACGACGAAATTGTATATATAGGAAAGTATACGTTCCAACTGCTACCCCATAGCAATAGGGAGTAGCATGAAACTTGGATTATTCGGGATTAGTGGCTGGTCAAAAAAAACTCAACCAAACACGAACAGGAATTTGCCATTACCAAGAGGTAAGTGATGACAAGAGGGTGTAAATATTTATAACCACTCAGGGGTCGATTGGATAATTTGGCCCCGACCTTATAGGAATTTTCCATTGCCTAGAGTTTGGCAACATCAAGTAGGACTAGCCAGGTGATCAGATCAGATAATTCGATCCCGGCTTGCAGGTATTGGCCAATGCCTTGAAGTTGGCAGCGTCTAGAAGAAATGTTTGCAATCGAGCAGCCAAACTACCGATTCCCTAAGGACAGGAACTAATGTTTGAAATGGATGTCTGCGACTGCGCTAGTGGCCTAGCGTGAAACGCTCAACCAAGGATAAGTGAGGATAGTCGTCGAAAACCATAAAACATGTATTATCGGACTGTCTTGGTCCAGGATTAGGAATTCGTAAAGTGTGATCATATTGAGGGCCATCAGATAATTTGCTCTATGATGTGAATCTCCTCCTCATACCAAAGTTCTGGCATTTGGATAAATAAATTCTACGAATATGATTTGGTTTGCAACGGAAATATATAAGTAAGAAATAAATAGTGCAGTTGATGCTCCCCAGCAAAAGGAAGCAACACGAAACTTGAACTACATGAGGCAAAAGTCAGTCGAAGAAAATTCGACCTGAAATGAACTGAAATAACCATAGAATAGGTAAATTAATTGTCCTGTTTCGCCAACTAAAACACCTCGATAACTATACCATGGTAAATGACTAGTGCAACCACAGGAATTTTATTTATATGCATAAAGTAAAAGCATTGCATAAGAATAGGTATATGTATATAATACGAATAAGCAGCAGGATAAGCAGTTATATTACATACACAAGCAGTTGCACACAGGCAGATATAGAACATAAAAGTGCGGAATGTAGAATGAAAACAAAATTACAAGACAATATAATTTTTCATTGCTTAAGCTTTGTTGTATAAGAATAGCAGGGGTCGCTCCCGCAACACGACCTACTTGCAACAAAATGGAAAAGGTAAAAAGTACAACCAAAAAGAGACACCACGCCCACAGGCTTTAGGAATCCCATACTTGTTCTTCCCTTTCCTTTTGCCCATGCCACCGGAACCGCTAGGACACATTCCGTTCATCTTTGATAGGGCTTTCAATGGATATCTGAAAAATCCGAAATTCATCCACATCCGCATCCGAAAAGCGGATAAATATCCGATATCCAAAAAAAGGGAAACGGATGCATCCGAAAATTATCCGTCCGATTTTTGTCAAGATTATAGTTCAAATTATGTGTATTTTAGTGTAGTGAAAGATATTTGTTTATTATTTTATTAAGTTAGTAGTTTATATTTTATGCACTTAATGCTTTTTAACTGCTCGAAACTATTTATTATAATCATATTTGTTAATTTTTAACACTTTTATAATCAATGGGATTGAAAAATATTTATGTTAAACTAAAATTTTCTTTTTATAATTCTTGATTTATTAGTCGTTAGCGGATAGGATAATTATCCGATATCCGTCCGTATCCGCGAATGTAGATATCCGATATCCGAAAATGATTTCGGATGTGGATATGGTGTTATCTACATCCGAAAGCATCCGTTGACAGGCCTAGTCCTTGATTACCCATCATTTAGGGGTGTCACCCTCGGACTGGATATTCTTGCCTACAGTGGTGGTATGAGGTTCATTGAACCTCTCGGCAGGGATCCCAAAAGACTTGGTCTTTGAGGGCCTCAGTTTTGTTGGGGGAGCATAAGGGTAGGGCTTGTAGGCACGAAGCTGATAGATATTTCCATGCCAGGCTCCTTCTTTATCTTGACCTTAGAAAGGTCAATTTTCAGTCTCTCTGCCATAGTAATCTAATCAGTTGGGTACATAGGCATATGTAATAGCGACATCTTCCTCAGGGAAACGTCCTCCAAGTTCTCCAGGGAAGCTATCTTCTCGGAGTCAAGCCTTGGATCGAAACTAGGAGGAATGGCAGGAGCAATAAGTTCCATGGTAATGGAGGTCAATTCAATGAAGATCGCTGAGGGGCCCAAGCCTTGAGTGGCTGTGGCAGAGCAGGAAGATGCGATGACCTACAATTTGATAAACAGAGTGATAAATGTTATAGATGGATTCACACTAGAACTAAAGTTTCTCGAAAATCGAAGAAACAAGCGACGTACCTTCGCATGGAGTTGACTGCAAAAAAGGAGATATAGAGAACTTACCCTCCTAAGGAAAATAATGATTTGTTGGTATGTAGAAGGAGGAATGTACGGCTCAACGAGAGTAGCTTCTGTAGATGCTAGAATGATTTGGGTAGCCACGGAGCTGGCCCCTTCACACTATGGAATATCCATCGTTGGCTCTTTGCATTTTGGAATTAGTGATTTGACTGCACCTGATGCACTTAGGCCAATGGAAGCCTCAACAATGGCAACAACAGCAGCGGTGTCTTCTACAGCAAGTATGGTTATTCCCTCCTCAAGCTTTTCTATGTCTTCAGCGTCAAGGTACTTAACCATTAGCTCTTCCTCGTTGAGGTCTTCACTAGCTGCATTAGAGCGATGCAACACCTCCTCCTAGGCACCAAAATGGGTTTTGGCATATGTGCTCCTCAGCCATTTCAAGTTCTTGTGTATAACCACGCTTGCATAGATGTGCTGGAGAGTATTATTCAACTCTTCCCTTTCTTTGGCCCTCTCTTCTTTAAGCTCTTTAACCTCTTGCTTAGAGACTGCGAGCTCGATATCACTATCGAGTTTCTTAGACTACAAAAGGTGCAAGTCTTCGGCAAGCTTCTTATTTTCCGCATGAAGCTTCTGGAGTTCTGCCGCTTGCTCTTCGACGATCTTATCCTTGGTCCAAATGGTTCCATTCTTTGCAGTGAGAGCCAGGTCCTTTTCGGTAATCTGCTTCTTTAGGGCGTCTCCTTCTTCGTGGGCAGTCTTCAACGTGTTTTGCAACACGATCGCAGCATCATCATGGGCCATCCACATCTCCAACATCAAGTTATCGACCATGACCTTGGATTCTAGAGTTGTGTCCCTCTCCGCCTTTATTTTCTCGACCTTCGATAATCCTTTCGTAGGTCTGCTTCTTAGAATCTAAGGATTGAATGTTGGTTGTAATTAGTTTTGCTGACCTTTGAGAGAGAAAATCAAACTTTCTTCCATTTATTACCCTAGTCAACATGCTTTTGAAACCTCTGGACATCCCGGTCCACCTCTTCCTTTGGAATGTATTTGATGTCCTGATTAAACATAAACCCCTATAGAAAGAGGTCAAGGAAAGCAGCCTGCGGATGAGGTATGGTAGCCGGAAGAGAAGATGGGGGAGTAAAGATTTCCTTAGAGTGTGGAGGAGCAGTAGTAGTTTAGAACTTTGAAACACGATCTTGTTGATAAAGAGGAAGCTGAGATTCAACGTAGGTTAGTGGAGTGCTAGAGGAGGAGCCATAACAATCTTGCGACTTTTTGTGTCATTTGGTTTGAGTGGAGGATAGCCACTTTTCGAGCTGCCTTTTCTTTCTCTTTCGGTCCTGTGGTCCACCTCTGCTTCTAGTTCCTACCTTCTAAGCCTTTCTTTATCGGTCTAATGATGGCTTCGGTAACTGGAATGAGATGGATATAGGTCGAGGGGTTCGCCCACTAAACTCGTATGCACTATACGGGAGCTTATGATATCTAACTCTATCCATAGGAACTGGAACAAGAAGAAAGATAGTATAAGAATCAAAATTTCAAAATACAAATAGATGCAGGGATGTGTGTCCATGATCCTAGTGATGTGTATAGTGCCGACGAGCCCCTAAGTACTCTACAGATTGTGTTGGCATGGGAGTAAATACGGAGTCTCACCACCTTCATTTAGCATTCCTCTAGGCAAGAAGCTCAAGTTTGGAGAATCCTCGGCAAGGAGATCGCCAATAGAAATGTCAAAATCACCGAAGCCGACAAAGACATCTCCAAAGGAACGAGCGAAAGGAGTCACTTCACCCAAAGGTAATGTGCCCACTTCCTCCGGCTTTCTGGAAAATTCAACAACAATATGCTCCGGACTGGGCGAGGTAAGGAGTTTGGGGCCTTCATAAGACGTCTCACTAAACGATTCATCTACCTCTACAATGGCGTTGAAGTCACTATCATTGTCATTAGTGCCTTCCTCTCCTTCCTCACCTTCCTTGTCCCTCATCTCTTCTTTCCCTTTTTTCCTCCCATCGCTTTCACCCACCTCTGAAATCAGTGACATTCTAGCTCCTTTATCCCATCCTCTTAGGGCTTCATCCACAATTGGCTCTTATGTTCCCCTTTCAACAACCTCTACAACATGTGCCATTCCCGACGGACCCTCAACTTCTCCCTGAAGATTCTCACCAGAGCTAGGAGTGCGGGCGGAAGATCGGGTAGGATCTTTGGAGCTGCTTGGTGGAGGAGATTCACAAACATTGAATCTATTAAGGGGCAGAAGACCACACCGTCAGAGGTTCTTGTTGGTCAGGAAATATGCGGTGGTGCGATGCTGGAAGCTGATCTCCTTCAGGGCTTTTAGGATATCAACATGCTCAGCGTGATTGTCTCAAGCAGGAATGTGTGTGAAGGAGAAAATAGTAAGTTAAACACTTGAGCAAAGGGAGTCCAAGTGCAGCAAGAGCAAGAAAGAAGGGATCTTACATCCAGAGCAAAAGCGCCCATTGAAGTCATATGGGCATCAGACAAAGAAATACTCATTTTTGAAGTATGAGCATTTATTATTGAGCATCTCTATGACTTGGCATCGACACCAGACCTTGATGATCATACAAGATGGTGAGTCTTGTCGATGCATGAAGTGTAGAAGACAGGTTAGCTCATTGAGTTTCGGAGACCGTTGAAACCGATGCACGAAGAACACGAACAAGGAGCTCAGGAGAGCATGCCCATTAGGGTGAACTTAGGATGGAGCAAGCCCAAGCTCTTAAAAACCATGCATAGAAAAGGATAAAAAGGCGGGACAACACCGCCTAGGCACATATACTGGCTATATGTCGTGTATCCCAATGGAGGTCGGTGTGTTCATTAACCCTGTGTTGGGAGAAGAATATTGCTTTCAGGAATCTCGTGCTGGCGACATATATTCTGGAGCATCTTCGGAGTAAGAATAGTCGACACCTGTTCAAGTGGGTCAACCAGTACTTGAAGGCTTGTATACTCGTTTACCGGGGAAGGCACCTCTTAGATGGGACAACTATCCTTTGTAGCCCTGTAGTGATTGTACACCGTGGCAAGGAAGGCGTTAAAGTAGAAGTTTGAGCCATGGTAGAACCAGCTTTAGGAGGAGTAGACATCCCGACATCAGTTCGGAAGTAAGGAGATTGACAAGTCATTATGGATAGGAAAACATGGCGTTTAACACGATCAGGTATGTTTTAATTTAGATAATAAGCTCGTGTGGCCAACGTCTAGAATTCAAAGGATGTCAAGGTGTGTTGCCCGATCCGATTCTGAGCGTTGGCTGGGACAAGTGATAAAGTAAATCTATGTAGCATGAGTCCCGAGAACTGTGTATCAGATCTTGCCGATTATCGTCAAACAAACGATAATGGAAACACTGTCCGGAGCGATGTGAAAGTTTTCCTTTTTCAGGAACATGGAGAGTGCAAGAATTGGAATTGCAATGTTGTGGAATCACTCAATATGACCGCTCTCTAGATGGGAACAATCTTACTAGCATTCCAATGGTGATATACAATTGAACAGGTCTTGATCAGGGTTGGCCGAAGAGCGTCGAAATGCAAAAAACTCAGAGAAAACACATTCCTAAGGATTGACCCAAGCAAAACCAAAGCTAAAGCCCGCACCCAACCTAGGCCAGACCTGAGCTATTCGCTAGGGAAACATAAACCTTCTCTCACAACCGCCCTAAGTTGCAATCACCAATCTAAAGTCGATCAACGACATAAAGTGACCATCTACTACGGCTGCTATTGGAAGGTAGAAACCCACCTTGTCAAGTTTTGAATTTGAACCAGGGTTTGAAAGCAAACGATCCGAGAACTTGAAGAGAAGGAGTGGCGGTAGACTGGAAGGATTGCCAATGATGATGCCCTTTTTAAGCAGCGACAACAACAAGAGGGTGGCCGCGGCTTCAGATGATCGTATGAGATTGACTTGGGCCTGGAAGATCAAGTTTGAAAGGGTTCGGAGTGAAAGCAGTCGGCATGAGTACTTAGAGAAATCAATGAAAAAAGCAGCAAGTGGGGAAAGTGAAAAGGCTTTCCTGAGTCCCGAGTACTTATACTCGGGGCAATCCAAGGCCTCGGTACCAAAAGGAACCTCTCAGCACCGAGTAAAAAAAATTCAACTAAAATTCAAGGTAAAGGCAGTGGAAAGTAAATGCGTACTTCACTTTTGCATGAGACGATCTCTAAAGAGTAGATCTTGTCCTTAGTATGGGAAATGGAATTTCAACTATATAGAGAAATCAAAAGAATAACTATGAAATGAAATCAACTCTTCAAAGCAATTCCTGAACAACTAACAGGAACCGAGAGATAATAGACGATACTCATCTTGATCCAGAGCACGCTTCTTTTTGAACAACTGGATTTTCATTGGAGTTAGAATGTCAAGGTGACGACGAAACCATTCATGAACTTAGAAACATGCTTAGAAAGGCTGTAGAAGCATATTCAACAAGTTGCAAAGGTAAAGGGGCAAAGTGGATCACTTGTTACAGAGAGGAACAACTCAGTACCAAGAACTTTTATCCACTGTAGACCTCCCAAACCACTTATACTTAAAATATAGGCTCAAGTGATCGTCATGGTGTGCTTTCCTTCAAGAATAAACAAACAACTCTAAATATTCTCGAGAAGAAGCAGGAAAAAGCAAATTCAGTATTGAGAAGGTTGTCAGAAACAACCCAATTTTCAAGGAAAAGCGCTTGGAATGCAACGGATCGAAGATAGGAAGCAAGATGGCAGAAAGAAAGTAAGATTCCACCAACAAAACCTATCAGCACCAAGACGAACCTTTCGGTACCGAGTGGTTTTTATTGACCATTGGACCGACTTTTGCCCCCTGTACTTTTGAACTTGGATCTGGACCTTTTACTTCGTAGGCCTCCGGTTCTACTGACTAATTTCTCTATAAATACAGACCCTTTTATTACCGAAAGGGGATTTTTGGCTCTTTTGTATTCTTTATCTCTTATCTCTCCTCTCCATAGCCACCAAGGCAAACATTTTGATTATTCTAGGCTTTGAGAACTTGTCAATCCCTTGTACTGGTGACTCAATCAAATAATTAATAAACTACAATGAACGTAGATCAGAGATTGCCGAACCACTATAAAAAATTCTTGTGTCTCCTTTAATTTTCTTATAGTATTTGCTGAATCTCAACTTTTCTATAGATTTTTGGGTGTTGTGCTATTTTTGGCATCAACGGCCATATCCGGTTGACCATCGAAGATTAACATAACCTAAAAATCATTTAATTATACATCAAATGGACCACCCTTGGCCTCGCCTGAACTTGAAATAGATCTTCTTTCAAATCAAGATTCTTTGCATCCAACCAAAATAGAGAGCGTCCATGAAGATGATGTGTAGATGGCAGCAATCGTTATTTTGTTGGCTTCGCCTGATTTTGAGAAGATATAGATTTGATTTTGTTTAGTAAGCTACTGTTAGCATCTAAAATATGCTTATGGCTTCTAGAACTAAAGGCCACCATATAAAATTGGGTTCGCTTCTTCTTAACACTAACTATTATTTTATTTTTTACTTTAAGTACATGAATACCCAATTATTTCAAAACATAATGGTTATCCCTCCTAATCCCTTAAACAAATTCAACTCTTTTAAGAATATAATAAAAAAATCATGTAACATACACAAAAGGATCAAAAATAAAACAAAATAATTTATTTTTTTAACCATATTTAGGATTATGAAATTTTAATTAAATACTTACATGATCGGTTAAAATATGATTTGTCAAATCAACTTGCATGCCTTCTGAAGCATTTGATCAATCGATTTCTTTTTTATTTTCATTATCAAACACTTTTTAATTCAACACGACAAGTGCATTTTCAATTTTATTGTGATTGCTATCCTCCATCTAACAGCAAAAAAGAGCAAAAAAATATATGGGAAAAATGTCGTAAAGGATGTATGGTAAAACATCGCATTCAATAACTTACAATGAGATTTTCAATTACAACATCATAACACTTTATATCCTTCATATTTGTATCGGCTGGGAGATCATTATACACATCCTAAAATAAAAATAAAAAACCTTAAATAATATGATCTAAGAGTTACATATAGAAGGAAAGTAGACTTTAAGAAATAAAAAGTAAACCAACCTCTTTGTTTTTTTTAAATTAGGATTATCCATTAAATTTTCACTTGGATCCATCTACTAGAAAGAAAGAGAGATTTTTCAGGCTTTAGAGCTTGAATTTTTTTTTGATAACATTTGAGACATTATACATAAGTTTTTCTAAGAAAGATGAAAAGGCTATGGTTATTATGGCTGAGTGACTAAATAGATTTTGGTGGCCATAAGCATGTGACAAAAATTGATATGTAATAAAAAGTTAATGGTAGCCAGAAGAAATTATTGGATTCCAATAGTAGCACACCCTTTTTTATTATTTATCTATTATTATTTTTTGGCATCCCTCCCTTAACCCAAGGCTCTATATAAACCTTAAGCTCACTCATTAAGCGAAAAGAGAAAAAAGGGACACTTAGTGTAATTATTTCTAGGATTTATTTTTGACTGTATTTTTACATACCAAATCCATGATTTATTTCAAGGAAAACTAAAATATTATTGACTTAATAATTCTAAACATTACTTATTATATTTTTTAATTTTTATATTTTATTTTCTAGTTCAAATTGGCATTATCTAAATTGATTCTTTTTCTAAAATATAATTTTTGGATTTATGATAAACAAATTTAAAATATAATCTTTTGATACTAAAAACTTACTTTCTATTAGTTATTTTCAGTCGAACATGTACCTTTTACTCGAGCATATATGTAGCTTTACAATTTTAAAATTGTTTTCATAATCAAAATAAATAATCTTTTCAAACATGGTTTTATATTTTACAAAATCGATAGAAAAAGCCTTCCCAAATTGAACGTATCATTGATGGTCAAAAGCAAAATGTCCATAACTAAGTAGTTAATATCGGTATCAGGTACATATCGATTAAGTATCGATATGAGATATTTTAAAATATCATGATAATATCGGGTAGCATCGGTAAAATATCGGACATGTGTAGAATATGTTATAAATGATATTATACTTTGTTATAATGTTATATTGATGTTAAGTTTTCAAATATTTGGATAAATAATGCCAAATTTCTATTAAGGAGTGATTGGATATAGTTTATAGATTATAATTTGTTCATTGAGATATTCTATTAAATACAAATCATAAGATAGGCACATAAAAATTAAGAAACTAAGATAATATGCATCTTTATTATTTTCTTCATTTTTATACTACATTCATTGTTTCTTCAGTAATCATCAATGTTACTTTACTAAATTTTCCATATTTATATTTCCATCATTGTCATTTTCACTCATAATGTATCGAATAAGCAATGTTGATTTGATACTAATTACTTTAGCTCGTTTCTTATCGATATGGCAAATATATAACCTTATTGCTCTTCAACTTTTGGTTCTTGGTGCATAATTGTTATACCCATGTTTCTCGAATCCAGTAGAAGGCGAGATGATGTAAACAACAAATCAACAGGACTGATCCTACAATAAAAGTTTGGCTATAAGAAAAGGATCAAAGAACAAGGTAGATTCTAGAGAGTACTATGCTCAAATAAGGTCTTAAGATAACGACAAAGACTCAAAAAATTGCGCTGATCCCCTAATTCTGATGTTACATTATGACATTGAGTCTAAAAACCTTAAGTGGCTACGAGGTGTAGAAAACAATTTGTAGCCCCAATACTCAGGACTGAAACACAGCTCTCGAGCCCGCGCTACAATCTTTTGTCAAAATATGAAGCTATAAGAATGCGTCGCAATCTTAATACTAAATGATGATACTACACCGCAACCTAAAAGGAGTTCTGCCCGGAACTAATGAACTGCACTAGACATGTTTCATCCTTCTAATAGCTCAAAAACCAAACAATGCTAATTATGCTGGATAATCACTAATGCTTGCTCAAGATAGGATCATAGCAGACCGCAAAAGCACTACACTCAACCCTTCATTAATACTCGTTCCTGAGCCATTCCGAGCAAGCCCTAAGTGAACACTCCACATACCAAATGACCCAATAAACCCAACTATTATTCCTAAAAGCTAATGTGTTGCCAACACTTTCAAGTGGAGATCTGCATTGCTTACTAAGGACTCTTAAGCGGTACCACGAGGAATCCAAAGCATTCCAAGGGTTGCACATGGGGTTATCCAAACTTATGAATATAACATCACAGGTTGGGGGCAAAATAGCAAAGGCACAAGCGGCCCTTATCAAGCAACTTGTGAATATAACATCAAGAGCAGCTCAAAGCACATTCATATAGATATTGAGAAAACATCACAGGTTGGGGGCAAAATAACTCAACTTCATTTATCCTCGGCATAATGTCAAACAACATCATAGACTGGACAAGACGACTCAATTATAACTAAGTCGAGGGTAGTATCATACAAACAACGCGGTTCCACTCTGTATGTATTAATGATGCCCCAAAAACAAAGTAAAATAATAACTCTCAACATCCTGGGAGGGAAGTACACAAGCCATTCGCCCCTTTAGATCAGAAGTGCATGATCCATTTGAATTTGAGTTTCCACCTCAATTTTAGATGTTCCCGCTTCAATTTCAAACTTCCCACCACTCAAATTATAGTTTCCCTCCAAAGACACATCAGCCATCCTCGCACACCAAACAAAGGAGATGGATGGATGACACATGGCAAAATCAAAATGTGGGGATTAAAACAGCATAAGAAGAGTGATGGTGATCCATGTGCATCTCTATACTGTAAAACAAAAGGCACTGTAGTAAGAAAGGGATCTTTCTCCTAATTTGATTTTTTAAGGTTAATAGCAAAAAGTTCTATACTCTTTGCCATTAATGCTTGTACAAGGAATATAAAATAAGAAAGTGATATTTCCCCCGTGGATGTAGGATGCTTAATATCCAAACCATGTAAAATTCTCTATGTCTTTATTTTTTCCTACATTTTTACTTACCTAGTTTTCCATGTTAGATTCTTTCCTACTTTGTCTCCTTTTATCCGTTCAAATTAGATATAAATCTAATTAACATTTTAAAAGCAGTTAAAGTGCAACTATAATTACTACATAAAGAAAAATTAAATATTACTTAAGTTTGTTAATTCCAATCCACGAATGTATGCTATAATTACTTCCATGATCACTTAAGTTGTTGTGAGACCAAAACTCTCAACAATATTTTTTCACTAGAAGGAGGGCTAGAATCTCTATTTCCTATTTCTAGTAAACTTTTCCTATATCTCCCACGATACCATGAATCCCACTGATTCCACTACTCCCCTGCACAAGAATAGTTATACGTGGCTTTGAAAATCATGAAAATGCCACTTATAGTCTTGAAACCTCAAGTCGAGGCAAAAGCTTCAACCATGGCCCACATAGACCCAAACCTGGCTGTAACCCATTCCTTTACAAAAAAAGTAAACCAATGTATAAAGGGGTTAGAGAGTACAATGTCCCAATATGATGCTCATAGGCCAACCTCCCCTCCATATTCAATAGCTCATCGCCATCACTAACCAACTGCACTCAGCATGCAACGGGCAAGTGAAAACGGCACTCCTAGAAATGGGAATGGTGACACTAGCTAGAAAGCTGATCTCAGACTAAAAGGAAAGATTCGGATCAACCTATAAATCAAATCCAAGCCGGCTAATGTTTACCTACTCCTGCTCAAGAAACAGGCCCAATCTTCCCATGATGACACCATTTCTGAGGGTGATTTATCCTAGATGGACCCAAGGGAAAAGACATCCGAAATTAAAGGCATGAGTGGAACAACTGGCAAGGCTTTGCCAACAAAGCACCAGGGAGAAGGTTAGGGAAGAAGGCTCTTCCCCATTCAATGAAACCATTATAGAAGCAGATTTGTTGGACAACTTTAAAGCCATATCGATTGATAAATTCGATGGAACTACGAAACCCGATAACCACATCTGCACTTTTGAGTATTACATGGACATTCTAAAAGTAGGTGAATGGCTCGATGTGAAATTTTCCTTATTTAATTGGCTGGTGCAGCCTCCTGATGGTTCAGGAGGTACGAACCAAGTGAGATCCGATCTTGGAGATAATTATTTGTTGATTTCCTAAGCCAATTCAATTCGGGGAGAGAAGCCTCCCCAGATGTGAATACCATGTCATGTATAAAAAAGGGCGAGAATGAAAGCTTGCACTACTTTGTAAAGTGCTTCAAATCCGAGGCACTCAGGATCGAAGTAACCAGTGCGGAAGCACTACTTATGGCAGCCCATGCTAGTATCAGGAGAGGTACATCGATGTGGGAGGAAAACAGTAGAAAACCATGTCATAGCATAAAGGCTCTCTACGAGAGGGCCAGTGGCTATATTAGGATGGAAGAAGCCGGATCTGCGGTACAACCTCAAAGGGCTTCTACATCCAGCTATGGCACGAAAAGGGGGGGGGGGAAGGGTATCATACACCCACAAAATGACAAAAGGAATTGAACCCCACCATAAAAACTCTCCTTGCTCACACTCCTGGGCAGATATATGAGATCACTAGAAATGAGCTTACATATATTGTACCCAACAACTAGAAGAAAGCAGAACAGAATCGGGGTGGAGTATACTCCTGCTTCCACCGAACCAATGGCCTCCATACTAACAATTGCAAACGTTTAAAGAACGAGATAGAAAGACTGATCCAAAAAGGAATACCTAGGCAGGTTTCAAAGGACCAACAATGAGAATGGGGCCAAAACCTTGCTCTCGACCCAAATGAAAAATAGGAAGGGAACCCTCAAACCTCATAGCCTTAATTTATGGCACATCCCACCTCGTTGGAACAAGCAAGAAAGCACGAGAGAAGTATGTCAAGAGGCCAAAATGCAACAGAAGACAGTCTTCCATATCAAGCAAAATTCGACGCAAAAAATAGTTTTCACAGTAGCTGATGCAGCAGGGATCGTTTTTCTACACCAAGATCCACTCGTAGTCATGATGCAAATTTCGAACTGCACCATGGAAAAAGTCTTCGTAGATTCTGGAAGCTCGATCGTTGTAATGTTCAATTCAGTGTACGACTAGATAAAGCTTCCATCTGAAATTCTAAAGCCTAGTCCTAAGCCGATTTACGGCTTCAACAACATAACAACCGTTCCCGTTGGGTTAGCACACCTGCTCATCAAAGCCAGAACAACACCTCTGCACAAATCCTTCTATGTAGGTCTCTTGATCATTGACTAGCCATCACCAACTGTAAATAAGAGACGACATTGCTTGAGAAGTGATGTAAATAAAAATGGCATTGGTGATAAGCGGCATCAATAAGGGATGGCATTGCTTGGGAAGTGACATAACTAAGAGACGACATTAGTGATGAGCGGCATCACTTGAAATGCAACCCCAAAAGTATGCAACATTAACTAAATGCGATATTGACTGGATGCAATATCTACCCTTGCCTTTATGAAGCATTAAATCTCTTTAAGTGGTGGATTACGATATGCAACTCTTCGACATCATTACCACTTTGTTAACATGCAGCATTGCTTATGAGGACCTGATATACATATTCCAAGCTTTTAGGCATGATATCATTCATTCAACATCAACTTTTTCACATCATATGATATTTCTTTTAATGTGATTTGTCATCCTCTCAATATCGTGCATTCGGTATCATTTTTGTCATCATAATCTTCCCTAAAAATTATGCAACAACATTTGATATGCAACATAGAATCGATGCGGCATTGATTGAGTGAGGCATAGAATCAAATTGGCATTGATTGAGTGCGATACGGATTACATGCGGCATCCTCCTTTACTTTCATTAATGGAATGCGGCATCATTAACTGCGACATCAGACTTTGAACTTCAGCATCAATCCTTAATTCTAACATAATTTCTTTTGCTTGTATCCTTTAGAAAATATATGGATAACAATAATAATTATTAAATAAAAATTAAACAAGTTTACATAAAATAATACTAGTAATCAACTAAATTTATAAAAATTAATTAAGTTTATAATAATAATAATACTAACAACAACTACGATGACGATAATAATAACAATAAACAAATTAAGTTAATAATAGAAATAATAATGTCTTAAATCTTGTCCTGGTAGATGATAATGCCTTAAGTTCTTTACCAGCAAAATTAATGTTAGTATAAAAGTCGTAGTCTTACATCTATGCGTTTAGTTGTATAACTTCATAAATATATGTGCATATATGCTTGTTTGAGTTAACTGTAGGTATTTGATGGCTCTCTTCATGCTCATATTTCTTTGAAAATGTTAGCGAACTCCCTAATATTGGTAAAATGTACGTTTTAATGCATAACTGAGGTGTATGCAATGTGACATACACACTTCATAGGATATATAAGTAAATATTTAGATAGTTTACACGTGCGGGTGTTCGTGATTGATATATTATGATTTAGATCATGTTTTTATTGTGTATATCTATTTCTTATGTTTGGGAATTTTCCCAGTGCTAGCCACGCAAAGGAGATTCTGAAAAAAAAATTTCAAAAATTTAGACACTTAAAATATTTTTGATAAGAAATATTTAGCAAAAAGTTTTTTCTAATGTAGATACTTTATTTTTCAATTTTATTCATACTCATATTCATTTCTAATGGAGATATTCATTTCATTTACAGGTGAGAGAATGAAAGATTTGTGATATTTCTTTTTAATGCAAACGACTAGCTACTTGTTTTTTGTGTATGTATATAATAAAATATTATGTAGTAAAACTGTGGGATCTTATGTGTATGAATATTTGGTTTTGTTTAATACAATGAGTTGTATTTTTGTGTTTAATATTTTCTATGATTTTTCATTATCTAAATGGATTTATGTTTTAGAAATACTCTTAATGCATAATTTTGGTATGTATTGACTATCGTGATTTATAGGGATGTAGCAGATTTTAAAAATGCAAAAATAAACCATAACAGTTAAAAAAACATTATAGAAAGCTAACAAGAAAAGCATTATTGAAGTAAAAAAAATTATAGCGTTTTTTGGTGTTATGAATAGTTCAGTATACATTATAATATATCGATATACTGTATTTATTAAATCGCTATAAAATACTTAAAATAGCTGAAAAAAGCACTGTAAAAGCGGTCCTATTGTGCTATAAATAAGCCATTGTTTTTATAACATGTTGATATTCAACGTTTATTAAAAAGCTATAAAATACTTACAATAGCAGAAAAAACACTATAAATAATGATTTTTTAAGAGTTTTTTTGTGTTATAAATAAGTCATTGTTTTTTATCACATGTCGATATACAGCGTTTACTGAACCGCTGTAGTTATCATTTACAGCGGTTTTATGGCGCTATTTATGAATGTTTTTGTTGTAGCATTCACTCTTGAAGTAACTTCGCTTGTTATGGAGCCCCTAGACAACCTTGCAATGGTTGAAAGCTTCGCCTATTAATAGAGAAGGTGGGTCTTTTCACTTTTTGAAGCTTAGTGTGCAGGTCAACGCTTCGAATGTTAGCCCACAAAGCAGGTGCATCATGAATATGATATAAAGAGAACTCAAAAAAGCATAGCCATTTAGGTGCACTTGGGTTGGAGCTAATCAAAGCTCTTGAAGATAAAATTTCAGAAATTCATTAAAAGGGGGCATAGCTCCCAATAGACACACACACATGCATGCGCACATGCACACGCGCGCATGCGCACACACACACACACATTGCATGTGGCGTAGCCTGCATAAGGAAGATGAGCTTTTTGCTAGGGCTCCAAAAGGAAAAATTCATCCTCGGGAATATCATGCTTGAGACAGATTAGCCATAACTCTTTAACGATTAGCTTAGAAGGAGTTTAGTCTGAAGGATTATCCAAGACCATAAGAACAGGTCGGTCTTCCCTTAAAGGAGCACGGCCACGAGGCTGATATGCGGGAACGGCTTGAAGTTGAAGCTCTTATGTGATTAAACGTCCTACTCCGAATGGAGTAGAAGAAGACGCTTAGGCAGTAGATATGCCCACTTCCGGAGGAGTGGAAGGGCTGATGTCGACTCTAAGATGAAAAGATCGTCTAGTGTCGGTCATTTTGAACTAAAAAACCTAACAACGAACGTGGTCAAGTACACTTTGTTTTAATGTTCTATTGTGATTGGTACACATGTAGCCGATGTACGGAGTCCAATAGATGTTGTTGTGTGTTGACCAATCAGATTCTGCACATTAACTAGGGCAATGCGAAGTGTCAACCTATGTATTATGCGTACTATGTCCAGAGCATGGTATACATGAACATTCCATGTTGATAGCCTGCTCGTGCTGGCAAATGAGCTCCATCATGCTATGGAACTATGTGTAAGATTTTACCCGTTATCGTAGAATATACGATAGAGGAACCGTTTTCCATAGCGATAGGAAGTTTTCTTCGTAGGAATATGGGATTGTGATGTTTGACTCGAATGTCTACACGAGTTTTTGTTGAACGTCGGAGCACGATCGATGTGACTGTCTTTTGAAGTTGTCCCACCAAAGCTGAGTTGCCAATCCATACTTGACCAAAGTTCAATAAAAGGTCACTCCCTTTTCATGTATAAACTTGTCAATATTGACCAAAGGTGACCACATGCAAAAAGACTCAGCGCCAAGGCTTCGAAGTGGATACCAAGCAATAGAAAAGAGGAAAACTTGGGGTTTAACCGAAGAGAACTTGGGGTCGACTTCGAGTCGATTTTGGGTGATCATTTCGAGTCGATTATGGAAAAGGCGGGGAAGCAAGAAATTGAAGTTGAATACGTATTGGCAACCATGGATCAGTGACGTAACTACGGCGGTGATAGCGATGGCAATAAGGTGGCAGTGACAGATCGAAATCCACCTAAATGAAGTCGAGATCTAGTGGGATGCAAAAGATAGTAGGTGCCGACTTAATTGCAATGAACCAAGTCGTGACGATGCTAAGATCATGGCAGCGCTAAAGTGGTTAATGGCGGTGACGTCGATGGTTATAAGGTAGCAATGGCCTTTGGAAGAAATTGCAAAAGCAAAGAAACAAGGATGCTTGAAATAGAAATGAAGTGTGTAAAATTTTCTAAATGTTAAGTACATATATTACGCTTGAAAATCATGTTGGTACCGATATGTTTTGCTCTTCATATACACACACACATACATATTTGTCGGTACCGATATGTGTGTGTGAAAAGGAAGAGAAAAAATAGAAAAGAGAAGAGAAGGAAGTCTACGTGATTAAAACACGATGTAGCTTCAAGAAAATCGAAGGGTCTAACTTTATTGCGGGAAAGAGATGAATCAACAACTGTTTGAAGTAATGAACAGTGTTATCCCGCCTTTTGGCAAGGCCGTGACACCAAGGACTTGACTAGAGACCGGTGACAGATCGTCTCGGAAATCGGTTACGTGCAAGGATCTTTATGGATATCGGTGGAATTTGTCCGAGTCCGGATCGGGCTACAGTTGATAGGGCACGATAAGTGAAGATGTGAGAACCAACGTTCCAAGTTTTGGGGAAATCCGAGTTCGTATGCTCAAGATATCATTGACGAAAGATGGAGTATACCAGCCTTAGTTCGAATCCATAGGCGAAGCCTATGTTCGAATCCATCAGACAAGCGTTACCTCGAATCCATGAGAAAAGGGGCGAATCAATCAAGGGAGAATTGCTTCGACTCCATCACGCGAACCCGATGGTTCGAATCCATTGAGCATCCCTTCCTTCGAATCCACAAAGGCTACTCGCTTCGATTCCATCGTCTTCGAATCCACCGAACGAGAGTCCTTCGACTCCATACAGTTGAAGGAACTTCGACTGCACACCACGATTGTCTTCGAATCCCAAAAGACAGAGGGTACTTCGTATCGATCAGCCATGACCTTCCATGATCGATACGACGGAGCGCGAATTCGATCGATTCGAAGGAACCACCTCTTCGAATCGATAACTTCGAATCCACCAAGCAAGCACAGCTAAAACCCCGGGTACGACTCAGTAAAACTCGGAGAAAAAAGAGGGATGACCCGAAGCATGCACGCCACGCCGTTGCCTTCACATGAAGGAGAGTCGATTCGAGCAACTCCAGAAAACGAAAATCTTCAACTTGAATCGATTATATCTCAAGTTCCACAAGTCCAAATGCCATGAAATTTTCACAGAAGCTGAAACACATGATGAAGAATGTTCACACCAAATTTCAGCTCGATTGGATGATTTCTTGATCGATTCGAACCAAGGGTCGAATCGATCCCAAAGTGGGCCCGGATCTCCAGATTTCGGCCATGTGGGCCCCCTGACGTACCAGAACTGGTCTCCCCTCATTTTAGGCGAAATATCAGCCTCCTACACCTATAAATAGAGCCCCTGGTCATTCAGAAAAGGGGTCGGATAATTCTAAGTACTGAAGAGCGCCCAGATTCTGCCAGATTTACTCCAGAACACCGCCGCTGCTTTAGATTGGCACTTAGCATTTAAATTCAGTTGTATTGCCTTATTAACTACTGTAATCTTCAAGTAATCGAGCAATAAAATCATCAAATTTCACAGTGGACGTAGGCAAAACGCCGAACCACTCTAAATCGCTTGTCTTTGCAATTTACTTTCTGTTATTTGGAGTTTTTGTTAGATAATCCACAGTTTTAATTTTCATTCTTCACTTTTATCTCTTCAAAAACTTCCGAAGAGTGTTGTGCCCATTTTTGGTACAAACACTTTGGTGCTTTCACTGAGAAAAAACCAGCTTTTTTCTCCTGCTCCGTGGATCTACCATCGATACCGGATTGCACAAATCCAAGAGGAAGATCCAGATCTTTGATTCACAGTCCTTCCATTCTACTCAGATTTGCATAAAATCTAGGAAAAGGATTCATTATTCAAAATGGTTAGCACGAGAACCACTTCTACAGCTGTTGGACAAGAAGGTAGGGATGGACAGAATCCTGCTCAACAGCAGCCATCCAACCAAGACAACACTGCCCACTCAAATCCGTCTGGGGCAGTCACTAGACAAGAATTCCAGGTGTTGCTCCAAGAGCTGACTTAGAGTCGGCAACAGTTAGCCGAACAGTTGCGTGCCAATATTGAATTGACAAACCAACTGAACCGCCAGGGCCGTAGGAGGTCCAGAAGGGATGATGTTTCCCGCTCATCCACTGAAAGTTCTGCCTCATCTGACTATCATCATAGATCTACCCGTCCCCGATTAGACGGAGATCATGCTCAGACTGCTGGATATCAACCCGCCCTGACTGTCGAGCAATTGAGGGTAGGACCATCAACCAGCTTCCAGGCTGGGCCATCAGCACGAGGTGGTCGTACTCCACAATATACTACGGACAACCATGTCACGGCTGCTACAGTAGAAACAAGGGTTGATACTCGACATCTTCCGGATTCGAGTAATCAACAACAGGGACGTACTTCTGAACCATACGTCCCGGGAGACGCTGAGCCAAGGAGGCGAAACTTGGACCGTCGACAGCGCCCGGTCCAAACTCGCACTGTGGAACCCGACCACACCTTAGCTCAGCATGCTCAAAATGTAGCAATGCCAGACATCTCGACTATGATATGTCAGATGATCCGTGAAAGCCAAGGTCTTACCAATGACGATTGGGGGATTTCTCGAAGCCATACTCCTTTCACGGACGAGATACTGTACGCCGAACCTCCTCGGCGATTCAGAATGCCAACTCTCCCTATGTACGAAGGAAGTTCTGACCCTAATCAGCACATACTGAAATACGAATGGTCAATGAGCGCCGCAAGGGCCGACGATGCGGTAAAATGCCGGAGCTTCCCCATTTCACTGGGAGGAATTGCAACAATGTGGTTTACAAGACTACCTCCAAGATCTATCTCTTCATTTGACCAATTGGCTAAGAAATTTGTTGAACAATTCCGTATGCATGTCGCTCGACCCAAAGATGTTAACACCCTGTCCAATGTTACCCAGGCTCGTGGGGAAACATTAAGGCGTTACTTGGAGAGATTCCATGCGGCATGTGTGGAAATTAGTAATCCCAACGACAACTCAATTTTAATGGCATTGACAAAGGGAATTGATCCCGATTCTTAATTTGGAAACTGGTTAGCCGGAAAACCACCCGCATCGTTGGACCGTTTCTACTCCAAAGCCGCTCAATTCTTACGGCAGGAGGACGCGAAACAGTCTAGGAAGCAGGACGATGCGAAACCCGGAAGTGAGGGAATACAAAGCAATGTAGCAGTTAAACAGTCCGGTGACAATTCCGGAAAAGTCCAGTTAAACATACAGAACAAACAAACTCAGCCAAGAGGTGGCAATGGTCAAAATAAGAAGAGAGATCCGAATCCAAGCCCACGGCGTAGGGCTCCGATGTTCGAAAGTTATACACCATTAAACACTTCGCTGGAAAATGTGTACCTGCAAACTTGCAACACTGAACAGTATAAGAAACCCACTCCTAAGCGGTCATCAGAAAGGCAGATTCAGACAGGAAAGTTTTGTAGGTTTCATGAGAGTTATGGCCACAATACTAATGACTGTCGCCATTTGCAAGATCTCATAGAAAAGTTGATCAGGGAGAGGAAGTTAGATCAATTCGTTCGGGCGCCGCAGTCTGGTGGTGCGGGCCCCTCGAATCCAAACCGTGCGCAAGACCAAGAAAGACAAGAGGAACCCGCTCGTACAGGCGGGAGGCTAGTTATCAATACCATAAGTGGTGGTCCTCATCCAGCGGACAGGAGCTGGAGGGAAATGGAGTCGTATGCTAGCTCTATCAGGCATGCGAGCTTCGAATGCTGCAGTAATTGTGAGGATGGAACCCCGGCTAAGCAACAAAAAACGATGTCTGACGATATCATATTTAGAAGCAGGGATGCTGACAAAATCGAAGCTCCAACAATTGACCCACTGGTCATATCTGCCCAGGTTGGTCCTGCTTGGATGAAGAGGATCCTGGTTGACAGTGGGAGTTCTGTAAACATTCTATTCAAGCGAGCTTACGATTTAATGAAGATGGAAGCAAAAGACCTGAAACCCTGCCAATCTCGGGTTCATGGCTTCAATGGCAGTGCAACAATACCTACTGGAATAGTGGAACTACCAGTGGAACTGGGGATCGGAGAGCGCAGGAGAGTCCGACTGCTGCAATTCGTTGTTCTTGACATCGCTTCACCGTACAATGCATTCCTGGGACGACCGGCCCTTGCTGAATTCAGGGCAGCCATTGCCCCGTGGTGTTTGACTTTAAAATTCCCGACTGACCATGGTATAGGAATCGTTCAAGGAGATCAGGCAGCAGGAAGAGCCTATTATGTTGCTGAATTGCGAGAAGCACAGAAGAAGGAGAAAGGAAAGGGCGTAGAGGAATCTCTCTGCGTCCGTTTTACTGATAATTGACAACTAACGCCTGGGCCCCGGCCCGGGCACCACTACCAATTCCTTAGAGATCTTGACCCTAGAGATAGCGAAGATAAAGATGAAGTAGAAGAGAATCAAGCGTCTCCAGCCGAACTGACTGTGGACGTCCCGGTCAGTGAGGATGACGACTCGAAAGTACTAAAAGTTGGATCTCAACTGGGAAAACAGATACAACAGGAATTGGTTGAATTTCTTCAAGCGAATCTTGATGTCTTTGCCTGGACGCACTCTGACATGTGCGGAATCTCACCGAACATTGCAAGTCACTCTTTGAATATTGATCCGCGACATGTTCCGGTCAAGCAAAAGAGGCGTGGTATGGATCCAGAGAGATCTGCCGCCCTTAAAGAAGAAATTGACAAGTTGCAATCAAATGGTTTCATCCGAGATGCTCTATACCCAGAGTGGGTGTCAAATCCGGTAATGGTTCGGAAACCGAATGGGAAATGGAGAACTTGTGTCGACTACTCCGACTTAAACAAAGCTTGTCCTAAAGATAGTTTTCCACTTCCTCGAATTGACCAACTCGTAGACTCAACTGCAGGCCATGAATTGTTATCCTTTATGAACTCTTATTTCGGTTATAATCAAATACCCATGCATCTACCCGATCAAGAACATACCAGTTTCGTGACTGATCTAGGACTCTACTGTTACAGAGTCATGCCTTTCTGTTTAAAGAATGCCGGAGCAACTTACAACCGCTTGGTTAATCGAATGTTCGCTGATCAGATCGGGAAGACCATGGAAGTCTATGTGGATGACATGTTAGTTAAGTCCCGATTTTCCACAGATCACGTCAAAGATTTAAATTCAATGTTCCGCATCTTACGTGAATATGGAATGAAGCTTAACCCGTTAAAGTGCCACTTTGGCGTCGCATCCGGAAGGTTTCTGGGGTTCATCGTCAACGCTCGTGGGATAGAGGCAAACCCCGAAAAGATCTGGGCAATAAGGAATTTACAAACTCCAAAGACCATAAAGCAAGTCCAGAGTCTCAACGGGAAGGTAGCAGCGCTAAGCAGGTTCATCTCGAAATCCACTGATAAATGCATCCCTTTCTTTGATCTAATCCGGAAAGGAAAACGAAACTTTGAATGGACCATGGAATGTGAAGGCGCATTCCGATCACTGGTTCAGCATCTCTCTACGCCACCGATTTTGTCGAAACCAATTGATCACGAACAATTATACCTTTATCTGGCGGTATCAGAGCATGCGATCAGTGCTGCTCTGGTCCGGGAAGAGGATCGAGTGCAGAAACCGATCTATTATGTTAGTAAACGATTGACCGGAGCTGAAAGAAATTACCCCAGGTTGGAGAAACTGGCTTACTGCTTGTTCATTGCCTCGAGAAAGCTTCGTCCTTATTTCCAAGCACATCCGTACTGTGTATACCGATCAGCCGTTGCGACAGGTCCTCACGCGGCCTGAGACGTCTGGAAGGTTACTCAAGTGGAATATTGAACTAAGCCAGTTTGACATTACTTATGCTCCGCGGAGAGTCATTCAAGGGCAAGTCCTAGCTGACTTCATAGCTGAATTTACTGTTCCAGACGACTTACCCGAAACCAGCGAGTCTCCCGAATATGTCTGGAAACTTTATACAAATGGTGCATCAAACGATCGATGTTCGGGCGCTGGGGTTGTACTAGAGACCCCCGAAGGTCGATCCATATGCTATGCTTTGAAGTTTGATTTTCACGCAACCAACAATGAAGCCGAATATGAAGCCCTGTTGACTGGGTTAAAACTTGCCAAAGATCTGAGAATTATCGATATAGAAGTTTATTGTGATTCACAGTTGGTTGTGTGTCAGGTACGGGGAGAATATCAAGTAAGAGATCGAAGGTTAGCTGCTTATCTAGCCCGAGTTCAGGAAGCGCTGGATCAGTTTGATTATTATGCTATTTACTACATACCACGAGATCGCAATCAAAAGGCCGATTCATTGGCAAAGTTGGCCAGCACAGGTGAAGCACAGCAAATGGGACTCGTCCCGGTCGAAACTTTGTCCTTCCCAAGCATCAATCAAATCAAAACGAATGATGTGTTGGAAACCTTTCCCAGCAGAGAATCATGGATGACTCCGTATCGAAATTATATTGAGAATGGGATATTGCCTGAACACCGAAATGAGAAAAGGAAAATTCTACGAAAAGCTTCGCGGTTCATCATTCAGGACGGGATCATGTATAGAAAAGGTTATTCTGTTCCACTCCTCCGGTGTATCGCTCACGACGAAGTCAAACGAGTGTTACATGATGTACACGAGGGAGAATGCGGCGATCACACCGGTGGACAAGCGCTTGCTAAGAAGATACTCCGATATGGATATTACTGGCCGACAGTGAATCGAGATGCAGCCAATTATGCCAGAAAGTGCGACAAGTGCCAAAAACACGCTCGAATTCCAAGAGCCCCACCTACCGAGTTAACTCAAATGGTCAGTCCCTGGCCGTTCGCTATGTGGGGTATCGATATCATTGGCGCTTTGCCTCTGGCAAAAGGTGGTGCGAAGTATGCCATCGTCGCAGTTGATTACTTCACGAAATGGGCCGAGGCCGAAGCTCTCGCAACGATTACGTCGAAGAAAGTAATAAACTTTGTGGTCCGCAATATCATTTGCCGATTTGGACTCCCGCATACCATCATCACCGATAATGGGACCCAATTCGAAAGTTCGGAGTTCAAGAATTTCTGCCAACGATTTCATATTCATAAAAAGTTCTCTGCAGTCGCGCATCCGCAAGCAAACGGTCAGGTCGAAGCTGTTAACAAAGTTATCAAATCCATCTTAAAGAAACGACTGGAAAAGGCTGGGGGCAAATGGGTCGATGAACTTCCTATGGCATTATGGGCGTATCGAACAACTCACAAGACCGCGACTGGACACACCCCATTTTCCTTATCCTATGGCTCGGAGGCCGTCATTCCAGTTGAGACAGAAGTATTTTCTCACCGCGTAACTTATTACGATCCGAAAACAAACGCTATATTACTCGCTGAATCTTTGGATCTGTTGGACGAGAAACAAGAAGAAGCTGATTTAAGAGCGGCCGCCTACCGAAGTCGGGTCGCCCGGTTATATAACACCAAAGTTCGCCCTCGAACCTTTGAACTCGGTGATCTGGTCCTCAAGAGAATCTACCCGGTTCCTTCACACATGAAACCAAATTGGGAAGGGCCGTACGTGATTACTCAAAGACTTGGGGATGGCACATTCAAACTATCAACCGTGGACGGTTTAGTTTTACCAAGAGCCTGGAACAGCGAGAGTCTCCGTCGCTACTACATATGACAGGCTTCATTTATTTCATTATGTTTTTTATTCAGCAATTTACTTTTGCATTTCGAAATTAGAATTTGTAATAAGGCAACTGATTTGCCATATTTTCTTATTTCAGCAATAAAATGCCATCTCTTCGAGCCAGAGCTGTGATTCATTAAATACAATGTACAACATCACGGTGCACGAAGATCTAAGTTCCATCACACAGTGGAATTTATTCAAGTAGGGAGTGGCTGTGAGGCAATCAACCACTCACTAAATGAAAACCCGAGCTCAGGGGCAAGCCATCACATCAGACCACGAAATGGGTTGATACACGACAACCCTTCACTTAACTCCGTACTCCCAGAGTGCGAGGCGGAGTATAAACATTTTACTAAACTCTGTGCTCCCAGAGCACGAGGCGGAGTATAAATCCCAGAGCACGAGGCGGAGTATAAACTTTCATTCAACTCCGTACTCCCAGAGTGCGAGGCGGAGTATAAACATTTTTCCTAAACCCCAGAGTACTCCGAGAGCGCGAGCTGGGTACAAACTTTTTACTTAACTCCGTACTCCCAGAGTGCGAGGCGGAGTATAAACATTCCTTAACTCCGTACTCCCAGAGTGCGAGGCGGAGTATAAACATTCCCTAACTCCGTACTCCCAGAGTGCGAGGCGGAGTATAAACATTCATTTAACTCTGTACTCCCAGAGTGCGAGGCGGAGTATAAACATTCCCTAACTCCGTACTCCCAGAGTGCGAGGCGGAGTATAAACATTCATTTAACTCCGTACTCCCAGAGTGCGAGGCGGAGTATAAACATTCATCTAACTCCGTACTCCCAGAGTGCGAGGCGGAGTATAAACATTCATTCAACTCCGTACTCCCAGAGCGCGAGACGGGGTATAAACATACGTCAACTCCACACTTATCCCCAATACAGGGGGCAGAACCATAACACATAACAAGTTGAAAACAGAAAGGGAATAGATTTTCATTTCCACTATCAACAAAAAGAATCTAATTACAAAGTGTTTACGAAAAATTCTGCTAGTGGGAGCCGGATCCACATCTATACACGGCTATAGAAAAATCAACAAAATGCTACCCTACGCAACAGAGATTTAAAGAAAAGAGTTCAATCTTTCTTCTTCCTTATCTTCTTCTTCGGGGTAGCTCCACCCGATCCGCTGCCCGATTTTTTCCTCAATCGCTTACTCTTTTCCGGCTTGCCCTCCGGCAGCGATATAATGTCGACGTCTTCCTCAGAGCTGGAGGCGACGGAAGTTCTTCTAGGAGGACGAGCTGGAGGCATTGGAGTAGTAGCAGAGGAGGGACAGGAGCGGTCTCAATCACTACAGTATCGCCCGGTGAAATCACCATTAACGGGGCAGGCCCGGGCGGATTAGTATCAGCATTCCCTGCTGCCATCTCGGCATTAATCTCAGCAATGATGTCGTCCTCACGAGAAACTTGGGCCGCGTCGGATGTGCCAATAGCTGGCGTAGATGAACTAACGGCCGGAACAGCCCCACTCACAGCATCGGACGGGTTGACAGAGGGATCGATGGGTTCGTTGAGAAGCTCCTCAATCATTTGAGCGCTAAAAGAAAACATATTTGCATCTCCCTCCTCGCCAATCAAAATAGAAGTCGTGACGGCTTCAGAAAAAACAACCCCTTGTGTTTGATGAGGAACTGATAGAGCAAGGGGCGCAGGAACAATAGCTTCAGTCACTGAAATGCGACCAAACGAAGATTGTTAGCCAAGTGTGTTGCTTAAGGTTCTTCACAACTAAACTACAAGAAGCGTTCAAATACCTTCCTTGGTCTGAACCGAAACGTGGGCAGAATCCTCGGCAGAAGATAATAATGGTTGGTCAGGATTATAGGCAGGAACAGATTGGGGATCTACCGCACCAGTGGTTTCGGGCAATGTTGGAATTACAGCTCCAACACCTGTCCCGTGATGCACGATGCCCGAGCCTTCGCCTGTCTCTAGAGATTGGACGCCGAGCTTTTCTTTCGCCATGGAGATCACCACCTCATGAAGGGTCTTCCTCTCATCCTCGGTAAGCAGACGCATCTCCAGTTCAAAGTCGTCAAGTGTTCCATCTGGATGCGCTGCTCTTTTCTCATTCACCAGCCGGGTCCAGGCATTGTACAAGATCATGGAGTCATCTCCCAGCCACGCTAAATTTCTGTGTTCCAGCACATTAGCGTTATACGTGACTAAGAGATCGTCAAACTCAGCATCTAGCCTAGACCTCTCCTCCAAGATCTTTTCCTGAATTTCTGCTTCCGCAGACTTAGCCTTGACCGCCGCCGCAGCAAGTTCGGTCCTGAGAGATACTGCTTGGTCGCAAGCCTCTTGAGCAGTGGCATTCGCATCATCTTTCTCCTTCACCATTTCAGCGAATTTGGCTTTGAGCTCATTCAGCTCTTTAACGGCTAAGTCTCGCTCAGCTGCAATGGTGGTGTTGCGGTGGCCCATCTCTTCCACTGTGGCGCAATGTTCTTGCTGCATCCTCGCTAGTTTGGCCACGACACCCTCATGTTTTTGAAGTGTTTCAAGCTCTGACTTCCGGGACGTCTCCACCTCGGATTGAAGAACCTGAATGATGCGTTTCTGCTTGGCAATGTCAGCATCACGTTCAGCAATGACCTTCGCCCTGTCGAAAGCTACTCTAGAAGCCTTCACGGCTGCCTTATACCACTCCTTGTACTGAGCATAGAAGTCGTGGATGTAACTATGAGCAGTGGTCTCAGCTTCCGGAGGGATTCTTTTAAAGTTAGGAGGGAAGATATAGCCATCCATGCATATTTCAGGGTAGTCATTTTTCATTTGGGCAAGCTTAGCAGCTCCTTCGCTTGTCAACTCAGCCGGAGCTTGTTCAATTATAGCGGCTGTCGTCGGTTCCATTCTTGGCCGTTGAGCATCAGGCCGAGAAGATTGAGAAGGCAACTGTTGCTGATGAGATGGCCCTGGGAGGTCTACTGGAGCCCTGGGAGGCGGAGGAGAACGAGATCGGGGTTGGTACTGGTATCCTCGGTCTCTGTCAGAGTAATCATAGCCAGAACGGTTACGCGAGTAATCTCTGTCTCTATCATAACGTTCTTGACTCGAATAGCCTCGCCCATGATCCCTGTCTGTCTCTCTCCTACGGGAATCGTAAAATGGAGAAGATTGGCGCACATTCCGAAGCCTATCTAGAGTGGAGCCACGTCCTGACATCTCACCTGCGATAAGAAAGAATTACGGATTAAAATCCCATAAAGCAATGTTTACTATGCAGAAGTCATGAAGTGCCATGGAAGTGTGTGTAAATGTGTAAACCTCCAAACCGACCGGAAGTGTTGACCGCACTTAAAGGAAAGGGCTCGTTCATGTTTAGGACATCTTGCAATTCCTCCAACCCAGGATTATGAGAAATCGATATATAATCTGGGATAGGAATGTCGTCAAGCCCTTTGAGAGAATCTCTCGAATGAGAAGGGGCGGCCTCGGAAATCGTAACTCCGGAAGCGGGAAGAAACACATCTACAGATTTTCCCCCCTTTGACTTAAGTTTTTTGGAAACGGCGGCCTTGCCTTTCCGTTTTTCTCCCGATTCCTCCAAGTTTCCCGAAAGGTCAGCCATTGGCTCTGAATCCGTATGGGTTCTTTCTTCGTCACTCGCCTCGATTATTTTGATTCCGAGTGACTTCTTCGCTTTTCTCTTCTTGGGTTTCTTCTTATTTTCCTTCTTGGAGGCGGACTTTGAAAATCCCTCAACGACTATGCTTTGATTGATGTCGATCAAACCAAGAACTCTTAAGTTGTAATCGTTCAGCACCGAGTCAATATGCCTCAGCTCGCTTGGGACTTCTTGAAGACTCCGGACGGTACCCTTGAAACGCCCTCCATCGGGCCTAGAGATAATAGCTGTAAAAGGAATGAAATGTTAATTTTAACACCGAAGAGCTATTGGTCAAGGAAACAGGTTAAGGCGCTTACGTCTAGACAACCATCGCCTAGCGAAACCCGGGGGGCACCGAACGTAGAACCACTCGTTCTTGAAATAGCTCAGTCGAGTCCAAGCTCCGACTACAACTTGGCAATTCCTAACCGCCTCCAAAAATGTAAAAGACGGGCTATCACCCCTACTCTTGAAGTTAAATATGTGTCTGATCTCGGAGGGCCTCGGCGGGCGAAAGAGACAGTCCATAAATATTACAAAGGCGCTGTTCAGCAGCGCGTGCCCGTTGGGATGAAGTTGTGAAGGAGCGATTCCTAAATATGATAGCATCCCTCTGATGTATTGGTTGAAAGGAGGAAGAGTTCCGGCCGCACAAGCATGACGGTAGAATGCTGTATATCCTTCAGGCGGGTTGTGCGGTCTATCAGTGGCGCTGGGCAACAACACGTCACCTAGAGATATGTTATGCTTTAAGCATATTCGTCCCAATAAGGATTCAGAGATGTTAGACTGAACCGAATCAACAGGGTCCTCAATAAATATCGCCTCCGGCAATTCATCTGGAGCTGGATCGATTACATCGGCAGGGATATCGGGAATCTCAAGAACCGGAGGAGTCGAGCTCTGTACCTCTTGTTGTTGGGAACTCGAAGATTCCATAATTAACTAACTCATCAGAAAGCAACGTTAAGTTTGTGAACAGCCCGTGCATTCCCCAAGTGTAGAGTGTGTGAGCGTGTTGTGCAGTGCAAGTGCTGTGCATTACTTAAGCAAATTTAACAGATTGAAGCAAGATGTCCGTACGACAGAAAAACTTAGGAATTTGAGAACGAAGATGACCGTCATTGCTGACCGTCACTTCCACACCATCCAGACGCTACTGACCACTTCAAGTATAAATCGGTTGTATTATTGGTTATGTCATAGTTCCATCGACGAGCCTCAAAGGAAATTCAAGTATAATCTTTCAGTCAAATTCTGTTGTACAAGGCCGAAGCTCGTCGGAGTCGAGTATGCTAAAGTTCGGTATGTTCGGAAAGTTCGTCAAAGTTCAAACTTGGAAATGGCCGTAGTCCAGATGTTGAAACAAATCAGAAGAGTAAAAGCCTCTGAAGCAAGGGTGTTCGAATTGATCAACTCGAATCGATGTGCTTCGACTCCGCATGCTTCGACTCGAATCGATATGCTTCAACTCGGATCGATGTGCTTCGACTCCGCATGCTTCGACTCGAATCGATATGCTTCGACTTGAATCGATATGTTTCGACTCCGCATAGTTCGACTCGATGAAGTCTTGGGGTGGAGAAGCACTTCGAAACCATGAGATATGCATAACCACGAATCGATCAAAACTGAGATCCTTCGAATCGATCAGAGTATCGCTACTTCGAATCGATCGCCACGAACCTTCTTTCCTTTCTTCTCTTGAAACCATCGATTCGAAGTTATGCATTCAAAATCGATTCGAATGATTCATCCCTGGATCGATGCGAAGCAACGAGAAACAACATTCTGACCGCATAGTTTTGTTCCTCGGTTCCATCGAGTCGACCCACCTCGTTCAGATTTCACCACTCCTCGATTTTTTCAGAAGAAAAAACTGAATCGATGCTAAAAAATTCCAAGTTCTATCTTTCTTACTCATTTCGAATCAATCCCTTGGTTACCTGTTTTTATTACGAGCGAAAGCGTGAAGGGGTTCGATCGATCTGGAGAAAGTACGTTCGACTTGACCTTGGAGAAATCGATTCGAAGAAGAGGCTATAGCAACAGTAAAATGTAAAAAGAAAAAGTGAAGTTGACTACGCGTATTTATATGGGTTCCAAGGGCGACTCGAGGCTCTTCGTCTCCCGGTCATGATAACCGCTCACGGCAGGTCACAGCTCCATCGATTCGAACGTATGCTCGATTACCCATCGACTTCGAATCCATCCATACGGTATGACGCAAAGCATCATCGATCCGGAGTAGACGATTCAAACTCACCAATTCGAACTCCAACGTGCGTACGTCTCGAATCTGCTTCGAGTCCACACCACCGAATCCATCGTTGTCGAATTCATTAAAGCTTCGAATCCATCGATTCGAGGCAATTGACGGAAGATGAATCAAAGTCACAGTATCATATCAATTCGAAGTACTTGCTTCGAAACCAACAACTCAGGCAACCACATCGAATCCACACAATATCGATTCGAAGAGGCACAGCTTCGAATCCATCACCAACCACTAATGAAAATGGACGAACCGTTTCAATGTGAAAAATTGCTTGTCTACTCTTCACACCGATTCAGGAGAGGATCGATACGGGAGGATGACCATAGACAATCATAAAAGCAATGATTTAACTCAAATCTCAAATCGGTTCAGGAGAGGACCGACGCAGATTTCGATAGCAAAACCGAACTGACAACAACTTGCGATCACGCAACGTTAACCAAGGTCAAGATAATACACGTATGCACGTATTTTTGACTAATGTTTTGGTCTTTATCATCAACAGGAATCAAATGTTCATCTCGTCATGACTCAAAAGCCCAGACAGCCAGTCATAAATATGCGACAGTCGATTACTGCAATACAGAATGCAACTTCCGATAAAGCAAGTCATAACTGTCCAAAGAGAGGCTGCGGCATTTCAAAGCACGTCATGTTTACACAAGACATACTTTGGGGGGCAAATGTTATCCCGCCTTTTGGCAAGGCCGTGACACCAAGGACTTGACTAGAGACCGGTGACAGATCGTCTCGGAAATCAGTTACGCGCAAGGATCTTTATGGATATCGGTGGAATTTGTCCGAGTCCGGATCGGGCTACAATTGATAGGGCACGATAAGTGAAGCTGTGAGAACCAACGTTCCAAGTTTCGGGGAAATTCGAGTTCGTATGCTCAAGATATCGTTGACGAAAGATGGAGTATACCAGCCTTAGTTCGAATCCATAGGCGAAGCCTA
Source organism: Allium fistulosum (assembly GCA_030737815.1). Classification (NCBI taxonomy): domain Eukaryota; kingdom Viridiplantae; phylum Streptophyta; class Magnoliopsida; order Asparagales; family Amaryllidaceae; genus Allium; species Allium fistulosum. Next base: position 815,914,818 of record CM060901.1, on the reverse strand, counting down.
TGTTCGAATCCATCAGACAAGCGTTACCTCGAATCCATGAGAAAAAGGGCGAATCAATCAAGGGAGAATTGCTTCGACTCCATCACGCGAACCCGATGGTTCGAATCCATTGAGCATCCCTTCCTTCGAATCCACAAAGGCTACTCGCTTCGATTCCATCGTCTTCGAATCCACCGAACGAGAGTCCTTCGACTCCATACAGTTGAAGGAACTTCGACTGCACACCACGATTGTCTTCGAATCCCAAAAGACAGAGGGTACTTCGTATCGATCAGCCATGACCTTCCATGATCGATACGACGGAGCGCGAATTCGATCGATTCGAAGGAACCACCTCTTCGAATCGATAACTTCGAATCCACCAAGCAAGCACAGCTAAAACCCCGGGTACGACTCAGTAAAACTCGGAGAAAAAAGAAGGATGACCCGAAGCATGCACGCCACGCCGTTGTCTTCACATGAAGGAGAGTCGATTCGAACGAATCGATTCGAACGAATCGATTCGAGCAACTCCAGAAAACGAAAATCTTCAACTTGAATCGATTATATCTCAAGTTCCACAAGTCCAAATGCCATGAAATTTTCACAGAAGCTGAAACACATGATGAAGAATGTTCACACCAAATTTCAGCTCGATTGGATGATTTCTTGATCGATTCGAACCAAGGGTCGAATCGATCCCAAAGTGGGCCCGGATCTCCAGATTTCGGCCATGTGGGGCCCCTGACGTACCAGAACTGGTCTCCCCTCATTTTAGGCGAAATATCAACCTCCTACACCTATAAATAGAGCCCCTGGTCATTCAGAAAAGGGGTCGGATAATTCTAAGTACTGAAGAGCGCCCAGATTCTGCCAGATTTACTCCAGAACACTGCCGCTGCTTTAGATTGGCACTTAGCATTTAAATTCAGTTGTATTGCCTTATTAACTACTGTAATCTTCAAGTAATCGAGCAATAAAATCATCAAATTTCACAGTGGACGTAGGCAAAACGCCGAACCACTCTAAATCGCTTGTCTTTGCAATTTACTTTCTGTTATTTGGAGTTTTTGTTAGATAATCCACAGTTTTAATTTTCATTCTTCACTTTTATCTCTTCAAAAACTTCCGAAGAGTGTTGTGCCCATTTTTGGTACAAACAAACAGGTGCTCTTGAAATAAGTATGATGCTTAAAAGTGGCTGTTAGTCCATTGATGACCCTTCTGCGGTTAGCATCTGATCGCTTGTCTTGATCCAAAGCATGCTTTGTTTTAACAAAAGCATATTTTGGAAGCAAATGTTATTCAACATTTTAGCGGAATGACTTCTTGGTGAATCAGGGCTTCGGCGTGACAAAGGAATGGATCAAAGAGCTCAAGATATGCTAGAAAATGAAAAGAAAACGTACAAGTTTAACAAAGATTTGCATATACTCAATCATGTTGGTACCGACATGATCAATCATATAAGCACCAAGATGGTTTTTGATGTGGGACCCACCTCTGACCATTAGGTGAATTACTCATATACTTTGCATAAAAATACAAGACTGGCATAGGACAAACCATGTCGGTACCGACATGGTTTGAGGAAGCAATTCTTCAACAAAGCTTGCGAAATTGAAGACTTGAATAGATATAAAAGAAAAGTTAAGGTGGAAGGTAAAAAATGACTTGATTTGATTGGTACCGACATAATTTGAGTTGCGAATTTGGCTCGTTCTTCCTTTCCAATAGCATGGATCTAATCACTTACCTGGTGTTCTACAAAATTAGCGACTTGGGTGGATGGATTCGCCTATAAATATCCATCCTAAGCAACGAAAGAAGGGGCTTGGATCATTTTCTCCTCTTTAACTCTATTTTGTCAGGAGGTGCTGTCAAACTCGAACTTACTAAGCTTTCTAGATATCAAATTTTGTAACCTAATTGTAGTAGTGCTAAATCATATAAAATAAGATCAAAGTGGACGTAGACAGTAATTTTGGGTCTAGCCACCGTAAAATTCCGTGTCTTCAAGATTCGCTTTTCATTTTCAGATCTATTGCTCATGTTTTTAATTGATTTGAAATGTTAATAATAATACTTTGACTCGACATTTATGAATTAAGCTTTGTCTTTTTGAATATGTTCCGTTATTTTTTTTCCAAAGGTATTTTGAACAGTTCCCCTCAGATTAAGAAAAGTGTAACATCAACTATATTACAACTATTACTAAAAAATGATAATTTTTTTTTGTTAATAATTAGAATAATAGTAAAAAGAATACTTTTCTTTTGCTTAAATTAATGATAAAACTCGGCAATTATGGATGTAAACAATAATAAAAGAATAACTTTCTTTTGCTTAAATTAATGATAAAACTCGACAATTATGGATGTAAACAATAATAAAAGAATAACTTTCTTTTGCTCAATTTAAAAGCTAAAAATTTGACTTGGCAATTATGATTAAAGGTTTGACTTATTAAATATCTTCGGTTATTTATTAAATTTTTTAAGAGGATTTTGAGTAGTTCACGCTTACAACAAAATAATGTGAAAGTTTATTTAGTCACAAATTGTAAAAGATAAGATGCATTCTACAAACACATGCAAGGTTTATGAAAAAGCACTTGGTCACAAATTGAAAAATAATTGCTTATTTGCTTATGCGATGTAAGAGAGTAGAGGCAAAATGACAACAGAGACTAACTGACTAAGCATATGATACTACATAAATGAGACTAAGCATATGATACTGCATAAATGATTGTCTAAAATTAAATTTTATTTGAATAAATCAAATTAACAACTTCTATCCGTATTTGTGTTCTCATTTTTATCACTAGAGTTTTCAACTTTTTACATTTTTGCTACTTTGTTTTGCTTGCATCAGCTGTCCCCGCAAACTGCACTCGGACACCTGCACATAACATTACAATATATTAGTTTCTAAACTAAAATTATAATATTGGTAAATTAAAAAGAAAACGAGAATTATTATATTTGCAAACCTGCAAGTTATGAGCTTGGGCTAACAGATTTCCACACTCTTCAACTAAGGCTCTTTCTATGCTGGCTACCTCTGCAAGATTCGAAACTACATCTTTAACTTCCTCAGTCTGTAAAAAAAATGAAAAATGAAGTTAAGTGCAATGCAACATCAATATATATATAACAAAATAAAATTCCATGAATTAACACAAAAGTGGTCACCTTTGGTACTATTCTTTCAAGAGATGGAGAAAAAGAATTGAATATGTTCATGGTTGAGTCAAAAACTTGTTTGAGTTCAATAACATCCACCTGTACAAAAACATAGCTTTCTCATTTTTTTTATATTGATTTTGAGAAAAATTCAATACAACCATGGCAAACAATTTTCGATGTTTTTCGGTTTACATACCTTCACATTTTCAGTGGTCGGTAGTCGAAGTGAACAATCCTGCAATGCCTTGATTATTCCTGTAAGGGAGCTGCAATAATTGTTTTCCAGATTCGAGTATTTGTCCAAATAAGGCATCTGTTAAATGTAATTCAGTTACATTAGTATTTATATCACTAGGATAGAACTGCGGGAACTACCTTAATTACCCAGGTTTGAGGTTTGGACCGAAATGCGAGATTTCAGTCGTTCCGTTTAGATTTCAGTGGGTACAGAAATGAAATCAAACCGAAACTCCAGTTTAATATAAAAATTATTGAACTTCAAATTTTACAGAAGAAATTCAAAAAGAATTAGTTTAAGTTTCAAATATATGAATATTCAAATCTGAAATTTTAACTTAGCAAACGAACAAATTCACATAATATAATATATAAATGGTGTAACTGAAAAAATTGAGGACTAAGTAATGGATGAAAATTGTTTAGTGTTATGAATATGTATTATTAATCAGTGTTGTTCGTTTATATCTTATTTTTCAATTAAATATAAATTATATGTTTTGTTTCAATAAATTAAACAAATATATGTGTAATTTATATGAAAACTAAATAACAAGATCCGAAACCAAAACTAGAATCAAAATGCCCAAAATTTACAAATTTAGGTCCAAATTCCTAAAATCACAAAAGACCGAAATTGAGAACGAAGCCGAGATCTCGAACCTTGTTCATAACACATTTTGTAATTGTATGAACTTATTGTGTATTCGGTAATTATATGAATTTTACAGCTTGAAGACTTACTTCTATGTAATCTACGCAGCTATGAATAAGCCTCATAACATCTCCTACCAAGTAGAGCAGGGCATGAATTCAATGTTGCAAATAACTATTTATTAGGTTTTGATGAATTCATGTAATACAATCGAGAACGAAACCGAGATCTAGAACCTTGTTCATAACACATTTCGTAATTGTGTGAACTTATTTTCAGTAATTATATGAATTTTACAGCTTGAAGACTTACTTCTATGTAATCTACGCAGCTATGAATAAGCCTCATAACATCTCCTACCAAGTAGAGCAGGGCATGAATTCAATGTTGCAAATAACTATTTATTAGGTATTGATGAATTCATGTAATACAATCGAGAACGAAACCGAGATCTCGAACCTTGTTCATAGCACATTTCGTAATTGTGTGAACTTATTGTGCATTCAGTAATTATATGAATTTTACAGCTTGAAGACTTACTTCTATGTAATCTACGCAGCTATGAATAAGCCTCATAACATCTCCTACCAAGTAGAGGAGGACATGAATTCAATGTTGCAATTAACTATTTATTAGGTATTGATGAATTCATGTAATACAATCGAGAACGAAACCGAGATCTCGAACCTTGTTCATAGCACATTTCGTAATTGTGTGAACTTATTGTGCATTCAGTAATTATATGAATTTTACAGCTTGAAGACTTACTTCTATGTAATCTACGCAGCTATGAATAAGCCTCATAACATCTCCTACCAAGTAGAGGAGGACATGAATTCAATGTTGCAATTAACTATTTATTAGGTTTTGGTGAATTCATGTAATACAATCTATTAGATTAGCTTTTGATGAATTCATGTGATACGAACTATAAGATTCTGAATCCAATAATTAGGATAAATTTTACTAACCCTTCTCTACTCTTCGCTGAAGAAAGTGATTGAACTCCTAGCAAAAGAAGGCTAGGTAACACTTACAATATCAAGAGGAATTCACTTGTTTCCAAACAGTTGTATTGTTATATCTCCCATGAATCAAATTCATTCATTTCAATTTGTTGATGTTAACTAATTTAATTGATTCATTAACAGAGATTGTTGAGATCATGGGGGCAAATCAATTTGGTGATAGAGGGTCGATCTCATGAGATGATATCAACCAACAAGCATGTCCATTTTAGAAAGAAAATAGTATATACTCATTGAGATTAAACTAATTGGAATATAGCGCAGTTGTCGAAAAAGGAAAAAGATTAGTTAAATGCTATTTGCATTTTAGTTACTTCAATTAAATAATAAAGATGAGAAGTATCTTCAAAGAAATGTGGAACATTTATTATTTGTTGTGATAAGATCCACCAACAGCGTAAATCCTTCATGAGTAATACAAAAAGTATAGAGTTCAGGTTGTTTTTAGAACTTTATGTTATTGTTATCGAAAGATAAATCTAATCATAATTAATAATAAAACAATATGGAAAATTTTCAAAACTTACTTGGGACTCAAGAATCAAAGATAAATCTTGGATCCTTTTCAACATTTCGACCTCAATTCTCTTCTCTACGACATCATTCTTCATCTCTGCTATCTTAACTGACAGCCCATATACTGATTTCTGTGAGAAAATGGTATGCATTCAATAACTTGATAGCATGATTAACATCAAATCTACACCTCATATAGCAAATGTATAATTGAAAGAATAAAACCACATGAACATATTGCCTATATTTAGTATTTTATATTACAAAATCAAAACAGCTCTGATACCGGTTCGAAAATTTATTATCTCTAACATTTATTCCAGGAAATAAAAAAACTCATAACCATAGAGGGTATTGTATAACTAACAATGATATTATGGAACCCGGATCGTTTGTCCACAGATGTGTCGCCCATCTTACATGATTGGAAATTAACTGATTTAAGTAACCACTAAATTAAATGGTATGCATGGTAAAAGATTGCATGGTTGGGCCTCACTGAATTTTGGGACATTAATCTCTACAAACAAAACATGAGTATATATAACTTTAAATCATTACTTTTGTGTACACATGAGTATAGGTAAATATCATTATGCAAAATTAAAGATAAAAAGATTATATAATCGCATGTCCATGTTAGTGTATGCGGCATGTTCATTGTATACATTGAGAAATAACATATTCTCAAAATTTCTGCATCAGCCAACAAAATACATGTAATCTAGACTTCAATTTTGGAGCACATTCAAATTTGAAATGTAAAATTGAATCCAACTAACCTCAGCTGCAGCAGTCCTCGCATCAACCGCTTCCTCGGCTTTAGCATTGATAAACCTCCACTGCAGATACTTATTCTGGAGCAATTTAAGCATGTGTATATCTTCTTGCCTTTTACCTTTCTTTGCCTCTCCATTTAATTTACTGCTAGGAGGCAAACAAATCCTCGAAGGAACATATCTTCCAGTTTTGTTCTGGAACGGATTGTGCTGGCTACTAGAAAGCGCCAAATTCAAAGATCGGCAAACAGCAGAACTATTATCACCATGATTCTCATTTGAATCATTCTGACTCCTTCTAGAAGAAATAGAAGGCAACAAATCAGCCTCAGGCATAGAACTTCTAAACCCTTCTTGATTTCTGCTACATCTTGATCCAATAACAGGAGGACTCTCACAAAATCCGCCATTACTGCTTACACTACACTTCTCAACCTCTGAATCGCTGACAACAGAAGAAGTGTCAGAACAACTTTCTGTATTTACACTTTTGCCACTAGGGTTAATCCTACCATTTCTAAAAAGGGTGTTCGTCAAAATCGCTCCTTTCGGGCTGTAACTGGCGAACGGTGTTGCAGGTCTCCCCTTTTTAGGCACATTTGGTCCATTATCGCCGAAGAGTTTAATGGCGGTCTTTCTCTGAGTACCTGAAAATTTATTATTGGCATTGAAAGGAAAAGGCGTGTTCGGATTTTGATTTGAATTTTCGTTTGGGAACCCGAATTCACTGTCGGTTGATTCATTGGAGGATTTGACAGGGCTTTTACGGATTTTTTGGGTGTGGGTGTTTGACGGTGCTGAAAGGAACGGAGATGGAGAAGGAGTGGATAAGTAGCGAGAGCTTACTTCGCGAGCTTTTTTGCGAATTCTTTTTGTTGTTATGGGAGGAAGAGGATGGTTGGATTCCATTGAAAATTTCTAATTTGGGATTCTGTGCTATGATTTAACTTATTTGTAATTTTGTTATTGAATTATTGGAGGAGGAGTTAACGGCTAGATTTTTGGAGAGGAATGAATCATCGTTGCAGCAATTAAAACAAGTTTTCGGAGCAACGGTCATTACTATCCATTTAAATTAGTAGTGATACGTGTCAACGATACATGTAGAATCCAATTTTGTTATTTTGTTATTTAAATTAGTAGTGATACGTGTCGACGAAAAATTTATTTACTAGACTCAAAAAAATAAAAAAAATTAGAGAAAAAGAATATTGGCCAATTTGCCTCACACGTTCTCTTTTCACTAGAGGTGCATTACTAGCTTACTTTCTAGCTCATGACATATAGGCTCAATTAACACAAGCTTAAGTATATTTCACATGACTCTTCATCATCTTGGTCATGATCACGGGTTCCTACACGAACTTTATCTTGAGCTATGGTTGGATGGAAATTTGATCCGACATATTTATAAAGAACTTGACTTTTCTTCGCCGATCCCATAAAAAGGTACCAATGCAAGTTTAAATTTGTACATTCATACTTAGAGGGTGTAAAATTTATTAGCTAGATTAACTTATAAAAGATGTGGTGTATTTACTTATGAAATTTAAAATGTAGATTTAGTTGGTAACATAATTGAAGAATTGATGCATGAGAATAAAAGTTTCCAAAAACTACATAAATACCATAGAATAGGCAGTCAAATACACCATCACTCAAAAACATAAATAGTTATTAACTACAAGGATCTTTGTTAAACAGATCAAAACATTACCAAAAAATATCTAACTGCTATTTGAGATGTAATTAACCACAAATCCAATAGTAGGTAGTATCGGTTGTAACAACTCTGTGACATATATGCTCCATGACAAGCAATGATTATATACAACAACTTGGCCTACAAAGGAAAAATTATATTCAGAATGCACAACTATTGCTTATTGTATCTTTTGTTACTTCAATCAGATGCAACATTGTGTTTGTACTCTAGCGACTGATCTTAGGTGTCGAGCTTGGAGTCCCAACCCTAGGCATGGCTAGATTAGCCTACATATTTTCTGGACTATTTTTGTTGTCCAACCATCTCTCATAGTGTCCGACATAATACTATAGATAATTCATGATTTTTTCCAACATTAAACACCTTCAAATAATTAACTATAACATTAATAATATAACAGAATAAATGGTAAAAAATCAAACTAGTTTATAGACATAGATATAAAGATTAATGCACTTATGGCTAAAACTTTTCTATCGAGTTATTTATTGATTTAGTCATTGTTTCTTTTATTAAAATATAAAATCATTAATGATATGAGTAAATTTGGTATCAACTACTTGAATTGCATTGATGCACGAGCTATCAATCCGTGCGTATGCATTCTCAAACTATATATTGTATGATTGCAAAGTATTTTTTACAACAACGTGCCAAAGTAAAATGTATTTAGCATGTCTAGTGGATTCACCCATGCAATTATATAATTAGGTTTTATTGGAACTGAGCCAACAAGAAGCGGATTAAATGGATGAATTTAAAAAAATTCATTTTTTGATGTTATTAGGCCTTTGAAATCTAAATTAATTTAGACCCCATCCAAATAATTACAAATAAAATCTTTACATTATTTAATTGATGTATATAAATATTTGATTTATTATATATGTAGTATATAACGTATATGTGTATCAAATACACACATATGTGTAAAGTGTACGTGTAATATATCGTTGTGTAGATGGATAAATGTACTCGTATATAAATGTTGGGATTTACACCGCAATGAACATATTTGCCCATTTATATACATATTTGTGGTTTATAATGAATTTACAATTTTATATATACATAGACACACACATGTATATATTGAAAGAGATTAACAAGGTCGTAATATGTTTTGTTGTTAGAACACAATCAATCCAGAATCTGTAAATCCAAGATGAAATAGCAAAGAAATTGAAATCTTACAGTTCTAAAGTGAAGAAATCTTTAGGTAGAAGCGTTAATATTACTCTTTAATAGTTGTCCATAGATCTGATGATGGAGACCCTTTTGCGTTTTCTTTTCCTCTCTCCTTTTGAAAAAATTATTGGACTAAAAAAACGTTTCAGAATTGATCTCTTAAATACAAAATGGGCAAAAGAACGTTTTAATTTTGGAATATCATCAGCCAAAATAAAGAAATGATCTACACACACACATACATATATATATTCTGAAGCAACCTTTAGGGCCAGTATAATTATAAATACCAATCTGAATTTTTCCATCAAAAATTCAGATGCATTTTCATTAATTCTTTAAATTAAATTGGCGCACAATAATAACATATGTCACATAATAAATAAAACTAACATTCTATCACTTGGCCGCAATGTTATAACATAATAAGGCACACATTCAAAATTGTTAATATAGTTTTCATTAATCCTAAACCTATTCGGTTAGAAATATCAAACCAAACTAATGTAATCATAATAACAAATGTTCTTATTTGATCCCCACTAATTATAACATTGGTACTCTTTCCAACAATGCTTAATAATATTTATTTGGTCCTCTTAAGTAATTAGCTTAGATTAAATAAAATTATGTGCATCATATTAAGCAAATTTATAAATTCAAAGTCAATACATAATTAAAGACTTAGCATATAGCATTATATATATAGAGTTTGCAACACCAAAATTATAATACATTAACTAAACACATGCCGGCAACATGCTCTTTGTAAAGAGTGGGTGGAAGTGCTTTTGTTAGAGAATCAGCTAACATAGTTCTTGTACTAGTATGTTGTATCATAATAGTACCATCTTTAACTCTGTCTCTATAATGACCCAAAATTTTAGGAATTTATCTTGGAAAAATATAAATAAGATTAAAATAATTTTTAAGTAATTTTTAAAAACCATGTTTAAGGGAAAGATGAGATAGCTTGATGTGGTATAATAAAATGATGTGCATTTGTGCACAGAAAATACACATGAGTAAAGCTAGATCCCTGGATACTATGAATGAGTACATAATGCTATGTATGGAAAATGTATATATATATATATATATGTATATGTATATGTGTATATATATATATATATATATATATATTTACTGATAAATAAAGAAAACCCTCAAATGTGCTATATGCAGAAATATAACTAAGTATACATGTGCATATTTGTATATAAGTTATTGTCTGTAAAACATATATGTAAGTACACTAACTAAGTATTAAAATTTAAACTAGTAAGATGAAACACACAAATATGTTTTTTTTTCCTCTGGTGGATAAATAAAAAGGAAACACCAGATAATAAAGTAAAGGCTAAAAATAGAAAATGGGAGGAAAACAAAAATGTATTTTGTATGGGCTGAATTAAGAAAGAAAGAATATGTGTATAATATTGCTGGAAATCAGATCACACATTTAGCATGCAAATAGATAAGAGAAAAAGCATTTTATGGAAAAGCAAGATTTCTGAAAATAACCAAAGTAGATAACCACTTTTCTCTTCACCAAATTAAGCCGAGGAGGGTAGAATCTTGGGTTCAAATAAATGCAGATAACATAATTTTCTGGTGGGCAAAAATGGCTTTAGCCAATACCCAAAACCCTAAGGAGAACTCTGTATATTTATAAGCAGCAGCCCCCTCTCCTTCTCAAAAAGAACTTTGAAAAAAAACACCATATAAAAACATAAGGCAAGTGAAGGAAAAGAGCTTGAGGCTAAAGTCAGAAGTTATCAATTAATTAAGGAAGCAAAGAAGAGAGCTAGGTGAGAAAACTCACTCATAAACCTAAGGCACTAAGTCCTAATGAAGGCAGCCAGTTATAAATTAATTTTTCTTAAAAATGTATGTGATTGTCTTTCAGAAATTAAGGATGCTTTAATGCTAGATGGTTGTTGTGGTTGTTTTATTTTGTGAATATTCTAAATATGATCAGTATGCATGAATAAGTATCTTAAAAACCCAGATCTCTTTCTGATATGATACTGGTTAGAAATATAAATAAATACCCAGAAAATAAAATGTTGAATATAAGCAAGTAGTGTTGGTTTTGGCTCAACCCAGAAGAATTGATGAGCATATGGGCTGCAATATACATATGTATATGTGCTGAGGCTTAAGATGAAAAGGAACTAGGAGTGCAATAGGCTTGCCTATGTGCTGATACTCCTGATTCAAAGAAAATATACAATAACCACCTAGCAAATAGATTTTGTGATTTAGGAAGCTTGGTTAATCTGAGTTAACTAAAGCACAGATGTTTGCAATAAAATCTTCCCATGGAGCCATAAACCAATGTTAGTTGTCTATATCTCCTTAAAATTGCAAGAACATGTTTTAATAAGTACCAATACTTAAATTGCTTGATTACCTCTGTTTGTTTATGTGAATGATGAGGAATGCTATGAGATGAATGCTTGTTTTTGTAAAATGACTCACTGATTGGGTTTGCCCTGAAAAATTTAAAAAGAGAAAGTACCTGAGAACTTGATTAGGAAATGGGGTCAAGATTACTGCATGAATGACTTGTGTTCTTGAGTAATACAAGTTGACACATGGCTTGTTTAAGTCCTGAGATCTTTGTGTAATGGAGTGAATTAGTTCATTACAGTGTGTCCATTGATTCATAAAATTGCAGATGAGACCGGGGTAGATAAATATATCAAGGGAAGAATATTTGACATGATGAGAAACTAGAGTTTTCCCAGAAATGAAATATGAGGAGGGAATAAATGATTTAACTCATATTGGTTATTTTTCTGTTTGGTGTGAATGATTATTTGATTTATGACTGAATTGTATGCTTGAGTGTATGTGCCATATCTATACAAAGTCTCTGGAAAGAAAGATTAAAGTGTGCACATGCACAATGACACAGAACATGCACACAAGTATTACTTGTTTTCAAAGGGCAGAACTTTATGTATATGTACTTAATTCAATTTTAACTTAATTAATTAATTGCTTTAGTGGATTTTCTCATACCAGACATGTGTCTGACCCTAGTGTGCTAATGGCATCTGGGGTGTCTCATTTAAAATGAGGCAGCTTCAAATGCTTTTTCAGGAATAGCAGCCTCTAGGTAGGAGTAGAAGCAAGGCATTAAGAAGAAGATTATAGCATGCTAGAATTAGATAGATAAGAGCTTAAAAGATGAAATTTGCATGTATTGATATTTTAAAATTTTCCATTGTAGTAAGTACTGAGTGATGTTGGATATTTGGTTAAGTATTTTAAGAATTTGACTTGTAACTGGAATTTAAAATATCTGAGTTTCATTATCTGGAATGTTGAAAAGTTTTATCTATAATTTTGTAAGTTAGATCCATAATAGGGATTTTATAGGAGGGTGAAGTTAGATCCATATTAGTAATTTTATACATGTTCAGACATGATTTGTTCAGATATTGTCACACCAGTACCTTTGTAATTTTAACATGAATCTGAATTTCTTTTTACTAAAGTTTTGGGCAAAATGCATTTTAAGACCCTCTGAAATATACCTGAACAGAGAGTCTATTTAACCCATGTTTTTCTTTGCTAAGTATCCATATGTCCCAGGAAACTCACCCCAGACTGCATTTCATTTAGTCTAGTATCTTGGTATCAAGGAATCAAGCTTCTGGAATATGATAATTCACTTAAGAATATCCTAGATATGAGTTTGCATATAAGGTAGATTTTATAGGAAAGCAAACATAGAAAATGATAGAAGCTTATATCATTTTCAGAGCACAGACACTACACTATTGATTTTTATAGATAATCATAACATAATTATCTGGTTTTTATGGATCATATTTCATAGAGGATCCAGCAAGCTATCAAGGATTAAAAATCATACTGTTACCTATATGAATAAGATTTTATTACATAAATAAAAATTAAGCTATGTGGGGATTGATTAAATTTAATCAATCAATGTAACCTCTTGTTTGCCATAACCTGATTAAGCAAGAGGGGCACATGCATCTTCATATGTGTGTGCATATCCTTGTGGTTGCACTGATATATCTATATTGGTAAAACTTTTGATCCTGGATAAAGTTTGTTTATTGGAAAAAGAAAAATGACCCTGGGGAAAGATGTTTGTTAATAAATGATATATATATATATATCACTTTGTAAAAAAAAATCCTTACAAAATGAAGGTAGAAAAGAGAGGGTCATTGCATTTGGTATCAGAGCTATGTTATTAAACATAGCAGAAATAAAGATCAAGTTCTCTGATAGAAATAAAATTTAAAGAGACTAAATATATAACAATGTTTTCAATGTAAATAAAACCACTAAAATAATAAAATTACCAATCAAACTAACCAGCTATGTAAATTATTATTAGCAAACTATGGTAGGAAGACCACCAAATCAGGGAGCAGGATCTTCCAATGCACCACCAATGGTCAATCTGCAAGACTTGGTGAGAGCATTTAGGGATGGGGCAGGACAAAGGCAAGAAAATCCCTATGAAGAACTCTAAAAATTACTTAAGACATATACTCATTTAGGAGGCAAAGGCTTTGAAGGGACAGAGAGTATTATGGAAATTCAAGCATGGTTGAGAACATTGGATAGAATTTTCAATGACATGCAACTTGATGATCAAAGAAAGAGGCAAGTGGCTTCGAGACAGCTAAAAGGAGTAGCTTTAAGCTGGTGGGAAGTAATCATTGCAGGAAGAAATGAGAATGAAATCACTTGGAATCAATTCAAAGAGATGTTGGAAGCAAGGTTTGTACCAGCATCAGCTAAGACTACCTTGCTAGAAGAATTTATTAGACTTAGGCAAGGAACTATGACTGTCACAGAATACACTCAAAAGTTTGAAGGGCTTTCCACATATGGAGCAATGCTTGTGGCAGATGAAGCATCCAAAAATGATAGGTACATAAAAGGTTTGAACCCAGGACTTAGCAGAGCCATGTTACCTTATGCTGACAGGACCTTTGACCATGTGATAGACTTAGCTTTGAGGTTGGAGCAGCATGACAAGGAAAGGGAAAATTTCAGAAATTTCAAGAACAATAACAGTAAGAAGGGTAAGGGGAGATATCATCCTTATGATAAGAAGAAAGAAGAGGCCAGTACTAAGTCTACTGGGGATATTAAAGCTAAGGAAACCAAGAAGATTGTGTGCCATCAATGTGGAAAAGAAGGACATATCAAACCAAGATGTCCAGAATTGAAAGGAGGAGCTTTCAAGTGTTATTTATGTGGGAAAGAAGGGCACATGAAAAGAAATTGTCCTGAGAATAAGCAGCAAGGAAAATTAGCAAACTTGGAAGAAAAAGGCATAACAGTGGAGATCAATGCTAAGAAGCACAGTCAAGTGGAAGGTACACTATTTATTTGTAATGTACCCATAGCAGTAGTATATGATATTGGAGCAACTCATTCCTTAATTTCCTATGAATTAGTTAAAATGTTGAAATTAAGTTGCATATTGGTTGAAACCCCTTTACATATACAAAGTCCACTGGGAAGTTCTAGTGTTTTAAACATGATCTGTGTGGATGTGGGATTAAACATAGGAGGAGATACTTTTATTTCCAATTTATATGTTTTAAATTACCCAAATATAGGTGTTATTTTGGGAGTAGACTGGTTAAGGCAATTCAAGACCATAATTAACTTAGACTCATCCACCATATCATTGCAAAACCATGGAAGCCAGAGGATCACAATTTTGTGTGAAGTGTCCAAGGGAAGAAAATTGTGTCATTTGATTGATTTGGGTAAAGATTTCAGTGAACATATTATTGAGGAAATTCCCATAGTCAATGAATACTTGGATGTTTTTGAGGAGGTTAATGGTGTTCCAAACCATAGGCCAGTGGAATTCCAAATTCATTTAGTTCCAGGAGCAAGTCCGGTGATTAAAAAGCCAACAAGAATGGGGCCAAATGAACTAAAAGAATTAAAGAAACAATTAGAGGAATTAGAAAATAAGGGTTTTATAAGACCCAGTAATTCTTGCTGGGGGGCACCAGTGGTGTTTGTTAAGAAACAAGATGGTACTTTGAGACTCTGCATAGATTATAGGGAATTAAACAAGGTAACCATTAAAAATAAATACCCACTGCCAAGAATAGATGATCTTTTTGATCAATTGGCTGGAGCAAGAGTATTCTCTAGGCTAGATTTAGCATCTGGTTTTCATCAAATGAAGGTGGAAGAATCAAGCATCAAGTACACTACCTTTAACACTAGATATGGGTTGTATGAATTTTTGGTTATGCCATTTGGCTTGACCAATGCACCATCATACTTTGTAGATTTAATGAACAGAACCTTTAGAGATTATTTAGACAAGTTTGTGCTTATTTTTATAGATGACATTTTAATTTATTCCAAAACAATGGAAGAGCATGAAAGTCATCTGCACATGGTTTTGTCTAGACTAAGGGAAAAAGACTTAAAGGCAAAATACTCAAAATGTGAATTTTGGAAAGAGGAAGTGCATTTTCTTGGCCATGTTATATCTGCCCAAGGAATTTCTGTGAACCCCAATAAAGTAGTGGCTATTCAAGCATGGAAGAGGCCAAGCACTGTGAGTGAAGTGAGGTCATTTATGGGGATGGCAGGGTATTATAGGAGGTTTATAAAAGATTTTTCAAAAATTTCTACACCACTTACTAACCTAACCAGAAAGAACCAAGCTTTTGTTTGGTCAAAAAAATGTGAAAAGTCTTTTGAACAGTTGAAGGAGGCATTGGTGAATGCTCCAATTTTAAAGGTACCTCATGGAAATGAAGAATTAGTTGTATACACTGATGCTAGTGGATTTGGCTTGGGTGCAGTGTTGATGCAACAAGGCCAAGTCATTGCATATGCATCTAGACAACTTAAACCCCATGAAGTTAGGTATGCCACACATGATCTTGAATTAGCAGCTGTGATCTATGCTTTGAAACTTTGGAGACATTATTTGTTAGGCACTAAGTTTGAACTTTACACTGACCACAAGTCTCTAAAATATTTATTTTCACAAAAAGATTTGAACATGAGGCAACATAGATGGGTGGAGTTCTTAGCTGCCTATGACTTTGACATACTCTATACACCAGGCAAAGCAAACAAAGTTGCAGATGCTCTAAGTAGACAGCATGCTAAATTGGCTATGATGATGATAGAAGAATTTAAGGACTTGTCTTTGCTAACTGAGTTAGAAATTGGGGAGAATGGTTGTGTGCACATTGATGAGCAGATGCATGGTGCACAAGAAAATAAAGGGAAGTTAAGCTTAATGACACTTCAACCAGATTTAATTCTGAAGGTAGAAAAAATGCAAGAACAGGATGCAAACTTATTAGAGAAGAAAATTCTCCTCTCAAAAGGGGAGGAAGTGATGAATTACCATATTGATAAAAATGGTTATATGAGATACCAAAATAGGATGTGTGTGCCAGAGGACACCGAATTGAAGAAAGAGATATTGAATGAATATCACAGAAGTAAATACTCCATACACCCAGGCAACGCAAAAATGTACCAAAATTTGAAAAGAGACTTCTGGTGGAAGGGGATGAAATCAGATGTAGCTAAATACATTGCCAAATGTATGACTTGCCAACAAGTCAAGGCTGAAACCCAAAGGCCATCAGGGTTGATGCAGCCTCTTAGTGTACCACAGTGGAAGTGGGAAGATATATCTATGGATTTCATAGATGGGCTGCCTAGATCTAAGAGAGGAAATACAAGTATATGGGTGATACTTGATAGGCTAACCAAAGTAGCACACTTCATCCCAGTCAAGTCAGAAAGGACAGCACCAAAATTAGCTCAAATTTTTATGAAGGAAGTGGTAAAATTGCATGGCATTCCCAAAACCATTGTGAGTGATAAGGATACCATCTTCACCTCAAAATTCTGGAGAAGCTTTCAAGAAGCAATGGGAAGTGAACTATGTTTAAGTACTGCCTACCATCCTCAGTCAGATGGGCAGACTGAGGTAGTAAACAAGGTTTTGGAGGACATGTTGAGAGCATGTGTATTGGATTTTGGGGGCAACTGGGAAGATTATCTTCATCTAGTTGAATTTACATACAACAACAGCTATCAAAGCACCATAGGAATGGCTCCATTTGAAGCCTTATATGGTAAGCCTTGTTTATCACCTGTTTGTTGGGTAGAAGTAGGAGAAAGGGCTATTTTAGGGCCTGAGTACATACAAGAAACTAAGGAGAAAATTGAGTTGATAAGGAGAAGAATGGCAGCAGCACAAGATAGGCAAAAGAAATTTGCAGACAAGAAAAGGAGGCAGGTAGAATATGAAGTGGGAAATTTTGTTTTCATCAAAATCTCACCTATGAAAAATGTGCTGAGATTTGGGAAACAAGGCAAGTTAACCCCAAGATATATTGGACCATACAAAATTCTGGAAAGAATTGGTCCCTTGGCATATAAGTTGGAATTGCCAGAAAACATGCAAGGCATACATGATGTTTTTCATGTATCACAACTGAGAAGGTGGGTACATGACAAGGCAGAAATTCTGGAGACCCCAACCCAAGTGCAAATAAATCCTAATTTGATTTATGAAAAAGATCCACTAGGGATTTTGGCAAAGGATGTGAAGAAATTAAGAAATAAATCACTGAAACTTGTAAAAGTATAGTGGAGTCTTGACCCCAGTGATTGCACATGGGAATTAGAGGACAAGGTTAGGATGAGCTACCCTAAGCTATTTTCAGATTAGAGGTAAATCTTTTTTTTTATTTTGATTTTATTTTGGATGCATGTATTTTTAGTTATTATCATAGAACTAGAAATCTAAGTGATTGAGGAGTACTTGTTCTCTGATTTAAGCTTGGAAAAATTGTGGGACACAATTCCTAAAAGGTGGGGTGTATGTAATGACCCAAAATTTTAGGAATTTATCTTGGAAAAATATAAATAAGATTAAAATAATTTTTAAGTAATTTTTAAAAACCATGTTTAAGGGAAAGATGAGATAGCTTGATGTGGTATAATAAAATGATGTGCATTTGTGCACAGAAAATACACATGAGTAAAGCTAGATCCCTAGATACTATGAATGAGTACATGATGCTATGTATGGAAAATGTATATATATATATATATGTATATATATATATATTTACTGATAAATAAAGAAAACCCTCAAATGTGCTATATGCAGAAATATAACTAAGTATACATGTGCATATGTGTATCAGTATAAAATAATATAGATGTATATATGTATATAAGTTATTGTCTGTAAAACATATATGTAAGTACACTAACTAAGTATTAGAATTTAAACTAGTAAGATGAAACACACAAATATGTTTTTTTTCCTCTGGTGGATAAATAAAAAGGAAACACCAGATAATAAAGTAAAGGCTAAAAATAGAAAATGGGAGGAAAACAAAAATGTATTTTGTATGGGCTGAATTAAGAAAGAAAGAAATATGTGTATAATATTGCTGGAAATCAGATCACACATTTAGCATGCAAATAGACAAGAGAAAAAGCATTTTATGGAAAAGCAAGATTTCTAAAAATAACCAAAGTAGATAACCACTTTTCTCTTCACCAAATTAAGCCGGGGAGGGTAGAATCTTGGGTTCAAATAAATGCAGATAACATAATTTTCTGGTGGGCAAAAATGGCTTTAGCCAATACCCAAAACCCTAAGGAGAACTCTGTATATTTATAAGCAGCAGCCTCCTCTCCTTCTCAAAAAGAACTTTGAAAAAAAACACCATATAAAAACATAAGGCAAGTGAAGGAAAAGAGCTTGAGGCTAAAGGCAGAAGTTATCAATTAATTAAAGAAGCAAAGAAGAGAGCTAGATGAGAAAACTCACTCAACAACCTAAGGCACTAAGTCCTAATGAAGGCAGCCAGTTATAAATTAATTTTTCTTAAAAATGTATGTGATTGTCTTTCAGAAATTAAGGATGCTTTAATGCTAGATGGTTGTTCTGGTTGTTTTATTTTGTGAATATTCTAAATATGATCAGTATGCATGAATAAGTATCTTAAAAACCCAGATCTCTTTCTGATATGATACTGGTTAGAAATATAAATAAATACCCAGAAAATAAAATGTTGAATATAAGCAAGTAGTGTTGGTTTTGGCTCAACCCAGAAGAATTGATGAGCATATGGGCTGCAATATACATATGTATATGTGCTGAGGCTTAAGATGAAAAGGAATTAGGAGTGCAATAGGCTTGCCTATGTGCTGATACTCCTGATTCAAAGAAAATATACAATAACCACCTAGCAAATAGATTTTGTGATTTAGGAAGCTTGGTCAATCTGAGTTAACTAAAGCACAGATGTTTGCAATAAAATCTTCCCATGGAGCCATAAACCAATGTTAGTTGTCTATATCTCCTTAAAATTGCAAGAACATGTTTTAATAAGTACCCATACTTAAATTGCTTAATTACCTCTGTTTGTTTATGTGAATGATGAGGAATGCTATGAGATGAATGCTTGTTTTTTGTAAAATGACTCACTGATTGGGTTTGCCCTGAAAAATTTAAAAAGAGAAAGTACCTGAGAACTTGATTAGGAAATGGGGTCAAGATTACTGCAGGAATGACTTGTGTTCTTGAGTAATACAAGTTGACACATGGCTTGTTTAAGTCCTGAGATCTTTGTGTAATGGAGTGAATTAGTTCATTACAGTGTGTCCATTGATTCATAAAATTGCAGATGAGACCAGGGTAGATAAATATATCAATGGAAGAATATTTGACATGATGAGAAACTAGAGTTTTCCCAGAAATGAAATATGAGGAGGGAATAAATGATTTAACTCATATTGATTATTTTTCTGTTTGGTGTGAATGATTATTTGATTTATGACTGAATTGTATGCCTGAGTGTATGTGCCATATCTATACAAAGTCTCTGGAAAGAAAGATTAAAGTGTGCACATGCACAATGACACAGAACATGCACACAAGTATTACTTGTTTTCAAAGGGCAGAACTTTATGTATATGTACTTAATTCAATTTTAACTTAATTAATTAATTGCTTTAGTGGATTTTCTCATACCAGACATGTGTCTGATCCTAGTGTGCTAATGGCATCTGGGGTGTCTCATTTAAAATGAGGCAGCTTCAAATGCTTTTTCAGGAACAGCAGCCTCTAGGTAGGAGTAGAAGCAAGGCATTGAGAAGAAGATTATAGCATGCTAGAATTAGATAGATAAGAGCTTAAAAGATGAAATTTGCATGTATTGATATTTTAAAATTTTCCATTGTAGTAAGTACTGAGTGATGTTGGATATTTGGTTAAGTATTTTAAGAATTTGACTTGTAACTGGAATTTAAAATATCTGAGTTTCATTATCTGGAATGTTGAAAAGTTTTATCTATAATTTTGTAAGTTAGATCCATAATAGGGATTTTATAGGAGGGTGAAGTTAGATCCATATTAGTAATTTTATACATGTTCAGACATGATTTGTTCAGATATTGTCACACCAGTACCTTTGTAATTTTAACATGAATCTGAATTTCTTTTTACTAAAGTTTTGGGCAAAATGCATTTTAAGACCCTCTGAAATATGCCTGAACAGAGAGTCTATTTAACCCATGTTTTTCTTTGCTAAGTATCCATATGTCCCAGGAAACTCACCCCGGACTGCATTTCATTTAGTCTAGTATCTTGGTATCAAGGAATCAAGCTTCTGGAATATGATAATTCACTTAAGAATATCCCATATATGAGTTTGCATATAAGGTAGATTTTATAGGAAAGCAAACATAGAAAATGATAGAAGCTTATATCATTTTCAGAGCACAAACACTACACTATTGATTTTTATAGATAATCATAACATAATTATCTGGTTTTTATGGATCATATTTCATAGAGGATCCAGCAAGCTATCAAGGATTAAAAATCATACTGTTACCTATATGAATAAGATTTTATTACATAAATAAAAATTAAGCTATGTGGGGATTGATTAAATTTAATCAATCAATGTAACCTCTTGTTTGCCATAACCTGATTAAGCAAGAGGGGCACATGCATCTTCATATGTGTGTGCATATCCTTGTGGTTGCACTGATATATCTATATTGGTAAAACTTTTGATCCTGGATAAAGTTTGTTTATTGGAAAAAGAAAAATGACCCTGGGGAAAGATGTTTGTTAATAAATGATATATATATATATATATATCACTTTGTAAAAAAAAAATCCTTACAAAATGAAGGTAGAAAAGAGAGGGTCATTGCAGTCTCTAACAACAAGATATTTGATTTCAATCCACTTAGATGCACCACTTGATTTGTTATTCTTAGAGAAGAAAACTACAACTTCGTTATCACAAAATAAGGTGAGTGGCCTTGTAGTATTATTGATTACTTGAAGCCGTGGTATAAAATTCTTTAACCAATATACTTGACCGGTAGTGTGATAACTTACTACAAATTATGCTTGTATGGTGGAAGATGCCCTTAAAGAATGCTTAGCACTCTTCCATGCAATCGGTCCCTTTGCAAGCATAAATATGTAACCTGATGTGGATTTCTTACTGTCGACACATTCAGAAAAATCTGAATCAGAATAACCAAGAACTTCAAGGTTATTTGACTTTTTGTAAGTAAGCATATAATCTTTTGTCCCTTGCAAATAGCGTGAAACTTTCTTGGTAGCTTTCCAATGTTAGTTTGATATATGCCAAACATACCGACTGCAAATGCAATATCAGGATGTGTACAAACTTGAGCATACATAAGACTCCCTACTACTAAGCATAAGGAATTTGCTTCATTTGAGCACATTCTATTTCATTTTTAGGACATTGAAACTTGCTGAATTTTCCACCCTTAACAATAGAAGCAACATTAGGAGAGAAATTGTGCATGTCATATCTTCTAAGCATTTTCCCAATATATGCCCTTTGAGATAAGCCTAAGATCCCATAAGACCGATCTCGGTAAATTTCAATTCCTATAACATAAGAGGCTTCACCAAGATCCTTCATTTCAAACTTAGTTGATAGAAAACGTTTTGTCTCATATAACATGTCTAAACCACTAATTGCTAATAAAATATCATCCACATACAAAATGAGAAAGGTAAATTTGTTCCCACTAATCTTGAGGTATATGCATTGATCTATTGTATTTTCTTTAAATTCATATTCGTTTATAACCTCATCAAACTTGAGATACCACTGTCATGAAGCTTATATTTAACCCATATATTGAATAATTTAACCTACATGCCATATGCTCCTTGTCTTCTACAATAAACCCTTCATGTTGTTTCATAAGAACTTTTTCATGCAAGCTACCATTCAGGAATGAAAATTTCATATCGATTTATTGTAGTTCTAAATCATAATGAGCTACGATGGATAAAATAATTCTTAATGAATCTTTCTTTGAGATAGGAGAAAATGTATTATCAAAATATACACCTTCTTATTGTGTAAATCCTTTAGCGACTAGTCTGGCCTTAAATCTTTCAGAGTTACCTTTGGAGTCAGTTTTAATTTTATTGACCCATTTACGGCTTATAGGTTTAACCCTAATAGGTAACTCAACAATATTCCAAACTCTATTAATTTCCATAGATTTCATCTCGCTATTCATGACTTCTAATCATCTAAATGATTTATCACTTATAATAGCTTTCTTAAATGAGCTAGGATGGTCTCCATTACCTGTATCACATCCTTACTCAGTAAGGTATACAATATAATCATCAGGTATGGTAGATCTTCTCTCTTTGTGATCTTCGTAAGGGTTCTTGTGGCAGCATATGAGCTTCATCAATAATAGGAACATCATGAACATGAGTTTCTTTAGTAGCCTTTTGAACAAAAGGTATAGAATTTGTAACCTCTCGAATTATCAGAGTTGAAATATAATCTGATTTTCTTTAAGGTTTACTGTTCTATTTACATTACTCCTACTTACATTACCATCTTCGAAAAATACAGCATGTCCAGTCTCTACTATTCTAGTGGCATGTGACGGGCAGTAAATTTGAAACCTTTGGATCTCTTTGAATAACCAATAAATTAACAGCTAATGGTTCTAGAATCAAGTTTCTTTAGTTATGGATTATAGACTTTTGTTTCAGCAAGACAGCCCCACACACGCAAGTACCCCAATTGCGACTACCAGTCTATAGTTTATAAGGTTTTTTTGGAATAGATTTACTAGGAATCCAATTTAGAATATGTGTGCCTATTTTTAAAGCCTTTGTCCATAAAAAATCCTGTAATGTGGTATTACATATCATATTTCGTACCATATTCATTAGTGTACGATTACGTCTTTCAGCAACTCCATTCTGCCGAGGACCTCTTAGATAGAGTACTGATGAAAAATACCTTTTTCTTGAAGAAATAAGGCGAACGGGCCTGGCTTTTGGCCAAGGGCGGTGTGTTTACCATAATATTCACTGCCTCTATTTGATCGCACTATTTTAATTTTAAAGTTATGTTGATTCTCAAATCCAGCCTTAAAATTTTTGAATTTATCTAGTGCTTCAGATTTTTCATTAATCAAATACACGTAACCATAGCGAGAATAATCGTCAATGAAAGTAATAAACGATTTATGCCCATTAATACTCAAAGTAGGAAAAAGACCACATATATCAATATGAATAATTTCTAATAGTCCCCCACTTCGGGCTCTTTTCTTATTTCCCTTGACAAATTTTCCTTTAATACATTTTACGTAGTTGTCGAAATCAGAAAAATCTAATGCTGGGAGAATTTTATTTCTGATGAGATGTTGCATTCTATCTCTTGAAATATGACCCAACCTACAATGCCATAATTTGGAAGAATTCCCAACATCACGATTTCCCTTGACTCTACGTTTATGATTAACACTAGTAATATTCATAGATAACAGAGATTCACAAAAGGAAGAATTCAAACATAATTTATATAGACTGTCATGTAATAATCCAGAGCAAACAATCTTAGATTTTTTTTATATAGTTTTAACTCATTATTTCCAAACTGAAACGTAAAACCACATGCATCAAGTCTAGAAATAGAAATTAAATTCCTAATCACACTAGGAATATAAACTACATCATGTAAATAAAGAATAAAGTCACTCTTCAAAACCAAACGAAGAGTTCCAATAGGCTTGACTTCAGCCTCTAATCCGTTGGCAACTTTAAGTTTCCTTTCTCCCCTTTGAAGCATCCTTATGGAATGCAATCCAGTCAATGAGTTCGTAATGTGCACAGAGCACCAGTGTCAATTCACCATGTATTTAAGGGAACATCTACTAAAAAGGTTTCACAAATCTTGAAATTTAAATCATTACCTTTTTAGCGAGCCAATCTTTAAACTTCATACAGTCTTTTCTCATGTATCCATGCTTCTTAAAGTGATGACACTCAGGAGCATGCATAGGTTTTGTACTAGATATACTAGTCTTGTTAATACCAGTAGCCATATTCACTTTATTTCACTTTTACCATTGTCCTTATTTTTCGGTTTTGAACTTTGAACAGTAATGTGTGCATAGTCGGGTTTCTCAATCTGAATCCTTTCTTATTCTTCAACACACATAGCAACTAATTTGCTCATTTTCCACTTTTCTTTCTGCGTGTTATAATTGATTTTGAAAGGACCAAATTATGCAGGAAGAGAAGTCAAAATGAAATGAACTAAAAAACCTTCAGAAATTGTCATATCCATGTCGTTTAATTTTGCGGCCATATTCATCATCATGTTATGTTCATGTACACCGCTTGTCCTGTTATACTTAGTAGTGAACATTTCATTATGAGAATACTTGCATTAGCCTTAGAAGTACTTTTAAACTGCTCTTCAACAGAAGCCAAATATTGTTTTGTAGTGAAAATATTATTTACATCATCCTTCTCAAGATTACCTCATCTTATAGCAGCTGTAATAGTAATTTTTATAATCATGAGAGACCTGCCCATTTTGCAAAATTTGCCTTTTCATCATCAGTACTTGTTGCTATAATTATAGGTTTGTCCATTTGTAATGCCTAGTCAATATCCAGAACACTACTATTCTAGAGACTTGAGCATGAAAATTGTTCAATGCTACATTAGATTAGGAAAATGTGAGATACTTACTATTATCAACAATAAATCCACAAATAACATAACAACGTTAAATCAACAATATATAGAGGGGCTAACAGTAATTATACTAAAATAAATAATAAAAAGCTAAATTATATTTCAGTCTTATCATAACAGTTATTTGCATAAAATTCAATTCATATTATTGTTGGGTAGAAAAAAATTGAACTGTTAAAATAAATAAATTCACTTAATAAATCATAATGGCAATTAAAGTTAGTAAAATTATTATTCATAATCTATTAAATGTAAAAAAATAATTTCATGAAAATTAATTTGTATCACCGTTGGGCGGAAACAAATTGAATCATTTGAACAAATAAATTCACTTAATAAATCATAATGGCAATTAAAGTTGGTAAAATTACCATTCATAATTCATTAATTACAAAAACATAATTTCATCAAAATCAATTTGTATCACCGTTGGGTAGAAACAAACTGAACCATTAAAACAAATAAGTTCACTTAATAAATCATAATGACAATTAAAGTTGGTAAAATTACCATTCATAATTCACTAAATGTAAAAAATGTAATTTCATGAAAATCAATTTGTATCACCATTAGGCAGAAATAAACTAAACCATTAAAACAAATAAATTCACTTAATAAATCATAATGGCAATTAAAATTGGTAATATTACCGTCATAATTTATTAAATGCAAACATAATTGTGACTTTAAATCACAAAAATTGTTTTAATAAAGTGACAGTTATAATTCAAAGTTGATAGAAATTGACAATAACCAATTATAAAAAATAACGTTATATTTATAAAAAATTATACAATAAACCATAGAGAATAATAACAGATTTAAAATGCAACATATATGGACATATCAAAACTCTTGGTCATGATCTTGTTTGGACCAAAATTTCACACAAACTTAATTGTATTAGATCCAACATATCAAAAGGAGAGTGCCCATGTGATTCATGACATGGTGCCTCTTGATTAAAGGTCTTCAACATGACATCTCCATGGAAAGTACAGTGATTAACATTTATGCGCATACATAATAGATAAAAAAATTATCCTTTTAAATCTTTCATCCAAAATTATAAGAAAATATTTATAAATAAATTAGTTGAATCTGTATAGCTTTTACACGAACCACTGAAAATCAATTTCGTAAAAACAATTGCATCTTATATGAATTTACGATTGCTGTTATACCAAATAAAAGATATTAACAAGATCGTAATATGTTTTGTAGTTAGAACACAATCAATCTAGAATCCATAAATCCAAAATAAAATAGCAAAGAAATTTAAATCTTACAGTTCTAAAGTGAAGACGTCTTTAAGCGGAAGCATTAAAACCAATCTTCAACGGTTTTCCTCCCTTTTGCATTTTCTTTTTCTCTCTCCTTTTGAAAAAATTATTCGACATAAAAAACGTTTTAGAAAGATCCCTTGAATACAAAATGGGCAGAAGAACGTTTTAATTTAAAAATATCATCAGCCCAAATAGAAAAGGGGTCTATATATATTCTGAGGTAACCTTTGAGACCAGTATAATTATTAATAGCAATCCGAATTTTTTCATCAAAAATTTATATGCCTATTTATTAGTTCTTTAAATGAAATTGGTGCACAATAATAACATAAGCCACATAATAAATAAAAGTAGCGTAGATATGTGTATGTATATATATAAACAATTATATATGTAAGTGTTTATTTAAAAGATATTGACCAATTCAAAATAATCCAAATTAATAACTAAAACCTTTGAAGATGAATTTAAATTTAAAAACAGATCTATATCTAGAATAAAAATCTAATTCAGATTTAAAATTCAAATTTTAGAAGTTGGTAATTTTAATTATATATATATCCATGCATACTTATATATATATACACACTTTAAAAAATATGTATATATACAGTTTTAAATTTATATATAAAATATTAATAATGTAAACAATATACACATAAAATTAAATTTTTATTTTTGGCTGAAACCTTTTTAAGTAAATTAATTTTTATTTATATTTTAAATTCTTGCGGATTAAATAAATATAATTAGTTAAATCCGTACGGATTTCATAAAAATAATAATTTTTAAACTTTAATTTTGTATGAAAATTTATATTTATAAAATTATACATGTATATATATTTAATGTGTAATAATTTATAAATATTTTAAAATATATATATATGCATACATAAATTTAAATTTAAATTTCAAATTTTATTACAAATATATATATATATTCTTTTGAAAATGGATTATAAACACACATACACACATAGATATATATATATATATATAATTTAAAAAAACAAACATATATAAATATGTATATATAAATAATTAATATATTAATTTATATGTAACATATATATGGATCTATAAATTTAAAATTCAATTTAAAATTTAAATTATTTTAAAATCATCGTTCTTTCGAATTTTTTAATGATTTGGCCAAAAAAGAAATTATACACATATGTATAATTCTTTTAATTTAAATATGTGTGAATATGTATGGAAATCCGACCGCAAATAAATATTTAAATTCATGATAATATAAGGTTCTAATCTACACATATGTAGTGACATAAACAAACATGTATATAACAGAATATGGATTAGATATTATAGATATTGTGGCCTTAATTTTTCACCACGAATGTTGAATCTAATAACCCCTTAGATCAAATGCGTACTCTTACAAAAAAGTAACTAACTGAAGACAACTTTTGATATATATTTAATTTAAGTTAATTTGGAAATGGAGAAGGGGAAGGTCATTTTCCTTGTGGCCAAAACTAAGAGGAGGAGAAGGCCAAAAGTAAAATATAAAAGAATGAGGATGGTTGGTTTAAATAAGTAGAAGAATGAAGTAAAAAGAGGTGTTCTAGATCTCCCTGTTTACATTTTCTCGTTACTATTTGAAAACACGTATTTCAAATAAATATCACCAACCCTTCCCCTCCAAGCATTATCGATGATCCTAATAGGCAAATGGGCCATATACATTTCCAAACCCAATTAATATTTAAAAATTTTAAATCCAATTTAAATGTTTATCGATATTGTATATCGATACGTACATATATAACTTTTATATACGCACTTTATTAAATATTAATTTAAATAAATAAAATAAATTTTTTATAATTAATATTTCATAAATATTAATTAATTTATAATAATTATAATTTAATTAAATAGTGTGGTATTTTGGAGTATTTAACATTTTGATTGTGCGACTCGTAGGTATAAATTTAGTCAGTTATTAATATCGAACAATTCGAATATTAACATTCACACCTTCTTAGCTAGTGGTGCGATGAACTGACCGAATTTTTTGCTTACACAATTTTGATAAAATCTAATTCACTATTTTAAGCGGTTCTTGATAGTGATGATTGTTTATACCAATTCTTTTCGTTAAAAAGCTATATCACGTTAGAACTTATGGAATTAGATTTTGGTCAAAATTCGAATATCATCCACATTCAACTTTTATAATCCAAACACAAAGTCCATGATTCAATAATACAATTATTATTAACCGAACCGCTTTGGCTAGAGACTTTGAGTTTAAGTTGACTTTAGTTGACCATGATATTAACCTCATATAACCGAGAAGAAGAATTCTCTATTAAATAGTATTTCACTTTCAATGCTTCAACTCAGACCCAACTTCAGTCATTTGATGAATGTCATACCATGATTTAACTATAATCAAAGTAGAGTATCTACATTGAAGGTTAATAATATTTTCAAGTCGAGAGGACAGTGTAATATCGTCAATTCAAGATTCTCTTTGACTTTAGTTATATTAACTAATAGAAAACCCTTGAGTGATTCATTCCATAGTTATCCAATAATTATCAGTATGTAACCTTTTGGTGCCCTAGTAGCCATGAATAATACACCGTCTAACATTTAGAAAGCATTTCGCACTCTAGTCTCAATCAATGTATTGATATCATGTCTCAATACATCTTGACTAGGAATATTTTTTATTTTCATCATGATAAATTTCTCAAGATTACTACACCTTGTAATTACTGTCATAAAACATGTCGTCTAAGGATTTTCCATTAAATGGGCTTAAATTAAATAAATAGTTAACAAAACACATTATGACAAGTATATAATAGAAAGAAAACACTTTTTATTTCGATCTAGGTTTTTTACAAAGTTAATAAATTATATAATTGCACTTATGACATACCCCTAACTATATCGATCTACCACCTACATATGGGGCCAATTATGGAATCTCAATTCTATCCCTTGGTCATTTTGCTGAGAACTGACAAAGTCCGGCCTTTCATGAATGGATTTGCTATGTTGTCATTTGTATCTACTCTTAGAATGATGACTTATTTCTTCTCAAAAAATTATCTAACAAGGTGGAACTTTCAAAGAATGCGTCTCGATTTCTTATGTGCTCTAGGTTCCTTTGCGATCTTCATCGCCACATTGTTATCTCCAAAAAATATTATTGGATTCCTCATGTTAGGAATAACCCTTAGCTCGCTCATAAATATAAGCACCCAGACCGCTTCCTTAGCTGTTTCATGAAGGGAACTATTGTTTCTTATTTGGAATTTTTCCAACTAACAGCCCCACAATTTAAAGTAAAAACATAACCCGATACTGATTATTATCGTTGGTATCACTTTAGAAGCTGGTGTATGTATACCTCTTCATAAGGAGGTCTCAATTCCTACATATAGGAAATAAGTTCTTAGTCCTTTTTCAAATACTTAAGTATGTATTTTACAGAAGTCCAATTTTGTTCTCCAAGATTAGACCAAAAACGGCTTACACATCCTAATGCATAAGCTACATCTAGTCTAGTACTTAGCATGACATACATTATGGAATCGACTGTTGATGCATATTGTATCCTCTTCATACGCTCTTTGCCCTCATTGGTACAAGGATCATCCTTTTTAGAAAGAATGATTCTAGATTGCATCGAAATATTTCTGCGCTTGGAATTATTCATACTAAATCTTTTCGGTATTGTATCTATGTATAGGGACAAGAATAATCCCAGCAACCTCTTAGATGTATCTTTATTGTTCTTTATACCTAGTATATAGGTCGCTTCTTCCAAATCCTTCATCAAGAGGTTCTTTGATAACCATGTTTTTATTGATTGCAACAACACAATGCCATTGCCAAGTTCCAGGGACTCATTCTAGCTTAAACAAGGGGTAGGTCCTTACCAACTTCAAAATCTAATAGGGAAGAAAAAAGAGGGTCAAGGCACTCTTCATTATTTGGCTTCGCACCTCCCCGTAGTATACTGGACCTCAGCAACAAACCATCAACATATAAAACAAAGAACATTATAGCACTTCGTTGTTCTTTCTGCTATTCGTATGTGTCCTTTGTGTTCTGATAGAAACCCAATTGTTTGATTACATTATCAAAACACATGTTCCAACTTTTTGAAGCTTGTTTAAGACCATATATGGATCTTAACAACTTGAAATTCTTGCCCTCATTCCCACTAACCTCATAACCTTTGGGCTACAACATGTAAATGGTCTCTTCTAAATCACTATTTAGAAACACTTTTTTTTATATCATTTGCCATATTTCAAAGTCATAAAATGCAACAATAGCTAGCATTATCGCAATGGACTAGAGCACTACTACGAGAAAAAAAGTTTCATCATAATCAACACCATGAATTTGATAAAAACCTTTCGCAATTAGCCTTTCTTTGTAAGTCTCCACTTGTCCATTTGCATTTAGTTTTTTCTTGAAAATTCATTTGCAGCAGATGGGTTTTATCCCTGCAGGTATGTTAGACAAATTCTATACCTTGTTTTTATACATGGAATTCATTTTGGATTTCATAGATCCAAGCCAAAATGTTGAGCCTTTGCTCTGCAATATTGATTGGAATAAGAGAGGAGTGTCGTCTTATAAGATGCAGTCCTCTTTCTTGGTATCCACGAGAAAACTGTAGTGTCTCTCTAGTGCACAAGATTCTCTATTAGACCTTCTAATAGATTGTGTGTTTTCGTACACTACTGAATTTGGTTCTACCTTATTCAGCCTCCGTGTTAGTTTCTCGGATCTCATCCAAGTCTACAACTTCTTTGTTAATTTATTTTGATAGAATTACTAAAAAGACAATGTGTGTGTAACGAATGCGACGTTTCGACGCTCGAAAGTCGACATTAATACGTCCATTGTATCAACTGCCGATCAATCGAATGCCGGAAAACCGAATTGTTATGCAGAAAAAGAAGAGGTAGAAGAAGACAGAAGAAAAAGAAAGAAGAAACAACAGAAAAGCACAGAACAATAACAGAATCTCACATTCGCAGCGGAACAACATATAATAGATAAATGACTAATCTTTTAAATCAAAGAACTATATCATTTTATACATTACATCATCATTAGAGTTTACAACAATAATATACAACACAATACATCAATGGACAGTTATATGAACTTGTCCTCATACAGAATACACAGCGGAATAAATAATATCATATACAAGTGATACGTCTTGCCATCCAGCTCGCCACTGAGCTCCACAGCATCTCCTGAATCCAGAATGACCTGATAACCTGACTCTAGACTGCCCGTGTGGAAAATGATGGGCACCCAGAGTTTAGGAAGGGAACAATAAACTCCAGGTCAGTCATGGGACTGGTGTGAGAACTTAAAACAGTTTATCTTCATAAAGAAAATAAAACAATTTCGCAATGCTTTTGGAAAATGAAACTACCATAAGACCTCCCGCCACACACACAATGCAAACGCAGAATTGGAGAAGATTTCTTCTTATGATAGTCAAAAATGCTTACTACGCAAAATCATTCGATATTATTATCATTAGTGCATAGTGTCGAAAACCATTTCGAAAATATAATATTAATCTTAGCCAGCGTACAACCATTATTGTATGCCTACTATAGCTACCATGTTCAATAGTAGGTTACCGCCACATTCCATAGCAGGTAATACAAATAAAACCGTACAAGGTTCGTATTGTTTCTTTGGATTTCCAACAAATGGTCAGGCAAAGGAACTTCCTTACACCGAAATGGAAATGCCTCTGGAAAGACGCCCCGAGAACCTAACCGGATCTCTACAAACACAAGGCCGACGCTACCTCACGCTATACAGTTGTAACTAGGTAGCTAACACACGAGCTATGCCATCCCCCGGTCATTACCGACCTTTATACGAGGATCCTCAAAGCATCAACCACAAAGTATAATAAATTTGCAGCATCAACATAGGTAAAATATCTGGGCTCCATACCATGATATCACCTTTTATCCAGAAGGAAATGACATACCCTAGGGGCGCGACCCCTAACAACCTTGCTGCAACATTCCAGTTTCGACCATTACCGGGTTGTGAGGCTCGACGAAGTCTCGTCCACAAAGTTACGCTTTTTCACAAAACCACGCTTTTTCACAAAGCCACGCTTTGATCAACAAATGATCAATAACACTTCGTATGCCACATTACCAAATTGGGAATGTATCACTAGTAACCATCAACTACATAACCTCTGAGCTCGTACGTCTCAGAGAAGGGTGTTAAGCTAAGAGAATAAATTCTCTGCCACCAACAGAAATGTATTTGATAAAAACCATCTTTACATCTCAAAGTGTAACGTCAAACACACATCCATACAAGTCCGTTCCGGGATCGAACGGAACCGGAGGCACTTCCAAAGAAGCCCTTGCAATCCGGGTATTCACTAATCATGTCCGGACTTCCCATCACAAGAAGAGTGGTATAAATCTCTATACCGGAGCAACTCGATGCAGAGACATTCGATAGGTTGTCCTTTCATTTTCGAAAATATCCGGTCTTCAACAGCGGTCTTCAATACGATCCATATTGTCGTATCACTAATTCGGAATGGGTTATATGACACAAAGGTCTTTTCCCGGCTAACCCGAATAGTGAGCACAATATTTAAAATCATATGGATATTGAGATTTCAATTAAGTCACAACTTATTACCCAAATCCTTTCTTTCAAATGGTTTAAACAAATTACCATTTCCAATCTTTTAAACAAAAAGATTCATTTCAAAAACCTTCAATGGTTTAAACAATTTCCACACTTTTAATCTTTTAAACAAAAAGATTCAATTCACAAAGTTCACCCCATTCACAAAGATCCATTCATGGATTTCAAAACAATCTCCATTTTAATTGAATAGGTTTACTCGTTAAATCTTTAAATCAAGATTTAACTTATAGCTTTCAAAACTCGTTTCCAAAGATTCATTCATAGTCTTTCAAAACAATTCTATTTCAATTCAAACTTGAAACCTTTCAACACAATTTGGAAATCCTTTCTTAAAATGAAAGCTATTATTATTTGAAAACAAGTAGTTTTCGTTTCGGAAAAATCCAGTTATATTTACCAGAGTTAAAACCCTTGAATTAAATTCAAATTCCCAAATCAATACCTTTAAAATGGTTTAACCCATATATAACTTGTACAACATCTTAAATCCCTAGTTTCAAATCATAGAATTCAATTTCAAACTTGAATTCAAATTTAAATCAAATTATTTAAATTCCAAAACTTAATCAAGTTATTCGAAAATAAGTTTTATCTTTGAAATTCTATTTCAAAAGCTTTTCACTTTAAACCCAAATTTCCACTTTCAAAATCAATTAAAATTAAAATTTCAATTTCAAAAACATTAAATTTAAATCATCTGTGACTTAACCGATTTCCACGTGAAATCCACATTTGTGTGTGTATTGTGTAGTCCACGGGTTCAACACGATAGTGCAACAACATTGAACCATCACAGATCAAATATAACAATATAATTGATAAGCGGTATAAACTATAACGCTTATCTTTCATTCATAGATCACACACACACACACATATATATATATATATATATATATATATATATATATATATATCACAGATAAACAAATTACAGATCACAACACAAATTAGGATATATCACAAAGCATCACATATCCTTATAAATTTCCAATGAATTCACAAAATCATTTCCTTTTTAAATAAATTTCTTTATCTCTTCAAATCTGTTTAAAAATCCAAATTTTAAATAAATTCTTCAACTTTTAAACAATATTATTAAAAATCCCTTTACCAAGCCCTTTTTCCAAAATTTGGAATTTAATTCAATATAGTTCAAAAATAAGACTTTTCTCTTTTTAAAATTCCTTTTAAATTTATCCAATTCTCAAAAATAGATTTTTCAGTAAATTTTCAACTTGAATTCCGAAAATCCAATTTTATCTATTTCTGGTATCCAACAATACCAAAAATATATTCGGCTAAATTATAGCCTTCAGCACTTCCAATCACAATATAATCACACACAGATTATAAATAAATCAACACATAACATATGAAACAAATTCAAATATTTGAGGAATCCAGTTGGATCCCTCTAACCTGTTTCCCTGCATCCACAGATGTTAGCACAATACCAATTCCACTTAACGGTGGAATTATCGCGGTATATGGGATTTATAAAATACTATCTGCTATTATGCGGCGCAAATAGGGTCTCATCCGGTATATAATGCGGGAAATCAACTCCAAATACATATATAATACCAATTCCACTTCAATGTGGAATTATCGCGGTATATGTTTTTAATAAATAACCTACGCTTAATATACGGCGTATAAGGTCTATTTCACACAATAGATAACAATTATCATCCAATTCACACAATCAACAATATCAAAAATTTTAAATCTAACTATTTAAAATTTAAATCGAAATAAAATATTCGATTGAGTGAGGAGTTCTCACCTTGCTTTTTAAAATGTCGAGCGTTCAATTTTTTACATTAAATCAAACACGTTCGATTTAACGCAAAAATTTCACTTGCTTGAAATGATTCCACGTCTGCACCATAGCGAGCTGCTCGTCGCTGTGATTCCGGCGCCGCCTGTTTCATCGAAATCTGATATCGTATGGCAAAGATATCACCTTTTAAAGTTTATACGATTTTATTATATAAATGATTTCAATTTTTCTTTTAATTTAAAAACCCTACCCATCCTCAACGTTGATTTCAAAGAAAATAGATCATGGCCGCACTGTTTTTCTTCCCCGTTCCAGGCAATCACGTGCACAAAGAACCCATCCTCCACGTTCAAAAATTCGAACGTCGTTCCCCCTTTACTCGATCGGAATTTGATCGGAGTCCACCACCACGTGCGCCTACTCGAGCCTCACTTCCCCCTCGAACAACGTGGCACTCGGTTGCTTAATTGCCTTGGAATTCGCGTGTGAACGCGTGACCTTTGAACGAAGATTGCCTTTAAACCATCGCGTTATTTTCGATCTCCTCCGTCTAGTCGATAGATCTCTCCAACATCTCCATTTTCTTAGTTGACGTCGAAAGCTATAGGGGTATGGATGAGGAGGTAAATGAGGGAGAAAGAACAAAAATTTTGGCCATTGAAATGTTTGGAATTGGCCGCCAGGGTTTGAAACCCTAATAGTTTTGCAAATGTGAAAATTAATGTCCTTTTATAGAAAATTGACGAACACTATTCACTCGAAAATTCTCGAACTCGAAATCAAGCGTGTCGGCTGGCGTTTCTAAGGTTTACTCCACGTTCCGAACACAATGGAATGTGTTTTGGGGGCTAATTCGATCGTATGTGAGAGTTACGGAAATAAACGATCAAATTTAAATCAAATCGATTAAAAGCGATTTCGATGTGTTTTGGCTTGCCCCGGACAAACGGTAAATCCGATTGATACGAAATTTGAAACCATACAATAATTTAACATTATGGATCCGATGAAACTAGTTTCGTCGAAATCCGAAACTGTTTGAAAAATGACTAATTTCACTCGTCAATTAAATATTAAAATATTCAATTTTCACAAATTAACTTTTAATTCAATTTTAAAAGTTTACAAACATCATTCTAACTCCAATATGATTTAATATAACTTTATAAATCATTTTTATTCACATTAAACCCGATTTCCAATTATTTCTGGAATTTCAAATATTAAATTATCGATTTAATTATCTAATTAAATCCTTATATTCAGAATATAATTTATTCGACTTACAAATCTTACTTGTTAATATTTAAAATCAATTAAATATCTGAATTTCAAATGACAGAAATTCTGGGTCGTTACAGACTTCCTTCCTTAAAAGAATTTCGTCCTCGAAATTGCAAAGTAAGAAAAAGTTATAGAATCCATTAACTTTTCAAACAATTCGTTCAAATTAGATTTCAAAATCACTTAAGTGTACAACTTCCCCAAGATCCAATAGTTAAACTTTTTCAAAAACTTTACTAAGTTTTTCAAATCCATACTTAGATATACTTTTCAAAACAAACTATATCGTTTAACTTTTAACTTCAAATCCAAAATTTAGTTTTCACAAATTTTCCAAAATTTCCCGAAAATTTTCTAACTCCTTAAATTTTCAGAAAAATTCGTCAGCGTCTCCTTTGCGCGCATCAATCATAGTAGGATCACAATAGACATAAATATATATACATTGACCCACACGGTCGGAAAAGCAGAAAAACAGTTCATATTTCCTATTTTTATTGCGTAGGCGTACCTTTTTAGCATTTTTAAGCAAAGCAGTTATTTATTTAGCATTTTAGCGCAACCAAATCAACCGAACGGCAGCCACGACACATGTACTTACTCAATTTAAACACGTAAGTGACATATATATAAAATTATTAACAATTTACTCTTTTAAACAACTACAACACATGCATATTAAAAGAAATGCATACTAAACAAGGTTTATAAGCAACTTATAAAATTTCGACATCACTTGTAATTGTTTACAACCAATTCATATACAACGACATTCATTTCTTCATTTTCAATTAGTTTACATTCACTAATTTAAATTCAAGTTGATTCACTTTCAATTCAATTTCATCACATAGCTTTCAATTTTTTTTTATCAATTCAATTTCATTAACACTTAATGAATTATACTATATGCAATCAACCAACAATCATATGACAACCAATGTATATTCAACACAACCAAATTTATTAAATTTACTTTACTTTACTTCACATTTGGTTTAACAATTATATTTAAACTGGATTTCGAATTCCATATAATTCAATTTATCTTTCATATATAATTATTGAATTCAATTCATTTTAAACCATATTAAATTTGTCACTCCTCAATTAGTTTCACTTACTAATTTTTTTTCAATACTTAGTCCACTTGACTAATTTTTCATTTACTTACAAATTTAAAATGAATTCCAACATTCAGTTTTCAATTTCATTTACTTGCAATTGTAAATTAATTTACTTGTTCACGAATTTATTTTTCCACCTTAATAAATTACATCCCATCACTATTTTTATCAGATTCCAGAGTTTTTCCATCATTTCAAAACCATTTTTGAAATCAATTCAAATTATCTTTTGAATTTCCAAAACCAAACCCAGTTTTCAACAACTTCCATTTAAAACAATTTGGCAGCAATTCCTCTTTTGGAAACCCGAAAATGCACACCGGTGATGTCGCGATCATTATTGGAATTATTTTCCAGCGACCTAAAAGAGTTTAGAGTTTTCATCCCTTCAAAACACTTTTCTAAAACCTTTGAAATTCATTTCCAAACTCAAAAGGAATTTAAACTTTTCCAAATCTCCAAAATTTCCAAATTCTTTTCAAAACATTTCTCTGAAATTTCATTTCAAATTACAAATCACATTTATAATTTATATTCTCAAATTCCAATTGAATGTGAATTTATTTCTTAACTTTGGAGTTACGATTTCAATTTCCCTTTCAACTTTAATGATAATAATTTAATGTTATCACTTCCAAACAACCAAGCAGTCATATATACTATAATAATTTACAAATATTATTTTCTTTATCTACGAAAATAGTTGTGGGTAAAATTATTTCATTTACCCTATTTTAAAATGATACTATGTCGGTTTATCTTGTTTAAGAGTTTAGAAACCCCTATCGATTACAGTTAGCTAGACTGCACCGACCAGAATCTATAAACAATCAACCGATAATCAACACAATACAAAACAATTTCATATTCACTAACAAATATGCGCTCGTATCTATTATTACACTCAACTCATTCTAGAGTACTACTGGCTCTATCTCTAATGAGTAATACCCAACAGAAGCAAGGTTATCGCTTAACCATATGCTCTGATACCAAATGTAACGAATGCGACGTTTCGACGCTCGAAAGTCGACATTAATACGTCCACTGTATCAACTGCCGATCAATCGAATGCCAGACAACCGAATTGTTATGGAGAAAAAGAAGAGTTAGAAGAAGACAGAAGAAAAAGAAAGAAGAAACAACAGAAAAACACAGAACAATAACAGAACCTCACATTCGTAGCGGAACAACATATAATAGATAAATGAATAATCTTTTAAATCAAAGAACTATATCATTTTATACATTACATCATCATCAGAATTTACAACAACAATATACAACACAATACATCAATGGACAGTTATATGAACTTGTCCTCATACAGAATACACAGCGGAATAAATAATATCATATACAAGTGATACGTCTCGCCATCCAGCTCGCCACTGAGCTCCATAGCATCTCCTGAATCCAGAATGACCTGATAACCTGACTCTAGACTGCCCGTGTGGAAAATGATGGGCACCCAGAGTTTAGGAAGGGAACAATAAACTCCAGGTCAGTCATGGGACTGGTGTGAGAACTTAAAACAGTTTATCTTCACAAAGAAAATAAAACAATTTTGCGATGCTTTTGAAAAATGAAACTACCATAAGACCTCCCGCCACACACACAATGCAAATGCAGAATTGGAGGAGATTTCTTCTTATGATAGTCAAAAATGCTTACTACACAAAATCATTCGATATTATTATCATTAGTGCATAGTGTCGAAAACCATTTCGAAAATATAATATTAATCTTAGCCAGCATACAACAATTATTGTATGCCTACTATAGCTACCATGTTCAATAGCAGGTTACCGCCACATTCCATAGCAGGTAATACAACTAAAACCGTACAAGGTTCGTATTGTTTCTTTGGATTTCCAACAAATGGTCAGCAAAGGAACTTCCTTACACCGAAATGGAAACGCCTCTGGAAAGACGCCCCGAGAACCTAACCGGATCTCTGCAAACACAAGGCCGACGCTACCTTACGCTATACAGCTGTAACTAGGTAGCTAACACACGAGTTATGCCATCCCTCGGTAGTTACCGACCATTATCCGAGGATCCTCAAAGCAACAACCACAAAGTATAATAAATTTGCAGCATCAACATAGGTAAAATATATGGGCTCCATACCATGATATCACCTTTTATCCAAAAGGAAATGACATACCCTAGGGGTGCGACCCCTAACAACCTTGCCGCAACATTCCTGTTTCGACCATTACCGGGTTGTGAGGCTCGACGAAATCTCGTACACAAAGCTATGCTTTTTTACAAAGCCACGCTTTTTCACAAAGCCATGCTTTTTCACAAAGCCACGCTTTTTCACAAAGCCACGCTTTGATCAACAAATGATCAACATCACTTCGTATGCCACATTACCAAATTGGGAATGTATCACTAGTAACCATCAACTACATAACCTCTGAGCTCGTACGTCTTAGAGAAAGGTGTTAAGCTAAGAGAATAAATTCTCCGCCACCAACAGAAATGTATTTGATAGAAACCAGCTTTACATCTCAAAGTGTAACGTCAGACACACATCCATACAAGTCCGTTCCGGGATCGAACGAAACCGAAGGCACTTCCAAAGAAGCCCTTGCAATCCAGGTATTCACTAATCATGTCCGGACTTCCCATCACAAGAAGAGTGATATAAATCTCTATACCGGAGCAACTCGGTGCAGAGACATTCGATAGGTTGTCCTTTCATTTTCGAAAATATCCGGTCTTCAACACCGGTCTTCAATACGATCCATATCGTCGTATCACTAATTCGGAATGGGTTATATGACACAAAGGTCTTTTCCCGGCTAACCCGAATAGTGAGCACAATATTTAAAAACATATGGATATTGGGATTTCAATTAAGTCACAACTTATTACCCAAATCCTTTCTTTCA
This sequence comes from Allium fistulosum, assembly GCA_030737815.1. Lineage (NCBI taxonomy): Eukaryota > Viridiplantae > Streptophyta > Magnoliopsida > Asparagales > Amaryllidaceae > Allium > Allium fistulosum. Next base: position 815,874,297 of record CM060901.1, on the reverse strand, counting down.
AATGGTTTAAACAAATTACCATTTCCAATCTTTTAAACAAAAAGATTCATTTCAAAAACCTTCAATGGTTTAAACAATTTCCACACTTTTATTCTTTTAAACAAAAAGATTCAATTCACAAAGTTCACCCCATTCACAAAGATCCATTCATGGATTTCAAAACAATCTCCATTTTAATTGAATAGGTTTACTCATTAAATCTTTAAATCAAGATTTAACTTATAGCTTTCAAAACTCGTTTCCAAAGATTCATTCATAGTCTTTCAAAACAATTCTATTTCAATTCAAACTTGAAACCTTTCAACACAATTTGGAAATCCTTTATTAAAATGAAAGCTATTATTATTTGAAAACAAGTAGTTTTCGTTTTGGAAAAATCCAGTTATATTTACACGAGTTAAAACCCTTGAATTAAATTCAAATTCCCAAATCAATACCTTTAAAATGTTTTAACCCGTATATAACTTGTACATCATCTTAAATCCCTAGTTTCAAATCATAGAATTCAATTTCAAACTTGAATTCAAATTTAAATCAAATTATTTAAATTCCAAAACTTAATCAAGTTATTCGAAAATAAGTTTTATCTTTGAAATTCTATTTCAAAAGCTTTTCACTTTAAACCAAAATTTCCACTTTCAAAATCAATTGAAATTAAAATTTCAATTTCAAAAACATCAAATTTAAATCATCTGTGACTTAACCGATTTCCACGTGAAATCCACATTTGTGTGTGTATTGTGTAGTCCACGGGTTCAACACGATAGTGCAACAACATTGAACCATCACAGATCAAATATAACAATATAATTGATAAGCGGTATAAACTATAACGCTTATCTTTCATTCACAGATCATAGATATATATATATATATCACAGATAAACAAATTACAGATCACAACACAAATCAGGATATATCACAAAGCATCACATATCCTTATAAATTTCCAATGAAATCACAAAATCATTTCCTTTTTAAATAAATTTCTTTATCTCTTCAAATCTGTTTAAAAATCCAAATTTTAAATAAATTCTTCAACTTTTAAACAATATTATTAAAAATCCCTTTACCAAGCCCTTTTTCCAAAATTTGGAATTTAATTCAATATAGTTCAAAAATAAGACTTTTCTCTTTTTAAAACTCCTTTTAAATTTATCCAATTCTCAAAAATAGATTTTTCGATAAATTTTCAACTTGAATTCCGAAAATCCAATTTTATCTATTTCTGGCATCCAACGATACCAAAAATATATTCGGATAAATTATAGCCTTAAACACTTCTAATCACAATATAATCACACACAGATTATAAATAAATCAACACACAACATATGAAACAAATTCAAATATTTGAGGAATCCAGTTGGATCCCTCCAACCTGTTTTCCTGCATCCACGGATGTTAGCACAATACCAATTCCACTTAACGGTGGAATTATCTGGGATTTATAAAATACTATCTGCTATTATGCGGCGCAATAGGGTCTCATATACGGGAAATCAACTCCAAATACATATATAATACCAATTCCACTTCAATGTGGAATTATCGCGGTGTATGTTTTTAATAAATAACCTCCGCTTAATATAAGACATATAGGGTCTATTTCACACAATAGATAACAATTATCATCCAATTCACACAATCAACAATATCAACAATTTTAAATCTAACTATTTAAAATTTAAATCGAAACAAAATATTCGATTGAGTGAGGAGTTCTCACCTTGCTTTTTAAAATGTCGACCGTTCAATTCTTTACATTAAATCGAACACGTTCGATTTAACGCAAAAATTTCACTTGCTCGAAATGATTCCACATCTGCACCATAGCGAGCTGCTCGTCGCTGCGATTCCGGCGCCGCCTATTTGGTCGAAATTTGATATCGTATGGCAAAGATATCACCTTTTAAAGTTTATACGATTTTATTATATAAATGATTTCAATTTTTCTTTTAATTTAAAACCCTACCCATCCTCACCGTTGATTTCAAAGAAAATAGATCATAGCCGCACTGTTTTTCTTCCCCGTTCCAGGCAATCACGCGCGCAAAGAACCCATCCTCCACGTTCAAAAATTCGAACGTCGTTCCCCCTTTACTCGATCGGAATTTGATCGAAGGCCACCACCACGTGCGCCCACGCGAGCCTCACTTCCCCCTCGAACGACATGGCACTCGGTTGCTTCATTGCCTTGGAATTCACGTGTGAACGCATGACCTTTGAACGAAGATTGCCGTTAAACCATCGCGTTATTTTCGATCTCCTCCGTCCAGTCGATAGATCTCTCCACCATCTCCATTTTCTTAGTTGACGTCGAAAGCTATAGGGGCGTGGATGAGGAGGTAAATGAGGGAGAAAGAACGAAAATTCTGGCCATTGAAATGTTTGGAACTGGCGGCCAGGGTTTGAAACCCTAATAGTTTTGCAAATGTGAAAATTAATGTCCTTTTATAGAAAATTGACGAACACTATTCACTCGAAAATTCTCGAACTCGAAATCAAGCGTGCCGGCTGGCATTTCTAAGGTTTACCCCGTGTTCCGAACACAATGGAATGTGTTTTGGGAGCTAATTCGATCGTATGTGAGAGTTACGGAAATAAACGATCAAATTTAAATTAAATCGATTAAAAGCGATTTCGATGCGTTTTGGCTTGCCCCGGACAAACGGTAAATCCGATTGATACGAAATTTGAAACCATACAATAATTTAACATTACGGATCCGATGAAATAGGTTTCGTCGAAATCCGAGACTGTTTGAAAAATGACTAATTTCACTCGTCAATTAAAATACTAAAATATTCAATTTTCACAAATTAACTTTTAATTCAATTTTAAAAGTTTACAAACATCATTCTAACTCCAATATTATTTAATATAACTTTATAAATCATTTTTATTCACATTAAACCCGATTTCCAATTATTTCTGGAATTTCAAATATTAAATTATCGATTTAATTATCCAATTAAATCCTTATATTCAAAATATAATTTATTCGATTTACTTGTTAATATTTAAAATCAATTAAATATCTGAATTTCAAATGATAGAAATTCTAGATCGTTACAGTGTGTGTGGAGACAATAAGTTTTGTCCTCAATGTTGTAGAAGATATATCCCCTAGAGCTCTTGGGATATCTTATAAACTTACATAAAGCTGATATTTTCTCAAGTTTGTTAGGCCATAATTCTTAACGTATGTTGAACAACCCTAGACCTTCAAATAATTGAGGTGGGGTTTCTTCCCATGTCACATCTCATATGGAATCTTAGGAACACATTTCGTGGATATTAAATTCAACATATGCGCTGTGATTTATAACGCATATCTCCAATAGGAAAAAGGTAACTTAGCTTTACTCATCATGGAATTAAACGTCTCTAATAAGGTTGGATTCCTTCTCTCTAAAACACCATTGTATTGCGGAGTATAAGATGGAGTAACATGAGAGATAATCCTAGTAAGTTTTAAGTATTATTGGAGCTCTTGTCCAATATACTCACTTCCACGATTTGAAAGATGTATTTTTACCTTATAATTCGCCTAATTTTCAATCTCATTCTTATAACCTATAAATTTCTCACAGACATTGGATTTGTTCTTTATAGATATACATATCCTATTATGGAGAAATCATCTGTAAAAGTTACAAAACAAGAAATATTCTCTTTGGTAAATATAGGAATGAGGCATACATTAGTATGTACGAGACCCAAGAGTTCATTAACTCTTTCATTGCTCCCACTAAAAGGGTGCTTGGACATTTTTACTTTATGACATGACTCACACGTACCAAATGATTTAGAATCAAATGATGGTAGAGATCCTTTGGTTTTCAGTTTATGTAGTCGTTTCTCACTTATATGACCCAGCCTACAATGCCATAAATAATAATAACTATTATTATTAATGTCAACATTATAAAATTATTCATAGCACAAACATAATTAGAATTAATAACATAAATGTCATTACTAATGCTGATTTTATTTCCATTCAACATAATGTTTATAACATTGTCAACATAATGAAAATTATATCCAGTCTTAGACAATCTAGATACTGATATTATTCCATAAATAAAGTTTTTGACATAATAGCAATTATTCGAATTAAAACTAATCTCTAAGGCAAAGCCAAGTGATAGTCTCCAACTACAATTGCATCGAGATCATCAACAACATGAACTCTCATCTCAACCTTTGTCACATGACACATGTTCCTAAGTACTTGTAACATACTACAGATATGAGTTTCAAATCCAGTATATAAAACCCAAGGTAATTTACTGATTGCAAAACAATTTTGAATCATAAATATAAATATATAAGCGACAAAACCATTCTATTTCTTCTCTTTGATGGTCTTTAGGTAATCCTAACAGTTCCGTTTCTAGTGCCCCTTCTTTTTGACCCACCCTTGTCATTTGGAGGAGTTTTCTTATTCTTCTCGTTAACCCATTTACTCTTCTTCAAACCATTCAAAGATGATGATTTCCTTTTGCTATGAGCATTATGCCATGATCCTTGATGTAGACTAGGTTGATCTCAATATATTAAGTAGCCCAAGAGGCTTACATTCAATCGGTTCATATTATAGTTTAATATGAATAGCTCAAATTACGGAGTAAGGGAACCTAAGATCAGGTCCACTTACAGGCCATTTGTAACAACCCACATACTTATCGATTTTATATTTAAGAATTTTATTTAAATATTTTATCGTTAGTCGGATTTTAGTCCAAAAAGCTACTTTTTGCAAACGGTCAAATTAGGACTCGAGACCACTTCCACTGAGTTCGAAATGCCGTTTACAATCTTTTAAGTATAAACATCGATATATTTGGAGTAAGTCGAATTTTGACATTTTCACTTTGGGTTTGGGTTTGGGTTTGGGTTCAGCCCTCTAGCCCACATAATACCCCAAACTGAAACACTTCTCTTCATCCACTCCCATTTCTTTACCTTTTCAGTTCTAAAGAGAATAATGGAGGAAGAGAGAAAGAATTAAAATCCTAAACCCTAGTTTCCATTTGCAACTCAAGTTCTTGCTCCAAATTCAAAGAGAAGCGATTGGTAAGCCTCCTCTTCTTCTTCTCCAACTCATTCTCTTATCAATTTCAGAAATTCCTAAACCTAATTTAGGAAATGTTTCTCTTTTAAGCTTAGATTCAAGCTTCTTGTGTTGAGATTGAAGTGTGGTTGATCTTCCTTTGTCTTCAAGCTTCTCATTTATTGTTTTTGGGTTCAAAGGTGAGATTTTTATCTCACATCTTAGTCTATAATTATCTTCGATTGTTAGGTATGAATTCCTAACACTTATTCATGTCCATTTGATTTTGGTTTGGATCGATTTTGTGTATATTCCAATTTTTGGTGTTTTGGTTTAATTTTTGTGAAAAATCCTATTATGGATATTTGGATATTGATATGCGAGGCATATCGAAGAGCCATTAAGGCTGGGTGGTCGCTAGGCATAATTCCTTAGTCGTAGTTGCTCGTCCGATCGTTATCGATGTCGTTTGGCCATTTTTGGCCTAGGTTCAGGGAATGCCCTGAACAACAGTTTCAGACGTCTGAAACATATGGTTCAGACGTCTGAATATAATACTGGGAATTTTCTTCTCCCAGTATTCAGACGTCTGAATCAAGATTTCAGACGTCTGAAATGGTTCGTTTTGAACCAAAAAGGAAATAGGCTAAAAGGTGCCTATTTCAGACGTCTGAAATCAAGGATCCAGACGTCTAAATTCTGTTCTGGAAAATATTTTATTTTCCAGATTCAGACGTCTGAATCCTTGATTTCAGACGTCTGAATCTGCAGCCTTTTGCCTGTTTGCCTATTGAGCTTGAATTTCCAACTTTGATCGATTCGTGTTGATTCCCTTTTGTTGTTATCATTTATTATCGGCTTTGATGACATTTTCTTCGTGATTTTTGGAATATCCATCTTTGATGGATTTGGTATCGATTTCTTTGGATTTGATTCACGTCTTCGAATGTGGATTTTTGTGATTGATTGTTTCTACAATCATTTTGTGATTTGTCACTTCTAAATACAAATGTTTCTATACTAGTAGTAAATATTGAAACTCTTTTACAAAGATGATTTCAACTCTATTTTTAATACAAAGCTCTTTTACAAAACCATTTTCTAATCTATTAGTATATACAAACCTTTACCTCATTCGTATGAGAAAATATAATTAAACGGCTTAGCAAAACAAGTGGTATGAAGCGCTTGCGTTTACTTCGTCGCTTAATTTTTGGACTCGTTCGATTGAAACTCTTGTGACAATTTTCGAGTGGAAATCTACAATTTGTTCGTAAATATTTGAGTTAAGCTAGTGGTTATGGGACATGAAGCTAAACTCTTATATTTACTGGCTTAGTGTAATCGACACTTTTATTGATCGATGATGATCATTTTGTAATTTAGACTAGCGATGTGCGAAGTCTATTTGTTTGCGAGGGAGACTAAACCCCGTTTCTGTGGAACTTCGGTCCAATTTGGCGGGGTAGCGACCCGTGGTCTTCGGACCGTTTATGGAGCTTCGGCTCAATTTTTAATGGTTAGCGACCATGGAATAGCGTTCCATTTGTGATACATGTGTTGCTGAGCTTTCATGCTCCCGTTTGTGATAGGCCTCCCCCTTTGTGATATCTGGATTTCTTGTTGTGATTTCTGGAATTTGTGTTTCACCTCTCCTTGTGATTGGCAATGATATGTATGTCAGTATTTGATGTTTGGTGAATAAAATAAAGAATGTGAAGTTCTTTTTGATGCTTTGAGATTTATTGAGATATTGTTTGATTTTGTTGTTGTTTAATACATACTTGTCACAGCTTGACATGATTGTTATCATACGTTATTATTGTATCTCTGCTTATATCTCATTCCTTTATCTGATATTTATAGCTAGACTGATCCGTTTATTATTTTCTTATTAAATAATACTCGGGTCAGACCGAGATGTTACAGGTGCTTCTGCTTGACTCCTCGTCGGGGATTATTATTCTGACTTTTGGCTAACTACATTACACTTGTAGATTTTGTTGTTATACATTCGAGATATTGACTCTATGATGTATACTTATTCTTTTGTCTGGCACTTGTAACTATTCTTTTGTGATATTGTGGATCTTGTTCGACCACTTCTCTGATGAACACTTTTATGTGTTGTATTCATATCTGTTTCCGCCTATGAGATATGAAAAACTGTGACTGATTTATGTTATGTTTAATTCTATATTTGTTTCCGAAGTCCATATAGCCACTGTGTGGTAGCTTTGAGTTTGCATCGGTATGTCGGATTTCCTCTTGAAATGAAATGCATGTTATACTATCCGACATATCGGTACTCGTACAAAGCAATTACACGGATGGTCGCTCCTCAACAGCCTTATTCTCCGTGCTAGTTGACGGCATTACTCCGTAGTGTCCTTGGCTAGCGTGGGTATAGAGGTGGGGCGTCACAGCTTGGTATCAGAGCCAAACTTCGGAACAATGTAGAATAACTTAACAAGGATCATCGTCCTAAGTCCAACTTAGGAGTCGTGCCTTAGGATTTAATTCGAGTCTTCGTACTGATTCATCCTATTTTCTTTTATGTATCCTTGTTTTATCTATCAAGATTTGCTTGATATTTATATGGAGAATAACTTTTCTTCTTCTCTCTTTCTTAAAGAAGAGAATGTCTAGACCAGGCCGTCCCAGAGCTGGACCATCTACTGCTGCTTCCCAGGATGAAGTTTTTATGTCTGCCCAGTAGCTTCTTGATCTTGTAAAGAATGCTCAAGCAGCAGGTTCAATTCCAGAGCCTATTCACCCTAATTCTGGATTTGCACGCTTGTGCAACGATTATACCAACTTGGGTGGGAAGCCATTCAAAGGTTCTGAAACTATTATTGAAGTCCAAGCTTGGCTCAGAACATGCGATCGATTCTTTTCTCGCATGAATCTTATTGATCTTCACCGTGTTCAGGTAGCCTCTAGTATGCTCCAAGAAAGGGCATTAGACTGGTACGAGCTTCTGATTTCTGAAATTAATGAATCGGATCTTACTTAAGAGCAATTCCGGGAACGATTCGAATTAAAGTTTGTGCCAGAAGCTGAGAAAGTGACTTTGGCTCGTCGTTTCATAGACCTTGTTCAAGGTGAATCCTCCGTGGCAGATTATGTCGCATCTTTCGAGTCACTTTCTAAATATGGGGTTGAGTACATCAACACCCCATTGAAGAAGAACCAAAGGTTTGTCTATGGCTTGAACAAAAACCTCAAGAAGCCATTACTTCTAAAATTAGAAGTCTCTTTTGATCAACTCATTGATATCGCTCTTCGTCTTGAAGAGGCGGATAGGGAGAGTGATGTTGAAGTGGTGGGTGCCAAACCAAACTTCAACAACAACAAGAAAAGACCCATAAAGTCCAAAGGCCCGTATCCTAATAAGAAAGGAAAACAAGCAACACTGGTAGCAAATACTCCTAACGCTCGTCGTGGAGAATGTTACAATTGTGGTTCTAAGGACCATTATGCAAACAAGTGCCCAAAGGCTCTTTTCTGCCGCTATTGCAAGAGTACGGGCCATACTTTATCTTTGTGTCCCAAACTTCAGGGCAAAAGGGAGGGTAAGCTAAATGTTGCTCAAGCCCCTGGCAACACATCTCGTGGTCAAGGTATTTCTCATTCTATCCTTGATGGCATTATTATATTTCGTGATCATCCTATTCGAGTTCTTTTTGATACGGGTGCATCCCATTCCTTTATATCAAAGGAACTTGTTGATACTTTTTCTTTAAGTGTTGATGCTTTAATGACTTCTTTGAGAATTGCGAATCCGGTTGGTGGATCCGCGACACTCAGTTTATTGTGTAAAGATGTCGAAATAATTTTATGTGATTACTCTTTCTGTGCCGATTTGCACGTCATGCGTTATTTAGGTTTCGAAATGATTTTGGGAATGAATTGGCTTAACCATTATGAAGCCCATATCCTATGTCCTAAGCGGACTATATATCTTCGGCATCCTCAATCTGTTAAGCAGATTTCGCTCGTTCTTAAAGATTCGGATTCCAACTTAACAGCATCTTTATATTCTTTAAATCCTCGTGATGACGATAATGATGATGAGGAAGATGTCATTTCTCTCATTCACATAGTTCGTGAATTTTCCGACGTATTCGAGCCCGTTCTAGGATTGCCACCTAAGCGAGCAATTGAGTTCAGAATTAATCTTATCCCTGGAGCTCAACCTATCACTTGTCCTCCTTATCGCATGTCCAATAAGGAAAACGAGGAAATGCGCAAACAATTATCCTTATTGGAGACGAATCAGGCTCTAGTTCCTCGCCTTGGGGAGCTTCGGCTATTTTTGTGAAGAAATCCGATGGTACGCTTAAGCTTTGCATTGACTACCGCAAGCTTAATGACCTCACTATCAAGAATAAATATCCATTGCCTCGGATTGATGATCTATTCGATCAGCTTAGTGGTGCTAGAGTCTTTTCACAATTGAACTTAGCAACTGGTTTTCATCAGCTTCGTATTGCAGAGGATAGCGTTCCTTTGACATCGTTCCGTACTCGTTATGGATCTTATGAATGGCTTGTTATGCCATTTGGTTTGACAAATGCTCTGACTTATTTTGTCGACCTTATGAATCGAGTTTTCAAAGATTTCCTCAATCGATTTGTTCTCATCTTTATTGATGATATTCTTGTGTATTCTAAAACCGAGGAGGAACATGAAAAGCATCTTCGGATTGTGTTGGAAACTCTTAGGAGTAATCAATTAAAAGCAAAGTTTTCTAAATGCCACTTTTGGCAATCTCGTGTGAAGTTTCTTGGTCATATTATTTCCGAATCCAGAATTTCCGTGGATCCTTCAAAGATTGAAGCGATTCAAAATTGGAAGAGACCGAAGAGCGTGACTAAAATCCGTAGCTTTCTTGGATTGGCGGGTTATTACCGTCATTTTATCAAAGACTTTTCTAAAATTGTCGTGCCTCTTACTAGCTTAACAAAGAAAGGCATTAAATACATTTGGTTGGACAAATGTGAAACTTCTTTTCAGAGATTAAAAGAACTCCTTTCTGATGCTCCTATTCTTGTGATTCCCGAAGGAAACCAACATTTTGTTGTGTATACCGATGCTAGTCGCGTTGGTTTGGGTGCCGTACTTATGCAAAGAGAACGTGTTATTGCTTATGCTTCTAGGCAATTGAAGCCAGCCGAGACTAGATATGCCACTCATGATTTAGAGCTCGCGGCTATTGTTTTTGCTCTTCGAATTTGGCGCCATTATCTTTTGGGAGAGAAATTTGTTCTCTACACCGATCATAAATCTTTAAAGTATTTATTTTCCCAAAAGGAACTTAATTTGCGTCAACAACGTTGGCTCGAGTTCCTTGCATCATATGACCTTGATATTCTTTACACTCCCGGAAAGGGAAATCGTGTTGCCGACGTTCTTAGCCGAAAGCAACAAGCGGTCGTTTCTATGATGATATCCGAATGGAACAATCTCGAGACTTTGTCTACTTGTGAGGGAGATCGTGTATCCGATTTATGTTCATCTCTTGTTTTATGTAGCCTTGAGGCTCATCCATCTCTTTTGGACCGCATTCTTGAAGTTCAAAAACTAGATCCTGAATTGGTTCTTCTTGGCCAAAATTTGAGGGATAAAATTGATATTGAAGGTTTGAAAGACTTCGATATTGATTCTCGTGGCAGTATTCGAAAATTTGGTAGACTTGTCGTACCAAATATTATTGATCTTCGCAAAGACATATTAGAAGATTCCCATCGTTCTAAATTCACCATTAATCTCGGTAGTAGTAAAATGTATGAGGATATGAAGCGACTTTATTATTGGGAGGGAATGAAATTTGATATCGCTAACTTAGTTAAGCGTTGCATGACTTGCCAACTCAATAAGGCCGAGCATCAAAGGCCCGGTGGGTTATTGCAACCTTTAGACATCCCTATGTGGAAGTGGGATCATATTTCCATGGATTTTATTGACGGCCTTCCCCGTTCTCGTTCGGGTCATGATAGCTTGTGGGTGATAGTTGATAGACTTACTAAATCCGCCCATTTTATTCCCGTTCGGTCTAATCGGACCGTTCCTCTTTTGGCCAGACTCTTTATTAAAGAAATTATTAAATTGCATGGAGTTCCAACTTCTATTGTTAGCGATCGTGATCCATTGTTTACTAGTGGATTTTGGAAGAGTCTTCAAAAAGCTTTGGGAACAAAGCTTAATTTTAGCACCGCTTATCTTCCGCAGTCCGATGGACAAACCGAGCGTGTGAATCAAACTCTTGAAGATCTTCTTCGTGCTTGTGTACTTGACTTTGGTGGAAGTTGGGAAGATCATATTTCTCTTATTGAATTTTCCTATAACAATAGCTTCTAATCTAGTATTGGTATGGCACCTTTCGAGGCACTATACAGAAGGCCATGCCGATCCCCTTCGGGTTGGCTTGAAGCCGGTGAGAAGCTGGTTTTAGGTCCAGATTTTATTCGTGATGCCACAGAAAAGATTGACCTTATTCGTCATAGGATGAAAGAAGCTCAAAGTAGACAAAAATCTTATGCCGATAATCGAAGAAGGAAATTAGAATTTTCTGTGGGAGATTTTGTGTTCATTCGTGTTTCACCTATGAAGGGTGTTGTGCGTTTCAGTCGATCGGGAAAATTAGCACCTCGATATATTGGCCCATTTCCCATCACCGAACGCATTGGTTCCGTGGCTTATCGCCTTTCGTTACCGGCTCAATTTTCTGCTATTCATGACGTATTTCACGTTTCTCAACTTCGGAAATGCCTTTGAGATTCCGATTCTATTCTTGAGCCTGGTGTTGTGGAAGAAATTGAAGTTTCGCCTAATTTAACATATGAGCAACCTCCTATTAGAATTATTGCTTCGGAGGTCAAACGCCTTCGGAATAAAGATGTCCCGCTTGTGAAAGTTCAATGGTCCTCAAATCCTAAGGATTGCTCTTGGGAATCTAGATAATTCATCGAGCGAACACATCCGGACTTACTTTCTCATGCTCTTTGAGGTGAACTTCTTATTTCAAATTTCTTTTGTGTTAATATGCTTTTATGGTTGTTACTTTTTATTTCCATCTTATATATTGCGTGGATGCAATTTCTTTAAGGAGGAGAGTCTGTAACAACCCGCATACTTATCGATTTTATATTTAAGAATTTTATTTAAATATTTTATCGTTAGTCGGATTTTAGTCCGAAAAGCTACTTTTTGCAAACGGTCAAATTAGGACTCGAGACCACTTCCACTGAGTTCGAAACGCCGTTTACATTCTTTAAAGTATAAACATCGATATATTTGGAGTAAGTCGAATTTTGACAATTTCACTTTGGGTTTGGGTTTGGGTTCAGCCCTCTAGCCCACATAATACCCCAAACTGAAACACTTCTCTTCATCCACTCCCATTTCTTTACCTTTTCAGTTCTAAAGAGAATAATGGAGGAAGAGAGAAAGAATTAAAATCCTAAACCCTAGTTTTCATTTGCAAATCAAGTTCTTGATCCAAATTCAAAGAGAAGCGATTGGTAAGCCTCCTCTTCTTCTTCTCCAACTCATTCTCTTATCAATTTCAGAAATTCCTAAACCTAATTTAGGAAATGTTTCTCTTTTAAGCTTAGATTCAAGCTTCTTGTGTTGAGATTGAAGTGTGGTTGATCTTCCTTTGTCTTCAAGCTTCTCATTTATTGTTTTTGGGTTCAAAGGTGAGATTTTTATCTCACATCTTAGTCTATAATTATCTTCGATTGTTAGGTATGAATTCCTAACACTTATTCATGTCCATTTGATTTTGGTTTGGATCGATTTTGTGTATATTCCAATTTTTGGTGTTTTGGTTTAATTTTTGTGAAAAATCCTATTATGGATATTTGGATATTGATATGCGAGGCGTATCGAAGAGCCATTAAGGCTGGGTGGTCGCTAGGCATAATTCCTTAGTCGTAGTTGCTCGTCCGATCATTATCGATGTCGTTTGGCCATTTTTGGCCTAGGTTCAGGGAATGCCCTGAACAACAGTTTCAGACGTCTAAAACGTATGGTTCCGACGTTTGAATATAATACTGGTAATTTTCTTCTCCCAGTATTCAGACGTCTGAATCAAGATTTCAGACGTCTGAATTGGTTCCTTTTGAACCAGAAAGGAAATAGGCTAAAAGGTGCCTATTTCAGACGTCTGAAATCAAGGATCCAAACGTCTAAATTCTATTCTGGAAAATATTTTATTTTCCAGATTCAGACGTCTGAATCCTTGATTTTAGACGTCTGAATCTGCAGCCTTTTGTCTGTTTGCCTATTGAGCTTGAATTTCCATCTTTGATCGATTCGTGTTGATTCCCTTTTGTTATTATCATTTATTATCGGCTTTGATGACATTTTCTTCGTGATTTTTGGAATATCCATCTTTGATGGATTTGGTATCGATTTCTTTGGATTTGATTCACGTCTTCAAACGTGGATTTTTGTGATTGATTGTTTCTACAATCATTTTGTGATTTGTCACTTCTAAATACAAATGTTTCTATACTAGTAGTAAATATTCAAACTCTTTTACAAAGATGATTTCAACTCTATTTTTAATACAAATCTCTTTTACAAAACCGTTTTCTAATCTATTAGTATATACAAACCTTTACCTTATTCGTATGAGAAAATATAATTAAACGGCTTAGCAAAACAAGTGGTATGAAGCACTTGCGTTTACTTCGTCGCTTAATTTTTGGACTCGTTCGATTGAAACTCTTGTGACAATTTTCGAGTGGAAATCTACAATTTGTTCGTAAATATTTGAGTTAAGCTAGTGGTTATGGGACATGAAGCTAAACTCTTATATTTACTGGCTTAGTGTAATCGACACTTTTATTGATCGATGATGATCATTTTGTGATTTAGACTAGCGATGTGCGAAGTCTATTTGTTTGCGAGGGAGACTAAACCCCATTTCTGTGGAACTTCGGTCCAATTTGGCGCGGTAGCGACCCGTGGTCTTCGGACCGTTTATGGAGCTTCGGCTCAATTTTTAATGGTTAGTGACCATGGAATAGCGTTCCATTTGTGATACATGTGTTGCTGAGCTTTCATGCTCCCGTTTGTGATAGGCCTCCCCCTTTGTGATTTCTGGATTTCTTGTTGTGATTTCTGGAATTTGTGTTTCACCTCTCCTTGTGATTGGCAATGATATGTATGTCAGTATTTGATGTTTGGTGAATAAAATAAAGAATGTGAAGTTCTTTTTGATGCTTTGAGATTTATTGAGATATTGTTTGATTTTGTTGTTGTTTAATACATACTTGTCACAGCTTGACATGATTGTTATCATACATTATTATTGTATCTCTGCTTATATCTCATTCCTTTATCTGATATTTATAGCTAGACTGATCCGTTTATTATTTTCTTATTAAATAATACTCGGGTCAGACCGAGATGTTACAGGTGCTTCTGCTTGACTCCTCGTCAGGGATTATTATTCTGACTTTTGGCTAACTACATTACACTTGTAGATTTTGTTGTTATACATTCGAGATATTGACTCTATGATGTATACTTATTCTTTTGTCTGGCACTTGTAACTATTCTTTTGTGATATTGTGGATCTTGTTCGACCACTTCTCTGATGAACACTTTTATGTGTTGTATTCATATCTGTTTCCGCCTATGAGATATGAAAAACTGTGACTGATTTATGTTATGTTTAATTCTATATTTGTTTCCGAAGTCCATATAGCCACTGTGTGGTAGCTTTGAGTTTGCATCGGTATGTCGGATTTCCTCTTGAAATGAAATGCATGTTATACTATCCGACATATCGGTACTCGTACAAAGCAATTACACGGATGATCGCTCCTCAACAGCCTTATTCTCCGTGCTAGTTAACGGCATTACTCCGTAGTGTCCTTGGCTAGCGTGGGTATAGAGGTGGGGCGTCACAGCTTGGTATCAGAGCCAAACTTCGGAACAATGTAGAATAACTTAACAAGGATCATCGTCCTAAGTCCAACTTAGGAGTCGTGCCTTAGGATTTAATTCGAGTCTTCGTACTGATTCATCCTATTTTCTTTTATGTATCCTTGTTTTATCTATCAAGATTTGCTTGATATTTATATGGAGAATAACTTTTCTTCTTCTCTCTTTCTTAAAGAAGAGAATGTCTAGACCAGGCCGTTCCAGAGCTGGACCATCTAATGCTGCTTCCCAGGATGAAGTTTTTATGTCTGCCCAGTAGCTTCTTGATCTTGTAAAGAATGCTCAAGCAGTAGGTTCAATTCCAGAGCCTATTCACCCTAATTCTGGATTTGCACGCTTGTGCAACGATTATACCAACTTGGGTGGGAAGCCATTCAAAGGTTCTGAAACTATTATTGAAGTCCAAGCTTGGCTCAGAACATGCGATCGATTCTTTTCTCGCATGAATCTTATTGATCTTCACCGTGTTCAGGTAGCCTCTAGTATGCTCCAAGAAAGGGCATTAGACTGGTACGAGCTTCTGATTTCTGAAATTAATGAATCGGATCTTACTTAAGAGCAATTCCGGGAACGATTCGAATTAAAGTTTGTGCCAGAAGCTGAGAAAGTGACTTTGGCTCGTCGTTTCATAGACCTTGTTCAAGGTGAATCCTCCGTGGCAGATTATGTCGCATCTTTTGAGTCACTTTCTAAATATGGGGTTGAGTACATCAACACCCCATTGAAGAAGAACCAAAGGTTTGTCTATGGCTTGAACAAAAACCTCAAGAAGCCATTACTTCTAAAATTAGAAGTCTCTTTTGATCAACTCATTGATATCGCTCTTCGTCTTGAAGAGGCGGATAGGGAGAGTGATGTTGAAGTGGTGGGTGCCAAACCAAACTTCAACAACAACAAGAAAAGACCCATAAAGTCCAAAGGCCCGTATCCTAATAAGAAAGGAAAACAAGCAACACTGGTAGCAAATACTCCTAACGCTCGTCGTGGAGAATGTTACAATTGTGGTTCTAAGGACCATTATGCAAACAAGTGCCCAAAGCCTCTTTTCTGCCGATATTGCAAGAGTTCGGGCCATACTTTATCTTTGTGTCCCAAACTTCAGGGCAAAAGGGAGGGTAAGCTAAATGTTGCTCAAGCCCCTGGCAACACATCTCGTGGTCAAGGTATTTCTCATTCTATCCTTGATGGCATTATTATATTTCGTGATCATCCTATTCGAGTTCTTTTTGATACGGGTGCGTCCCATTCCTTTATATCAAAGGAACTTGTTGATACTTTTTCTTTAAGTGTTGATGCTTTAATGACTTCTTTGAGAATTGCGAATCCGGTTGGTGGATCCGCGACACTCAGTTTATTGTGTAAAGATGTCGAAATAATTTTATGTGATTACTCTTTCCGTGCCGATTTGCACGTCATGCGTTATTTAGGTTTCGGAATGATTTTGGGAATGAATTGGCTTAACCATTATGAAGCCCATATCCTATGTCCTAAGCGGACTATATATCTTCGGCATCCTCAATCTGTTAAGCAGATTTCGCTCGTTCTTAAAGATTCGGATTCCAACTTAACAGCATCTTTATATTCTTTAAATCCTCGTGATGACGATAATGATGATGAGGAAGATGTCATTTCTCTCATTCACATAGTTCGTGAATTTTCCGACGTATTCAAGTCCGTTCCAGGATTGCCACCTAAGCGAGCAATTGAGTTCAGAATTAATCTTATCCCTGGAGCTCAACCTATCACTCGTCCTCCTTATCGCATGTCCAATAAGGAAAACGAGGAGATGCGCAAACAATTATCCGAATTGGAGACGAATCAGGCTCTAGTTCCTCGCCTTGGGGAGCTTCGGCTATTTTTGTGAAGAAATCCGATGGTACGCTTAGGCTTTGCGTTGACTACCGCAAGCTTAATGACCTCACTATCAAGAATAAATATCCATTGCCTCGGATTGATGATCTATTCGATCAGCTTAGTGGTGCTAGAGTCTTTTCACAATTGGACTTAGCAACTGGTTTTCATCAGCTTCGTATTGCTGAGGATAGCGTTCCTTTGACATCGTTCCGTACTCGTTATGGATCTTATGAATGGCTTGTTATGCCATTTGGTTTGACAAATGCTCTGGCTTATTTTGTCGACCTTATGAATCGAGTTTTCAAAGATTTCCTCGATCGATTTGTTCTCATCTTTATTGATGATATTCTTGTGTATTCTAAAACCGAGGAGGAACATGAAAAGCATCTTCGGATTGTGTTGGAAACTCTTAGGAGTAATCAATTAAAAGCAAAGTTTTCTAAATGCCACTTTTGGCAATCTCGTGTGAAGTTTCTTGGTCATTTTATTTCCGAATCCAGAATTTTCGTGGATTCTTCAAAGATTAAAGCGATTCAAAATTGGAAGAGACCGGAGAGCATGACTGAAATCCGTAGCTTTCTCGGATTGGCGGGTTATTACCGTCGTTTTATCAAAGACTTTTCTAAAATTGCCGTGCCTCTTACTAGCTTAACAAAGAAAGGCATTAAATACATTTGGTCGGACAAATGTGAAACTTCTTTTCAGAGATTAAAAGAACTCCTTTCCGATGCTCCTATTCTTGTGATTCCCGAAGGAAACCAAGATTTTGTTGTGTATACCGATGTTAGTCGCGTTGGTTTGGGTGCCGTACTTATGCAAAGAGAACGTGTTATTACTTATGCTTCTAGGCAATTGAAGCCAGCCGAGACTAGATATGCCACTCATGATTTAGAGCTCGCGGCTATTGTTTTTACTCTTCGAATTTGGCGCCATTATCTTTTGGGCGAGAAATTTGTTCTCTACACCGATCATAAATCTTTAAAGTATTTATTTTCCCAAAAGGAACTTAATTTGCGTCAACAACGTTGGCTCGAGTTCCTTGCATCATATGACCTTGATATTCTTTACACTCCCGGAAAGGGAAATCGTGTTGCCGATGCCCTTAGCCGAAAGCAACAAGCGGTCGTTTCTATGATGATATCCGAATGGAACGATCTCGAGACTTTGTCTACTTATGAGGGAGATCGTGTATCTGATTTATGTTCATCTCTTGTTTTATGTAGCCTTGAGGCTCATCCATCTCTTTTGGACCGCATTCCTGAATTTCTAAAACTAGATCCTGAATTGGTTCTTCTTGGCCAAAATTTGAGGGATAAAATTGATATTGAAGGTTTGAAAGACTTCGATATTGATTCTCGTGGCAGTATTCAAAAATTTGGTAGACTTGTCGTACCAAATATTATTGATCTTCGCAAAGACATATTAGAAGATTCCCATCGTTCTAAATTCACCATTCATCCCGGTAGTAGTAAAATGTATGCGGATATGAAGCGACTTTATTATTGGGAGGGAATGAAATTTGATACCGCTAACTTAGTTAAGCGTTGCATGACTTGCCAACTCATTAAGGCTGAGCATCAAAGGCCCGGTGGGTTATTGCAACCTTTAGACATCCCTATGTGGAAGTGGGATCATATTTCCATGGATTTTATTGACGGCCTTCCCCGTTCTCGTTCGGGTCATGATAGCTTGTGGGTGATAGTTGATAGACTTACAAAATCCACCCATTTTATTCCCGTTCGGTCTAATCGGACCGTTCCTCTTTTGGCCAGACTCTTTATTAAAGAAATTGTTAAATTGCATGGAGTTCCAACTTCTATTGTTAGCGATCGTGATCCATTGTTTACTAGTGGATTTTGGAAGAGTCTTCAAAAAGCTTTGGGAACAAAGCTTAATTTTAGCACCGCTTATCATCCGCAGTCCGATGGACAAACCGAGCGTGTGAATCAAACTCTTGAAGATCTTCTTCGCGCTTGTGTTCTTGACTTTGGTGGAAGTTGGGAAGATCATATTTCTCTTGTTGAATTTTCCTATAACAATACTTCTAATCTAGTATTGGTATGGCACCTTTCGAGGCACTATACGGAAGGCCATGCTGATCCCCATTGTGTTGGCTTGAAGCCGGTGAGAAGCTGGTTTTAGGTCCAGATTTTATTCGTGATGCCACAGAAAAGATTGACCTTATTCGTCATAGGATGAAAGAAGCTCAAAGTAGACAAAAATCTTATGCCGATAATCGAAGAAGGAAATTAGAATTTTTTGTGGGAGATTTTGTGTTCATTCGTGTTTCACCTATGAAGGGTGTTATGCGTTTCAGACGATCGGGAAAATTAGCACCTCGATATATTGGCCCATTTCCCATCACCGAACGCATTGGTTCCATGGCTTATCGCCTTTCGTTACCGGCTCAATTTTCTGCTATTCATGACGTATTTCACGTTTCTCATCAGAAATGCCTTCGAGATTCCGATTCTATTCTTGAGCTTGGTGTTGTGGAAGAAATTGAAGTTTCGCCTAATTTAACATATGAGCAACCTCCTATTCGAATTATTGCTTCGGAGGTCAAACGCCTTCGGAATAAAGATGTCCCGCTTGTGAAAGTTCAATGGTCCTCAAATCCTAAGGATTGCTCTTGGGAATCTAGAGAATTCATCGAGCGAACACATCCGGACTTCCTTTCTCATGCTCTTTGAGGTGAACTTCTTATTTCAAATTTCTTTTGTGTTAATATGATTTTATGGTTGTTACTTTTTATTTCCATCTTATATATTGCGTGGATGCAATTTCTTTAAGGAGGGGAGTCTGTAACAACCCGCATACTTATCGATTTTATATTTAAGAATTTTATTTAAATATTTTATCGTTAGTCGGATTTTAGTCCGAAAAGCTACTTTTTGCAAACGGTCAAATTAGGACTCGAGACCACTTCCACTGAGTTCGAAACGCCGTTTACATTCTTTAAAGTATAAACATCGATATATTTGGAGTAAGTCGAATTTTGACATTTTCACTTTGGGTTTGGGTTTGGGTTTGGGTTCAGCCCTCTTGCCCACATAATACCCCAAACTGAAACACTTCTCTTCATCCACTCCCATTTCTTTACCTTTTCAGTTCTAAAGAGAATAATAGAGGAAGAGAGAAAGAATTAAAATCCTAAACCCTAGTTTCCATTTGCAAATCAAGTTCTTGCTCCAAATTCAAAGAGAAGCGATTGGTAAGCCTCCTATTCTTCTTCTCCAACTCATTCTCTTATCAATTTCAGAAATTCCTAAACCTAATTTAGGAAATGTTTCTCTTTTAAGCTTAGATTCAAGCTTCTTGTGTTGAGATTGAAGTGTGGTTGATCTTCCTTTGTCTTTAAGCTTCTCATTTATTGTTTTTGGGTTCAAAGGTGAGATTTTTATCTCACATCTAGGTCTATAATTATCTTCGATTGTTAGGTATGAATTCCTAACACTTATTCATGTCCATTTGATTTTGGTTTGGATCGATTTTGTGTATATTCCAATTTTTGGTGTTTTGGTTTAATTTTTGTGAAAAATCCTATTATGGATATTTGGATATTGATATGCGAGGCGTATCGAAGAGCCATTAAGGCTGGGTGGTCGCTAGGCATAATTCCTTAGTCATAGTTGCTCGTCCGATCGTTATCGATATCGTTTGGCCATTTTTGGCCTAGTTTCAGGGAATGCCCTGAACAACAGTTTCAGACGTCTGAAACGTATGGTTCAGACGTCTGAATATAATACTGGGAATTTTCTTCTCCCAATATTCAGACGTTTGAATCAAGATTTCAGACGTCTGAAATGGTTCGTTTTGAACCAGAAAGGAAATAGGCTAAAAGGTGCCTATTTCAGACGTTTGAAATCAAGGATCCAGACGTCTGAATTCTGTTCTGGAAAATATTTTATTTTCCAGATTCAGACGTCTGAATCCTTGATTTCAGACGTCTGAATCTGCAGCCTTTTGCCTGTTTGCCTATTGGGCTTGAATTTCCAACTTTGATCGATTCGTGTTGATTCCCTTTTGTTGTTATCATTTATTATCGGCTTTGATGACATTTTCTTCGTGATTTTTGGAATATCCATCTTTGATGGATTTGGTATCGATTTCTTTGGATTTGATTCACGTCTTCGAATGTGGATTTTTGTGATTGATTGTTTCTACAATCATTTTGTGATTTGTCACTTCTAAATACAAAGGTTTCTATACTAGTAGTAAATATTCAAACTCTTTTACAAAGATGATTTCAACTCTATTTTTAATACAAAGCTCTTTTACAAAACCATTTTCTAATCTATTAGTATATACAAACCTTTACCTCATTCATATGAGAAAATATAATTAAACGGCTTAGCAAAACAAGTGGTAGAAGCGCTTGCGTTTACTTTGTCGCTTAATTTTTGGACTTGTTCGATTGAAACTCTTGTGACAATTTTCGAGTGGAAATCTACAATTTGTTCGTAAATATTTGAGTTAAGCTAGTGGTTATGGGACATGAAGCTAAACTCTTATATTTACTGGCTTAGTGTAATCGACACTTTTATTGATCGATGATGATCATTTTGTGATTTAGACTAGCGATGTGCGATGTCTACTTGTCTGCAAGGGAGACTAAACCACGTTTCCGTGGAACTTCGATTCAATTTGGCGGGGTAGCGACCCGTGGTCTTCGGACCGTTTATGGAGCTTCGGCTCAATTTTTAAAGGTTAGCGACCGTGGAATAGCGTTCCATTTGTGATACACGTGTTGGTGAGCTTTCATGCTCCCGTTTGTGATACGCCTCCCCCTTTGTGATTTCTGGATTTCTTGTTGTGATTTCTGGAATTTGTGTTTCACCTCTCCTTGTGATTGGCAATGATATGTATGTCAATATTTGATGTTTGGTGAATAAAATAAAGAATGTGAAGTTCTTTTTGATGCTTTGAGATTTCTTGAGCTATTGTATGATTTTGTTGTTGTTTAATACATACTTGTCACAGCTTGACATGATTGTTATCATACGTTATTATTGTATCTCTGCTTATATCTCATTCCTTTATCTGATATTTATAGCTAGACTGATCCGTTTATTATTTTCTTATTAAATAATACTCGGGTCGGACCGAGATGTTACAGGTGCTTCTGCTTGACTCCTCGTCGGGGATTATTATTCTGACTTTTGGCTAACTACATTACACTTGTAGTTTTTGTTGTTATACATTCGAGATATTGACTCTATGATGTATACTTATTCTTTTGTCTAGCACTTGTAACTATTCTTTTGTGATATTGTGGATCTTGTTCGACCACTTCTCTGATGAACACTTTTATGTGTTGTATTCATATCTGTTTCCGCCTATGAGATATGAAAATCTGTGACTGATTTATGTTATGTTTAATTCTATATTTGTTTCCGAAGTCCATATAGCCACTGTGTGGTAGCTTTGAGTTTGCATCGGTATGTCGGATTTTCTCTTGAAATGAAATGCATGTTATACTATCCGACATATCGGTACTCGCACAAAGCAATTACACGGATGGTCGCTCCTCAACAGCCTTATTCTCCGTGCTAGTTGATGGCATTACTCCGTAGTGTCCTTGGCTAGCGTGGGTATAGAGGTGGGGCGTCACACCATTGCTTATCGTCGCATCTAATTGAGTAAGTCTATCAATATAGTCTTTCATCATTATGACATACTCGTCCACTTTCATGTCCTTCGACATCTTCGTATTGAACAACTTCTTAGTAATCTCATACTTTGCGGAAAAAGATTGATCCCCAAATAATGCTTTGTTGATATCAAAGATTTGATGGACAGACATAGTTCTATGTTGTTTTTGATACGGTTTGTCTAATGTAGACAACATGTAAAATTAGAAGATTTCTAAGTCCATAACCCATTAATTATAAGAAATTATTAGTTTGGGTTTCACATCTTCAGCAGGTCTAACTTAAGGAGTTCAGTTACTAATGACCGTAAGTATTCGTATGTAAGTGCTATTTTAATTGCTTTTAGGCAGTCAATATAGTCAGGTCTGGTGAGTTTGACATTTTCAAGTAACAACTTTGGTGTAGACATTTTTATGCAAATTTTATTTTATAGATTAGGACATTTATTTCATAGCAAATATTCTTATAATATTAGTAAGGTTAAAAATTATATTTCATTTTACTAATAAGCTTCCATTAGACTTTTATGTTTCTCAAAACCTTAAGAAGAAACATAGAAATCTTTCGACTTCTTTAGTCGGTGTTAAGACTCGCACGCCTTGGGATTTTGACCTTGATGATAGCTCAACAAGTCATAGGCCCGCCTACGATGGATAACGCCTTATAAGTTGTATCACATCAAACACCAAATCATTTTATCTTTGTCTTAATCTCCTTTTTATCTTGCGGTAAGCTCAACAAATATGTGTATGTATCCTACCTCGTATATTCTATGTATCAATAATACTGCACATAACATCTCTCGCTTGTGGAAAGCTAAAAAAAGAGTATGCAAATAATTTACTAATATATAGATGGTAGATGACAACACTTATATTAAAGATCCATAATCTTTAATTTATTTAATTAAGTGATGTCGACTTATGGAAAAATGTATTTTTTATGAAATACCCTCGTGATTCAAGTGTCAAACACATCTGAAATCATGATGTATGTACTATACGTACATATTTATTCCTTAAATCTATTTTGGGTTTATTACTATTCCACACTTTATTACACATTCATTTATAACATAAGTTTAATTCTTATATAACAATTTTATTCTAACTAACTTACATAATAGCCTTGTGTATATTATTGTATTAATTTTATTAATTAAATCTTATATTCAATTAATTAAATTAACTAATTAATTAACATTTTAATTATTTAATTTTATTCATTTTAAACATTTTTAATTGAATATGTATACGACGAATTTTATAGTAACACACACACACACACGCACGCACACGCACACACACACACATATATATATCTTAATATATATAATATTATTTATTAATTAACATCTAAATAATTTATTTGATTAAAACGATTTTAATTAATTATAATTAATTTTGAAAATTATCATATATAAATTACCTTAAACATTTTAAGATAATTTTACATATATCAATGTACATATATTATTTAATTAATTAACTTTCAATTATTGTTTATTTAGTTAATCCAATTAATTATTAATAAATTTTTTAAAATAATTATTTAATTTTTGGAACAATTTTGGAAATTATTTTATAACATTTTTAAAAAAATTAATTATTTTAAAATTTTCCTTTTTAAATTCAAATATTACTTTAATTTCATAATAGATGTTGAAACTAACCCAATGCCTAAAATCAATTCGGGCCTTTATACTAGGGATATCCTTTGGACTTACTTTAGCTTTCGGGCCAGGCTAACACCCGATAGGGCAGAGTACTAAATAACCCAAACCCAATCTTCGATGTTACTTTTCCAAACACCCAAATAAATTGGTAGGCTTTAGTAAGTTAGCCCTAATAATGCTAATTTAAACTACATATGCTATTGGACTCTGATACCAATGTTAGAACTGGGCTAGCATGCGGTAGGTTAAATGAGTGAATTTCAATTTTTTTCGATTTTTAGATCTTATTGGACACATGAAATTTAAATTAATTTAGATCTTATCTAAATAATTTTAAATAAATTTTTTATTTTATTTAATTAATTTATATAAATATTTAATTTATTATATATATATATAGTATATGATGTATATGTGCATCAAATACACACATATGACTAAGTGTACGTGCAACCTATGGATGTGAACATGGATCAATGTGCCTATACATAATGCTGTGTTTTACACTCCAATAGACACATATTCTCCTTTATATACATATTTTTTGTTTATAATTAATTTATTATTACACACACAGATATATATATATATATATACATGTACATATAGATAATTATATATATAATAGCGTTTAATATAATGATATTGACTAATTCAAAATAATTCAAATTAAGATCTAAAATATCTAAAGATGGATTTAAATTTAAAAACCGATCTATATCTTGATTTAAAACCTATTTCAGATTTAAAATTCAGATTTCAAAAGTTGATCATTTTAGTTGTAAATATGTATTCAAACACACACACACACACACATATATAACATAAATTTTTATAAGTATTGAACCTATGTTTATATATATTTATTTTAAATTTATTTGTAAAATATTAAATATAAATAATATATATATATATATATATTAATTTTTTCTTTTCGGTTGAATCCTTTTTAACAAAATCAAATTTTTTATAATTTTAAAGCGTGTAGATTTTAAAACAATTTTTTAATTAATGATATCCATATGGATTTCATAAAAAAAATTAAAACTTTAATTTCCATATGAAAATAATTTATATTTATAAATTATATATGTAATGTAAAATAATTTTAAAAGGTTTTAAAACATATATATATTTAAATTTTAGTTTTTGTTATAAATATATATATGTATATATAAATTATTTTTTAAACATAAATATATATATATAATAATTAATATTGTAATTTATATGTAATGTGTATATATAGATCTTCAATTTTAAAATTGAAATTTTAATTTAAAATTACTTTTAAATAGTTTTCTTTCAATTTTTATAGTTTGACAGAAAATAAATTATAAACATATGTATAATTTTTTTAATATAAACTTGTGTGAATATGTATGTAAATACGACAGCAAATAAATATATAAATTCATGATAATATACGATACTAACCTACACATATGTATTGATAGAAACAAACATGTATATAATATAATATAAACTAGATATTACCTATATTGCGGCCTTGATTTTGCACCTTGGCTGTTGAATCCAATAACTCCTTAGATCGAATCTGTATCCTTCCAAAAAAGCTAACTAAAGGAATCGCTACACCTTTTAACGTAGATTTAATTTTATTTGAAAATGGAGTAGAGGTAGGTCTAGTTCCTTGTAGCCAAAACTAAGAGGAGAAGGTGGCAAAAAGTAGTAAAAGAATGCGAATGGTTCTTTTAAATAGGGAAGAAAATAGAGTAAAAAGTGGGATCAAAATCTCCCTGTTTACCTTTCTCCTTACCAATTCAAATCACGTATTTCAAATTAATATATCCATACCTTTCCCTCTAAGCATGGTCGGCCATCCATTTGGGTAACTGGGCCCATGTACATTTCAAAACCCAATCAATATTTACACATTATAAATCCAATTTAAACATTTACCAATATCACATATCGATACTTACAAATATTTTATATGTGCAATTTATTACATATTGATTCAGATAAATCAAATGAAATTTTATGATTAATATTTCATAAATATTAATTAATCTTATTAATTTGTAACAATTACAATTTAGTTAAATAGTGTGCTGTTTTAGAATATTCAACAATCCAGTTGTGTGACTCATAGGTGTAAATTTAGTTAATGGTGTCACAGTCTGGCCAAATTTCTCTCTTACACAATTTTGGTAAAGTCCAATTTACTATTTTAAGCATTCCCTAAGAGCGATATTTATTTACATTAACTTTCTTCGTCAAAACTATGTCAAATTAGGACTTATGGAATATAGTTTTGATCAAAATTCCAATATTGTCCACATTCAACTTTTATAATCCGAACACAAAGTCCTTGGTTCAATAATAACAATTATTATTAACCGAACTGCTCCGACCAAGACTTTGACTTTGGATTGACTAAAATTGACCATGATACTAACCTCATATAACCGAGGTTACGAATTCTCAACCGAATAGTGTTTCACTTCCAATCCTTCAACTCAAACCCAACTATAGTCGTTTTATGGATTAAGTGCCACGATTTAACTATAATCAAAGTAGATTATCCACATCGAAGTTCAATAGTATTCTCAAGTCAAGAGAACTATGTAACATTACCACTTTGATATTCTCTATTTGACCTTAGTTTTATTAACCTAAATAAAACTATCGAGTGAGTCATTCCATATGTTACTCAAATTTTTCGTAAGTAAGACGATGGGCTAATCAAGGTTTCTTAGCTTGATATGCTTTTGTCCGGGCCATCTTGAGCCTAGACCAGCCTACCCCAAAGTACTTGAGAATCAGAAACAGGCCAACAAGTCTCCTCGACCACCGTCCAGGTTAGACTATCCTCTTCATGTCAGCTTTACAAGCATGTCTCTATATCAGCCCGTCCTCTCCGTGGCACTTCAAGTCGGCCCCCTGGCCAGTGCATTCGGAAGCAACAACCAATAGCCAGCCCAACAAGCAATGCAAGGAATTCGCACTACTCAGCTCAGTCCTCATCGTCCGGTCACCCGCTTATGACGGACTGGCTCCCGGACAACCCGTTTACTCAAGTACTTCCCTCGATCCGCCCATTGATCAATGCATCTCTATATTTCCTTGGGCATGGCCTACCAACCTGTCTCCAATAAAGCCCCTGCAAGCAACCTTACAGCCTGTCTCCTATGTCATTCTAAGCAGCGCAGTCAAACCTGCCCAGCTCTACGCGTTCCTTCAGCACAACCTCCAGCAGTTTCCCACCTCTTCTTATATCCTTAAGAAAAGGCTGGCATGCCTGGTTCGCGTTGTCACATCAATATCCGGACAAGGCCGACAAAGAAGTAAAACCAATTGTGTCCTCTTCTTCCATAGAGCATATAGTGCAATACGTTGCCCTATGCATGAACATTACTTGAATATTAAGGGAAGGACATTGTTTCCTCTTGTGACATTGACATCCACCGCTGATTCCCTTCGCCTATGGAGGGGCACCAAAGGGTTACATTTTGATAGTTATTGGATAACTATGGAATGACTCACTTGAGTGTTCTTTGTTGGTTAATGTAACTAAGGTCAAACAACCAATCTCGAAGTGACGATGTTACACAATTCCCTCAACTTGCGAATACCGTCGAACTTCAATATGGACACTCTTTTAGGTTTGTGCAATATACCCTAGAGGATGGTGGATAAGGTATTTAAAAATTTCGTGGATAAATAGATAAAATAAAGTGTTGAAACGTAAATTCGTAAAGTAAATAACACATAGATATACCTGGTTTCGGCTATAACCCGTTAGTGCCTACTACTGCCTGCAAAGTTACTAGTAGGATTATATATTTGACACTTACAACACCTGTAAACTCACACTTTCTGCTAAGTTGAATATACTGGTCTTATGCGTGGTAACGCTGTCTGAACTCAATGCTCTAAGATTAGAATCCCCAAACTATAACCACATAGCTCCAAAAACAAGTTCGAAGTTCGAAGTTCAAAACACAAATAAAAAACTGTAGATAAACAAGACAAAAATTAATTAATAGTTAAACTGCAGGAGCAGTCCCCTCTCACTTTCATGTCTCTCTCTACTTCGACTTCAATCATGTTGCCTTTTTATTCCCTACTCTAGAAACGCGATGACGACCGAATATCTATGATGACTGTATGTAGTGTGTTTTGGATTGATTAAGACTTGTCTTCCTGGGCTATAGATGAAGGCTCTGAATAATTATTGTTTTGCTGGTCGGAACTTTGAATTTCTGTTGGCTTGAGACTGTGATGTAGGCTGCAGTTGATGATGTTGGTGGAAAATAAGATTGTGTTGTTGTTGACGATTATGTTTGATGTTAGAATGATACAGTTTGAGAGATAAGTTGTTTATAGTAAGAAATGAACAGATTTGTTGAGTTGGTTTCCAGCGTTTCTGAATTGATAAGGATGGTAGCCAGATGCTTGTTGAGTTTGATGTTAAAGCTACGTCATGAATTTTCAGATTTGAAACCAGAACTATTTTGAATGCTAGCTTTGAACGAACGGCTGAAGGTGATTTTCGGAATATTCAGCTCTGAATTGCAACGACTGGAGATGCTCTAATGGTTCACTATTGCTCATTTGATCAGATGTAGAATCATATTTTCAATAAATCCTATTTCCCTTTTTTGTTGTTGTGTCGGATACCTTTTATATAGGCTCCTAGAGAAGATATAGGTGGAAAGAAAACATGAGAGAGGATATATGGAGAAAGATATGATTTGTGTTATAGTTTGTTACCCATTGCAGAAGATAAAAATCAATACAGATGAAACAGAAACAAAATCTTCTGTATCTTCCAGAGTATATTGCTTAATTGTGTATATTTGTGCTTCTGATTTGTATTTATTTCACTTTATACATATAGCCTCTGATTGTGTGTATTCTTTTGCTTCAGATATTTATTTGTTTCCTTTTTCTCTATATATACTGCCTTTTATTGCACTGAAAGAAAACTTTTTCATAAGCAGTATTTTATAAAAAAGCCTGCAAATATACAATACTAGGCAAACACGTTGAATAGTTAAAAACTAAATTGTGACTCTGCTTTAATTATATTTAAATCATGGCATGACGTTCATCGAACGACTATGGTTGGACTTGAGTTGAAGCATTGGAAGTTAAACACTATTCAATAGAAAATTCGTCTCCTCGATTATATGGTGTTAGTATCACGGTCAATTGTAGTCAATGCAAAACCAAAGTCTCTGGTCAGAGCGGTAAGGTTAATAATAATTGTTATTATTGAACCAAGAATTTTGTTTTTGGCATTACAAAGTTGAATGTGGATGATGTAGGAGTTCTGACCAAAACCAAATTCCATAAATCCTAACGTGATATAGCTTTGATGGATTGAATTAGTATAAAAATAATCGTTACTACCAGATACCGCTTAAAATAGTAAAATTGGATTTTACCTAAAAGACGTGTAAGCGATAAATTCGGCCACAATGTCACACCACTAGCTAAAGTAGCGTGTAAACATTAATATTAATTGCTGAATGAATTTATACCATTGAGTCGACAACTGTAATGATGAATTCTCCAAAAAAAACACATGATTTAATTAATTTATAAAATGTTATATATCAATTAAATTAATTAATATTTGAGAAATATTAATTATTATTTGATTTATTTGATGTTTGGGAGTTGTCTGTAATTATTTGAATGCATATATAATAATTATATTTGTGTGCATTGATGTACGATATCGGTGTATTTTTAAAACTTGTTTAAATAAAAGATAGTTGCATGAAGGATTTCATAGAAATCTTATGCCATTTGATGGCAAATAATTTTGGTCTTACCATGTAAAAAGGGAGGAGTGGTGAGAGAGAATTAATTAGGAAAGTTTTAATTAAAAGAATGAGAAAAGTTTCATTCTTTCAATTAAAACATGTCCACTAATTCATGTTCTGTAGAGATTCATTCTTCCTGAGAAAATCCATCTCCATTTTCACTTGCTTTCCTTATCTCCTCTAATGGCTGAATTCATGTCTTCATGAATGGAAAAAAAAACTCCCTAAACAATTCAAGCATCAGATAAAACAAATACCTTGACGGTTCTTCAGATCGTTGCACTTTCTGGAGATGACTCGTTTGGATGTATGAGTCTTCATACATTCAATGTGTGATTTATTGGCCATTTCCAAAGGTAATTCTTTGATTTAAAATCAAATATGTCTTTGTATCATTGATATAATTAGACTTTATATGATTCACCTCGTGTTTTAATTTTTAATCTTGTTATGTGTAACTTAAATCTCTCTTACGTCTATTTTGATTAAAATATGTTTATCGTATTATTTTGGTTTAGATCTATGTTTGTTCATCATCTCCCTTTAAATACGTTCATGATAAATTGATATGTTTTGGATCCCATGTTACTTTTGATAACTTGTAATTATTCTCTGTATTATTTAGATTTTTAAGTTCTTATCACAAATTTACACATGCTTACTTTGTCCAATTTCTTTTATTTTGTTTTGAAAATTTTGTAAAATTGAAAGCTAATTTTGAATGAGATTTTTTTTACAATTATATAATATTTACGTACACAAATGCAAATGAATTGTAGTGGTAAAATTATTTATTATTCTTTGAAATTAACCTTTAATTTTATGTTGCAAATACTTGAATATAAATGTTTCAATCATTGTTTATAAGAAAACTTGATTTAAAATTAATGAATGAACTTTAGTGCAAATTCCAATTCTTTATGGTTTTCTAAATTTAAAGTCTCATGTAAGTCCTAAACTCTAGTTTTGTTCCTAAATTAAAATTTTAATCAAAATTGTTAACCTTAAAATCAAACTTATTTGGATATATGTATATGTATATATGTATGTATGTGTGCGTGTGTGTATCATATACTACGATGTTTGCAAATAAATGTTGTTTTAGATCTAAATTATTAAATTGTAATAATTATGTACATGGAAATATACATGTGTAGTTTAATTCAAATTTGTAAGAAGATTTTGTGCAATAATGTAACATTTTGTTTTCAAACCTTTCTTTAATTGAAATTATTTTCGTTAATATTAATTTTAGATTTCAAATTATTTAAAACCACTAATAGATCTTCAATACACACACACACATGCACGCTCGCACGCACGCGCGCGCGTGCATATATTTCATTAGTAAGAAACTTAGACAACAAAGACATACGTAAATTTAGTTAATAAGTTACAAATGTTATTTAATATATCAATTATCACTACAACAAAAAGTGTCTTTTATAGCGGCATATAGCCGCTATTAATCACAACCATAGCGGTTTGATAAGTGCTGTATATCGACATGTTATAAAAAACTGTTGAATATTTATAACACAAAATATGCCGCTATGGTTGAGCTTAGTTTTATAACGCAAATTCACCGCTATGGTACGTTAATTCAATAGCTCATTATAGCCGCTATAATACAGTTAAATCTCAACGGAACTGGAAATCTTTATAACACCATTTTGCCGCTATAAAAGATCTATTCAATAGCTCATTATAGCCGCTATAATTATAAAGGCATTTTACCCAATATTTTTGGATGTGGCTGTATCAAGCTTTTTACCAGACATTGCAAATATGCTCAAAATTACACAAGCTCCTAACTGCAAAATAAAAACCGGACGAAAGAAAATTGTATCTACAATAAACATGTGATTAAATGAACATCAAGCCAGAAGAAGACCTAGGAAAGAGACATGTAGAAAGCAATGAACTAAAAAATTAAAGTCTGCAAAGATAAAATACTGATCACAGCATTCTGTCAAAGTTTATAACAAAACACAACAAACTAAATCCCTTATTACATAGTCTGCCACATGTAAGTTCGGATATATCACAATAAAACGCTAAGAGAAACACGAAGAAAAGACCCGGCATTATACTGGCAAAACAGCAAAGAACTTCAAGATCTCTTCTTCCTTTTCTTCTCTTCTTCAGATTTCTGACTTGCATTCTTCAACTGCAAACATATTTCATATCAATCAATAGTTAATATTAATTTGCCAAAAAGAGTGGAAAACATGGCAAAACTCTCAAACGTACCATTATGGCAAGAATGCGAACAAGAACACCAGCAAAATCAACAAAAAGGACCAAAGCATGCATAACATAGTCAAGATCACCAAGGTGCGCCCTCTCTATTATGTACTGGGTGTCAAACACAATGTATCCTAGAAACACAAGTAGCCCAAAGTATAGCTGTAACAAACAAACAAAAAAATATCAGGTACAGTCTACAGCACTAAACTTGATAATTAGTTGTTGAAAGAAGGTGAAAGTGTTATTTATAATCATACCTCAACATTGAACATGGCAGCAGAGCAATCCTTCCAAATATTACAGAGTACAAACATTACAAAGTACAAACATTAAAGTAATCCTTCCATATTACAGAGTACAAACATTACAGAGTTCCAACATGCAAGATCTGATCTAGTTGCGTACTAAGGACCTTGCTTCCTTCCAAATAAGCCTGCGAAGTTAACACAAAGAAACAGAAAATGTTAAAACAAGTGCATGCTCAGATAGAAATGTGATATATATTTTCCATTACAGTGTACAAACATTAAAGCAAGTGCATGAACTGCATGAACTAGAAACTACAATTGATTATTTCTACCGATATATTTTCCCAATATGGAAAATATATTAAAGCAATGTTAACCTCACTTTTCTCAGTTGCAGCAACCATCTGTTGAAGCATTTCTAACACTCCAACATTTTTCCATACATTTCTCCAACCATCTGCTACAGCAACCGCTCCAACAGCCACCAGTGACTACAACTCATTCAACTGCCACAACTCATTCAACTGTTCCCTATTCCACAAACCCCTACATTGTCTACCACCACCATACCCCTACACTGTCTTGTGGAATATTAACAAATCCGATGTTTTAGGAGGAAATTAAGAGACTGGTCTCAAGATAAATTCGGCAAAGGCAATCTTCTTTCAAATAAGATTAGGGAGGAGCTTCAAACTCAACAACTTCTAATGCAAGAAAATGCTTCAAACATGTAGTGTACTTTCTTGCATATACCCCAAAGTATGTTGTATGTGGTAATACACATTCATATAAGCAGCATGTATTGTGTATACCATGTTAACTTGTACAAACTATCCACATCACCAAATAAAGAGATAAATAAAGACTTGTTGCCATCCACTTTCAAGTCAGTTTCAGACCAACATCCTGAAAGAAGCAAGCCACGAAACACTATACACACACACATACACATACATACATATAGTGTTATCTACAATGGTTCCCAAACAAAACCACATACATTCAACTGTATCATCTCTACCTCATCCCTGAACTCCAAACAGTCAACTACAAACCACTACAACTGGTACTCCACCAACCAGAATTTAAAGCTAATAACTAAATGTAACAATAAACAAAAAAATGAACGGTAAAGACTTACTCAAAATTCATTCCATTACGACGTGCGTAGCAGGCCAAGCTATAATAGAAGAGAGGGCATCTTCCATGTACTGTAACAGAGATTATCCACTTAATATTGGAAGAACTGTATGTGTCATCAATGTCAAGTATATAACTAAGGTAGTAAAAGTTCAAAGAAATACATAAGTGGTCAAAAACGATACTGTAATAGTTGTTGATGGAAGTGGAAAAAGGAAAAAAAAAGGACAACGAAATATTAGTTCTCAACAAACACACAATATGATGGCGTAATGTGGACGTAATGCACATATAAATAAACTTATACTAGATGTTTTCTATATGTTTGTAAAAAATATTTAATTGAAAGTACCTACAAGTTTACAGACACATTTAAGCACATGTACATTTGTACATCATTAAGTACCATACTCCAATTGAAGTAATATATTGTGTAATAATATATAAACACTGATTCAACTTCTAAGTTGTGACTGTTTTTTTACCTAAATAAAAATGCTATTGAAATAAACATCGTCAACAAAAGCGACCGTATCGATCGTCACTACCATAGATAAGAACTGTGAGCCCTTTCCTTCACATAGCTTTACTAATTCTTCTTTTGCTTCTTTTCCAAATGGCACTGCACTCTTAGGTGCATCAATTACCCTAACATAACATAATTTATACTAGTATCAGTGTGACAATGATAAGAGAGTAGCAAAAGTTGGAAAAGAACATCAGCAAGACTCAAACTCTAGTAACGATCCATACCTCACCCTTATTCTGTATTTCTTTGCAAGGGTTTCATAGCCATTCGGGCTCCTTATTAGTTATTACCCTGTAAAAAAAAGCAAGTTCAAATGAAATGAGGTAAGGAGAGTATAGGGAATATGCTTAAGACGTGAGATGTATTTCTTGCGTTTCAGACTTGTGTCCTGCATCAACAATGCTCTTATGAAGAGCATCTGTAGTCTTGTAGTCTATAATTGATATAGCCTTAGCGCTCTTAGTATCCAGCACACTTCCATTTGAATATGCACAGGACTTGGAATATTTGTTTCAAGGTTTTCTTCCATGTTCTGACAGTTCTGCATATTACATGATGAGTTTTGAACGTTATCATCATGGGAATTGATACTAATTCGATCGTCATCACAGCAATATGGCTCCACTATATTTGTCCTGTCCTATTATTAATACCGCTGTCAGGTTTCTGGTTGAACCTCTAACCAATGCAGGCATGCTGGCACACTTCTTATTAAGTAAATTAGCAGGTTGAAAAAATTGCAAGGGGAAGAAATTGGGATTTGGCAACCTGATATCACATCTTTGTTGGTGGTATCAAATTGAATGTATAGTTTAGCAGCTATTCAAATATCAGATTTTGCAAGTTTGAACGGTTTGGGGTTCCACGGCGATTGCCCCTTATTATTGTCCTGCATTTGTTCTGCTTTTTTGGTTAATTATCTAATGCTAAAAGGAAATATTTTCTACGAGCTAGAAAAGTTGCAGCTTAACTGCTTTCATTGGCTGATGTCATACTCCTTGAATGTACCATACTGAGATTTTATTTAAGTTGCCTTCATGGTTGAACTAAAAACATAATAATGTTTTTTTTTTGAAACAAAAACATAATAATGTTCCTGTAAAGCATTCATGATATAATGGGAAATATGCAACATTAATATTAACGTTGCATGATGAATTATAGTCTCAGTATGGTAAAAATGTTTTTTTCATAGTCAAATGAATTATAGTCTACATAAAGCATTGACCGAACATTTTACCCAACTCAGTTTAACTCGATTTCTGAATAAATTTAACTCAATTTAACTCGATTTCTGAAAAAGAAAAATCAAGTATAGCTATATTCACTTGGAAATATAAATCTTACCTTAGAGAGTTGGACTTAATATTTAATTCAACATTGAATATCATACTTATTTTTGTTTTAAGGATGTCGACTATAAATGAATGATTAAAAAATGATCATGGATTCAGTTCGGATACTGATTAATCCCAAGGTAGTATAGTTGGCTAGGAGTTAAAGCTCGATTGAAAACAAGATTAGAGAATGCATTCTGATCAAACACAAGGTATAATTACACCATATATATGTTGCAGTTCTAAACTAAAGAACAAAAATAAATAAGCAAACGCTGCCAATTTTCCCGTATGTACAGTTGAGTTGTAAATATTTTAAAAAATTTAAATTGTAATATAAAAGAATACATCTTGGTGGAACTTGTCCAAACCATTATTTGTGCAATGGTAAACATAATATGTGCACAGTAAGATAATACTATATGTGCACAGTAAGTGTCTATAATGAAATTAAATATAGACATGAATTTGAGAATATATCATTAGTTTGGCAAGCCAATCTAGACTGGGTTATATATCCATTCCAATTCCACTTCTACATTACCTGGGGCAAACAGAAATGAGTATTGTGACTGCCTTCCTGTAAAAGGAAATGATTAACATTAGAAATTTATTAATGATATAAAATTGAACTGATGACGCAAAAATAGAGAAAGAGAATGCAAAGCCAAATGCCTTCTACAAAAAGGAAACACTTCCAGTACCACAGAGGTACAAAGTCAAAAAGTTACATATTAGAAGTTAAGACATGCAATACTTCAGTGAGAAAACAGTACTATAGTTCTCCATTATCACTGATTTCAATGTTGCATTCCCACAAGTCCTAACTATTTTATTATAAATAACAGTGAAAGCCACTACTGTATTCGCCTAAGAATATAGTATTACGAGCTATACAAAAAATAGTAACTTTCATTTGGTGGCAAAAGCATATGATATAAAAATATCCATCGAGACAAACTTGCACGGAGGACCAGATTAGCTTGAAATTGGGATGTACGTGAGAGAACTTGACTGTTTCTTAGAATTTGTTTACTTCTTATAGAGCCTCTTGCATCCATACTTACTACATCCCTGTTCTTGTTAATTTCACAGGGATTGAGTTATTTCTTCGATTAATACTGGCCGCGGTTCAAAATACCAAGCTAAGTGCCGCTCTCTTTTATATTTGTTCAGCTTCCATGATTTTATGCTCCTCCTAGACTCATAAACTATTATAAATACTGCTACTTCGTCTGATGTGATAATGCAACGCTGAGATTGCAGATTACAAAACTTTGTTGGCCCCCTCAAACAAATGTTTGAGACAGAGACCCAATTTTTTTTATCAAAAGGACAGGCCCAACAGGGTTGATAAAGGGTCGACAACTCAGTTGGCAAGATATAAACCTTACTGTCATCAACGCAAAATATGTTTTATTTTATATGAGCCTCCCGACTTATCAATTGATAAACTATAAAAATCATCCGCCTTTCTTTAACAAAAGGGTTTATTTCCTCTGTAGCCTCAGTAGAAACCTAGTGATGAAAAAGGGAATATTTTAATTGTTCAGGTAGAAATCATAACAAAATATATTCGAACATATATGGATACAAATTAAGCAAAGCTCTTTAGATATGTTCATACATATTATGAATATTTATATTAATTTTAATAAAACAGATAAAAATTTCATTTTTCAAAATAGTATATTCAAACATACTATTAATTATTCTCTACCCTAACCTAATAAAGTATGCTACGGAAAATATAGCGTCAAAGAGAAAGTATAGAATTTAAGTAGGTGTGATTACATCAATCAAAAGATATCAATTAAATACCAAACTCAAAAAAAATGAAAACATCAATCAAAAAGATATCAATTAAATACCAAACTAGAAAAATGAAAGCATCAAAATTTAAGGAGGAGCAGGCGCATCTAATAACTAATTAGATAAAAAGAAATTTCAAAAGTTTAATTTTGAACGTAGTGCAAACTATTGAAGGGCGAACCGTTGAATAAACAAAATTAGACATAAATACATAAAATTATACCAACATGTTGTCTAACTAATCTACACGTTTAACGGTTAGAAATTTAGATTTGTCAATAAGTTAGTTTCAATTTGAGTAGCTTAAAACCGGACCTCGACTCGGTTACTATAATCAAAATCGAAGCCCATCTAAAGTCTACCGAGTATTTCCTGTCCATTATCCAAGCCTACTTTGTCTCGCTTTTCAGTCCCCTTTTATACCAGTCTATTAGGAAAGTGATGCAACATAGCCTTTTGTAGCGTTAGGTTATGTATAAAAACATAATATATTTCATATTTATGAATCCAACAAACATATTAGAAAGGAAATAAAACATATAACAAGACTTTGGTCAGATTTGAAAATTGTAACATTTTGAACTAAATAATACTAACTTGCAAGCATGTTTGCTACAATGTTGAACTCTTGATATGGTCTTACAACCTAAACTATATTATATTCTTAACTGTGTATTCATATACTCCATGTGCGATGCGCATATTTTTTGAGATTTTTTTATAGGTGCTGCATATTGCAACAGCCTACGTGCAGTTGGAACACTTTTTTTTAAAGTGTCTTGTTGTTTTGTTGTAGCAGCCCACTGCTTAGACAATTCTTTGTTTAAGAAGCATGCAGCCTGCTACAATAGCATAATATACAGAGTTACCCATCTAAGATTCAAAGTTGATAAATAATACAATTCAATGGGTGTTACAATTCCAGTTCTCAAACATGGGTTCAAATTTTTTCTAAAATCATACTCATTCGACCTCGTACTTGTTGCCTTCGAAGTCTAAGTGAGAATTCCATATAACATTATGTATGGTTATATTATTTTTTTCCTTCTGGATAATGTGAATACACCGTTAAGATTGTAAACTTTCATATCTCATTGTCTAATAATTTATTATATTTGACCATCGATGAGTTCTTCACCATTTCTTTATCGCTGCGAAGTACAACATCATGGAGTCATTGAGTGTGAAAATTAAAAACAAGTTAGAACAACAAATCATTTCGTGAAACAAACAAATCTTTTAAAATTTATTGCAAACACTTCTTAGTTGATTAAACAAGAAATTAGAAAGAGAGTAAATCTAATGGTAATCGTAGAATCAATAGGATCTAAAGGTTAATATTACTATTTGAAATTTCTTAATTAGTTATCAACAAAATTTGATTTAAGACATATAAATTTGCTTCCTTCATACGCGAGTGAGCTAGCAGTACCATTGCATTCTTTGAGTTGTTCTAAATACACTCATTTTTGTCCATAGTCGCTTAGCCAATCGGCTAATATTTTTAATTTTTTGATTAAATAGTAAGTGAGTCACACAAGCCATGTGCAACCAATCAAGAAGAAAGTATTACAATAGTCGCTTCATGTGCAAGTGAGCCTAGAAATTCCGTTGCTCCTTTTTATTGTTTACATAGGATATAAAAATGTTTTCCTTTTTTTCTCACTGTTGCTACTAGGGGTCACAAAGTGTTCGGTTCCTCTTGTAAATTTAATTCTAGCACCTTTTGTACTTTAATCGATGAATTATTTAAAACTTCAACTTAAATCATTTGAACAATTTTCTTTGAACATCACAACTAACATCAATTTTGTTATGCATTGAAAATCATACAATCTTGTTATTCTATTTGACCATCAACTGCTCAATTCATATGCTAAACTTCCACAAAATGACCAATCAATCATGCACGATATAAAATAAAATCCTAAGTAAACGTTCATGTACGATAATTAGTGATACAATCTAAACGGTGTGTTCAGATTAATGAGAAACAAACAATAAAATCATTAATAATGAGAAGTTTACAATCTAAACTGTTTATTCATATTTTCGCTCTATCTTGCTAGAAACAAACGAATCAAGAGTATACTCAAGAGTCACATCAATAAACATAACCTAGAAACAGTTAATATAATAATTAATAAACATAACCAAATGATAAAATCATGACCTACTGATAATATTTTTCTAAAATAATAACCAAATGATAAAATAAAAATAAAACAATTAATAAACATAACCTAGAAATTTCTAACCTAGAATTTCGAGCAGATAATTTAGGGTTCTAGGTGCATCAACTTTGGAATTGCTGAAGAGCAATAAGTGGAGACCGGAGATGGCGAGCTGGATCGAAGATCATAGATGCCGAGCGATGAGCGATTATGAGGGAGACGAAAATTACTAGCTATTATTTTGGTTTTGGGAGGAAGACGGGTTCTGGAAGGAAGACAAGAACTGATTAAGTGTTTTGAGAGGGGGATGAAAATTTTAGGAGCGGTATTTTCATTTTGGAGCCAAGTGTTATGTGTACAGAAGAGAAATAAAGTAAAAAGGTAAATAATTAAAGCTAAACGATAACGCTTTAGAATAATGTGTTATCGAGTGGCGTTATTAATGACATACTTTCTTGTAGTGTATTACAATTAAAGAGGGAGAAATAAAATGTTTCTCTCTCCTCATATATTGCCATATCGTCCCTTAGTTAATTATATGGGTTAAGAAAGAGAAACAAAAGGTTTTCTTCACTAAATGCATTTATACATGTTTCATTTACACATATATACACTACTTACATACTACATTTACACTTCACACAAATAAATGTATTTGATACATTCATTATAATACATACTAATTTAAATTAAATTTAAATCTCCATTTTAACAATTAAAAAAAATAGTTTTGAGCTCAACTTGGCATCGAGCGGCAGATTTTCACAACAGCTCACCGTCTATAGTTCTAAGCTTAGTAAGCCCTAAAGATTAGCAACAACATTAGAGCCGCCCCTTTTACCTTGTTGTATATCTTGTAAGAGGCCATATAATAAGAGGAATTCATAGTGGACGTAAGTAACTCTGCCGAACCACTATATATCTTGTATCATTTACTCATTGAATGCTCATTTTAGCTCTTAAATCGAAAGATTAACAAGTAACCTTTGTTTTTATGGTGCAATTCTAAGGTTGATGAAAAATGCAGTCAACACCATAGTTATCTAATAACTATCAGTAAGTAACCCCTTGGTGTCTTCGACAATCATGAGTAAAACAGTGTCCAAC
The DNA here is from genome assembly GCA_030737815.1 of Allium fistulosum. NCBI lineage: Eukaryota > Viridiplantae > Streptophyta > Magnoliopsida > Asparagales > Amaryllidaceae > Allium > Allium fistulosum. Next base: position 815,833,691 of record CM060901.1, on the reverse strand, counting down.
ATTTGTATAACGTTACATTTCCCAGTTTCAACGGATGTATCGATATCCTTTCTTGATATATCTTGACTATAAATACTTAAAATAATATATTATTTTCATTGTGATAAATTTCTCATGATTACAACATTTTGTAATTATTATCACAAAACATATCATTTAAGAACTTTATATTAAATATACTTAAATTAAATAAATATTCACATAACACATTATGATAAGCATATAATAGAAAGAAAAACCTTTTATTTCGAATGGGATTTTATTATCGAGTTAATAATTTACAATAAATTACAGAATTGCCTTTATGGCATACCCCTAACTCTATCAGGCATTTTACAAGCACGAGTGGTATTGATATATCATGTTGGAGTACATGATATAAGTAAGATACTCTAGTATTAGGGAACAGGTAGTTGGTAAACGTGCCATATGAGCTAACAATCTAGATGAAAGAATTACTATATTATTATGAAAACATCAAATTTTTGTTAACATTTGCAACCAATAACGGTTGTAACAATTTTTTTTTTGAAATCCAATATTGTGAAATATGATTACCATCGATTGTCTACGACAAACTTCAAGAGGTCGAATCGTAGTATTTGTTAGAATTTCACATGCTATACTTATTAGAATTTCACATTGAACAGTTGATAGAAATTATTCCGGTAGAGCAAAATAACACATGGAGAAAATAAATGAGAAAGCATAAAAGGGAAGATAAATAAGTGAAAACATTTATAGAAAGGGACTCACGCTATGGGGAAATTTGTATACAATTAGTAGTAGGCTTGTTCGAAAATATTAAAAGAAAAAATGATTATTTTTCTATTATGAACATCAAAACCTTGAATTAATTTGTTTACACCTTTGCCAAACCATAATATACTACTTTTCTATTTTGTATAGTGAACACTCGATATAGTTATAAATGTGTGTGTATCAAATATTTCATGGAACATAAACCTAATTACTATATATGATGCCTTATAAATTCAAAATAAACTATTTTGGTAAGCTCAAAAATCAATAAAATCTTCCAAACAATTTAGCGTCTTTGTCTAACCCATCATGATTAAATACATCAATTTGCAACCTATAATGTTCATATATGGTTTTATCAAAAAACTATTAGATAAATCATACTTATTCTTGCACTTTAAGGATGAGATGCGAACAATTTTTTGCCCGGTTCATGTTTTCATGACTTTGGATGTGTCTGACATGGGATCCACCATTTTGCCATTTACGACGAACGGATCAAAATGAGCAGTTGGTGTTTTTCCATCTCCTTCCTATAAACTATTATTTTCCTTCTCCACTTCATCTCCATGGATTTTTCGTAACACAATAATGCATTCTCCTCTCGTGCCCCTTTCCCTTGCTCCTTTCATATCGTAAACCAACGCACCCTAAATGCCTACTCTCTTGTGTTCTATTTTTATTTAAATTTCTATATCAACATCTTTGGTGTAAATATATGTTACACACATAAATATGTGTGTCGCGGGCACTACAACAAATACAGCTTATTACAACTTTTTTTACAACGTTTATTATAAAAATGTTGTAAAAAGCCATTTTTACAACGTTTTCTTTAAAAACGTTGCAAAAAACACCTTTTTTACAAAACATGTTGGAAAACTTGACTTTTTATAACCTTTCGTCCAAAAACGTTGTGAAAAACTACATTTTTACAACGCTTTTTGAAAACGTTGTCACAATACCCTTTTAACAACAGTTTTAAAATGTTGTAAAAACGTTGCTCTATACAAGTAGATATTAATTAACTACTACGTTTTTCAAATGTAGTTCTACTCATAGCTTTACATTAATTTTTTGAATATGTTTAGTATTGCTTAAAATATTATAGTAATTAATAACGAATATTTAATACTTACATAAATAATTTATAAATAATAGTTTATAATTACTAATTTATAAATGAAAACAAAGAGGGATAATTATTTATAAGTTATAACCAATGATTATTAATAAATTATTTATAATTACTAATTATTATCTATATTCAATAGTTATTTTTTATATTTAATAATATATTATAATTAGTTGTTAATAATTTGTAAATTATAGTTAATATGTATTAATTACATTTTATAATTAATAAACATCATCAATAATTAACAACTAATAACTAATATTAAATAATTACTATTGAATAATCAATATTAATTAATTAATAACTAATATTCCATTATAATTAGGGAGTAATAAATAATAAATAATAATTAATAAGTAATAGTTAATTAATAAGTAATAATTAGTAAGTAATAATTAATAATTAAGTAATAATAAAATGATAAGTAATAACTAATAAGTAATAATTAATAAATAAGAACAAATAAATAAGGAGAAATAATTATCTAGATACTGGATTGCTGGACTAGCAAAATGTTGAGCCAAGCGGGGCGAATCACTTTAATAAAATCAGTTATATTCTCTATGCAAGTCTATTGGGCTAGAACTTTCTTATTACCTCAAAAGCTCATCAAAATGATTCGTACTGCTTTCATGAGATTCATTTGGACAGGGAAAACAATAGGCCGTTATTTAGCTCCTGTTAGTTTCAAGAGACTAGAAAAACCTATTGCCAGTGGAGGGCTCGGCATCATCAACATGTTCCACTAGAACCGGGCGGCAATGGCTAGGCTTATCTATGACTGCACGAATGCTAAGGACAGTCTTTAGGTTAGATGGTCCACTAAACATGTGCTCCGTGGATGCAATTTCTGGAATATGCAGACTCCGAATAAAGTTAGCTGGACGTGGAGAGCTCTTTTCAAGCTAAAGGAGGTGATATTGCCGCTTGTCCTTTACCCCGTAAGCCAATACAATGTTGTTAGCTTTTGGGATGACCCATGGATAAAGAGTGGCATGATCTTAAGGCGTTATTTGTCGCATGCTGAAATTGTGCAGTCGGGAGTGAACCAGGTTGCCAAGGTTCAGAGCTACATTCATGGTACTAACTTAAGGCTGCCAAGGACTTCCAACTCCCATATCCAGCAAATGTGGAACCTTGCAGCAGATTGCAAAATTAGCAATGAAAGAAAGAAGCTAGTTCAGTGGGGTGGTAAGGTTGACAGCTACAGTACAAAGGAAACATATATTTTCCTGGCAGGTGATGTTGGTGAGAGATGTAGGTGGAGGAGTAGAATTTGGTGCAAAGATAATAATCAGAAGGATAATTTTTTTCTTTGGAAAGTGATCAACCGGGCTCTGAATACAAAAGTGAAACTATATTCCAGGGGTGTTCATGTTGAGGTTAATTGTGTGTTCTGTAATCAGGCTCCGGAAATGGTGGAGCACTTGTTCTTCGAATGCTCGTATCTGAATGCTCTCTGGAAGACATGGATAACAAAAATCGGTAGGAGATGGAACGGAACGGACAACTCCTCTCAGTGGAAGTACATATTCGACAATACCAGGGGAAAAACTAACGAAAACAGGCTATTCAGGTTCATTGTCAAGAGATTCATGACAGTGGTCTGGAAAGAAAGGAACTGACGTATCTTCCAACCTGATAAAAGATTGACGGATGACCAATTCGTCAAACATATGAAGCAGGAAATAAAGCTAGCCTGTATCTAGCTAACTTTGCCTTTGACCCAGGCATCTTCCATTAGTGCGGTGCTCTTTTCTGTTTTCTTTTAGTTCTGTGTTTTTGTTTTCTTCGTGCTCCCAGTGATTGTTGCACTTTGTTTTCCTAGTTCTCTTACATGCTAGTCTGTTGGCATGTTCTCTCTAGCCCTCTTTGGTGCAGCAATAAAATGGTAGGGGTCCATTCAACCCCGTCGGCCTTGCCAAAAAAAAATAAGGAGAAATAATTAACTAGTAATAATATTAAAATTTTATAAAGTACAAAGTTTCAAAATTTTCGAAAGTATTACAAAAATACTACAAAATGAATAATAGTTGATAATAAATATTTATTAATTAACATTCATTATTTAATAATTAATAAGTCATAATTAATAATTGATGGTTAATAAATAATTTCAATAAATATTAGATATACAATAATTAATAATTACCACTGATAATTAATAATCAGTAATATACATAATAATTTAATAGTTAATAATTAATATATACTCATAATTAATAAGTAATAGTTATTAATTAATAATTATTAAATAATAAATAAGAAATAATATTTAATAATTAGTTTTTACTAATTAATAGTTACTACTAAATAATATTTAATAATCTATAACTAATAAGTAATATTTAATAATTTAAAAATAATTTTTATTATTTTGTATTTGAAAAAAATTGAAAATTTCTAAAATAAATTTAAAATTATTCATAAAACTTAAAACAAAATCCATATTTTATTTTGTAACTCTCATTTTGGCTCCAAATCTTAAAATTTTGGCGCCCCTTGAAATCTTTGAACAATATTCTTTTCCGTGCGTTGGCTTTGCTTCTCAAATCCAGAACCGAACGAAAACTAAAATCCCTCAACACAAACCCCTAACACCTCCTCCAAATCAAAACTGCAACCAACCGTAGGCTGTAAATGATGATCCACAACTCCAATCGACCGTGATTCCTCCTCCAAATCCAACTATGTTCATTCAGATTTGGGTAGTTGATTTTTAGGATCTGGGTTGATTTCGCACTTCTCACTTGCAAACATTTCCCTGCAATGGCCAAGGCTGTAATTAACCAGGTAAATCATTTTTGCTATGATGAGCTCTTAACATGTAAGAAGTCTTCTTTAAAAGATTGGACATTCTATGAAATATTCATGTTACGCTTGGCTTCTGAGCTCTGTAAACAGTTTGTGCTTGTTTGATAAAACATTTGACAAAATTATACGTTGAATTTTTTCTCCTGTGCGTGTTGTTTTTTACTATCCTTTGAGTTCATTTTAAGATCTTGAGATGTTTTATACTGCATATTTCATGAAATTTTCTACTTGTGCATGTTATTCATATATACACTACAAGAGAAAGGGCTGTTTCCAATGGCGGAAGGCCGTTGGAGGCCGTTGGAAAGCCGTTGCTCGCCGTTGGAAATGCCGTTGGTATACACTTCAACGGCCTCCAACGGCACCAACGGGGTTATACCAACGGCCTCCAACGACAAGTTTGCCTACGTGGCAAATCCTGTTGACCAAATTGCCGTTGGAAGGCGTTGGAATTTGGCGTTGGTCGCCGTTGGAGGCCGTTGGAAGTAAGTGACCATTTAGTCGTTGCTCGCCGTTGGAAATCTGGGTATATTTTTTTACATCCAACCAGCAGTGCTTGTTTCCAGCCACACACAACCACAATTATATCAAAACAGCTCCATTTCGAGCATATATATATAACAACTATACCAAAACATTTCCAAACATATAGATATAACCAAATCATGCATATTTTTCAACATCAAAAAATCCACACCAACATCCACAACCAAACCATCAGAATGTATCAACTCCAAATATACACAGAAACCATCAGAATGTATCAAATTCTCACCAACTCCAAAATATACATGACAATAACAGAACATACCTAAATCACTCTGCACCAGAACCACCAGATGAAGGAGGCTGTCCATACTGTGCGATGAACTCCGCCATACGCCGGTTCATCTTCTCCGTCCTTGCTTCATGCTGCAAATTGCGTTCCCGCATCTCGGCAAGCTCGGCTCGTAGCTGCGCAATCTCTTCCTTATCTTGAGCCTTTTGATATTCTCTTTGCGCTGTCTAAGCCTGTAAACAAATTTAAATTATCAACTACACTAAAAAAATTAGTATTAAAATAATTGCAAATTAACTAATCTATATATATTCACTAACAAATTGATAAAACAAACTACGGATATGGAAGCGTCTGCCGCGGGTATAAGGATTGTTCAAAATATGAATGGAATACACTAGTATAAGGATATTTACTAACTTAAAATTTAACTTAAAATTACCTATTGGCTTCCATATCCGTAGCATCTGCCGCGGGTCACTGGATCCATGATAGACTCAAAAATGGCGTCCTCCTCATCGGGGGTCAAGTGAGCTCGTCCCGTATCCTCAAGTAAAGCTGTCCGCGCTTCCTGGAACTTTTGCTGTCATGCAAAATATAATTGAATTTAGTTAACGTTATTTCAATTAACTTGTAAGTTTTAGTTACTTATGTTATACTTACATAGGCAGCACGCGCTTTGTCATCATGGTCCCAAGAGTAAGAAACTGCGCCGGAATCATCAACCTGAGTCAAGGCATGTGTATGAGTAAACACATCCCAATAACTAACAGCCCCCCCCCCCCCCCCCGTTGTCTCTCCTGAAATATGCACATATAAATATACATTATTTATATTTTAACAAATTAAAACTTAAAATAATTAACTAATTATCTTATTTAATAATTATACCAAATCTTCCCGGTGATGCTGGAAAGACTTGGAACCACCGCGATGTGTAACGGGGTTCCTGCTCCTGTTTGCGGAATTCCTCTCGGACTGCCTCTGCAAATTTAAATTGAAAACAAAAATTGTTTTGACAGTTTTAATTATTTATATATTATTTGCCTCAAACAATTTAAATTAAATATATGATAGATTTACCACAAAATCCTCGTTGCTCCACCAGGTGGCGAACTCATCAAAGACAGCTTCACTCATCCAATGAGGCCTCTTTCCTGATGTTTTGATGTTGTTTATTGTTTCGCGATAGTTTTTAGCAATTTTGCTGCTCCAATGGCGCCGGACAACAGAAACATCAGCATCGGCCAAGTCCACTTTCCCCTGCACGTTTGAAAAAATATGAGTTATACAGTTGCTACAAATAGTGCAAACATGAATTGACATAATGTACATGACCACATAATGCAATAATTGATATACCACACATACCAAAAAGTCCTGCCAGATAGCCTCCCTCATCCCCTCTGGTATCGCAGTCCACCTCGGCCAACACGAAGTCATACGAGCCATATACGCCCGTCGAGAGATCGTGAGCACTATGTTGGAAGGCTCCAACGAAAACCCACCGCTGTGTAAAACCGAAAAAAAGCATTTAATATTCCATTACTACTATATATATTTGATAAAAGATTGTATGGAATAAAATTTAATTTTGAAACTTTTATACTTACCTGCCATCGGCTTTGGGTTTCAGCCATACCGTAGGCCGAACACCCGGCTGTGAAGGACCAGCATCATCACCTCTCTGTGAGCTGGAAGATCCGGAGTGTGAACGTCTGCGTCCCGACATACCTATATGAAATCATAGTATAAAGAAAAGCAAGAGTAACATTGATTAATTTAGTATGCAAATGGCATAACATACATTATGGCGTAGCATAAAAGAGACTATGTGATACATATCATATAAAATTACTTTGGAAACAGAAAAATGAAAAAAAATTACCTTCTCAAAATATTGATTAGTGATCAATCCTCATCGCTTTCGGATTCAGACTCTTCTTCGCACTCTATATTTTGTTCCTCTATACTCTCAAATGCTTCAATTAATGTATTTGATTCATCATTTAGAGGTCCAAAATCTATTTGATCGTTTGCTACTATTATTCCTCTATTTTCCTCGATATCTGCTTGGTAAGCTTGTTGTTCAGGAATATTCCGTCCATCAAATGTAAACCTTGGTTTGGTTTTAAAAACAGCCGACCAATCTATTTTATCTCTTCTTAAAGATGGGTAAGGAGCATAATAAACTTGAAGAGCTTGTTTGGCAAGTACAAAAGGATCGTACTTATAATACCTCGAAGTATGTTTTATTTATATAAGATTATATTTTGGATCCAGGTTTATTCCAGAACCTGGAATGTTGCTGAACCAGTTGCATTTAAACAAAAAAACTTCTTCTGCGGGTCGGGTGAAATATGTCAACTGCAAAATCTGGGTCAGCACGCCATAAAAGTCATTTATGTGATCATTTGGATCATCATTACCTTTGACAAATACACCAGTATTGTTAGTTGATTTTTCGGCTCCGTAATCTTTGGTATTAAATTTATATCCGTTGACAAAGAATATTGGATATGTCTTGACTGATATTCGCACATTAGATTTTTTACTTCGTAATGATTTTCGCACATTAGATTATTAGGAGGCATATGTCGTTTCGCAGCTTGTACAACAGCCGTAAATCCAGATTCTGTGAGGTTGTATTTGGATTTCATCGCAATGTATTCAGTAGTTACTGATAATTGGGTTCCGCTTGTGCAGCCTTCCCAAAGGGGTTTTTTCGCGGCATCTAACAAATCATATATTTTTTTGCCCCAATATTTGGTTCTTCTTCAACATTACCATCGTCATCAGTTAATTGCGGAACATGAAACATTGAACGTGCAGCATCTTCAACCATATGTTCTACAAGATTTGTCGTACCAATTTTATTACTCACCACCTCCTCATCTTGTACGGGATTAGATGCTAACTGTTCCCCATGACGATCCCAAATTAAATAGTTCGACACGAAACCGTACTGACGCAAATGAACTCTGACCATTTGAGGTATCAATGCTTTAATAGTTTGCATTTACTACATGGACAACAGATTTCTTTGTAGTTTCCGTTATTACGTAAAGCAAAATCCATAAATACGCTAACACCATTATTAAAATGTTCGCTTGTTGAGCCTTCAGTATCGACCCTTCGTTTTTTGTACATCCAACTCCGATCAGTAAAATAATTGTCCATTTACCTACGTATATAATTAAAAAGTACGATATAAATTTGCATTGACATTTTTTATTAAAACAATTTTATAAACATTCTTCTTGTTTGTGTTATATCTGTTAAAATAATACTTAAAGCTTATTTTGAAATGAACATTATATTCTATTTAAACAATTTTATTAGCGAATTTGATATTAATTGATCATTGACACTTTGTTGATGGGTCATCCTACCTCCCATTACAAATACAATAACGTAATTAAATCGCATAAATCATTTCAATTTAAACGATTCAACAAAATTTCGACAGCACTTAGCTTTAGTTCCCTGAACAGTACACAATTGCGTGTACACAGGGAACATAAAGAGAAGCGCTGCCGAAATTTTGCGAACCGTTTAAACTAAAATGATTTACGAGATTTAATTACTTTATTGTTTTTGTAACTTGTCCAATACAGGGACAAATCCAACAAATACTGTACACGATGAATATAGATGTCCGTTCTGTTAAAAAACGAATATCCACACAACAATCGTATACAATACTTATCAGACGGGGCCAAAAACAATCTAAGGGTTTAAATTTTAAAATTAGCGATACAAAAGTTTAAATTTTATTTTCATCAAATTTATTTATATATCAATAAACAATATGTTGAATCAACGCATATATAATGATTTTTTCCTAAAACAAAAAAAATCCAGTGTGTGCGCGCAACGTATAAAATAAACAAACAATGTTATACATATAATCGCATCACAAATCACATCCAGTCATGCACAAAATGTATCATGTATATATCGTATCATAACATGTCAAAAGTGAACAATTTATAGGTCAATATCATTACTTTCTACGTACGATTTTACGCAATTCAATCACTAATATAATAACAAGTGAGGTTCATGCTTAGGTTAGTAACAATTATTAAGTTTGACACTAATTTAATAATAATCCTAATTTAACAAATCATAGTTAAACATGCAATAATTAGTTTAATAACAATAATTAAGGTCAAATACACTACACTACACAAACAATAGCACAATACATACACAAAAATTATCAATTTAACCTAAAATTAAAATTTTATCAAAATTAGGGTTTTAGCAAATAATACCTGATTTTGGAGGTTGTGGAGCTTGCAAACGAAGATGAGGATGCTAGAACGTGTAGAAGGGGATAAAATGGGGTTGGAAATTTTGTTGGGGGGAAAATTGGGAAATTTGATAATTTTTTCGTGTAAAAACTGAATGAGGAAGAAGAAGGTTTGCCTGCAGGTTAGTCGCGGATTTCCAACGGCGAGAAACGGCCGCCAACGGTAATATTCCAACGGCTTCCAACGGCATGTGTTTTTTGTTATAAAAAAATTCTGGGAAACAGCTTGCCGTTGGAAGCCGTTGGTCAATGGCCGTTGAAGACTGTTGCCCCCCGTTGCTATATACAGTAATTCTTGTAGTGATAAGCATTGCTAACATTCTGCATCCATACATGTGCACTTTGATGAAAAATAATTTAGTTATTGTACAGTGAAGATAATGCCTCTTCCATTTTATCTAAAGCATATGTATGGACGATATATGTGCAACAACTATATCTAACTACGTGCATTTCATGCAGTAAAAATGTCCTAAAAAAATTTGTACCATGACTACGATTTTTTACGGCAAGAAGACTTATAGCGTCAAAATGCACTGAAAACACTTCCTGGTATATTGAACTCTTCAGAAATGCTAGCATGTGGTGAAGATCTTGGGCATATTCTTTCTTATGTTAACCTGGTACTTCATTCTACCTTTACTTTCCAATTCTCTCTTACAAGCAGCACTGTTGTGGTAAATCTGAAATACCTTACTGTCATATATAATTTTCTGGTCATGAAAGCACTGCTGTAGTAAATCACTTTTAATTGAACATGGCACTTCATTGATATTTTTGATGTTACGATGTTTCAATTTATATGTTATGATGTTTCAGTTTCAATTGCTGGAAAAGTTGCAAGAAACAATTCTGACAGTGCGACAACATTTTCTGAACATGTAATTGTTCATATGAATCAGTTACATTTTACTTGTATATGTTTTGCATAAGCAGTATATGCAGATGGAAGCATGTGCTTGGATATACTACAAAACCAATGCAGTCTAATCTATGATTTTGCAGCTATACTCATATCCATTCAGGTAAATTCTGATGAAATCACAAAAACTTGAAAGATGTTTATATTTCTTTAAACGTATACTTGTAAGTGTAGGTTTTCTTCTTATATGTTGTTATACTATCAGAATTCAATGAAGTTAACAATATGAAATGGATTTTTTGTTCAATTTCTCCTTTGTGATCCGAATCCAAACTCACCTGCAAACCCAAAAGCTGCTCGTATGTATAATGAAAATAAGCAAGAATACGGCCGAAAAGTGCGAGATATGGTAAAGCAGAGCTGGACTGCTGATTGATAATAGCACAAATACCTACTTGTAAAAATGAAAGATTGCTTATCAAGCTTGATTTAGTACAAATGCTTATTCGTCATGATGTTGCGTTGTTGCCCTACTAACTACTTGTAAAAACGAAAAGGGAAAATATGTTCAGAATTGATGTTATATATCACCTGCATCTTTGCCTATGCCTTGTGTTATATATCCAATGTTAGGAAATCAATTCCTTGGTTTCGATGATCACAACCATGCAATGGAAAACAAATGTACATATATATCTACATTTACAGGAAGATGATAAAGTAACATCACCAAAGAGACAAAAACAAGACTCAAAAGAAGTATCAAGAGGCTACAAGTCGATAGAATTGGAAAAGGAATTGCACAGACACAAATACAGCAACATGCACACATTCAGATGTCTGAATGCACTAGCCAGACGTCTGAATGATTCCTCTGGTTTACAACTCAGAAGAAAACAGACGTCTGATCCTGAACTCAAACGTCTGAAAGACATACAGACATAAAACAGAAATGAAGACCAGACGTCTGGATAATAAACACAGACGTCTGAAATGCTACCAAACACAAAAATTATATGAAGGCCAGACGTCTGAGGTCACTTTCCAGACGTCTGATTATAGGCTCGACTGTGTATTTTCAAAGTCCAATTGTCACATCCGAAAAGACACATCCGCTCCTCTTCACAGTAACTCTTCATCACCAATAGGAGCAACTATACAACGATTGTTAATGGAGGCAACTACACATAGAAACTCTTCACCACTATAAATAGCATCGGGAATTCAAGAGAAAGATTAACCTTACCCACTTACGCTCTTATCTCTTATACTCTGATTTATACATGATCTCTAAACAATCAACTATTTGTATTTAACTCTTCCATATATACAAAACTTCTCATTCAAATATTCTCTAGATAGATATATATATTGGAAGCATTTGTACTCAATAGTCAACATCCGTGTTATAGAACACATTCTTGACAAAGAAACTCTGCTATTGTAAACCTGTTTCTCCGAGTCAAGTGAGGGTTAGTTGAAAGGAATTTCCGAAGAGAACCTTCGGGACTGGACGTAGGACGGGAGGTCCGAACCAGTATAAAATCCTGGTGTGATTATTTTCATTTACTTTGCTACTATCATTCATCAAGTTATATTATATAGTTAGCTGTTTATACTTGCATATATATATCCTATACGATCCACTCAGATAGACTTTCAATTGGTATCAGAGCAAGGTTTGTTTAATAGAACAGTAACACGTTTTTTAATCATTCTAATATGGCAAGTATTTTTCAAGAAGGACAATCCACAGCACGACCCCCACTTTTTAATGGCTCTAATTATTCATATTGGTCAACACGTATGAGAATTTTTATGGAAGCTAATGGTTTAGAAATTTGGTTAGCCACTCAAGATAAATATGAAGCTCCAACTACTGCTATGAACACATGGACCGGTGTACAAAAGACCTTAGCATCAAATAATGCTAAAGCTATGATTGTTTTGTTTTGCTCACTAGACAAAAATGAATTTTCACGTGTCATGTTATGTACAACTGCATTTGATATTTGGCGTACCTTACAAATTACACATGAAGGTACAACAAAGGTCAAACAAACTAAAATTTCAATTTTGCAAAACCAATTTTCATCATTTAAAATGAAACAAAATGAAACTATAGTAGACATGTATTCTAGATTTCAAACCATTCAACATGATCTTATGGCATTAGGAGTTAAGTTTACTGATTTTGATTTTGCTTCTCGAATACTCAACTCTTTAACACCTGATTGGGAAAGAAAGGTATTAGCTATTGAAGAAGCTAATGATCTCTCTACTCTCAAAGTTGAAGAGTTGATAGGAAATTTGATGTCCTATGAAGCTAATTTGCAGGCACGTAAAGAATTAAATTCGGAGAAGAAGAACATAGCATTTCCATCAATAAAGAATGATGACTCAGATTTAGATGAAGATGAGATAGTATTTATTGCCAAAAACTATAATAGATTCAAGAAATTTAGAAAGATGACCAAGTTTCAAAAAGAAGGAAAGACCAACTCAACAAATCTATCTCTAAGTGTTATAAATGTGATCAATACGGACACATGAAAAAGGATTGCCCAAAACTTAATAATGATAAAAAGAAGAGCAAATTTGAAAAATTAAAAAAGAAGAAAGCCTTCAAAGTAACATGGGATGACACCGATTCTTCGTCTTCGGAAAGTGATAGCGATAGTGACGGAGAACAAGCTAATGTATGTTTTATGGCACAAAATGATGAGGTATGTCCGGAACTTAGCTATGAAGAATTATTTGAACTTAGCATGGAATTAGATGATAAATTTAGACAAATTAAAAAATTGAACAAAGAATATATAGTAAAAATAAATAGATTAGAACTTGAAGTAGGAATGTTGAAAGATGAAAAAATTATTTTAGAAGAAGAACTTGAAATATCTCAAGAAAAATTAAGAAATAATGTGATAGAAAGTGAGAACATTACTCTAGAAATAGAAAATTTGCTAAAAGAAAATGTTGATTTTAAAAATAGTATTGAATTATTGAAAACAGAAAATAGAGAATTAAAAGAAAAATTAGATAAAATTACCAATAATGTGTCAAAATTCAACAAAGGAAAACAAGATTTGGAAAATCTTATCAAAACATCAAAACATCAAAACCATCAGGTAATAGAAATGGAATAGGATTTAAAAAATGTTCTAAACAAAAAGAAAATAATGCTAAAAATATTAGTTATATAAAAACTAGAAGTTTATCTAAACAAAAATTGAATACCAAAAATATGAAAATTTGGGTTCCTAAAACAAATAATAATTTGATTAGACAAAAGCATATTAGTAATTACTTAGAGAATGTAGTCTATAATAAAAATTATATTTATAAAGGTACCAAACCATCTTGGGTGTGGCTACCTTCTTCTAACAATTAGGACCCTAATAAAATATATGGGTACCAATTAAAACATTTTTTATCTTGTAGGTACCCAAAATAAAAAATAAGGAGAAATGGATACTAGATAGCGGTTGCTCCAAACATATGACCGGAAATTCAAAAATGTTATCAAATATAACATACATCGATGGTGGAACGGTAACATTTGGAGACAATTCAAAGGGATTTGTCATAGGCATTGGAGAAGTCATCAACTCTGGTATATCTAACTCTCCTATTATTACAAATGTTTTATTAGTAGAAAATTTAAAACACAACTTGTTAAGCATTAGTCAATTATGTGATAAAGGTTTTCAAATAAATTTTGAAAAAGATAGATGTAATATTTTAGATAATAACAAACAACTCATTTTTGAAGGTTTTAGAAACAAAAATATTTATGTATTAAACATGAATATTAATAAAAATTCAAACTTATGCTTAACCGCCAAACATGATGATCCATGGTTATGGCATAAACAATTTTGTCATATTAATTTTAAGAATATTAATAAGTTAGCTAAATATGAGTTAGTAAGAGGGTTACCTAAAATAAGTTACAAAGTAGAAAATTTATGTGATGGTTGTCAAATTGGTAAACTAAAGAAAAGCTCGTTTAAATCTAAAAATAATATTTCTACAAAACAACCATTAGAATTATTACATTTAGATTTATTTGGTCCAACACAAATAAGATCTATTAATCACAACAAATATGTTTTTGTAATAGTCGATGATTTTTCGAGATATACATGGACTTTATTTCTAAAACATAAAAGCGATACTTTTGGTATGTTTAAAATATTTGCAAAACGAATTAAAACTCAAATGAATTTGAAAATTAAAAATATTAGAAGTGATCACGGAGGAGAATTCGAAAATGATCTTTTTTCAAATTTTTGCAATAAAAAAGGAATAACTCATAATTTTTCTTTTCCACGTACACCCCAACAAAATGGTGTCGTAGAAAGAAAAAATCGTACACTACAAGAATGCGCACGAACATTCTTAAATAGTAGCGGATTACCAAAACACTTTTGGGCCGAAGCTATTGCTACATCTTGTTATGTATTAAATCGAGTAACTATTCACCCAATGACTAAACAAACGTGTTTTGAAATATTTTTTGGTAAAAAACCTAAAGTGTCATACTTTGAAACTTTTGGCTCAAAATGTTTTATATTAAATACAAAAGATAAATTAGGAAAATTTGATCCAAAAGCCGATGAGGGTATCTTTGTTGGATATTCGGATCGTAGCAAGGCATATAGAATTTTTAATAAAAGGAATAATACTATAGAAGAGAGCTTACATGTCTCATTCGACGAAAATCCTTTCAAACATCAGACTAATGATGAAGAAGAAATTATTCCACTAACAAATTCAACAAATTCTATTAATAATGAAGCCAATATACAAAATAACACTCTTGTATCATCTCCAAGAATTCTTAAGAATCATCCAATAGATAATATTATTGGAGATCTTAATTCAAGAGTTACTAGAAATCAACTCAATCAAATAAGTCATATAGCGTTTGTATCAAACCTTGAACCAAAGAATTATAAAGAAGCCTCAAATGATAATTTTTGGATAATAGCTATGCAAGAAGAATTACATCAATTTGAACGTAATAATGTATGGGAATTAGTACCAAGACCTGAAGATCAATCGGTAATAGGAACAAAATGGGTATTTAAAAACAAGGCGGACGAAAATGGAAATATTGTTAGAAATAAAGCACGATTAGTTGCTCAGGGCTACAATCAAGAAGAAGGCATAGATTACGATGAAACTTTTGCTCCGGTAGCAAGATTAGAAGCCATTCGTACTTTACTCTCCTTTGCAACTCATAACAATTTTAAACTATTTCAAATGGATGTCAAAAGTGCCTTTTTGAATGGTTTTATTAAAGAAAATGTATGCATCGAACAACCACCACTTTTTGTTCATGAAAAATATCCTGAACATGTTTTTAAATTACATAAAGCACTATATGGATTAAAACAAGCACCTTGTGCATGGTACGAACGTCTTAAAAATCACCTAATAACATCCGGTTTCCATATAGGAAAAATAGATACAACTTTATTTATTAAAAGAGAAAATAATGATATTTTGGTTGTACAAATTTATGTTGATGATATCATCTTTGGTTCAACCAACGAAAATCTATGTAATAATTTTTCAAATATTATGAAAAATGAATTTGAAATGTCACACGTGGAAGAATTAAAATTCTTCTTAGGATTACAAATAAAACAACTCGAAAATGGAATTTTTATTCACCAAGAAAAATATTGTAACGATTTATTACATCGATTTAAAATGGATAAAACTTCAAGCAAACCAACACCAATGAGTACCACTATTCACTTAGAAAAAGATGAAAATGGAAAAGATTTTGATGAAAAGTTGTATCGAAGCATGATTGGTTCATTACTATATTTAACGGCTAGTCGATCGGATATTATGATGAGTGTATGTCTTTGTGCTCGATTTCAAGCAAAACCAAAAGAATCTCATCTACGAGCTGTTAAGCGCATTTTACGTTATTTATCTAGTACTAAAGATTATGGTTTGTTTTATCCTAAAGGATCATCTTTTGAACTTGTCTCATATAGCGATGCGGATTTTGGTGGTTGTAGAACAGACCGTAAGAGTACTAGTGGAACATGTCATTTTATCGGACAATCTTTAGTTTCATGGTTTAGCAAAAAGCAAAATTGTGTTTCATTATCTACTTGTGAAGCCGAATACATCTCCGCAGCTCTAGCATGTGCGCAAGTAATATACATGCAACAAACACTAATGGACTTTGGTAAAATTATCAAAAAATCTCCAAAATATTGTGATAACACAAGCGCTATAAATTTATCAAAAAATCCTGTTAATCACTCACGAACCAAACATATAGATATACGACATCATTTTTTACGAGACAATGTTGAAAAAGGAACTATCTCTTTAGAATACGTAAGTACCAAAAATCAAGTAGCCGACGTATTTACAAAACCATTAAACGAACAAACTTTCATTAAACTCAGACGAAGTTTGGGAATTTTTCACTTCAAGATCTTAACTAAAATTGAATTAAAGACTAAATTTAGTTCACCTCTTCATTACCACAAATTGATGAATTTCTGAACCATTAAAATTTTTGAAAATTAGTTGTCCTATAAATAACATTTTCATCATATATATTTACACATATTTACATCACAACTATATACAAAATATAAAATTCTTAAAATTTTGAAAAACAATGTCTTCTGGGAGTTCCTATATATCTATCTCCGTCTCCACACCATCGATGGACAGCTCAGTAGACACACCACAACGCCTTCCGACACCTACACCAAAGCAAGAACCAACAAATAGGTGGTCCTCGTATCATACGGGTTTTACTCCAGAGAATAAGAAAACTAAAAGATCCTTGTTTATTTCTCCTAATACAAAGGAGAAAATTGATGAAATTCATCATTACCAAAAACAATAGATGGATCTTCAACGAGAGCTTTATTTCGAACAAAAAGTTACGGCATGAAGGCTAAGTTTTCTAGAACAAGTGGCGATGAAGTTTTGCTCGTCACGAAAGAAAGATGTTCATAAACCACAACCAAAACCTTGTAGTTCATTAGATCCATCTTCTTCATATCGCACTCCTTCAGATCCTTCCCCAAAACGATATTCTGGCTCCCCACGGACCCACGAACGTAGGAATATATGGTCTCCACTTAAACCATGGAAGGATAATGACTCAGGAAATCCTAAAACTCCGTCGCCTACTAAATAAATAAATAAAATTAATTATTGTATGTATTTATATGTTATTATATTTTACAATAATAAAAATTTCTATTATCAACATTTGATAAATAAATGTAACCATCAATTTTAGACTATTTTTAGCAAAACTGCTCCTTTTAGACGTATGACTTTGGTCTTCAGACGTCTGATCCACTGATATATGTCGCAGTTTTAAGCAATGTGCATATGTCAGACGTCTGATATACCCCTCAGACGTCTGGAATGAAGCTCTGCCTTCTCCAAATTACATTCAGAATATTTCAGACGTCTGAAATAATATCCAGACGTCTGCCTTAGTAATCTGTTTCATATTCAAACCAAAACAGACGTCTAAATTTACCTACTTTACTAAAATTGGGGCAAACCAGACGTCTGATCTCAATTCCAGACGTCTGAATTTCAATCGACTATAAAAATTAGCCATATAACGTTCGATTTTTTATCCCAATCATAAACTTAACAATCGATTTCTTCTCTACCTTCTCTGCAACTCAAAAATCGAAGTATAAACAAAAATCAAATTCCACAATGCCTCCTAGAACGAAGAATCCAAAAGGAAACAAGATCATCCTACTTCCTCTTCTAACCCTCAGGTTTGTTCCGATGATCAGATTGAACGATGGATGAATAGAGCACCGCATTCCATCAAAAGATATGAAGAAATTCAAAAGAAAAAGATCCACATAGGTCCATTCTACAATCTTCTTAAATTTCCTATGTATGATCTAGATGAACTATGTGAAAATGCGGGTTTAGACACTCTAATTTCTTTTACTTCCAATGATCTTCAAATAGACCAGTTAGCTATATTTCTATTTTACGCAAATTTAGATAGTACTTTGGTATGGAATCCTGAAAATGAAGACGACTGGCTCTGGTCTAGTCTACGAAAATACTATTCGACTGACTCCAGGATTAATAGGTAGAGCCTTGGGATGCTCTGACAATGGGGAAGATTTACACAAATAACATTACTCATCAAATTTGGGAGGATGAAATGCCAAAGTTTTCTTTAAAATACTTACGTCCAAAAGCTCGACTCTTGACAAGAATAATAATAAATACAATTGTTCCACGCATGGGTAGTCACGAACAAATCACCGAATTGGAACACAAAGTTCTCTATGCCCTTTTTAGTGGAACTCGAGTTAATTGGGCCAAATTCATATTCGATGAACTCAAGCAATTTTGGAATCGATCGCGGCCATCAATCATTTACCCAACTTATATTATGAAACTTCTTCGTGCAAACAATATTCCATCTTATCTATCAACCTTCGAAGAGATTTCACCTAAGTATGCCTCCACCAAATTCTTCTCCTTGATGCACTTACCCGAAATTCCCCCGGAATTCATGTCCTTCGACGATTGGACTCACTATCAACAATCTAGAAGGGTTGAGCCTCCTCCTCAACTACATATTGGTCCATCCCAAGAAGAAGAACAAAATCGGGAAATCACTCCCCCACCTCCCGCTCCATTTGACTATCCAGGACAAGATGACATTTTTGAAACTCGAACGGAAACAAATCAAAATGAAAGCATTCGAGATCTAACGCTTCGAAATCATCAAATCTTGTCTCAGAATCAAAAAATTCTAGCAAAACGAATCGACCGCTTCGAAACATCTTTTGCTACAAGACTAGCCACAGTCGAAGAATCTCTTTCGACTGTTTTATCAGTTCTCAAGGAGGTACTTCAAAAAGTACGTGGTCCATCTCCACCCTCAGAAGATTGGACAACTCCTGTGCCTTCTCCTCCCGCAAAACATTCCAAACTATTTGAGGATGAACCTTCCGAAGAAGCTTTGACATCTCCTTCAAAGGCTAGCACTTCTGACAAAATAGAACCAAAGGAAGATGATCCAAAACAAGCTTCTCCTAAGCAACTCTAGAATTTAGGATTTGTTGTCTTTCTGTTCAAATCTATGAATGTAACTCCTTCGTGTTATTAATGCAAATTTCTTTTCTACATATGGCTTGAACTTTTATATTCTTTTTGATAATGTCAAAAGGGGAGAAATATAGAAATAAACTTAAAACAAAAACTAAGCACATATTCAGGGGGAGATTTAGAATATATATATAAGTACATTGAATAGTTGTCATCATCAAAAAGGGGGAGATTGTTAGGAAATCAATTCCTTGGTTTCGATGATCACAACTATGCAATGGAAAACAAATGTACATATATATCTACATTTATAGGAAGATGATAAAGTAACATCACCAAAGAGACAAGAACAAGACTCAAAAGAAGTATCAAGAGGCTACAAGTCGATAGAATTGGAAAAGGAATTGCACAGACACAGATACAGCAACATGCACACATTCAGACGTCTGAATGCACTAGCCAGACGTCTGAATGATTCCTCTGGTTCACAACTCAGAAGAAAACAGACGTCTAATCCTGAACTCAGACGTCTGAAAGACATCCAGACATAAAACAGAAATGAAGACCAGACGTCTGGATAATAAACACAGACGTCTGAAATGCTACCAGACACAAAAATTATATGAAGGCCAGACGTCTGAGGTCACTTTCCAGACGTCTGATTATAGGCTCGACTGTGTATTTTCAATGTCCAACTGTCACATCCGAAAAGACACATCCGCTCCTCTTCACAGCAACTCTTCATCACCAATAGGAGCAACTATACAACGATTATTAATGGAGGAAACTACACATAGAAACTCTTCACCACTATAAATACCATCGGGAATTCAAGAGAAAGATTAACCTTACTCACTTACGCTCTTATCTCTTATACTCTGATTTATACCTGATCTCTAAACAATCAACTATCTGTATTTAACTCTTCCATATATACAAACTCATTCAAATATTCTCTAGATAGATATATATATTGGAAGCATTTGTACTCAATAGTCAACATCCGTGTTATAGAACACATTCTTGACACAGAAACTCTGCTATTGTAAACCTGTTCCTCCGGATCAAGTGAGGGTTAGTTGAAAGGAAATTCCGAAGAGGAGCTTCGGGACTGGACGTAGGACGGGAGGTCCGAACCAGTATAAAATCCTGGTGTGATTATTTTCATTTACTTTGCTACTATCATTTATCAAGTTATATTATATAGTTAGCTGTTTATACTTGCATATATATATCCTATACGATCCACTCAGATAGACTTTCATCCAGAAATTTTATCATTTTTGATTTGTGCTGGAAAAGTTTGTCTTATTTTAAAGAATGTACTACTCTTTCTATGTTGTGCTCAAATTTGAACAAAAGCAATTATAAAATTGTCTATTCATTTTTTTAAAAGGTGTATATATTTCACAACAATTAAAAAATGTTGTAATAATATTTTGCAACATTTTAAAAAAGTTGTAAATAACATTTCACAACATCTCAAATTAGTTGTAATTGTAATTATTACAACTTTTTTGCAATATCAAAAAAACGTTGTAGCAGATGCCAACCCTATTACAACTTGACATAATACCACGTTTGCAAAAACGTTGTGAAACCTCTATTGCAACATTTTTTTGACGTTGTAATAAAGTATATTTGTTGTAGTGGAGGTTCGGTGGGATTTTTCATGTGTGTTTGTACAAATGTATAAACATTACCTTATGCTACTTGAAAGCTTAGAATTACATAGCAGGCTCCTTATTTCGAGTTCACCATATCACCCTATGTTATTAAATAATAAATAAACAAACTAATTCAAGAATCCAACTGCCTTCAAATTATTCAGGATAGCGGTCAATGAACATCAAATTAATATGCCAATTCTTTGACTATATGAGTTAACGTTTTAGGGTACTGGCTTTTAAGTTTAGAAGATATTTATCGGTCCACGAATTCAAAACTACAACGGTAGCACATCTAACATGGAGTTGCATCAAAGACTTGATGTTTGCTTCAACTAACACGGGACTAGAAACTTCACACTACTAGAAAAGGCTGAAATACCGATAATTACAGGCTCATCAATCGGAAGCCGTCGCAAATTCGCAAATTACAGGCTCAGCCGAGACCTTTCTCCCACATTCTTTCAGCATGCAAAAAAAAAAATCAAAAACCCCCAAAATCCCAATTTCTGGCTTCCAATCCCCAAATTCAAGTTTCTGGATCCTCCACGGCTGCCTAATCACACTATATTGCTTTCAGTTTCAGGTATAATATCTTATTTTCGTAAAAAATCTAATTTTTACCCTAAATCTAGACTTGCATAAGTTGATAAATTAGGGCTAATTAGTGATTTTAATTGTTTCTAATAGCCTAGTTATGGTTTATTGTATCACATGGTATACCTATTTCATTTGTTTGAGTGAACTGTAAAAAGTAGGTATAATTTGTGATTTTGTGTGTATGTGTAAACCACTATATATGTGTTGTTTCTACCGTTGCCTTGCGTTAATTGGAATAAGTCATAGAACTTGAAAACAAGTTAGTTATCGAAAAACAGAGGTACATTCTACTTTAGCCGGAGTTAGAATCATCCATGTCCATTGCTTTTAAACTTCTTGACTTGTATAAAAATGAATGCATGAGTTTCAAAACGAAATTGACTGCATTGGAAAATGATAACAATATTGAAGCAACCTTATTTGAAAAAAATACGCGGATAATGTGGTAAATTAATAATTTTTTTAAAATATATAAAATTAGTAAACAAACAATAATATATTACATAGTAAATAAGAAGACAAACTATAAAACTTCCACTTTTTGTATAAACTACTTTTTTATTACGTCCCTTAGAGTGTTTTTGGCCCCGTCCGACAAGTGTTGTACATGATCGTTATATAAATATTAGTTTTTGTCACAAAACGGACATTTATATTCATCTGGTACAATACTTGTTGGATTTGTCCCTGTATTGAACAAGTTATAAACACAATAAACAATTACATTTCGTACATTATTTCATTTTAAACGGTTCACAAAATTTCGCGTCACTTTTCTTTTTTGTTTCCTGTGTACACACATTTGTGTACAATGCAGAAAACAAATGGGAAGTGCTGTCGAAATTTTATTAAATCATTTAAAACGAAATAATGTAAGAAATGTAAGTGTTTACTCTGTTTGTAATGGGAAGTAGGATGACTGATCAACAAAAAAGAAAACCATAAACCAACATTTCAATATTGTATTCTTAAGTGGGGTAAAATTGACGCGTACAAGTTTATGTATCGGTACATTGAAAAATAAAATGTCAATTCGTAAAATGGGCAATATTTTTTTTTGAATTTGTGACATATTTTTTCAAATAGAAAAAATCATCGAATATTTTATTGGTCGAAGGAGATGGATGTATCAAAAACGGAGATTGAGAGGCTCAACAAAAGAAGATTTTTATAATGGTATAAACGTATTTGTTGAATTCGCTTTAAGTAATAACTGAAACGATGAAGAAATTCATTGTCCGCATAGTAGGTGTAAAATTTGAAGTATTTGTTACCTGATATTGTGAAAGTCCATTTGTGCAAAAACGATTTCGTGCCGGAGTATTATGTTTGGCATCGTCATGGAGAAGTTGTAGCACATACTTCTGCAGAGTTTGAATTAGAGATTGCTAGTAATGAAATTGTTATGATGAACCGCATAGAAAATATGGTTGAAGATGCAACACGATCAATGTTCCCTACGGTTGAAGTCGATGACGATGATGCAAATGTTGAAGAACCAAATATTAACGCAATTTTTTTATGATTTATTGGATGCTGCTAAGAAACCTCTTTGGGATGGTTGTAAAGTGGCACTCAATTATCAGTAACCGTATAATACATTGCGATGAAGTCAAAATACAACATCACTGAAACCAGATTTACAGCTGTTATACAAGCTGCAAAAAGACATATGCTGCCCGATAATTTAATGTGTGAAAATCACTATGAAGTTAACAAACTTATGTCGAATTTTGGTTTACCTTATCAAAAAATTGACACATGTTTAAATGGCTGCATGTTGGTTTGGAAAGAGGACATCCTCTTAGGAAGTGTAGAATATGTAACGAGGAAATGTACAAACCAAGAAAAAAGAAGGGAAAGGAAGTTTCATACAAACGTATGCATTATTTGCCCATCACTCATAGGCTTCAAAGATTATACGCATCTTTTGTAACTGCACCTCATATGAGATGACATAGTGTGAGAACAGAGGAAGAAGGTACGTTGACACATCCAGCCGATGGAGAAGCATGGAAGCATTTCGAAAAAACTTATCCCAATTTTACAGCGGAGTGTCGAAATGTTAGACTTGGATTATGTACGGATGGTTTTTCACCATTTTCTCAATTTGGTGCTAAATATTCATCTTGGCCCATTATCAAAACACCATATAATTTACCTCCTTGGATGTGTATGAAAACACGATATATGTTTCTTACTGTTGTAGTTCCTGGCCCCGACGATCCGACACAAGGAATCAATGTTTATTTACAACCGTTGATTAAGGAGTTAAAAACACTGTGGAACGAAGGAGTAGAAACATATGACGTTTCAAAGAATTTTTTTTCGTATGTTTGCTTCTTTGTTGTGGACTATAAGTGATTTTCCTGCCTATGCAATGCTTTCAGGATGAAGTACATCCGGTCGTCTAGCTTGTCCTTATTGCATGGAAGAAACACGGGCATTTTCTTTACCGAATGGTAAGAAAATTTCATGGTTTGACCGCCATCGATGTTTTCTCCATGTCAATCATCCCTTCAGAGGAGATAGAAAAAACATTTTAGCTAATAGAGTAGAAAACAGACAACCACCAATGATATGGTCAAGCGAAGACATATACGAACTTGTAAGGGACTATTCAAAGATATACGAAACTGGAGTGTAATTAGAAATTGCAGGTAAATTGACTATTCATAACTGATGCAAACAAAATATATTTTAGGAGTTGCCTTATTGGAAAGATCTTCTGCTTCGTCATAATATTGATGTGATGCACGATGAGAAAAATGTATTTGATAATGTTTTTAACACAATTTTGAATGTCAAGGGGAAGACTAAGGGCGATTTGAAATCAAGACGCGATATTCAAGAATTATGCAAATATCATGAGCTTCATATGAAACCAAACGACAGTAAAAACCACAAAGCATGTTATGAGTTAGATAATAATCAAGTTAAAGTTGTGTTAAAATGGGTGGAAGGATTAAGATTTCCTGATGGGATTTCATCAAATCTTCGTAGATGTGTTGACTTTAAAAATGGTAGATTGAGTGCAATGAAAAACCACGACTGTCACATAATGATGGAAAATTTATTACCTGTTCTATTCAAAGAACTATTGCCCTTAAAAGTTTGGAGGTAATAATGGAACTTAGTCTGTTTTACAAAGAGCTTTGTTCGACTACTTTAAAAGTGCAACGTTTACGTAAACTTGAAGAAGATATTCCTATATTGCTCTGCAAATTGAAAAAAATATTTACATCAGGTTTTTTTAATGTAATGGAACATTTACTTGTTCATCTCCCATCAGAAGCACGACTTCGAAGTCCTGTGCAATATAGATGGATGTATCCATTCAAGAGGTATGAAATATGTTACCTATTAATTTAATTACATTCGGAAGTTAAAGTTAATGTAAATTAATTTTTCATAGATACTTGAATCATCTGAAGAAAAAAGTGAGGCAAAATGCATGAGTTGAAGGTTCGATATGTAAATCTTACATCGTAGAATAAGCTTCGTTCTTTTTCTCTCACTATTTTAATGACCAAGTGAACATATCATTTGAAAGTGTTCCACGTAATGATGAAGGCGATGAACAAGAGTCCTCTCAAAAAATGTTATCTATTTTTAGACAACATGGTCGACCTTTTGGAAAATGTGTAGAAGTATGGTTAGACGATAGAGATCTTCATGTAGACACACTTATATTCTTCTTAATTGTGTTGAGGTTGCACCATTTGTTAGGTAATATGAAATAATAATTTTTGATTTATTCATTTCAATAATGCATGCGCATGTAGAATTTAATGCAATATTTTATTCATATATGCACTATTTATGAAAGTGAACATCCACACGGAGATCTCAATAAAGAATTTTCTGATTGGTTTTCAAAGTACGTTTATGAACCGAGAAATAGTGTGGTCGACGAAGGATTGAACATCTTGCTTTTTGACAAAA
Organism: Allium fistulosum; assembly: GCA_030737815.1. Classification (NCBI taxonomy): domain Eukaryota; kingdom Viridiplantae; phylum Streptophyta; class Magnoliopsida; order Asparagales; family Amaryllidaceae; genus Allium; species Allium fistulosum. Next base: position 815,807,708 of record CM060901.1, on the reverse strand, counting down.
AAGAAATGTCAAGACATATCCAATATATTTCGTCAATGGATATAAATTTAACACCAAAGAATATGGTGCAGAAAAATTAACTAATAATACAAGTGTATTTGTTAAAGGTAGCGATGATCCAGAAAACCACATAAATGATTTTTATGGCGTTTTAACTCAAATTTTGCAAATGACATATTTCTCACGACCCGCGGAGGATGTGTTTCTGTTTATGTGCAATTGGTTCAACAATGTTTCAGGTTCTGGAATTAATGTGCAGAAGGATTATGATCTTATTGAAATAAAGCACACATCACATTATCACAAGTATGATCCTTTTGTACTAACCAAATAAGCATTGCAAGTTTATTACGCTCCTTATCCGACTCTAAAAAGAGATAAAGCAGATTGGTCAGCAGTTTTTAAAATAAAGGCAAGATTTACGTTTGATGGGAAGAATATTTCAAATGAACAAGCTTATCAGGCAGATCTTGAGCAAAGCAACGAAATAATAATAATAGATGATTGTAGTGATTTTGGACCTTTGAACGATGAATCAAAGGTTTTGGTAAAAGCATTCGAGAGTAAGGAGGAAAATAACGTAGAATATGATACCAAATCTGAATCAGAAGATGATGAGGATTGATATAAATATTATGTTGAATTCTTATGTATTATGCAATTTATGTAATTGATGAGATTTATTTTGCAAGTTATGTAATTTATGTCATTTATGAAACCGGATCTGCTTATTGCCATTTAGATCATTTATGTCGTTACCATTTCTGTCATTTATTTATCAATTTATGTTAAAAATGCAATGTATTCTGCTTATCGTCGGAATATGAGACCTAATCTTAATCAGGTATATTTTGCACTTTATGTACTTTATCTCATTTATGTCATTTAACTATAAAATATATTTTATTATTATGTTATTATTCTCTTTTAAAATGATGTGTCTGTGACAAGTATCATGTCGTCCAAAAGGAGGAGTTCTTCACATTCTTCAAGAGGCGATGGCAGCGGTCCAACGCAGCCGCCACAGCATCCCGTTGTGTATCTGGTACCTAGAGCGGAAGGGTAAGTATTAAAATTTTTTCAGCATCCTAAATATTTTGTGTACGATATAATAATATGTATCATATTTAACAAAGGGGGTTTGATCTATAGCCGTTAGATGTAGTTCTATCAGTTTCGAGAGATTTCGTACAAGAGTAGGATGACGACTTGTTGGCCCTAGTAGGATAATATCCCTTCCCACATCTTGGACTGTATATGGTAGGATTTCTTTGTAAGTATAATCTTCTGTTTTCCATTCTAAATTTTTTGTCGCTTATTTATTGTTCACCTTTTATTGTTTAATTATTTGTCGCTTGTTTAACATGAAATGCAGGACGCAGTCGACGTACAATCAGATGACCTACAGCCGGTACACCAATACTGGATGTAGAAGATGAGGAAGAATTACCGGTATTCTATGTCGGCTATGAAGCATAAAGGGTAGAAGCCGAACTGCATGGGAGCGAGTGTGTGGGAAGGGTGGCTGGCACATTGGGATAGTGACGAAGCGAAGATAAGTGTACTAAACTTTTATTAATTATTTGATTGATACGTAAATATCAAAAAATATTTGGTTAGTAAATAATGTATTGTTTATTTAAATGTACAAGCAGAGTCGGAAAGAAACTCTGCAAATAGAAACAAAAATCCTGTCACTCATCGAGGAAGGTCCAATTCATTCCAACAATATCGCCATGAGTTGGTAAATTTATTAAATGTGAATTGTAAATAGTTATTGTGCTGTATAATTTTAAATATACAATAATATTACATAATAATCAATTTCAGGAAGCTGAGGCGCAGGGTCCCTTATTGTACATGGATGTATTTACCCGTACTCATGCCGTGGAGCATGTAAATCCAAACAGGACAGTTTCATATACATGGCATGACGATAAATCGAGAAAGAGCCAGGTAAGCATATTTTAATTTATATACTATTGGTAACTGTTTTAATTATTAAAGTATAATAATCAATACAGTTGCAACTGTACGCAATAATTGCAGACATTTCTGCAATTATATGGTATAATTGCAGACATGTCTGCAACTATATGCAATTATACCATATAATTGCAGAAATGTCTGCAATTATATGCAATAGTTATAGACACTTCTGCAACTATATGCAATAATTGCAGACATGTCTACTATTATACCATATAATTGCAGATATATCTACAATTATACAATAGTTGCAGATTTGAAGAAAAATCGAAAATGTTTAAAATTTGCAGAATTGTCTGCAAATATATGGAATAATTGCACATTTACTACAAATATGATTTTTTGGTATCAACAATGGATCTCATTTTAAAGATCATAATTTTTTATTTTTTGATGAAAACGGTATGCTAATCCGATGTTTCTACAGAAAGTTATATGCGTTTGAAATGTTAAAAACGTAAAGGGTATTTGGGTCTTTGTGCGCGCGTGAATTTGAAAACAAAGACCAGAAACTTATTAAAAAACGAAAGGTTGTTTTATGTATTTTCAAACCTTACCGGGGATGTATGCCAAACGCACCCTTTAAAAAAAATATTTTTAACGAAAATTAACATTATAATAAAATTTCACACAATTTTAAATTTTATTTCCACTTTCCACCTTTTTAGGATGCAACTCAAAATAAAGTTAATAGATTTAAATATTTCAATAACGTATGATGAATTCATCCTAGATGAATGTTTTGATATTTGTGGCAAAGTTTTAAATGCATAAATTATAATTATTCTTTAAATATTGTATTTTTTAATCGCTATCTCAATTGATATTCGAATCAAAATAATATATAATGTTTATCAAATAAGATTTGTCAAACATGTGATATCGAATTCAAAACTCATCTTAATATAAACATAATAAAATAACAATACTAATTTTAAATCGAGAAAATAATATAATCTACTAATATCATTTATTTGTTCAATAGTATTAAATTCGAAACATAATACATGACTTATTTATTTTATGAAAATAACAAAATTTACTTTTGATTCAAATGTAAAAGTCGAATTAATCACCTAATAAAAATTATATGTTGAAACGAATTATTTTAATTATTTGTTAGTACATTTATCTACCAAATTAAAGCATATAGAATTTGTAAGATCTAAATCCGTTGGTGGGATGACGAGCAAAAGTTTTTGCTAAGTAACAAAAATAAAGACGCAACGGGTGATGTTGCTCAGGTGTAAAAAAAATAGAAAATTATTTGCTGTCGGCAACCAATAAAACACTACCAAGTGTACAGATCAAAACCATCGCTTTTACCACCCTTTAGGATATCCGTCCATTCAGTTTTCTGGATCTATAAAGAAGATGCTTTGCCCCATTTTCCCCACATCCTGCCTCTCTTCTATCTCTCCCTCTCGTATTTCTCTGTTTGCCTCCTCTATTTTTCCATTTTAAATATTTAGTTGACAAATAGTTTTTTTTATAACTTTTTTGTCTAGTTTCCAGGATGAATAGTTTGTTTGGCAATCCAGAGTTAAATTGGTTTGGCAGATTACAGTTCTTTCACCGCAAATAATCTCTGATTCTAGCTTGATAAATCATAGATATGTTGTAGTTCGATCTATTGATTATATTATTCCGTGAATTCATCTAAAATATTCCATGTAAATATGAAGCGCTTTTCAGGCAATAATGGAAGAAACCTCGTCCTGGAAGGAGCCAATGGTATGTATGATGTACTAGACCTTTGCCTTGTTGGGCGCGCTCACATGGCAGGTCATGATTAATAAAAGTAGTTTTTGCCGTGTTTTAGGAGGAAAACAGGAGGAAAGCGCATGGGGATAGAACCCAGGTTTTCCTCCCTTATTATTGCTTTCCACTTTATTTATTCTGTGTTTCTTAGCTTAAGTATCGTCATCCACGGCTTCCAATTCCACAGACGCTCCTCAGTCTCTAATGCTAAACAAAGGCACGCCGTCGTTTATAATAATTTTGTTCCAGTCTTTTATTGTTTACAAAATAGATTTGTGAATTACAAATACTAAAATTAGACAATTGGACAATTGTGGAGAGTAATGCTTTCCAACATGTTCAAATTTATGTTTGATCCAATTTATGCATTTCGATTTGAAGCTTCAGGACATACAAACTTATTGTCATAGAAGACGTTGCTAAATATAATTTCGTTGCAACATTAAGTTCATGGAATCATTTGTTATACCGCTCAAATGTATGAGAAATTGCAGTGGTAAAGGAAGTATTTTATTATATATTAAGAAGCCGTATTTGTTTCTGCAATAGTGTCGTACTCGATCTTGCGATGATTAGAATCACCAACAAATGTGGCATCAAAATGTACTAACTAATTAGATCATAGAATTTTCTCATTCTAGCACCTGATATTTATTTATACTCTCAAACATGCAATAATTGATCCGTGAAAACGAATGACCATATTGCAGGCAGCTTACCAATATTATATACGATATAACTGTAATTAAAAATTCTATGAACTGTTTAGTCTGTTAGCAGATAAGGTTTATGTTCTAATTCATGTTTCTGTCAATTCTTGTTCTAATCAAGTTCCTAGTTTTTAAATTTCATGTAATGCATGTTTGTATTTTCAGTCAGGGATGTGTACAAATGGCATATATATTCATCTAGCTTTTATGCTATTTTTATTCATGTACATGAAATGTGTAAAGATATGTGAATATTGTTATGTTTCCTACTGTCATCTTCTTATAGAAGAAAACTGAAGATACTTATGGGATCAACAATTGTTGCTGGGTGATGGTTGTGGGTAATGTTTATTATGCATTGAAAGTTTAATAATTGAAAGGGAAGACTAACATAACCAGAACTATTCTTTTATTTTCACAATTGAAGTTCTATGTAGATGGTAGTCCCGTTATTACTTCGGATCATTTGTGGCTTCAGTCTTTGCTGCTTGTCATTCTCCATTGATTTTTTTTACAAATACAGATCGTAGAATTGGGGAGGATTGGCGTAATTCATGATTATGTGCAGTTTACTAGCTTGCAGTTGTAGTTGCAGTTGATGCTCGTTATTTAATTCTGAATTTGAAATTATAAAGTCTACACTATATAATTACTGTTGCTATACAATAACTAATGTTCTAAGCTCTAAATATTTTCATATATCCACGTTTTGGATTATTTTTAGTTAAATTGCATTACATGGAGATTGCTTAGTATATTATTATTATTGTTCACTACTAACCCCCTTTGTAAGCCTAACAATAATAATAATGTTCTGGTCCACTTAATGTCTCTTTTAGGCTTATAAAGTCGATTAGCATATTATTATTATTGTTCCCTCAGGTGTCAAGGCTTATAAGGGGGGAGTGTATTATTATTAAAATGATTTAGGGTCCGCAAGCTAATTGAATATCAATGATAAAACTGAATTTTGGCTGGTGAAACAAGCAGTTGCTCATACGCAATTGTAACGTAAACCTGGTGAAACAAGCAGTTGCTCATATGCAATTGTAACCTGGTGAAATAAGTAGTTGCTCATATGCAATTGTAACGTAAACCTCTAATTATAGTTGTATCTTTGTACATTAAATGTTGACGATTTTGGTCTTTCCTATGGCAACCGTTTTTAAGTGCGTGCGCATTTGTGGTATTCCTGTGATGTCGTGAATAAGATTTGATAACAAAATACTTTCTCCGGTGGACAACGGTCATTGAAATTTAGTGTGTGATCTCCATGAATGGTAGGGAGAAGAGAAATCAACGACTGTTGACGACTAACGTTGGGGACGCGTTCGATGTTGACGTATCTTCCCCTAACGTTCCCACAACGGTGTTAGAGACGGGATTAATAACGACGAGGGCGTTTCAATTGATAACGGGGCAAAAATGGCTTTGAACAGCCTTTTAGTCTGCTGGTTCCTTTGATTTCAATATGAAGTTGGTCATTGTTCAAATAATTTTGTTTATATAGTTGGTTAATGATCAAAATTAGTAGCCTCATTAATGCCTATTCCATGGTCAATGAGTGCTTTGAGCTTTAATTGATACGGGAGTACATGATATCAAAGATATTCTTGTATTCTCTTATGATATTGAGGTTGGTGGTTCGAGCCGTCATAGTCCAACTAATTGTTGTATATGCATCAACTAATTGTTTTATATGCATCAGAAATCACAATTCTCCAGTTCACTGGCTCTCATGATCTCAAAATATTTGTTATGGAGAAATTAATTAAATTTTTAATGCTTTGAATCTTGCTTGTTTCATTTTGCTTCATTTTGATTAAGTGACCCATCTCAAAATTTTATTTTCTATTCAAAATTTGGAACTTTTATTTGTATGTAAGTTTAGTAAGCAAATCTTAATTAGTGTTTTTACGTTAAAGAATATAGTTTAAGATGTATGAAAGTGGAGAATGGAAAACGAGGCATGTAAAATTGAAAATGATCCTTTTTTCTTTTGGGTTTGTTTTAAGTTTCAAAAATATCAAAAACTAACTCTCTTTGTCTTATTTCCTTTTATGTCAATTTCTCGGATTTTTCAGCCTTTGTGGAACACCTTGTTTTAACTAAATTCAACCTACATTTTAGACATTAGTAAATTTGAAGTTTAAATATGGAAATTCGAATTTGGAAATGTTCCGTGTCGACTTTCGATGGACAAAAAGGCGGGTCGTTGTACGTGATTGATGTATTTATATATCTAAATGAATTTTATCCTATTATTATTCGTATGAACGTGGTATAAACATCGAGTTATTCTTAATTTTACGACTCATTTGTTAAAATCAACGAATAATGGTTTATTAAATTATTAAAATAGTTTTAAGATCATGTGATTAATTCAAATATATGGAGTTAAATGTAAAATATGAGAAGGAAACCGAGGGTGATTTTGTAAATGGTTATACAAATTTTAAAATGAAGTTATTTGAAATAAGAAAACAAAATTTTGTAATGCACTATATGATGAATTCACCTAGTTAAATGAATTATAAATTGACTTTGTTATTCTTGTTTATGTATGTACTTATATGCGATTTATGTATCTTAATTTAGTGAAAAAGTAATTTGACTATTTTTCTTAATATAAGTATGGTTTTTCTTAATATGAGTATGGCGTACATATCATTATTTTCATAATTTGTTAGACGAACAAATAAAATTTTATTGTATTTATCTAATTAGTTTAAATTTAATATCGCATAATTAATTTAAATATATGGACTGAAACATAAACTATTAACTGAAAAGGGAGGTGGATAACCATTTAATTTTAAATTAGGTATTTGAAGTTAAATGTAGAATTTTATAATGCAATGTATGATAAATTTATTAAGATAAATGAATTACAAATTAAATTTGTATTATTTTTTTATGTGTTTATGCATTGTAATCGAATAAAAAAAATTTAGTTTTACTATTTTGGTTGGTACAATAACGATATACAGATTCAAATGCCATTTGTTAGTATTTCTTAGAAACATTAATAAATATTAGCTAATTAAATTTATTTAAATATTTGAAATTCTTGTTTATGTAATTAACGTAAATATATGGACATGAATGTAAAATGTTTGAATGCAATTGATGAATTATTTGTAAATTATTTTATAAAATTTTAAATACACATACCATAATGTAAAATGATAGGAGAGATTTAGTAAAATAAGCGTACATAGAAAAATTAAAAGAGTTAAAAATAAATATTAAAAGAGAATTAAGGAGAAAGAGAAAAGTCCTATCTATCTATTAAATAATAGTAAAACAGAAGAAATTTAAGCACTCTCGTTAATTCTAGAAGTTGTCTCTATTCTTCTTAATTCTCTCTAAGTGGATATTTTATTTTCAAAATCCTATAATATACCACTTTACAATTATTCTACTAAACTTTTTACACTATTTTTGCCCACGTTTAAAAGAATCTATAATTATTTACATATATTTCACGTTTCTCTCCCAAAATTTTACATTATAATCTACACGTTTAAATTAATTATATAATCCAAAATATAAACTAATTGATAAACATAGCCAAATAAAATTTATTAATAAATCCTAAAAAATTAAATTCTCAATATGTATACTACATGCGCACCAACAAATTGGTTAAAAAAAATTAATTTAGATGTAAATATTTATAAATCACATAACTTAAACTATATACATTAATGATAACAACAAATTTATTTTATAATTTATTTACTAAATGAATTTATCATTATTGCACAATAGAATTCTATTAACTTCAAATACCTTAAATCTATTTTTTTTTTACAATTACATAAAACTCTTCTCAATTATCTTCTAATATTTTACATTTAAGTCCATATATTTAACTAATTGTACAATCCTAAGTTTAAGCTATATAAATAACTATGATTAATAATATTTATTAATTCGTGTAATAAACCCTAAAAATACATGGATTTCAATATATACAATATTCATATGTATGAGAAAAATACTAAAATTATTTTTTCTTTATTCAGATATATGAAGATATATAAATCACATAATATAAAACATATACAAATAATAACTATTTTAATTTCTAATTCATTTATCTTAATAAAATTATCGACATTACATAACATAATTTCATTTTTAACAACCTTTAAAAGATAAAGTTATGTTTTACAACATTACGATGTAAACACATAGATTACACAGATAGAAATTAGACTATACAAACATTCTCACTTTCAACGTGTTACCAAACATACCAACTAATAACTCATCTAAATGCTACAAAATATTATTTTACAATTATCAAAGTTGTAAGCATGACCCTTCTAAAAGAACATGAAGTCTGTCTATGGTGAACTATAAGGATAACATTATTTTAAAATAAAAGTTAATAATAAATAAAAGTTCAAATGAATTTCACATGTAGATAAGCTAACCGTATAATCTATGCTCTTCTCAATAACAAATTTGTACAAAGCTTTTCTCAATTTTAACCTTTTTTACATTTAACTCATTATATTTAATTAGCTATGTTGATAATTAATTCAAATTATCTAAATAAATTCAATATTTAATGTTCATTAATCCATTTATAATTCTTTTAAAAAAGATGGCAACTCAACATATATACAACAATCATATTAACAAAATGGTAATTTACTTATTCAGTCGTACATATAAAAAATATATAGCACATAACATAAATTATTTACATATACAGTATTGAAAAATTTAATTTATAATTTTTTTGAGTTAGTACATTAATTTTTATAGAGATATATAGTTAGTGAGCATTGAACCCTCACCTTTATTTTTGAGCATCGGAAGTCATTTTAGTTTATGATGATTAATAAATATCATAATAAGTTTATCATATATTGCATAATAAAATTTATTTTTAACAACAATTAGATATAAATACTACTCATTTTTTAACAGTATTACCTTGTGCAACGCACAAAGGCTAGTAATTAACGAGAGAGTTAGAAGTTCCTACCTATTTGATAGATAAAGAAGAAGCTTTGCCCTACCTTTCCCACATTCTGCCTTTCTTTTATCTCCCTCTTGTGTTTCTTTCTTTGCCTCCTCTCTTCTTTCATTTTTTATATATTTAGTTGACAGATTGTTTTTTTGTTTTTTTGTCCGGTATCTAGGATGAATAATTTGCTTGTTAATCCAGAATTAAATTTCTTAGGCGGCGTTCATTTGGCAGATTTCGGTTCTTTCATTGCAAATGATCTCTAGTTCTGGCTTGATAAGTCGTAGATCTATCGTAGTTTGATCTACTGATTATATTATTATGTGAATTCTTCTGAAATATGCTATGTAAACAGGACAGAGTTTTTTCGGCAATAATGGAAGAAATCTCGTCCCAGAAGGATCCTACGGTATGTGCTATGTACTGCAGACCTGTAACGACCCAGAATTTTGAACAAATTAAATTGAAAATATTTAATTAATTTTAAATATTTTAATGATGATTTAATTTGAATCCCGAATATAATTCAGAATTTGGCGATTAAATTTTATAATTTAATCTATTGAAACTGGATAAAAATTTAAATCTTCAATTTAAAGCTAAAGAAAAATATTTCAAAACGCTTGTGGGATTTATATTGATAACACTGAAGATAACAGCAGCTTCAGAATTGAAATTTAAACTATTTTGCTCAGTTTTGAATTTAATTGTTTGAATCGATATTTAAAATAGTCATTTTTCAAACAGTCTCGGAATTCGACGAAACCAGTTCCATTGGGTCCGTAATATTGAATTATTACCGGATTTCAAATTTCGTAATGATTGGGGCTGTTATGTGAGCACACGATAGATAAACGCGTTGAAATTAATTCGAATTTAAATTTAAAAGTTGGTCAAATCTCAGCACATAGTCTTCCCCATGTCACGCCTTCAAACACGCCGAGAATCACGAAATAATCGTGCCAACCATCCTCTTCAGTTTCAATATCAAACGAGGCAATCTTCATTCGAAATCAAAAAAATAAAATAAAATGGCAGAACGAAAATTTTCGTTCAAATTTATAATGGCCATCTCGTTCCCCCCTTTTCCAAAACCTTATTCACGAAATTGAACAAAATCATCTCGTTCCAAAAACAATTTAAAACAATGGCCGAAGCCTCGATCCCATCTCAAAATCAAATCGCGTTCGAAATCGCGACCAGGGGAGGAGCAGCGCGCGAGGTATGCTGGAGATGAATCAGGGCGGAGCACGAGTTCGTGGTCGCGACGTGGAGTTACGGCGAGGCGCGTGATGATGTTCGAGGGCTAGGGTTCCTCGCGCGCGCGATGGTGGTAGCAGGAAGGTGGTACGCGAGGCAGCGGCGTGGTGGCGTTTGATTTCGCGATGGAGATTGTAGTGATATGGATACGGGGTCGCGAACGCAGGCGAAGTCCAGAGGGAGGCACGCTCGTTCACGCGAAGTTCGATGGACGGCAACATCGAACAGTGAGGTATTTCTGCAGTTATCAATTCATCCTTCATCTTTCAATTTAAATATATTTGCATATATGAGGAGAAAGAAATTTTATAACTAGAATTTACAAATACATTACAGTAAAAGGGATTTTAAAATGTTAAGTGGTTATATAAAGTAAAAATCAAAACCAATATAGTTAGTTTTTATGTATACGCAAGGAAAAATATAATTTTTACAGTAAAAAGAAAAGCAAAGGTTTGCTGTTTGTTTATTTCAGAAAGAAAAAGTATAAATGTATTGTTCGATTGATTTATCTAAAACTATTTAAATTACTAGAGAAAAATTTATATGAAGGGGATTTATTTCTAAATATAACATTTTAAGTAAAATTTATTTATTAAAAAGAATTTTGTTTAGAAATTAAAAGTATTGGTTTAAAATAAAATTCGTTGGATAATTAAGATTGCAAAGTGAAAATTTGTTATTCGATCTGTTCGAATATTAATAAATTTATAAATTATTTGTACAAGGTTTAAAAATGGAAGAAAACAAACTGAGATGGAAATGGATGGCAAATTAAAAAGCAAAGGTGAGATTTTCTCACTCAAATTGAATGTGGAATTTTTGCAGTTATTGATTGCTATTTGGATGTGATATTAGATATAGTAGGATATATCTATTATATATATAGCAATATATACATATTGGCATATGTATATATTGGATTGATTGATTTCCCGCCTCGTATAGCGGATGAGACCCTATTGCGCCGTTAGTAAGCGGATTATTTTTATAAAACCCATATACCGCGATATTCCACCTCGAAGTGGAATTGGTATTGTGCTAACATCTGTGGATGCAGGGAAACAGGTTGGAGGGATCCAACTGGATTCCTCACCAGTATTTATTTATATACAGATATTGATGTATATTCTGTTATCATATGTTGATATATGATGTTTGATGTTGTGATTGACAAATTGGTGCTGTTGCATCATCAGATTCATTTTTGAAATTTAAAAATAACGACTTTTACTTTAAAAGGATTTTTAAAGTGATTTTTGAAAATAGACGTTTTATTGAATTTTTGAATTGATTTATTTCAAATAAATAAGCGTCTAAAATTTTAAAGTTATAAAAGTTAAGATTTTTGGTGAAATTTAACCAAAGTGTGATGTTTGAAATAAATAGTTGATTTATTTATAAAATGGTTTAAGTTGGGATTTTTGAAACACTATAAACGATTTGTATAAAAAGATTTATAAAAAATGATATTTATAAATCAAAATATTGGAATTATAAAACGAGTTTTTATAAGTGTAAAAAATGAAATATTTATGGAATTCGTAAGTAAATGAAATTTATAGATTATAAATTGTGAAGTTATAAAATGGATGAAAATGTCGAATAGGAGATTTATAAGAAATTAACTTATAAATTGGATTTTTGCCTTTAAATGGAATATTGATCGAATTTGTCAATAAAGGAGATTTATTAAATCAAAGTTGTTATGAAATATAAAAAGGTGAATTTATAAACGTTGTTTTATAAATTCGAAAATCAATCAAATTTGATGAATTGAATATAGAAGGTTATTAAGGGAATTTTTTTTCCACGATTTTGGATAGTGGATAAATTCTTGAAATAAATGTGTAGAAAAGATTGAAATGTGGTTAGTGAAGTATATTCACGATTTTGGACAGTGAATATATTTTTAAGTAAAATGGATATGGTTTTGGAAAAGTGATATTTGAAATGAAGTTAATTGTTTTAAAGATGTTTTCAAATATATTGAATATCGAAATCATAGATTTCAACATTCATTGTTGAAATAGACGTTTTCGAGGAATAAGGAAATGATGGACTATAACACTTTTGTTATAGTAAATGATTTCCGAAAGGAAATGTTTTTATATAGTATTGGGATTTATATATCTATCTAAATTTCGAATCCCTATACTAGTGATTTTGAGTCGTCGTAACGATGTTTTACGTAATATTCGTTTTGACTCAAATAAATGTTATAGAAAATGGTCTCCTTAAAAGAATGAAATATATACTTAATTTGATTTAAGTATATCGAATATTTTCCAAGTGTTGAAAATAAATGGATTTGTGAATTGCTGACTTATTTTTAAATAAGTATGGAAATGTTTTCCAAAATGAAATGAAATGTTTTTGAGGTTTATCTCAGTAAAGATAAATTGAAAGTGAATATTGAAATCGATTTGAAAATCGTATATCAGTAGATATTTTGAAATGTAAATTCACTATGGAATTTATAAAGGAAAGGGAAACTGTTTAGAAAAATAAATGTTGATTTATTTTTGAAGTGTGGAAATTTTATATCTAGTAAAGATATTTTTGAAGATGAAATAATTTGGAAAATTATTTGGAATCTGATGATGTTGCGCATCTTTATTGATAGTTAAATAACCGACTATCAATAATTACCTTGAATATGGTATTCGTTGTGATTGGATGAATTTGAATGCCACACTTATTTTTAAATAATCGCTCACTATTCGGGTTAGCCGGGAAAGGACCATGGGGTCGTATAACCCATTCCGAATATGCGATACGTCGTTATGAATTGCATTCGAAGACCGGTGTTGAAGACCGGATATTTTTGAAAACAGAAGGATTACCGTCGAGTTACTCTACATCGGCTGATCTCCGGTTTAGAGGTTTTATCACCCTTAGTGACGGGAAGTCCTGACGTGATTGAAAATTATCCGGAATTGCAAAGGCTTCGTGAGAAGTGCCTTCGGTTCTGTTCGATGCCAGAACAAACTTGTATGGATTGTGTGTCTGACGTTACAATTTGAGATATAAAGCTGATTTCTTTCAAATACATTTCTGTTGGTGGCGGAGAATTTATTCTCTTAGCTTAACACCCTTCTCTGAGACGTACGAGCTCAGAGGTTATGTAGTTGAAATTTATCAGCGATATACTCCCAATTTGGTAACGTGGCATACTGAGTGTTGCTGTGAAATGATCAGTGTTTGATCATTTGTGATATGATCATTTGTTTGATCTTATATCTTTGTGATCATAGGTTGATCATTTTGTTTGACCCGAAGCATGGCTTTGTAGAAAGCGTAGCTTTGTGGACGAGACTTCGTCGAGCCTCACACTCCGGAAATGGTCAAAACAGGAAGAATGCGGCAAGGTTCTAGGGAGTAGCGCCCCTTAGTGTATGTCATTCCTTCTGGATAAAGGTGGTATCATGGTATGGAGCCCAGATACTTAACCTCTGTGGTTGCTGCAAATTTATTACTTTGTGGTTGTTGCGAATCGGGGATCCTCGGGAAGATCGGTGACGATCGGGGGATGGCATATGCGTGTCAGTAGTTACCTATTTTTGCAGAGGTAACCCGGCCTTGTGTTGGCAGAGATCCAGTTAGGTTCTCGGGTCGTCTATTCCAGGGACGTACCCATCGTGGATAGGAAGTTCCTTAGCCTGACCATTTGTTGGAAATCCAAAGAAACAATACGATCTTGTATGGTTTTAGTTGTAGAACCTATCATTCACTTATGGTGGTCACCACTGTTTGGATGGTAGCTATAGTAGGCATAAGTGCGGAATGCCTATGCTGGCTAAGATTAATATTATACTTTCGAAATGTTTTTTACACTGTGCACTAATAATAATATCAAAAATGATTTGATTTTGCGTATCAAGCATCTTTGACTATCATAAGGAGAAATCTCCTCCGATTCTGCGTTTGCATTGTGTGTGTGTGCGGGAGGCCTTATGGTAGTCTCATTTTCCAAAAAGCATTGCGAATTGACTTTAAAAATTTTCTGTTGTTTATTTTAAAGATAAACTGTTTTACGATCTCACACCAGTCACCATGACTGACTCGGAGTTTATTGTTTCCCTTCTAAACTCTGGGTGCCCACCAATTTCCACACGGGCAGTCTAGAGTTAGATTATCAGGATACTCTGGATATTCTGGAGCTTTGGAAGCAAGCTGGATGGCGAGACGTAGTATTTGTATCTGACATTATTTATTCCGCTGTGTATTCTGTATGAGGACAAGTTATATAACTGTCCATTGTTGTATATGACTCTGATTGGTGTATGTATAAACTGATATAGTTCTTTGTTTTAAAAGAGTGTTATCTATTATATATTGTTCCGCTGCGAATGTGAGATTCTGATATTGTTTCTGCTTCTGATGTTGTTCTGTTGTTCTTCTCTATTTTGTTCTTCTCTTCTTCTTTCTTCTTCCTTCTTCTTCTGTGTCTCTTCTTCTTCGAAAACTTCTCTTCTTCTTCTATCTTTTTCTTCTTTTTAAAACCATAACTTTTCGGGTTTCCGGCATTCGATGGCTCGGCGGTCGATAAAGTGAGTATCGATGTCGAATTTTCGAAAGTCGAAAATTCGGGGATGTTACATTTGGTATCAGAGCATATGGTTAAGCGACAACCCTGCTCTGTTGGGTGTTACTCATTAGAGATAGAGTCAGTAGTACTCTAGAATGAGTTGAGTGTAATAATAGATATGAGCGCGTATTTGTTATTTGAATATAAAATTGTTTTGTATTGTGTTGACTTATCGGTTGATTGTTTATAGATTCTGGTCGGTGCAGTCTAGCTAACTGTATTGATAGGAGTTTCTAAACTCTAAACAAGATAAACCGACATAGTATTGTTTTAAATAGGGTAAATGAAATAATTTTACCCAAAACTATTTTGTATAGAAAAGAAATGATTTTCTATGAATTATCATAGTATATGGATGTTTGGTTGTTAGGAAAGTGATAATATTGAATTATTATCATTATTATATGATATTGAATAAGAAATTAAAGTAATAACCAAAGATTGGAGATAAATCCATTTAACAAATGGAAATTATAAATGTGAATTGAAATATAAGGAAATGAATTCATATAAGAATAAAATTGTGGATATGAATTGTAAATGTGATTTATAAATGAAATTAAAGAATGTAAATTATAAATGTGAATTGTAATTTAAAACGGAATTCCAGAGAAGTTTTTGGAAATGTTTTTGAAAGGAATTTGTAAATTTTGGAGATTTGGAAAGTTTAAATCCTTTTTGGAGTTGAAAATGAATTTCAAAGGTTTTGAAAAATGTTTTGAAGAAATGAAAAGCTCTAAACTCTTTTAGGTCGCTGGAAAATAATCCTGATGATGATGGCCACATCATTAGAATTCATTTTCGGGTTTTCAAAAGAGGAATTGCTGCCAAATTATTTTTAATGGAAGTTGTTTGAAAATTTGGGTTTTGTTTTAGAAATTCAAAGAATGATTTGAATTGTTTTCAAAATGGCTTTGAAATGTTGGTAAACCCTGGAATGCTATATAAAGATATTTATGAAATATTACTAAGTTGATAACTTATACCATTTGAATTTTGATAAAATAAATTTAACTTAAAGGATGAAGTTAAATTAATGTAGTACAAGTGAATCAATTTAATGAAAGTGAAATTGAAAGTTGAGATTCATTTCAAATTTGTAAGCAATAGAATGGAATTGAATAATTATAAATGAAAGATGAATTAAAATTCATATGGAATTTGAAATCCAGTTTAATATAAGTGGTTATAAACCAAAAATAGTGAATTGAAAATAAAATTTTGGGAATGAAAAAAATGAAGATAAAACTGGAATTGAAACTGAATGTTGAAAACAAATTTGAATAAGTGAATTGGAATTTGTAATGAATTAGTAACTGGAACTAATCTAAAATATTGGCAGTTGAATGAACAATAATTGATAAATTCAATATTCAGAAGTTAAATAGAATCCAAATTAAATTGAAAGTGTAAATTGAATTCGAATAGAAATTGAAATGTAAAATTGAATGAAAATAGATATGTAACTTCAATAGTGAAGTAAAAATGTATAAGAAGTTTATATTGGAAATTTTGTAATTAAATTTGCAAAATGGTTTGAATATTGTAACTAGATATTATGGCTAGTAGGATATACAGGTATAAAGGAATTGGAATTTAATTTCGAAGATAAATTTGAATTGCTCGAAAAAGGTACGTATTTGAATTTCAATATGAGATTTGATGATTTCTTGTCTAGCCGCTTGGCTTTTTCTTTTTCTTTTTGAAATCTGAGAGTCTGTAGGGACGTTTTGTAGTCGTACCGTATTAGCCGCGCAAAGGAGACGCTGGCGAAATTTTTCGGAAATTTAGGGTGTTAGAAAATTTTTGAGAAATTTTGAAAGTTTAAAATTTGAATTAAAACTTGAATTTGAATTGAGAAGTTAAACAATGTTGTTGAAACTTATAATTGAAGTTAGAAAGATAGTTGGAATGATAACGAATCTTTAGTAGGAAGATTTGTTTTGATAAATTGATAAAACTATTGAATGATGAAAGATAGTAGACGAGTTAAGGACCTTTTTTCCTAACTTGTAATTTCGAGGACGAAATTCTTTTAAGGAGGGAAGTTTGTAACGACCCAGAATTTTGAACAAATTTAATTGAAAATATTTAATTAATTTTAAATATTTGAATGATGATTTAATTTGAATCCCGAATATAATTCAGAATTTGGCGATTAAATTTTATAATTTAATCTATTGAAACTGGATAAAAATTTAAATCTTCAATTTAAAGCTAAAGAAAAATATTTCAAAACGCTTGTGGGATTTATATTGATAACACTGAAGATAACAGCAGCTTCAGAATTGAAATTTAAACTATTTTGCTCAGTTTTGAATTTAATTGTTTGAATCGATATTTAAAATAGTCATTTTTCAAACAGTCTCGGAATTCGACGAAACCAGTTCCATTGGGTCCGTAATATTGAATTATTACCGGATTTCAAATTTCGTATTGATTGGGGCTGTTATGTGAGCACACGATAGATAAACGCGTTGAAATTAATTCGAATTTAAATTTAAAAGTTGGTCAAATCTCAGCACATTGTCTTCCCCATGTCACGCCTTCAAACACGCCGAGAATCACGAAATAATTGTGCCAACCATCCTCTTCAGTTTCAATATCAAACGAGGCAATCTTCATTCGAAATCAAAAAAAAATGGCAGAACGAAAATTTTCTTTCAAATTTATAATGGCCATCTCGTTCCCCCCTTTTCCAAAACCTTATTCACGAAATTGAACAAAATCATCTCGTTCCAAAAACAATTTAAAACAATGGCCGAAGCCTCGATCCCATCTCAAAATCAAATCGCGTTCGAAATCGCGACCAGGGGAGGAGCAGCGCGCGAGGTATGCTGGAGATGAATCAGGGCGGAGCACGAGTTCGTGGTCGCGACGTGGAGTTACGGCGAGGCGCGTGATGATGTTCGAGGGCTAGGGTTCCTCGCGCGCGCGATGGTGGTAGCAGGAAGGTGGTATGCGAGGCAGCGGCGTGGTGGCGTTTGATTTCGCGATGGAGATTGTAGTGATATGGATACGGGGTCGCGAACGCAGGCGAAGTCCAGAGGGAGGCACGCTCGTTCACGCGAAGTTCGATGGACGGCAACATCGAATAGTGAGGTATTTCTGCAGTTATCAATTCATCCTTCATCTTTCAATTTAAATATATTTGCATATATGAGGAGAAAGAAATTTTATAACCAGAAATTACAAATACATTACAGTAAAAGGGATTTTAAAATGTTAAGTGGTTATATAAAGTAAAAATCAAAACCAATATAGTTTGTTTTTATGTATACGCAAGGAAAAATATAATTTTTACAGTAAAAAGAAAAGCAAAGGTTTGCTGTTTGTTTATTTCAGAAAGAAAAAGTATAAATGTATTGTTCGATTGATTTATCTAAAACTATTTAAATTACTAGAGAAAAATTTATATGAAGGGGATTTGTTTCTAAATATAACATTTTAAGTAAAATTTATTTATTAAAAAGAAATTTGTTTAGAAATTAAAAGTATTGGTTTAAAATAAAATTCGTTGGATAATTAAGATTGCAAAGTGAAAATTTGTTATTCGATCTGTTCGAATATTAATAAATTTATAAATTATTTGTACAAGGTTTAAAAATGGAAGAAAACAAACTGAGATGGAAATGGATGGCAAATTAAAAAGCAAAGGTGAGATTTTCTCACTCAAATTGAATGTGGAATTTTTGCAGTTATTGATTGCTATTTGGATGTGATATTAGATATAGTAGGATATATCTATTATATATATAGCAATATATACATATTGGCATATGTATATATTGGATTGATTGATTTCCCGCCTCGTATAGCGGATGAGACCCTATTGCGCCGTTAGTAAGCGGATTATTTTTATAAAACCCATATACCGCGATATTCCACCTCGAAGTGGAATTGGTATTGTGCTAACATCTGTGGATGCAGGGAAACAGGTTGGAGGGATCCAACTGGATTCCTCACCAGTATTTATTTATTTACAGATATTGATGTATATTCTGTTATCATATGTTGATATATGATGTTTGATGTTGTGATTGACAAATTGGTGTTGTTGCATCATCAGATTCATTTTTGAAATTTAAAAATAACGACTTTTACTTTAAAAGGATTTTTAAAGTGATTTTTGAAAATAGACGTTTTATTGAATTTTTGAATTGATTTATTTCAAATAAATAAGCGTCTAAAATTTTAAAGTTATAAAAGTTAAGATTTTTGGTGAAATTTAACCAAAGTGTGATGTTTGAAATAAATAGTTGATTTATTTATAAAATGGTTTAAGTTGGGATTTTTGAAAAACTATAAACGATTTGTATAAAAAGATTTATAAAAAATGATATTTATAAATCAAAATATTGGAATTATAAAACGAGTTTTTATAAGTGTAAAAAATGAAATATTTATGGAATTCGTAAGTAAATGAAATTTATAGATTATAAATTGTGAAGTTATAAAATGGATGAAAATGTCGAATAGGAGATTTATAAGAAATTAACTTATAAATTGGATTTTTGCTTTTAAATGGAATATTGATCGAATTTGTCAATAAAGGAGATTTATTAAATCAAAGTTGTTATGAAATATAAAAAGGTGAATTTATATACGTTGTTTTATAAATTCGAAAATCAATCAAATTTGATGAATTGAATATAGAAGGTTATTAAGGGAATTTTTTTTCCACGATTTTGGATAGTGGATAAATTCTTGAAATAAATGTGTAGAAAAGATTGAAATGTGGTTAGTGAAGTATATTCACGATTTTGGACAGTGAATATATTTTTAAGTAAAATGGATATGGTTTTGGAAAAGTGATATTTGAAATGAAGTTAATTGTTTTAAAGATGTTTTCAAATATATTGAATATCGAAATCATAGATTTCAACATTCATTGTTGAAATAGACGTTTTCGAGGAATAAGGAAATGATGGACTATAACACTGTTGTTATAGTAAATGATTTCCGAAAGGAAATGTTTTTATATAGTATTGGGATTTATATATCTATCTAAATTTTGAATCCCTATACTAGTGATTTTGAGTCGTCGTAACGATGTTTTACGTAACATTCGTTTTGACTCAAATAAATGTTATAGAAAATGGTTTCCTTAAAAGAATGAAATATATACTTAATTTGATTTAAGTATATCGAATATTTTCCAAGTGTTGAAAATAAATGGATTTGTGAATTGCTGACTTATTTTTAAATAAGTATGGAAATGTTTTCCAAAACGAAATGAAACGTTTTTGAGGTTTATCTCAGTAAAGATAAATTGAAAGTGAATATTGAAATCGATTTGAAAATTGTATATCAGTAGATATTTTGAAATGTAAATTCACTATGGAATTTATAAAGGAAAGGGAAACTGTTTAGAAAAATAAATGTTGATTTATTTTTGAAGTGTGGAAATTTTATATCTAGTAAAGATATTTTTGAAGATGAAATAATTTGGAAAATTATTTGGAATCTGATGATGTTGCGCATCTTTATTGATAGTTAAATAACCGACTATCAATAATTACCTTGAATATGGTATTCGTTGTGATTGGATGAATTTGAATGCCACACTTATTTTTAAATAATCGCTCACTATTCGGGTTAGCCGGGAAAGGACCATGGGGTCGTATAACCCATTCCGAATATGCGATACGTCGTTATGAATTGCATTCGAAGACCGGTGTTGAAGACCGGATATTTTTGAAAACGGAAGGATTACCGTCGAGTTACTCTACATCGGCTGATCTCCGGTTTAGAGGTTTTATCACCCTTAGTGACGGGAAGTCCTGACGTGATTGAAAATTATCCGGAATTGCAAAGGCTTCGTGAGAAGTGCCTTCGGTTCTGTTCGATCCCGGAACAGACTTGTATGGATTGTGTGTCTGACGTTACAATTTGAGATATAAAGCTGATTTCTTTCAAATACATTTCTGTTGGTGGCGGAGAATTTATTCTCTTAGCTTAACACCCTTCTCTGAGACGTACGAGCTCAGAGGTTATGTAGTTGAAATTTATCAGCGATATACTCCCAATTTGGTAACGTGGCATACTGAGTGTTGATGTGAAATGATCAGTGTTTGATCATTTGTGATATGATCATTTGTTTGATCTTATATCTTTGTGATCATAGGTTGATCATTTTGTTTGACCCGAAGCATGGCTTTGTAGAAAGCGTAGCTTTGTGGACGAGACTTCGTCGAGCCTCACACCCCGGAAATGGTCAAAACAGGAAGAATGCGGCAAGGTTCTAGGGAGTAGCACCCCTTAGTGTATGTCATTCCTTCTGGATAAAGGTGGTATCATGGTATGGAGCCCAGATACTTAACCTCTGTGGTTGCTGCAAATTTATTACTTTGTGGTTGTTGCGAATCGGGGATCCTCGGGAAGATCGGTGACGATCGAGGGATGGCATACGCGTGTCAGTAGTTACCTATTTTTGCAGAGGTAACCCGGCCTTGTGTTGGCAAAGATCCGGTTAGGTTCTCGTGTCGTCTATTCCAGGGACGTACCCATCGTGGATAGGAAGTTCCTTAGCCTGACCATTTGTTGGAAATCCGAAGAAACAATACGATCTTGTACGGTTTTAGTTGTAGAACCTATCATTCACTTATGGTGGTCACCACTGTTTGGATGGTAGCTATAGTAGGCATAAGTGCGGAATGCCTATGCTGGCTAAGATTAATATTATACTTTCGAAATGTTTTCTACACTATGCACTAATAATAATATCAAAAATGATTTGATTTTGCGTATCAAGCATCTTTGACTATCATAAGGAGAAATCTCCTCTGATTCTGCGTTTGCATTGTGTGTGTGTGCGGGAGGCCTTATGGTAGTCTCATTTTCCAAAAAGCATTGCGAATTGACTTTAAAAATTTTCTGTTGTTTATTTTAAAGATAAACTGTTTTACGATCTCACACCAGTCACCATGACTGACTCGGAGTTTATTGTTTCCCTTCTAAACTCTGGGTGCCCACCAATTTCCACACGGGCAGTCTAGAGTTAGATTATCAGGATACTCTGGATATTCTGGAGCTTTGGAAGCAAGCTGGATGGCGAGATGTAGTATTTGTATCTGACATTATTTATTCCGCTGTGTATTCTGTATGAGGACAAGTTATATAACTGTCCATTGTTGTATATGACTCTGATTGATGTATGTATAAACTGATATAGTTCTTTGTTTTAAAAGAGTGTTATCTATTATATATTGTTCCGCTGCGAATGTGAGATTCTGATATTGTTTCTGCTTCTGATGTTGTTCTGTTGTTCTTCTCTATTTTGTTCTTCTCTTCTTCTTTCTTCTTCCTTCTTCTTCTGTGTCTCTTCTTCTTCGAAAACTTCTCTTCTTCTTCTATCTTTTTCTTCTTTTTAAAACCATAACTTTTCAGGTTTCCGGCATTCGATGGCTCGGCGGTCGATAAAGTGAGTATCGATGTCGAATTTTCGAAAGTCGAAAATTCGGGGATGTTACAAGACCTTTGCCTTGTTGGCCGCACTCACTTAGCAGGTCATGATCAATAAAAGTAATTTTTGCTGTGTTTTTGGAAGAAATCGCATGGGGATAATACCCAGGGTTTCCTGCCTTATTATTGCATTCCACTTTATTTATTCTTTGTTTCTTAGCTTAATTGAATCTCTTAATATTATTTATCTTACAATAAGAAATTATTTTAAAAAAAAATTACTCGAAAATAACAAAAAATATTATTCTATATTTTGCACAATTAACTAAAATATTATAAATATTATTTTAAAACTAGTTTAAAACAAAATATATCATTTTCATTATTTAGAATCTAAAAATAATAATACATATAGTTATTTATAACTACTTAAAATATACTAATGTTAAGTACATCAAACTCTTTTTCACTCTTAGATTTAGCTTTTCACAAACTAATATTAACAAAACAATAATTTTACACAAACAAAAAAATAATAAATTTACACCTACTAAGTATTATTTTGAGATAAATATTAGAATTTTTCGATGTTTAATCACAAAGGCAAAATATCGAAATATGAAACAATAGATTTAAAAAATATATTTTTAAAGAAAATTAACATTATAATACAATTTCGCACAATTTTAAATTTTATTTCCACTTCCCACTTTTTTTATGATGCAACTCAAAATAACGTTAATAGATTTCAATATTTCAATGATGTATGATACATCCATCCTAAATTAATGTTTTGATATTCGTCGCCAAGTTTTAAATGCACAAATTATAATTATTCTTTAATTAAATATTTGATTTTTTAATTGCTATCCCAATTGATATCCGAAACAAAAATTATATAATGTTTATCAAATTAGATTTGTCAAACATGTGATATCGAATTCAAAATTTATCTTAATATAAACATAACAAAATAACAATACCAATTTTAAATCGAGAAAATAATATAATCGACTAATATCATTTATTGTTCAATAGTATTAAATTCGAAACATAATGTATGACTTATTTATATTAATGAAAATAACAAAATTTAATTTTGAGTCAAATGTAAAAATCGAATTAATCGCCTAATAAAATTATACGCTTAAACGAATTATTTTAACGAGTGTTATGACACATGCTTCGTCGTGACGATAGCACATGCTTCGGGAGTAAATTGATTTTACAAATTATATATGTTTAACATAATTAAGAGAAACAATTTTCTTAAATATTTAGCTATGTTTTTGCGTTGGAATTATGTGTAATCAGTTTTAATTTCACTTCTAAATTCGAATATTTAATTTTTTGTTAGATTGAATTTTTGTTTTTGTTATCAATTAGTAAATAGCGAAAACGTATAGGAAGTTTAATTGTTAGATTATACATTTAAGTGATACTAAGTTTGGAAATATATGTAGGAGAAAGTATTGAATTGGTAAAATAGCATAGTTGCTAGATTCTATTTTTAAGTGATAGTAACATTTGACAATATCTATAGAGATGCATTTTTGGAAGTTTACGCTAATAGCAAAAACAGAAAGAGAAAACCGATAAGATAATAAAATTTAATTATATCATTTTTTATTTTTTTTATTGATATATCACTTACCTTTTCGGAAGTAAATTTATCATCCCAGCCATAATCATCTTTTGAGGAAGATTTTTTATCATCATTTGCTTATTTCTGGACATGTACACAATCTTTCATTGAAGATGCTTTTGGAAATATATTATCTTTTTGAATCCAACTCTTGCTTATTAGAGTGTTTAATATCCATTGGTTGGTTGATAAATTCTGTTGTATGCTATATTTCTAGAATTTGATAGATATTTCCAGAATGCTATTTTGTATTATGAAGTTTGAATATTTCTATGTAGGACCGATTAAGGGTTATGGATTGCATGCCACGTCAATTTTAACTCATATGCAGTATCTTAACTCGTTCATTAATTTAGAAATTTTCGGATAAGTGTGAAAAAAAAATTACAGTCTAGAGATATCTTAACTGACTAATATGGTCAAATATTACGTAATGTTGTACATGGTATATGCTACCGAGTGATATCTAATGGTCATAAATGCTATAACATATTATATTTTTTAGTTTATAAACAGAATTATATAACGTTATATGGTTGCTGGCCATAATTGTATAACGTTGTATGATTGTCGCCCTTAATTTTGCTATGTGTTTATTCTCATAATTGTATAACGTTATATCAAGCATATGTTTGATGACGTAGTAGATCGATATAATAATGATATTATTGAATTAATGTAAATTAATACTTATTAATTCCACTTTCCAACATTTTATTCCTCTTTCCTTAAATCTATTTTTGCATTCATTAAGTTTGTCATACATATACGTTTTGATATCTGTATCATTTATTTACAATTTAATGCATGATCTTATAATTCATAAATCTTCAGATATGGTATACAATAAATCAAGATATATCCATTTGCTTAAATTAGTTAATCAGAATCAACTAATTAAATTGTTTCCAACATTGTAAAACCATTTTCGTTTTGATATTTGTATCATTTATTTACAGTTTAATACATAATCCTGAAATTCATAAATCTATAGATACGCTATAGAACAAATCAAGATATATTAATTTGTTTAAATTAATTTTACATTTACATATATTTTTTCCAAGTTCTATATAAATGGAAATGTTGAAAATTCGCGGTGGGACAAAATGTTTGCGATTTCAAACCAACTATTAATAAAAAATTATTTGTTAGTACATTTATCTTCCAAGTTAAAAGCATATAGAATTTGAAAGATCTAAATCCGCTTGGCGGGATGACGAGCAAAAGTTTCTGCTAAGTAACAAAAATAAAGACGCAACGGGCGATATTGCTCAGGTGGAAAAAAATAAAAAAATTATTTGATGTCAGCAACCAATAAAACACTGCCAAGTGTACAGATCAAAACCGTAGATTTTACCACCCCTTTAGGTTATCCGTCCATTCACTTTTCCAGATCTATAAAAAAGATGCTTTGCTCTACTTTTCTCACATTCTGCCTCTCTTCTATCTCCTCCTCTCGTATTTCTCTGTTTCCTCCTCTTTTCTTCCGTTATTTTAATATTAAGTTGGCAAATAATTTTTTTATTTGGTTTCCAGGATGAATAGTTTGCTTGGCGATCCGGGATTGAATTTCTAAGGCGGCGTGGGTTTGGTAGATTACAGTTCTTTCACTGCATACGATCTCTCATTCTGGCTTCGATAAGTCGTAGATCTGTTGTAGTTCGATCTACTGATTATATTATTCCGTGAATTCATCTGAAATATTCCGTGTAAATATGAAGCGCTTTTCAGGCAATAATGGAAGAAACCTCATCCCGGAAGGAGCCAATGGTATGTATGATGTACTAGACCTTTGCCTTGTTGGGCGCGCTCACATGGCAGGTCATGATCAATAAAAGTAATTTTTGCCGTGTTTTGGGAAGAAATCGCATGGGATAATAATACCCAGGGTTTCCTCCCTTATTATTGCGTTCCACTTTATTTACTTTCTGTTTCTCAATTCAACAAACGCTCCTCAGTTTCTAATGCAAACAAAGGCAAACAAAGGCACGGCATTGTTTATAATAATTTTGTTCCAGTCTCTTATTGTTTACAAAATAGCTTTGTGAATTACAAATACTAAAATCAGACAATTGGGCGTTTGTGGAGAATAATACTTTCCAGCATGTTCAAAATTTATGTTTGATCCAATTTATGCTTTTCAGTTTGAAGCTTCAGAACATATAAACTTATTGTCACAGAAGACGTTGCTAAATATAATTTCGTTGTAACATTTAGTGCACGGGATCATTTGTTCTGCCGCTCAAATGTATGAGAAATTGCGTGGTAAAAGAAGTATTTTATTATTTATATTAATAAAGCAGTATTTGTCTAAATAACATCACAGAATTTTCTCATTCTGGCGCCTGATATTTTTTTATACTCTCAAACATGCAATTGATCAGTGAAAAGGAATGACTATATTGCAATTGTTCTAATCAAGTCCTTAGTTTTTAAACGATTGGTAAATTTCATTTATTCAAGTTTGTATTTTCAGTCAAGGATGTGTACAAATGGCATGTATATTCATTTAGCTTTTATGCTATTTTTATTCATGTACATGAAATGTGTAAAGATACGTGAATATTGTTATGCTTCCTACTGTGTCATCCTCTTCCTACTGTGACTATTGTTGCTGGGTGATGGATGTGGGTAATGTTTATGCATTGAAAATTTAATAATTGAAAGGGAAGACTAACGTAACCAGTACTGTTCTTTTATTTTCACAATTGAAGTTCTATGTAGATGGTAATCCTGTTATTAGTTCATATCATTTGTGGCTTCTGTCTTTGCTGCTTGTCATTTTCCATTGATTTTTTTACAAATACAGATAGTAGAATTGGGGAGGTTTTGCGTCCTTCATGATTATGTTAAGTTTACTAGCTTGCTGTTGCAGTTGCAGTTGATGCTCTTTATTTACGTTTGATTTTTAAATTATGAAGAGTGTTGCTCTATAATAACTTCGGTTCTGAGCTATTCTATACTTGGATTAGGGTTGTCGATGGATTCCGATACGAATATATTAAAATTCGAAAATTATCTGTTTATTTTTTTGTTAAGATTATAGTTTAAATACGCTCAAAGATATTGGATTATTGTTTATTAGGTTGGTAGTTTCTATTATATGTCGTAATGCATATTAACTGCTCAAAACTATTTATTATCACCATGTTTTTTTTATTTGTAAAACTTTTATAATCAATGAGATTGAAAATTTTCTACGTTAAACTAAAATTTCAATTTATATTTCTTGTTTTATTGGTCGTTAGTGGATGGAATAATTATTCGATTTTCGTCCGTATTCGAGGATACGGACATCCGATATTCGAAAATGATTTCGAATACAAATATGATACTGTCCGTTTTGAAAGTGTCCGATGACAAGTCCAACTTGGATTGCACAATAGGAATGTTCTATGCTCTAAATATTTTCATATATCCACATTTTGGATTATTATTATTAGTTTTAGTTAAATTGCATTACATGGAGATTGCTTAGTGTATTATCATTGTTGTTCTCTACTAGCCCCTTTGATTAACCTAACAATAATAATAATTTCCTATCCAAATTTACTGGTCTTTTAGGCTTATAAAGTTGGTGAGCATATTATTATTGTTGTTCCATCAGGTGTCAAGGCTAATAAGGGGGGAGTATATCGTTATCAAATATGATTCAGGGTTTGCAAGCTAATTGAATATTGAAGATATGACTGAACTTTGGCTGGTGAAATAAGCCGTTGCTCATAAGCCATTGCAAGGTAATCCTCTAGTCACAGTTGTATTTTTTGTATATTAAAGGTTGATGGTTTTGGTCTTTTCCGTTGAAACCATTTTCAAGTGCTTGCGCATTAGTGGTATTCTTGCAACGAGCGTTACGGCACGTGTTTCGCGCGTGATGAAGAAGGATAAATTGTTTTTTTACAAATTTTATTTATTTAATACGTTCAAAAGAAAATGATTTCCACATATATTTAGTTATATTTTTGTGTTTGAATCCTATATAGGTAATTTGAAATTATATTTCTAAGTTGGAATATCTAATTTCTTGTGAGTTTAAATTTATTTTGTATTAATAATTAATAAAAAAACAAATTTGTAAAGTGGTTTATTTGGTAGATTCTATTTTTAAGTGATATTAAGACTTGGTAAATATTTATAGAGGAAATTTTGAATTTCTAAAAAAGGCTTAATTATCGGATCCTAATTTTTAGCGATGCTAAATTTTAATAATATCTTTATAGAAGCATTTTTGGTATTTCATGCTGATACCAAAAAAGTATGATATCAAATATATAAAGACATACCCGCCGTTCGTAGCTCGGTTGGTTTGGGAGCTGGAAAATGAGAACCAAAGGACTGTGTCCGGGCAGGTTCGAATCCCAGCGTTAAACCATCAGTGGGAGTTTCAACGTTAAGCATTCATGTGCGACGACTAAATAAAAGCGGGGTAGACACACGGCGTGAGGTTTACTTAAGTGAGTAGCAATGAATATCATGATCTTAAGGTTCTCCATGATCTCAAAAAAAAAATATAAAGACATAAAGGGCAATTTTGAAAATTCACGGTCGGACCAAAAGTTTGCGCTATCAAACCAACTATTAATAAATATGTCATGAATCTTCTTTGGACAATTGGTCACTGAAGTTTAGTCTGCTAGTTCTTTTAGTTTCGTCTATGAAGTTGGTCAGAGTTCAAATAATGTTGTTTATGTAGTTGGTCGATGATCAAATTTTGTAGCAGGTTAATTGACCCATTAATGCATGTCCCATGGTCATTGAGTGCTTTGAGCTTTACTTGGTACAGGCGTACAGAATTTCAAAGGGATTCTCGTATTCTCATGTGATATTGTGGTTGGTGGTTTGAGTCCTTCGACTAATTGTTACATACGCATCACATATCACAATTCTTTTTTCACCTACTCATGATCTCAAAAATATTTGTTATATTGTAATCAAGTTTTTTTTAAACGTTGCTTCATTTTGACAAGAGGTATGTCCCCTTTCAAAATTTTATTTTCTATCCAAAATTGAGAATTTATTTTATATGTAGAAGTTCAATAAGCAAATTTTAATTAGTGTTTTAAGTTAAACGTATAGTTTAAGATGCACAAAAGAGGAGTAAGTGGTGGAAAATACATGTAAAATTAAAATTGATTTTTTTCTACTTTTGTTTCCTACCTTTCAGAAATATCAGAAACTAAAGGCCCGTTTGGTTTATTTTGTGTTTTTGAGTTTTCAAAATAAATTACGAAATATGAGAAAGGTGGAGGGACGATGGAGGGGTGGAAAGAAGATGTAAGGTACTACGGAGGGGATGGAGGGACGATAGAAGAATGAATTGTTTTTCGTGTTTTTGTTTCTTCTCAAAATACGGAAAATATCAAAAAGTTGTTTTGTATTTTCTATGTTAATTTCGTTTTTTAAATTAGTTTTTTTTCCAATGTATATATGTGTTGTGTGCGTTTTTGTACGTATGAAAATAGAAAATTAAAATGTATATAGGTTAGTTTCATTCATGTACATGAAATGTTTAAATAGATGTGACCAGTTGTAGAAAGATGTAAACACTGGTATATTTCCTACTATGGCATTCTCTTCTTAAAAAGAACCGAAGATGCTTATAAGGTCAACTGAAGCGGCTTCTTTGTTGACAGTTGTTGTTGGGTAATGGTTGTGGGTAATGTTTATGCATTGAAAATTTAAGGTATTGTTTGGTTCATTCTTTTTAGTTTTGGGTTTTTGTCCATACAAAATTGCGTACGACGCATGTAAATTGTGGAAAACGAACAATTTAAAACAAAGTTAACATTCAAAATAGAAAATAATTTTTATTTTTTATGTTTTGAGAAATACGATAAGCACGAGAAACAATATATCATTTCATTGATCCTCCATTCTTTCTGTTGTCCTCCTTTCTTCCTTTCTATCCATCGTCCCTCTACTTCTTTCATATTTTGTAGTTAATGTTAAAAATTAGAAGTGCGAAATTCATTTTAAACCAAATGCTACCGAATATTTGAAAGAGAAGTCGAGCATAACCAGTATGATTTTTTTGTTTTCATAATCAAATCTCAATATAGATGGTAATTATGTTTTTTACTTAGTAACATTTGTGGGTAATTTGCTTTTGGATTTGAAATTATGAAGACTGCACTACATAATTACTATTTCTCTATAGTAACTTCGGTTCTAAGCTATCTGATACTTGGACGACCTAAAGCAAGGATGTCCTTAGCTTCAAATGTTTTCATATATCCACGTTTTGGATTATTATTATTAGGGAATTTGGATCAAATGTCCCTATTCTTAAAGCTCATGCACAAAAAGTCCCTACTCATAAATCCATGTAAATTAGGTCTCTATTTTGTTAATTTTTATCAAGCTGTCCCCTTCCAGAAAATCGGCTCAGCATGCAAATCATGGGCAAAAGTGACATAAATTAGCCAAAAAATTAAAAATAAGGATCTAATTTTCATAACTTTTTCCAAAGGGACTATTCTTCCATCATCTTTTAATTCTAGGGAGTTGAGAGTCGTTCCTTATTATTATTATTTGTAGTTAAATAGCATTTTCGAAGATTGCTTAGTATTATTATTATTCTCTACTAACCCCTTTTATAAGCCTAACAATAATAATAGTATTCTCGCCAATTTTGTGAGCCTTTTAGGCTTATAAAGTTGTCGAGCGTATTATTATTATTGTTCTCTAGGGTGTCAAGGCCTATAAAAGGGAGTATAATTGTTTTATTATTCAATATATGATTTGGGGTCCGCAAGCTAATTGAATATTAAAAATAAAACTGAATTTTGGCTGGTGAAATAAGCAGTTGCTCATATGGTACTGCAACAAAGTAAACCTTTAGTTATAGTTGTATTTTTGTACAGAAAATGTTGATGATTTTGGTCTTCTCCTTAGAAATCGTTTCAAGTGCGTTCGCATTTGTGGTAATTCTTATGATGTCATGATTACGATTTGAAAACAAAATATCATCTCTAGTGGACAATTGGTCATTGAAATTTAGTCTTCTAGTTACTTTAATTTCAGTTGTGTAGTTGGTCAATGATTAAAATTTATAGCAATTTAGTTGACCCATTAATGCATGTGCCATGGTTAGTGAGTGCTATGAGGTTTACTTGGTACGACGTATGGGATTTCAAAGGGATTCTCGTATTTTCATGTGATATTGAGGTTGGTGGTTCGTGTCCATCACGGTTCAACTAATTTTTGTATATGCATTGCGAATCACAATTCTACTTTTCACTTTCAAAATATTTATTGTATGTGTGTGTGTTAATTAATTTTTTTTAATGCCTTGGATCTTGCTTGCTTCATTTTGATTTGAGGTTTGGCCCCTTTCAAAGTTTTATTTTCTAAATTTTTTGTACCGGTTCAATAAGCAAAACTTAAATAGTGTTTTTACATTAAGTGGAATATTTTAAGACGTGTGAAGGAGGAGAAAGGGATGGATAACATGACACGTAAAATTGAAATTGATTTATTATTATTATTTTGCTTTCTACCGTTCAGACTTGAGAGATATAAAAAATTAAGACTGTGTTTGGTTTGTCATTTTTAGTTTTGAGTTTTCGTTCATGTAAAAATACGCAAGACGCATGTATATTGTCGAAAATGAAAAATTTAGAAAATGAAATTAACATACAAAATAGAAAACTTTTTATTTTTATTTTTCTTGTTTTGAAAAATAATAGAAACACGATAACAATCCATACTTCTGTTATCCTTCCATCACCTCCGTCGTCACTTTTGTAACGACCCAAAATTCTCGATCGCGAAAATTCCAGATAGCTAGGAAAAGAAGAAAGAGATAGAAGAAGAAGAAACAGAAACACAACACTGATTCTCACAAATCGCAGCGGATCAAAATATAATATCAAATAATAACAGTTTACAAAAGAATACCTGTTTCTGTCAATTATATTTTTACATCATAGTTACACTCATACACAAACACATGACATATACAAATCGCATGTCTCAGATAAACAGAAATAATATCACAACGGAAACACTCCATACGTTCCTGCCATCCATCTCGTCTCCTGAGCTCCAGAACGTCCTTACTTGAAAATCTGTAATACTCGATCTGACCCGAGCATTACATCAAAGTAACACCCGGGTCAGGCTGGAAACCAGCGTGAGTAAACCCATATCTCTTGAAATACTAAGTTATAAAGCTTCTTAGAAACCAAGGTAACTCGTACCTCACTACGAGTTCTTATCTTATCATAGTCAAACAATTTATTTCACAAAATAATATCTAAGTACCGGTACTTAGTTTCAAAGATCTAGTTTACTTAATTTATTCCATTCCAGCTTATTTGATTTACAAATCAAATCTATAAAGAATTATAGATTTCAAATCGAAGTGGTTTCAGGTATTTATTGATACCCGACCCCGGTCTCTTCGAATCCAATGTTATTTATTAAACCAAAAGTTATTCAAGTGAATACAATTCAAATTTTAAATACAGGATGTCACTTTACACAGCAATTCATCTCGATAGATAACCACATTATCACTGTTCAACCCAAACATATCATATCACAAACATTTCATATCAGAGATATCAACCAATTCAAGGCATTGAATATAACCCAATCATCCATAAGCAAGCCTTATTAATTTATACTATAATTAATTTAATTAACTCAAATTAAATTAATCACTTAAGAATTAATCACCTAACCCTGCTAAAACAATCATTAATTAATTACAAACCATTTGAATTAATTAATCATTCTTTAATTATCAGTCTAATTTAATTATCCATAATTACTTTCATTAAGTAATTATCGCATTGGTTAATTATCCTTAATTGACAGTTAACCAATCCTTAATTAATCTATAATTGCAGATTAATTATCCCTTAATTATTAATTAATAAAACCTAATTATTAATTAATAAAACTTAATTACAAATTAAGTACTTCTTAATTACCAATTAATTTACCTATAATTACTTAATTAATTAATCTCTAATCATTAATTAATCAATCTTAATTACTTAATTAATAATCATTAATTACAAGTTAATTAACCTTTAATTAATTAATTATAACCCTCAATTATAAATTAATTAATCCTTAATCATTAGTTAATTAAATTAATTAATTTCTCTTAAATTTTCTTAATTAACTTAATTAATCTCAAATCATTAATATCTTAATTATCCTTTAAGGTAAAACATTATCTTTATAAATGACATAATTATCATTAACATTTAAAACATTTTATCTTTATAATTAACTTCCCTAATTAAATCATTTAATTAAGTTTTGAAATAAAATAAACATTTAACTTGATAAATTAAAGTTACCAAATCATAACTTCCTTTAAATACTTAAACATTATCAAGTAATAGTTTAAAACTAGTTTCAATTTAAATTTAAAAACTTGCTTTTATAAAAACTTAGATTTATTTTTAAGTTTAAAATCCTGTAGCACATTTCACTCACGATCTACTTGAGTTTTTACTCGAGTCACCTACCAAAATACCCGAGCTTCCCTTCGAGTCATCCCACAACCCATATTTACTGACACAAAGACTTCACCATGCACATGCACCGGCGACTGAGCCGTCTCCGTCCTCCGATGAAACCTCTAGCACATCGACCATCACCCAGACCTTCGATCCCGACCTTCAAATCACTCACATAAGCCTCAAATCAAAATCGAGCCATGAAGATGAAACTGGAACCCAAAACCATCACCAGAATCTGCCTTGAACACTCGTTTCCGATCACCGAAACCACTGCAACCCCGTCCACACCTTGCCGAACTTCTACTTCACCATTTCCCAAAGCCTTGGGCCACTCGATCAACCAGAGGCGATGCTTCACTCCCATTGCCAGACTCGACCAAAATTAGGTTTTAAAACCTAAATCACCACCTCAACGTCGCCTCGATGATCTGGAACTCCTCCAGTCATTTTTCCTAAGCTCGCCGTAACTCCGTCCATCCCTAGTTGAAACACCAAGACCTCACTACCCCTTGATCGCCAGAGATAGCCCCAAAATCAATTTCCAGTTAACCAAGAATTTCTCACAGGTTTCCCAACTAAAAATCATGATTTTCAATTTAAAAATCATATTTTACAAAGAACATTTAAGTTATATAATTAGATCAACTAATTATAATACTTGATTTTAACATGTATTTAGAATTGCTACTGTACTATCTTGATTTCAGAAAAATTTCAAACCTATTTTACTTGAATAAAATTTTAAACTAAAATTTATGTTTAAACAAACATATTATATTTGAAACTCAATTCCTAACAATGATCAGATAAGGAGATTTGAATTTTTTTCATTTATTTCTAATCTCTGTAGTTTGAAAACAGAGAATAACAAACATGTTATATATGCACAGTCCATACACATTCATATATACAGATTTTATACTTATATATACACATGCAGGGCATCATCATCACAGAAACTTCACAAGCAACATTCATCTAATTACTTAAACTTTTTAAATTAAATGTTTACTCACTTAATTTGTTGAACAGTGAACCAATATCTAGAAGTTGCTAACTGCCTTTGGTCTTGGTTTGTTTTGATCTTCTTGCTTGCTTAGTTGAGTTGTTGTTTAAGTTTGTAAGATGGTAGTGCCTACTTATTTTCTGGTATACTTTGTTTTGATGAACGAAAATAGAATAAGAAGAGGTATATAAATAGAAAAGAGTTTACAGGAATGGGTGTTTACTGGTGCAAACATTTTCTTCTGGTCAGAGATTTTTTTTTATCTTTCTTGTGGCAATGAAATGATTTATAAACATTTCGAAATGACCGGGTTTTGTGCTAGAAATGATAGCATTAAATGCAAGTGTCGTTTTATATGTTTACATACTTATCCCCTTTGATTTTCTATGTACATAGATATATATATTTTTTCTTCTTGCCCTGCATATACCCATGTATTTCCATAGTATATATATGTTCCTAGAATTACCTTATGTATTTACATGCATAGCCCATGATGATGTTCCCTTACACACTTACATGTACATTCATTTATGTAGATATATATGTATTCTTATGTACCTACCTGCACAGTCCACACACACATATATATATATATATATCCTTACATGCATTTGTCATCATATTTATATGTTTACACCTATATATATACACATGCTTATTTACATATTCCTATTTAATATGAACACACACATATACTTGTATATTTTTATCGTTATATATATTTACCTATATTCAAACTTTTACACATTTATTTACTTGCATATGTTTTCTATTCATATACATTGCTTATGTATGTTTTGATATTACATATATATTTATTTATTTATTTTTATATTCAAACTTTCCCATATTTTACTTCATATGGGTATATACACATATATATGCATTTACATATTTATATATATTAAACATCATAAAGTTTGTATATATTTGTCTATATATATATATATATATTTATGGGTATTTTACCTTAATTTAAATGATGGAGTTTATATATATACACATTTCTAGAATATTTATCAATCTATACATACCCAGCTGTTTTACAAATCCCAAATATATATATAATTTTTAGATCACTATATAGATTAAGGTATTTTATCATCAGAAAATTTATTTATTTGATCAATCAAAATTAATATTCCGATAATTAAAATCAGTTAATTCCCCCGTTAACAGATGTTAAAAATCCGGGTCATCACATTCCTCCCCCCCTTTAGAACTTTTCGTCCTCGAAAAGGAACGAAGCGAGAATTTAAATTTTAATGTTTATTATCAATTAAATCATTCTTTAACATTTAAACTCCTTACTCTTTTATTTTAAAATTTTAAAACACTTTGAAATCTACATAATATTACCAAAATAGTTTTATAAAGAATACTTTTCATAACTCGATGTCTCAACAAGTCCATCCTCGTTCTTACATAAATTCAGTCATACGTTGATCAGGCGTAGGACTGAAAATTTATATGTACTTGGTAAACCCATTTTCAACAACAAGAGAAAATACTTGGAAAATAATTTATTGAAAACTTAGAAATCATTTTGAAATAAAGAAAATATCTTTGGTTAGAATGCTCTGGAAATCATCACCCTCATCCATGGTCGTAGTTAACCCGATGGTTACGTTGCCATCCCAGCAAAATCCATAGATAACTGTAGGCCTCCGCGCCCCTAGATTACACCATGGAACCCGCTACAGATCGCAGTTATACCCAGGCTTTACGTTGCTATCACAGTAAAAACCCATATAACTGTAGGCATCAGCGTCCTCGAATTTCGCTGCCAAAAGAATGAAACTCCTCCACTCGACCATAGATCGCAGCCTAACGATATTACGTTGCCGTCCCGATAAAATCAAGCGTAGACTGTTGGCAATAATCCTCCACACGATTTTCGCTATGGTCCACACAGTAGATCGCAGCGACATCGAGTTACACTGTCGTCACAGCATAACCCAAATGCCCCTATAGGCATCAGCGCCCTCGACTTTCGCTACCCAACAATCCTCAGGAACTAGTTTGTCCGCACTCCTCACGGGATCAACTTTAGAACCCCCTCTTAGGGCTCAAGGCAGTACCACCCTGTGGCACTCCTGAGAAGTTCATTCAAGGGAGCGCCTTTTTTCCCAGAGCCACTTTCAAAACACTTTACACTATATATATATATATAGTATTTCCAAATCATACACCAAGTATGAATCTCATATAAATCTCCTTTCTCAAAATCGATTATCCCAAAATCGATAATTCACAAACTAGGCTTTCCAAGTTCCAAATTTGATTTTCCTCAAAAATCAAAAACCTTTCCAAAATTCAAAGGTTCCAAAAACCTTTTCCCAAAATCATTTTCACAAAATCCTTTATATATACGTATATATATATATATATAATAACCTTGGGAAATTTTTGAATCACTTCATACTTGTATAAATTCACTTCTATACTTCAAATACATTCAAAACCCTTTTCTTCAGGCAATAGATTCAACAAGGGAAGTTTACCATATATAACAAAGATATATAACTTTGTTTATTCCAAATCAAATATTCAAATTTGATTACTCTTTTATAAAGTCATTTACCATATTGCTTACTTCTATAAAGTAAATTTTAATCATAGGAATATTCAATTCCCACTTTATTTCATCACATAGTTCACAACATATACTTTCCATTTCAAAAACCATATTACAGTTCTTATCTCCAATTTCAATATCAATCTCATACAAACCCGTACGATGTACATATATCATCCGTATGCCATACCAATTTGATCGCTCACTCGATCACACAATTTCACTTCCGAACTAGTATTGTCCACCCGACTTCCTAGTGCGGACTCAGATCTGGTTTCTTGATCAGAAACCGTCATTCTCCTTGCATAGTCACAACTATGATAGAGAATATCCAGAACCAATCAAAAATCCATATCCAGGTTCGCCGTCGAAAATCGAGCGAAAAATCCCAACTCGGATTGATAATACTATCTCGAAATTCTATGCTCGAATCTGGATCAAATCACTATGCGTATAGAATAATATACGTATATCCTACGTATTTATCTTCATTGATTATCAGTTAAATCAATTTCCTTTCATCCTTACCTTGATTTTATTCACTTATTCACATTTGCCTTAATCCCCATTTGGATTATCACTTCAATTCTTATCTCAGTTGGGTATTTAATCAATAACAGTTTGAACTCCGACCAGTTTATATTTAGAAAATAGCTTGAAATTTTTTAAAATAAATAAGTAGTTGTAAAATAATTATTAGTTTGTAAAATAGCTGTAAAACAGTTGAGTATTTGTAAGATAGTTTAAAAATAGTAAAATAATTACAAATTAGTTATAAAATGGTAACTATTTATAAAGTAGTTAGAAATATAGTAATTAGTTTATAAAACAGTTGTAAAATAGTTAAATAGTTCAAAAAATAATTGTAAAATAAGTATAAGATAGTTTTAGGTTTAAAAGGAAAAGTTTTATAGTAAATAGTTTGGAAAAATAGATTTATATTAAAACAATTTATTTTGAAAATAGTCCAGAGTCAAACTGTTCAATTCCCCGTCAATTCAATTTAAATTTCCACTTCCATTTAAATTGACTCACTTCTAATTTGAATAACTTCAATTTCCCTTGAACTTGATTTATCCCCAATTCAAGTTGAATTAACCTCAATTTCTTTCCAAATTCAAATCAGATTCCATTTGATTTTAAACATATTCACTTTAATTATAATTCCAAATTATTCAAATCAAATTAATTTAGACTAATTTCAAATTGAATCCACTTCAATTTCAAATCATTTCAATTTCTATATGAATTAATCCCAATTCCCATTTGAATTTGAACTCATTCAATCTTCAATTTTATTTCAAATTAATCCAATTCAAATTTTCCATTTGAATTTTATACTTACCCAACTTCAATTCTAATTAATTCAAACTAAATTCAATTTGAACTAATGAAATCTAAATCTCAACTTTAACCCATCTCGAATTATATAAATTCGAGTTAACTTTTCAAATGTTGATTTAACCCCTTAAATCAAATTAACCTTTATTTTTAAATCAATAATCCAAATCTTTAAACAATTTAATTCTGAGTCCAATTCTCAAAATTCCATTTTAAATTATCTTTACTTAACTTATTTCAAAGTTCAAATAAGAGTTCCAAAACAATTTTAATTTACAAATTCAATTATTCAAATTTTCAGTTCAAAGTAATTCCATATCCTTAATTTCAAATTAAAGTTTAATTTCCCTTTTATCTCAATAATGGATATATTACCACACTTCATTCCTCATTCATTTAAAAAAATCCAATTCACAATTTAAAGATTATTAATAACAATAGGATGACATCATCTAATTTATTCTAAAACATCCACCCATTTCCAATTTCCAGATCTCAAACCCATTTTGAGATCACACAAACACCCAATTCAAATTAACCATTAAACTTCCCAAGTTATATTCCAATTCCATCTCGAAATTTCCAATTCAGGTTGCTTGTTAAATAATTTAACTTTCCCAAAGTTAAATTCAATTTACTTAATCCAGCCAACCTTACCCAATTTGGATTCCTATTTCAAATTTTAAACTTCACATTAATAATCTTATAAGTTCAAAAACTTATCACCTTGGGTATCACATCTCATTCCAAATTTAAAACTCAACATTTAGAGTTTATTTCAACCCATTTTTGATATTATGTATATTCCTCATATACACATATTATTTCCTTTACACTCTAAGTTATCCTTAAATTTTAAACCACTTTTGGTTTTAGTTCAAATAGTTTCCTTTAATGCTTTCAAACAACTCTTATTTTAAAATAAGATCACATTCAAAATATTCTGAATAATACTCTTTATTATTTCTATTACATTTGAAACAATTTCAATACTTTTCGATTTACATCCTTTCTAATTTACAAGTTATTCACATCTAATGGTTACTTTCTTTAAACATTTATGTGTTTATTGGAAAACAATCATCCTATTTAAACTCAACAACCATTTATTTGGTCCAACACAAATAAGATCTATTAATCACAACAAATATTTTTTTGTAATAGTCGATGATTTTTCGAGATATACATGGACTTTATTTCTAAAACATAAAAGCGATACTTTTGGTATGTTTAAAATATTTGCAAAACGAATTAAAACTCAAATGAATTTGAAAATTAAAAGTATTAGAAGTGATCATGGAGGAGAATTCGAAAATGATCTTTTTTCAAATTTTTGCAATAAAAAAGGAATAACTCATAATTTTTCTTTTCCACGTACACCCCAACAAAATGGTGTCGTAGAAAGAAAAAATCGTACATTACAAGAATGCGCACGAACATTATTAAATAGTAGCGGATTACCAAAACACTTTTGGGCCGAAGCTATTGCTACATCTTGTTATGTATTAAATCGAGTAACTATTCACCCAATGACTAAACAAACGTGTTTTGAAATATTTTTTGGTAAAAAACCTAAAGTGTCATACTTTAAAACTTTTAGCTCAAAATGTTTTATATTAAATACAAAAGATAAATTAGGAAAATTTGATCCAAAAGCCGATGAGGGTATCTTTGTTGGATATTCGGATCGTAGCAAGGCATATAGAATTTTTAATAAAAGGAATAATACTATAGAAGAGAGCTTACATGTCTCATTCGACGAAAATCCTTTCAAACATCAGACTAATGATGAAGAAGAAATTATTCCACTAACAAATTCAACAAATTCTATTAATAATGAAGCCAATATACAAAATAACACTCTTGTATCATCTCCAAGAATTCTTAAGAATCATCCAATAGATAATATTATTGGAGATCTTAATTCAAGAGTTACTAGAAATCAACTCAATCAAATAAGTCATATAGCGTTTGTATCAAACCTTGAACCAAAGAATTATAAAGAAGCCTCAAATGATAATTTTTGGATAATAGCTATGTAAGAAGAATTACATCAATTTGAACGTAATAACGTATGGGAATTAGTACCAAGACCTGAAGATCAATCGGTAATAGGAACAAAATGGGTATTTAAAAACAAGGCGGATGAAAATGGAAATATTGTTAGAAATAAAGCACGATTAGTTGCTCAGGGCTACAATCAAGAAGAAGGCATAGATTACGATGAAAATTTTGCACCGGTAGCAAGATTAGAAGCCATTCGTACTTTACTCTCCTTTGCAACTCATAACAATTTTAAACTATTTCAAATGTATGTCAAAAGTGTCTTTTTGAATGGTTTTATTAAAGAAAATGTATACGTCGAACAACCACCACTTTTTGTTCATGAAAAATATCCCGATCATGTTTTTAAATTACATAAAGCACTATATGGATTAAAACAAGCACCTCGTGCATGGTACGAACGTCTTAAAAATCACCTAATAACATCCGGTTTCCATATAGGAAAAATAGATACAACTTTATTTATTAAAAGAGAAAATAATGATATTTTGGTTGTACAAATTTATGTTGATGATATCATCTTTGGTTCAACCAACGAAAATCTATGTAATAATTTTTCAAATATTATGAAAAATGAATTTGAAATGTCACACGTGGGAGAATTAAAATTCTTCTTAGGATTACAAATAAAACAACTCGAAAATGGAATTTTTATTCACCAAGAAAAATATTGTAACGATTTATTACATCGATTTAAAATGGATAAAACTTCAAGCAAACCAACACCAATGAGTACTACTATTCACTTAGAAAATGATGAAAATGGAAAAGATTTTGATGAAAAGTTGTATCGAAGCATGATTGGTTCTTTACTATATTTAACGGCTAGTCGACCGGATAGTATGATGAGTGTATGTCTTTGTGCTCGATTTCAAGCAAAACCAAAAGAATCTCATCTACGAGCTGTTAAGCGCATTTTACGTTATTTACCTAGTACTAAAGATTATGGTTTGTTTTATCCTAAAGGATCATCTTTTGAACTTGTCTCATATAGCGATGCAGATTTCGGTGGTTGTAGAACAGACCGTAAGAGTACTAGTGGAACATGTCATTTTATCGGACAATCTTTAGTTTCATGGTTTAGCAAAAAGCAAAATTGTGTTTCTTTATCTACTTGTGAAGCCGAATATATCTCCGCAGCTCTAGCATGTGCGCAAGTAATATACATGCAACAAACACTAATGGACTTTGGTAAAATTATCAAAAAATCTCCAATATATTGTGATAACACAAGCACTATAAATTTATCAAAAAATCCTGTTAATCACTCACGAACCAAACATATAGATATATGACATCATTTTTTACGAGACAATGTTGAAAAAGGAACTATCTCTTTAGAATACGTAAGTACCGAAAATCAAGTAGCCGACATATTTACAAAACCATTAAACGAACAAACTTTCATTAAACTCCGACGAAGTTTGGGAATTTTTTCACTTCAAGATCTTAACT
This sequence comes from Allium fistulosum, assembly GCA_030737815.1. Classification (NCBI taxonomy): domain Eukaryota; kingdom Viridiplantae; phylum Streptophyta; class Magnoliopsida; order Asparagales; family Amaryllidaceae; genus Allium; species Allium fistulosum. The sequence goes on along the minus strand of CM060901.1, from coordinate 815,765,429 downwards.
AAAATTGAATTAAAGACTAAATTTAGTTCACCTCTTCATTACCACAAATTAATGAATTTCTGAACCATTAAAATTTTAGAAAATTAGTTGTCCTATAAATAACGTTTTCATCATATATATATACACATATTTACATCACAACTATATACAAAATATCAATTTCTTAAAATTTTGAAAAACAATGTCTTCTGGGAGTTCCTATATATCTATCTCCGTCTCCACACCATCGACGGACAGCTCAGTAGACACACCACAACGCCTTCCGACACCTACACCAAAGCAAGAACCAACAAATAGGTGGTCCTCGTATCATACGGGTTTTACTCCAGAGAATAAGAAAACTAAAAGATCCTTGTTTATTTCTCCTAATACAAAGGAGAAAATTGATGAAATTCATCATTACCAAAAACAACAGATGGATCTTCAACGAGAGCTTTATTTCGAACAAAAAGTTACGACACGAAGGCTAAGTTTTCTAGAACAAGTGGCGATGAAGTTTTGCTCGTCACGAAAGAAAGATGTTCATAAACCACTACCAAAACCTTGTAGTTCATTAGATCCATCTTCTTCGTATCGCACTCCTTCAGAACCTTCCCCAAGACGATATTCTGGCTCCCCACGGACCCACGAACGTAGGAATATATGGTCTCCACTTAAACCATGGAAGGATAACGACTCAGGAAATCCTAAAACTCCGTCGCCTACTAAATAAATAAATAAAATTAATTATTGTATGTATTTATATGTTATTATATTTTACAATAATAAAAATTTCTATTATCAACATTTGATAAATAAATGTAACCATCAATTTTAGACTATTTTTAGCAAAACTGCTCCTTTTAGACGTCTGACTATGGTCTTCAGACGTCTGATCCACTGATATATGTCGCAGTTTTAAGCAATGTGCATATGTCAAACGTCTGATATACCCCTCAGACGTCTGGAATGAAGCTCTGCCTTCTCCAAATTACATTCAGAATATTTCAGACGTTTGAAATAATATCCAGACGTCTGCCTTAGTAATCTGTTTCATATTCAAACCAAAACAGACGTCTAAATTTACCTACTTTACTAAAATTGGGGCAAACCAGACGTCTGATCTCAATTCCAGACGTCTGAATTTCAATCGACTATAAAAATTAGCCATATAACGTTCGATTTTTTATCCCAATCATAAACTTAACAATCGATTTCTTCTCTACCTTCTCTGCAACTCAAAAATCGAAGTATAAACAAAAATCAAATTCCACAATGCCTCCTAGAACGAAGAATCCAAAAGTATCCAAAAGGAAACAAGATCATCCTACTTCCTCTTCTAACCCTGAGGTTTGTTCCGATGATCAGATTGAACGATGGATGAATAGAGCACCGCATTCCATCAAAAGATATGAAGAAATTCAAAAGAAAAAGATCCACATAGGTCCATTCTACAATCTTCTTAAATTTCCTATGTATGATCTAGATGAACTATGTGAAAATGCGGGTTTAGACACTCTAATTTCTTTTACTTCCAATGATCTTCAAATAGACCAGTTAGCTATATTTCTATTTTACGCAAATTTAGATAGTACTTTGGTATGGAATCCTGAAAATGAAGACGACTGGCTCTGGTCTAGTCTATGAAAATACTATTCGACTGACTCCAGGATTAATAGGTAGAGCCTTGGGATGCTCTGACAATGGGGAAGATTTACACAAATAACATTACTCATCAAATTTGGGAGGATGAAATGCCAAAGTTTTCTTCAAAATACTTACGTCCAAAAGCTCGACTCTTGACAAGAATGATAATAAATACAATTGTTCCACGCATGGGTAGTCACGAACAAATCACCGAATTGGAACACAAAGCTCTCTATGCCCTTTTTAGTGGAACTCGAGTTAATTGGGCCAAATTCATATTCGATGAACTCAAGCAATTTTGGAATCGATTGCGACCATCAATCATTTACCCAACTTATATTATGAAACTTCTTCGTGCAAACAATATTCCATCTTATCTATCGACCTTCGAAGAGATTTCACCTAAGTATGCCTCCACCAAATTCTTCTCCTTGATGCACTTACCCGAAATTCCCCCAGAATTCATGTCCTTCGACGATTGGACTCACTATCAACAATCTAGAAGGGTTGAGCCTCCTCCTCAACTACATATTGGTCCATCCCAAGAAGAAGAACAAAATCGGGAAATCACTCCCCCACCTCCCGCTCCATTTGACTATCCAGGACAAGATGACATTTTGGAAACTCGAACGGAAACAAATCAAAATGAAAGCATTCGAGATCTAACGCTTCGAAATCATCAAATCTTGTCTCAGAATCAAAAAATTCTAGCAAAACGAATCGACCGCTTCGAAACATCTTTTGCTACAAGACTAGCCACAGTCGAAGAATCTCTTTCGACTGTTTTATCAGTTCTCAAGGAGGTACTTCAAAAAGTACGTGGTCCATCTCCACCCTCAGAAGATTGGACAACTCCTGTGCCTTCTCCTCCCGCAAAACATTCCAAACTATTTGAGGATGAACCTTCCAAAGAAGCTTTGACATCTCCTTCAAAGGCTAGCACTTCTGACAAAATAGAACCAAAGGAAGATGATCCAAAACAAGCTTCTCCTAAGCAACTCTAGAATTTAGGATTTGTTGTCTTTCTGTTCAAATCTATGAATGTAACTCCTTCGTGTTATTAATGCAAATTTCTTTTCTACATATGGCTTGAACTTTTATATTCTTTTTGATAATGTCAAAGGGGGAGAAATATAGAAATAAACTTAAAACAAAAACTAAGCACATATTCAGGGGGAGATTTAGAATATATATATAAGTACATTGAATAGTTGTCATCATCAAAAAGGGGGAGATTGTTAGGAAATCAATTCCTTGGTTTCGATGATCACAACTATGCAATGGAAAACAAATGTACATATATATCTACATTTACAGGAAGATGATAAAGTAACATCACCAAAGAGACAAGAACAAGACTCAAAAGAAGTATCAAGAGGCTACAAGTCGATAGAATTGGAAAAGGAATTGCACATACACAGATACAGCAACATGCACACATTCAGACGTCTGAATGCACTAGCCAGACGTCTGAATGATTCCTCTGGTTCACAACTCAGAAGAAAATAGACGTCTAATCCTGAACTCAGACGTTTGAAAGACATCTAGACATAAAACAGAAATGAAGACCAGACGTCTGGATAATAAACACAGACGTTTGAAATGCTACCAGACACAAAAATTATATGAAGGCTAGACATCTGAGGTCACTTTCCAAACGTCTGATTATAGGCTCGACTGTGTATTTTCAAAGTCCAACTGTCACATCCGAAAAGACACATCCGCTCCTCTTCACAGCAACTCTTCATCACCAACAGGAGCAACTATACAACGATTGTTAATGGAGGCAACTACACATAGAAACTCTTCACCACTATAAATAGCATCGGGAATTCAAGAGAAAGATTAACCTTACTCACTTACGCTCTTATCTCTTATACTCTGATTTATACCTGATCTCTAAACAATCAACTATATGTATTTAACTCTTCCATATATACAGAACTCATTCAAATATTCTCTAGATAGATATATATATTGGAAGCATTTGTACTCAATAGTCAACATCCGTGTTATAGAACACATTCTTGACAAAGAAACTCTGCTATTGTAAACCTGTTCCTCCGGGTCAAGTGAGGGTTAGTTGAAAGGAAATTCCGAAGAGGAGCTTCGGGACTGGACGTAGGACGGGAGGTCCGAACCAGTATAAAATCCTGGTGTGATTATTTTCATTTACTTTGCTACTATCATTTATCAAGTTATATTATATAGTTAGCTGTTTATACTTGCATATATATATATATATATCCTATACGATCCACTCAGATAGACTTTCATCCAGAAATTTTATCATTTTTGATTTGTGCTGGAAAAGTTTGTCTTATTTTAAAGAATGTACTACTCTTTCTATGTTGTGCTCAAATTTGAACAAAAGCAATTATAAAATTGTCTATTCATTTTTTTAAAAGGTGTATATATTTCACAACAATTAAAAAATGTTGTAAAAATATTTTGCAACATTTTAAAAAAGTTGTAAATAACATTTCACAACATCTAAAATTAGTTGTAATTGTAATTATTACAACTTTTTTGCAATATCAAAAAAATGTTGTAGCAGATGCCAACCCTATTACAACTTGACATAATACCACGTTTGCAAAAATGTTGTGAAACCTCTATTGCAACATTTTTTTGATGTTGTAATAAAGTATATTTGTTGTAGTGGAGGTTCGGTGGGGTTTTTCATGTGTGTTTGTACAAATGTATAAACATTACCTTATGCTACTTGAAAGCTTAGAATTACAGAGCAGGCTCCTTATTTCAAGTTCACCATATCACCCTATGTTATTAAATAATAAACAAACAAACTAATTCAAGAATCCAACCACCTTCAAATTATTCAGGATAGCGGTCAATGAACATCAAATTAATATGCCAATTCTTTGACTATATGAGTTAACGTTTTAGGGTACTGGCTTTTAAGTTTAGAAGATATTTATCAATCCACGAATTCAAAACTACAACGGTAGCACATCTAACATGGAGTTGCATCAAAGACTTGATGTTTGCTTCAACTAACACGGGACTAGAAACTTCACACTACTAGAAAAGGCTGAAATACCGATAATTACAGGCTCATCAGTCGGAAGCCGTCGCAAATTCGCAAATTACAGGCTCAGCCGAGACCTTTCTCCCACATTCTTTCAGCATGCAAAAAAAAAATCAAAAACCCCCAAAATCCCAATTTCTGGCTTCCAATCCCCAAATTCAAGTTTCTGGATCCTCCACGGCTGCCTAATCACACTATATTGCTTTCAGTTTCAGGTATAATATCTTATTTTCGTAAAAAATCTAATTTTTACCCTAAATCTAGACTTTCATAAGTTGATAAATTAGGGCTAATTAGTGATTTTAATTGTTTCTAATAGCCTAGTAATGGTTTATAGTATCACATGGTATACCTATTTCATTTGTTTGAGTGAATTGTAAAAAGTAGGTATAATTTGTGATTTTGTGTGTATGTGTAAACCACTATATATGTGCTGTTTCTACCGTTGCCTTGTGTTAATTGGAATAAGTCATAGAACTTGAAAACAAGTTAGTTATCGAAAAAAAGAGGTACATTCTACTTTAGCCGGAGTTAGAATCATCCATGTCCATTGCTTTTAAACTTCTTGACTTGTATAAAAATGAATGCATGAGTTTCAAAACGAAATTGACTGCATTGGAAAATGATAACAATATTGGAGCAACCTTATTTGAAAAAAATACGCGGATAATGTGGTAAATTAATAATTTTTTTAAAATATATAAAATTAGTAAACAAACAATAATATATTACATAGTAAATAAGAAGACAAACTATAAAACTTCCACTTTTTGTATAAACTACTTTTTTATTACGTCCCTTAGAGAGTTTTTGGCCCCGTCCGACAAGTGTTGTACATGATCGTTATATAAATATTAGTTTTTGTCACAAAACGGACATTTATATTCATCTGGTACAACACTTGTTGGATTTGTCCCTGTATTGAACAAGTTATAAACACAATAAACAATTACATTTCGTACATTATTTCGTTTTAAACGGTTCACAAAATTTCGCGTCACTTTTCTTTTTTGTTTCCTGTGTACACACATTTGTGTACAATGCAGGAAACAAATGGGAAGTGCTGTCGAAATTTTATTAAATCATTTAAAACGAAATAATGTAAGAAATGTAAGTGTTTACTGTGTTTGTAATGGGAAGTAGGATGACTGATCAACAAAAAAGAAAACCATAAACCAACATTTCAATATTGTATTCTTAAGTGGGGTAAAATTGACGCGTACAAGTTTATGTATCGGTACATTGAAAAATAAAATGTCAATTCGTAAAATGGGCAATATTTATTTTTGAATTTGTGACATATTTTTTCAAATAGAAAAAATCATCGAATATTTTATTGATCGAAGGAGATGGATGTATCAAAAACGGAGATTGAGAGGCTCAACAAAAGAAGATTTTTATAATGGTATAAACGTATTTGTTGAATTCGCTTTAAGTAATAACTAAAACGATGTAGAAATTCATTGTCCGCATAGTAGGTGTAAAATTTGAAGTATTTGTTACCTGATATTGTGAAAGTCCATTTGTGCAAAAACGATTTCGTGCCGGAGTATTATGTTTGGCATCGTCATGGAGAAGTTGTAGCATATACTTCTGCAGAGTCTGAATTAGAGATTGCTAGTAATGAAATTGTTATGACGAACCGCATAGAAAATATGGTTGAAGATGCAACACGATCAATGTTCCCTACGGTTGAAGTCGATGACGATGATGCAAATGTTGAAGAACCAAATATTAACGCAATTTTTTTTATGATTTATTGGATGCTGCTAAGAAACCTCTTTGGGATGGTTGTAAAGTGGCACTCAATTATCAGTAACCGTAGAATACATTGCGATGAAGTCAAAATACAACATCACTGAAACCGGATTTACAACTGCTATACAAGCTGCAAAAAGACATATGCCGCCCAATAATTTAATGTGTGAAAATCACTATGAAGTTAAAAAACTTATGTCGACTTTTGGTTTACCTTATCAAGAAATTGACACATGTTTAAATGGCTGCATGTTGGTTTGGAAAGAGGACATCTCTCTTAGGAAGTGTAGAATATGTAACGAGGAAATGTACAAACCAAGAAAAAAGAAGGGAAAGGAAGTTTCATACAAACGTATGCATTATTTGCCCATCACTCATAGGCTTCAAAGATTATACGCATCTTTTGTAACTGCACCTCATATGAGATGACATAGTGTGAGAACAGAGGAAGAAGGTACGTTGACACATCCAGCCGATGGAGAAGCATGGAAGCATTTCGAAAAAACTTATCCCAATTTTACAGCGGAGTGTCGAAATGTTAGACTTGGATTATGTACGGATGGTTTTTCACCATTTTCTCAATTTGGTGCTAAATATTCATCTTGGCCCATTATCAACACACCATATAATTTACCTCCTTGGATGTGTATGAAAACACGATATATGTTTCTTACTGTTGTAGTTCCTGGCCCCAACGATCCGACATAAGGAATCGATGTTTATTTACAACCGTTGATTAAGGAGTTAAAAACACTTTGGAATGAAGGAGTAGAAACATACGACGTTTCAAAGAATTTTTTTTCGTATGTTTGCTTCTTTGTTGTGGACTATAAGTGATTTTCCTGCCTATGCAATGCTTTCAGGATGAAGTACATCCGGTCGTCTAGCTTGTCCTTATTGCATGGAAGAAACACGGGCATTTTCTTTACCGAATGGTAAGAAAATTTCATGGTTTGACCGCCATCGATGTTTTCTCCATGTCAATCATCCCTTCAGAGGAGATAGAAAAAACATTTTAGCTAATAGAGTAGAAACTAGACAACCACCAATGATATGGTCAAGCGAAGACATATACGAACTTGTAAGGGACTATTCAAAGATATACGAAACTAGAGTGTAATTAGAAATTGCAGGTAAATCGACTATTCATAACTGATGCAAACAAAATATATTTTAGGAGTTGCCTTATTGGAAAGATCTTCTGCTTCGTCATAATATTGATGTGATGCACGATGAGAAAAATGTATTTGATAATGTTTTTAACACAATTTTGAATGTCAAGGGGAAGACTAAGGGCGATTTGAAATCAAGACGCGATATTCAAGAATTATGCAAATATCATGAGCTTCATATGAAACCAAATGACAGTAAAAACCCCAAAGCATGTTATGAGTTAGATAATAATCAAGTTAAAGTTGTGTTAAAATGGGTGGAAGGATTAAGATTTCCTGATGGGATTTCATCAAATCTTCATAGATGTGTTGACTTTAAAAATGGTAGATTGAGTGGAATGAAAAACCACGACTGTCACATAATGATGGAAAATTTATTACCTGTTCTATTCAAAGAACTATTGCCCTTAAAAGTTTGGAGGTAATGATGGAACTTAGTCTGTTTTACAAAGAGCTTTGTTCGACTACTTTAAAAGTGCAACGTTTACGTAAACTTGAAGAAGATATTCCTATATTGCTTTGCAAATTGAAAAAAATATTTACATCAGGTTTTTTTAATGTAATGGAACATTTACTTGTTCATCTCCCATCAGAAGCACGACTTCGAAGTCCTGTGCAATATAGATGGATGTATCCATTCAAGAGGTATGAAATATGTTACCTATTAATTTAATTACATTCGGAAGTTAAAGTTAATGTAAATTAATTTTTCATAGATACTTGAATCATCTGAAGAAAAAAGTGAGGCAAAATGCATGAGTTGAAGGTTCGATATGTAAATCTTACATCGTAGAATAAGCTTCGTTCTTTTTCTCTCACTATTTTAATGACCAAGTGAACATATCATTTGAAAGTGTTCCACGTAATGATGAAGGCGATGAACAAGAGTCCTCTCAAAAAATGTTATCTATTTTTAGACAACATGGTCGACCTTTTGGAAAATGTGTAGAAGTATGGTTAGACGATAGAGATCTTCATGTAGACACACTTATATTCTTCTTAATTATGCTGAGGTTGCACCATTTGTTAGGTAATATGAAATAATAATTTTTGATTTATTCATTTCAATAATGCATGCGCGTGTAGAATTTAATGCAATATTTTATTCATATATGCAGTATTTATGAAAGTGAACATCCACACAGAGATCTCAGTAAAGAATTTTCTGATTGGTTTTCAAAGTACGTTTATGAACCGAGAAATTGTGTGGTCGACGAAGGATTGAACATCTTGCTTTTTGACCAAAAAGAAATGTCAAGACATATCCAATATATTTCGTCAATGGATATAAATTTAACACCAAAGAATATGGTGCAGAAAAATTAACTAATAATACAAGTGTATTTGCTAAAGGTAGCGATGATCCAGAAAACAACATAAATGATTTTTATGGCGTTTTAACTCAAATTTTGGAAATGAAATATTTCTCACGACCCGCAGAGGATGTGTTTCTGTTTAGGTGCAATTGGTTCAACAATGTTTCAGGTTCTGGAATTAATGTGCAGAAGGATTATGATCTTATTGAAATAAAGCACACATCACATTATCACAAGTATGATCCTTTTGTACTAACCAAATAAGCATTGCAAGTTTATTACGCTCCTTATCCGACTCTAAAAAGAGATAAAGCAGATTGGTCAGCAGTTTTCAAAATAAAGGCAAGATTTACGTTTGATGGGAAGAATATTTCAAACGAACAAACTTATCAGGCAGATCTTGAGCAAAGCAACGAAATAATAATAACAGATGATTGTAGTGATTTTGGACCTTTGAACGATGAATCAAAGGTTTTGGTAAAAGCATTCGAGAGTAAGGAGGAAAATAACGTAGAATATGATACCAAATCTGAATCAGAAGATGATGAGGATTGATATAAATATTATGTTGAATTCTTATGTATTATGCAATTTATGTAATTGATGAGATTTATTTTGCAAGTTATGTAATTTATGTCATTTATGAAACCGGATCTGCTTATTGCCATTTACATCATTTATGTCGTTACCATTTCTGTCATTTATTTATCAATTTATGTTAAAAATGCAATGTATTCTGCTTATCGTCGGAATATGAGACCTAATCTTAATCAGGTATATTTTGCACTTTATGTACTTTATCTCATTTATGTCATTTAACTATAAAATATATTTTATTATTATGTTATTATTCTCTTTTAAAATGATGTGTCTATGACAAGTATCATGTCGTCCAAAAGGAGGACTTCTTCACATTCTTCAAGAGGCGATGGCAGCGGTCCAACGCAGCCGCCACAGCATCCCGTTGTGTTTCTGGTACCTAGAGCGGAGGGGTAAGTATTAAACTTTTTTCAGCATCCTAAATATTTTGTGTACGATATAATAATATGTATCATATTTAACAAAGGGGGTTTGATCTACAGCCGTTAGATGTAGTTCTATCAGTTTCGAGAGATTCGTACAAGAGTAGGATGACGACTTGTTGGCCATAGTAGGATAATATCCCTTCCCACATCTTGGACTGTATATGGCAGGATTTCTTTGTAAGTATAATCTTCTGTTTTCCATTCTAAATTTTTTGTCGCTTATTTATTGTTCACCTTTTATTGTTTAATTATTTGTCGCTTGTTTAACATGAAATGCAGGACGCAGTCGACGTACAATCAGATGACCTACAGCTGGTACACCAATACTGGATGTAGAAGATGAGGAAGAATTACCGGTATTCTATGCCGGCTATGAAGCATAAAGGGTAGAAGCCGAACTGCATGGGAGCGAGTGTGTGGGAAGGGTGGCTGGCACATTGGGATAGTGACGAAGCGAAGATAAGTGTACTAAACTTTTATTAATTATTTTATTGATATGTAAATATCAAAAAATATTTGGTTAGTAAATAATGTATTGTTTATTTAAATGTACAAGCAGAGTCGGAAAGAAACTCTGCAAATAGGAATAAAAATCCTGTCACTCATCGAGGAAGGTCCAAGTCATTCCAACAATATCGCCATGAGTTGGTAAATTTATTAAATGTGAATTGTAAATAGTTATTGTGCTGTATAATTTTTAATATACAATAATATTACATAATAATCAATTTCAGGAAGCTGAGGCGTAGGGTCCCTTATCGTACATGGATGTATTTACCCGTACTCATGCCGTGGAGCATGTAAATCCAAACAGGACAGTTTCATATACATGGCATGACGATAAATCGGGAAAGAGCCAGGTAAGCATATTTTAATTTATATACTATTGGTAACTGTTTTAATTATTAAAGTATAATAATCAATACAGTTGCAACTGTATGCAATAATTGCAGACATTTCTGCAATTATATGGTATAATTGCAGACATGTCTGCAACTATATGCAATTATACCATATAATTGCAGAAATGTTTGCAATTATATGCAATAGTTATAGACACTTCTGCAACTATATGCAATAATTGCAGACATGTCTGCTATTATACCATATAATTGCAGATATATCTACAATTATACAATAGTTGCAGATTTGAAGAAAAATCGAAAATGTTTAAAATTTGCAGAATTGTCTGCAAATATATGAAATAATTGCACATTTACTACAAATATGATTTTTTGGTATTAACAATGGATCTCATTTTAAAGATCATAATTTTTTATTTTTTGATGAAAACGGTATGCTAATCCGATGTTTCTACAGAAAGTTATATGCGTTTGAAATGTTAAAAACATAAAGGGTATTTGTGTGACGCCCCACCTCTATACCCACGCTAGCCAAGAACACTACGGTGTAGTGCTGTCAACTAGCACGGAGAATAAGGCTGTTGAGGAGCGACCATCTATGTAATTGCCTTGTGCGAGCACCGATATGTCAGATAATAAAACATTGCATTTCATTTTTTAGAGGATACCTGACATACCGATAAAAACTCAAAGCTACTACACAGTGGCTATAATAGTTTAGGACAATAGATATAAAAATAACACAGATAACATAAATGCGGAATAAAGATGGAACGAAAAGTCTCATATATACAATAACTGATATCAGTTACAATACATTTGACACAATACAAATGATACAACTACAACTGTCGACTCAAGAAGTTATATATACAAGTACATTATCGACTAATATACATGAATACATTATCATCTTAAAACAGACACACTGACTACTACAACAAGACGAAGACCACTTCAACTGATATAAAAAGTCTTCATAGCTCTAGCAGCAACCCAAAGCTAAAAATCTACAACCTGTAAATACTCGGTCTGACCCGAGTATTACATTCAAAAGAAAATAATACTCGGATCAGTCTAATTCAAACTCAGTTATTAGCGCATAGAAGCAATAATAATTAATCTCAAAATAGATGACAGTCACAGAAATCTCGTATATCCAACTTCTCGATAAGAGAACCGGATAACGGCAGATATAACACTAAACAGTGTTAATCCACAAAACAGAAATCCAAAGCAATTTAAACAATTGAAATGTCAATTTAAAACTGTCAAATCTGATAGGGCTGCAGTACACGCACGCGTGTACTGCCTCGCCACTATCGCAGGAGATACACAAAAGCTCAGTGAAAATCACAACGATCGCAAGGTCAAACCCCGAAAACGGGTTCAACGCAAGTGAATTCAGAAACAAGTCCCAACAGGGGAAAAACTGCAAAACACATGCAAACATAAACGAATTCAAAGCAACCACCACGATGAAACTGCAGTGGCAAACAATTGCAAAGACAAGGGCAGACTGGGACTACAAAGAAGACAGTGGCAACAGTTCAGATGACAGTGAACTAAAACAAAGACCACAAAATAATATCGAAGGTAAAGACTCAGCAATGTCAAAGCCAAGAAGAGTTACATGACAACTTAACACAATTGTCAAAGCAATCCACAGAACAAGCCCAAGTGACTACAAGAATGCACAAATGGGCAAATCATATATACAGCACAATAAATCAACCTGGACAGGGATGGTATAAAATGCCAGGCCTCAAGTAGATGAGCAAGGCTACAAGCAGACGTCAAGCCGGAGAAAATGTACAGAAATCAAAAACAAGGTCAAACCCGATTTACAGATAGGTTCAACACAAGGTTATTGAACAAGACTGGAAATTCAAGAAGGCACCAAACGGTCAACTGAGTGCAACAGGTCAAAGTATCATAAAAATAGTGTGTAGAGACAAGGCTCAAGAATTCCCAGTGCCAACAAATGCAATAAACAAGTGACAGTAGAGAAGAGTTTCAACCAAGTGAATTGAAGTGATTGGCTATCTCAAGCAACGGAAACCAAACAAGTTCGAACAAGGCAGAGAAATGCCAAAATGGTTAAGAGAGGGCTACAACAGTGGTATAATGGATCACATTGAAACCGGAAGTATATAAGTCAATGGAATGCAAAGCACAAAAGACTCAATTACAACTACTGTAAGTATAAATGCAGTGACACTCAACATATAGTCATATGTTACGGTGCAACATATAAGCCTAGGACGAAGTGAGGAAGAAACCAGACCAAGTCAATAACTTCAAAAGTAAAAATAATGCAATTCAAACATACATGTATACATATCAGATGATGTATATACATACGTGACTACATACATATGTATGAAGACCACTTGAAGTCTGTCAAATAGACTGCAAGATAAAATCTGAATTGTGCATGTGAAGTATACTAGTAGAAATATGCAAACAAAATGCATGAAACCCCAAGGCAAATATGAATGCACCTTAGTAATGCTAGGACATCAACTAAGTTCAAAACTTCATACAAAAATAACACTGCAGCATGTACACTTGAAACTACAGGTCAAATCAGACTGCATGTAAAGGTCAGAGAGATGTACACATGAAAATGGAGTGCAACAAGTTCAAGATGATCAGCTACAACTCAATACAAACTAGATCCAAGTTCAAGCTATGCAACTGTAGCTCAAATCAAAGTGCACTATCGAACCAACAGAGGCAAACTGGATGCTACAGGACAGAGACCAGACTGGAATGAATGCAAGCAAGCTTCAGAAAGTTATCAAGGAACATGCCAGAGAACTCAGAATAGAAATGACCAAGAATTCAGTATGCAAACTTGAAATGAACATATCAGAAGTAACAAGTGCAATTACAATTGCATAACAAATATCAAGTGAAGAAGACTACAATCAATCAATCAAATGCACGGGCAAGCACATATATACACACATGTATGTATGTATATACATGAACTTGATTTGAAGCACACTGAAATGCAAGTTTGCAACATATAACAACACTGCAACGAGACCAAAGCAAAAACATCTAGTGACCGAAGTCACCAGAAATTCACAACCCAAACTGTGGAACCCAAACAAGTAGCAGCTCAAAATCGCCACTAATCATGAATAAATACCCCAAAATCATATATTCGATAAAGGCAGCAAACTGAAATTCCCCTCCCAAATTCATCAATTAAATAAGAAACCAGACTCACTATAAATAAGTGATGCACGAAATACTGAAATAGGATTTAGAAGTGTGAGTACGAGAAGTACTCACCTTACAACGACGAATACACGAACGACTCACGCTCTCGATTGCTCCAAACCCTAGCCTTGAGCTCCGCCAGCGTCGCTGCGAACCCTAGCCTGCCGTTGAGGGCACCTCACGACTTGAGCGCGCACCAGGAGGAGGAGGAGCGTTGGCTTCGAGAGGAGGAGGAGCCGCGAAACCCTAGTCGCCTTCTCCTCTCTGACTATTTTATTTCGTTCGTTTATTTTGAACGTGAAATGAAAAAAATGACTAATAGGGAGGGGCCAAGGCATCAGCCTGAAGAAAACCACGGTCAAGGGAGATAATTTTAATGGGCCAAACAACAATATTAAGCCCATTGAATTTAAAAATAGCTACCCATGATGATTAACACTTTGGTGATATTTAAAACACGATTTGAATCCATTAGAACAACGGATTCGACCACGATAAAAATTCATATTTAGGATTTTAAATACGAATAGACGATGTCATATTTAAATAAAATATTTAAATATATTATCGTATAAATGCGGGTTGTTACAGACTTCCCTCCTTAAAGAAATTGCGTCCTCGCAATCATAAGGAATGAATGGACAAAAGGTAACAACCAAAAGAGCATGGGAAAGTCGATTGCATAAGCAAAGCAAATGTCAGCAGGGGAAGTATTAGATACGAAGTCCAGAGGTTCGACTGATTCAAATCAAAAGAATCAACAATCGTGGGGATCAAGGAATCAAAATCAGACGACTATTAGAAGCAAGAATCAATCGAGTTCCAGTATTTAAAAGAAAAAGGAAAAACAGAGCAGAAATCACGTACTGCACGAATTGAATGTGAGTAAATCAAATTACTCACCTGAATCGTCAAAGAAAAAGACGAAGCTAAAATCTCAAAATCGCAAACATTCAATCATCAAAAACGATAATTGAATTTTCAAAAATATCTGATTATCAAAAACGATAATCAGAAATCACAAAGATTCGATTATCAAATCGAAAAATATTTAATTATCTCAAATGATAACCAAATTTCACAAATATCTGATTATCAAAAACGATAATCAGAAACACAAATATTCGATTAATCAATTCGAAAAATATTTAATTATCTCAGACGATAATTAAATTGGAAAATATTTAATTATCACAAATGATAATCAAATTTCACAAATATCTGATTATCAAAAACGATAATTAGAAACACAAATATTCGATTAATCAAATCGAAAAATATTTAATTATCTCAGACGATAATTAAATTGGAAAATATTTAATTATCACAAATGATAATCAAATTTCACAAATATCTGATTATCAAAAACGATAATCAGAAACACAAATATTCGATTAATCAAATCGAAAAATATTTAATTATCTCAGACGATAATTAAATTGGAAAATATTTAATTATCACAAATGATAATCAAATTTCACAAATATCTGATTATCAAAAGCGATAATCAGAAACACAAAGATTCGATTATCAAATCGAAAAATATTTAATTATCTCAAACGATAATCAAATTTTTTAAATATCTGATTATCAAAAACGATAATCAGAAGCACAAACATCTAATTATCAAAAACGATAATCAGAAGTCATAAATATTCAATTAACGAGTCCGGAATTAACCGAAGTAGTAAAAGTATGGTTCCATACTCCTTACTTTTGCTAAATCGTTTAAATCTCTTTATCGTTTTCTTGAAAGTGCAGAATTGTGTGTTTTAAAAATAACATTTCACATTCTCAAACGGACAAGTCCGGAATTAAGCGAATCAGTAAAAGGAAGGGGTCATAGTCCTCGATTTTTCTGAAAGGTTTAAATCGCTTCCTCGTTCTTTTGAAAATGTAAGCTGTAAAAATTTTGAAAACAATTTTAATTTATATTTTTGAAACAACTTTTAAAAATAAAGAATTTTGAAAACACGTGATTAAATTAGCAATATCAGTATTGCGGGAGAACCGCTTGTAAATTCATTTCAAAATTGACGAGTACTGAAGTTAACACGTCAAAATCTCATCAAAATAACTGGCATCAAAATATAATGCCAAATGAATTTTCATTCATAAAAAATGTCACAAGAATCTTCTCAAAGATAGAAAGGGATATCATACCCTAAACTTGTATTCATAACAAGTCAATAACACATGAATTCACCAATGCACAAAAATTGATAAACATATCAATAGAAATCACGAAAATTGGTGAAGCACAAAATTCCAGAAATCATCACAAGAAATCCAGAAAACACATAAATAAAGGGGGAGGCCTAACACATGAATGGGAGCATGAAAACTCACCTACGCGTAAACACATGACGAGAAGCTATCTCATGGAAGCTATCCATTAAATTTTCACACAGAAATGGCCCGAAGACCGTAGGGTGCTACCCTAGAAATGTGATGGCGAAACATCACATGATCGGGGTATAGTCTCCCACGTAGACAAAGAGATATGCGATGGCGAAACATCACATAATCGGGGTATAGTCTCCCCGTAGACGAATGTGATGGCGAAACATCACATGATCGGGGTATAGTCTCCCCGTAGACGAAGAAATATGTGATGGCGAAACATCACATAATCGGGGTATAGTCTCCCCGTAGACGAAGAAATATGTGTGAGACGAAATCACACAAAGAGTATCCAGACAACCCTCAAAGCCCAAGAGATATGTGTGAGACGAAATCACACCGATGAGGCCTAGTCTAACCGTGCAATATGTGTGAGACGAAATCACACACTGGTGTCTAGACAATCCTCAAAGCCCAAGAGATATGTGTGAGACGAAATCACACCGATGAGGTCCAGTCTAAATCATAATATGTGATGGCGAAACATCACATAATCGGGGTATAGTCTCCCCGTAGACGAAGAAATATGTGATGGCGAAACATCACATAATCGGGGTATAGTCTCCCCGTAGACGAAGAAATATGTGTGAGACGAAATCACACAAAGAGTATTCAGACAACCCTCAAAGCCCAAGAGATATGTGTGAGACGAAATCACACCGATGAGGCCTAGTCTAACCGTGCAATATGTGTGAGACGAAATCACACACTGGTGTCTAGACAATCCTCAAAGCCCAAGAGATATGTGTGAGACGAAATCACACCGATGAGGTCCAGTCTAAATCATAAAAATGATCGTCATGATCATAAAGAAAGTGTCAATTACACTAAGCTAGTAAATATAAGAGTTTAGCTTCATGTCCCATAACCACTTGCTTAACTCGAATATTTACGAACAGATTGTAAATCTCCACTAGGAAATTGTCACAAAAAGGGTTCAATCGAGCAAGTCCAGGAGCTAACCGACGAAGTAAACGCAAGCGTTTCATACCACTTGTTTTACTAGGCCTTTTAATTCAATTTCTCATACGAGTGAAATAAAGGCTTGTATATACTAATAGATTGGAAAACGGTTCAAGAAAAAGAACTTTGTAGTAAAATAGTTTTGAAATCGTTTGGAAAAAGGGATTTTAATATTTACTACTAGTATAGAAAACCTTTATATTTTTAAAGTGACAAATCACAAAAATGATTGTAGAAACAATCAATCACAAGAATTCACATACGAAGATGTGAATGGAATCCAGAGAAATCGATACGGAATCCATCAGAAAGTATGTTCACAAAAATCCCGAAGAAAATGTCATCAAAGTTGCTAATAAATGATAGCAACAAATCGGGGAAATGATCAAGAATCGATTAAATTAGGAAACCAAGTCAGTTCACTAATATTTCACATTCGAAGACGTGAATAAAATCCAAAGAATTCGATTCCAAATTCATCAAAGTAGGAATACCCAAAAATTCTAGAAATAGAAGTTATCAAAATCGACAAAGGTGATGACAACTAATTAGAAAAGAAGAATCGATTATCAACTGTAAAAACAAAGCAAATCGAGCAGAAATGCATAAATGACTTCAACAAAAGTAAGAATCAAGTCAACGTCGAAGTCAACAATTAATAGCCGCAGTCGAGTACAAAATGAATCAATCATCATTACCAAAGAAACCAACGGCAAATAAAATCAGAGTCTTGAGAATCAAGAAATTAGCAATTTCTCAAAAACAAAGTGACCGAAGTCGAAGGGAAATCCAGATGAGGAAAACACAAAAGAACAAGTTCAAAATTGCAGAGATTCGAACAAAATCAACATCGGCTAAATCAATTCAGAGCCGAAAACACAAGATTAAGCGTTAGGAATTCATACCTAACAGTCAAAAATAATCATATGTAAAGATGAGAGATAAAACATCGACAAATAGTTGTAACACATGCTCCATCTAAGTTATGTTTTATAATTGTCCTAAACCCCAGGCTCTGATACCAAGCTGTGACGCCCCACCTCTATACCCACGCTAGCCAAGAACACTACGGTGTAGTGCTGTCAACTAGCACGGAGAATAAGGCTGTTGAGGAGCGACCATCTATGTAATTGCCTTGTGCGAGCACCGATATGTCAGATAATAAAACATTGCATTTCATTTTTTAGAGGATACCTGACATACCGATAAAAACTCAAAGCTACTACACAGTGGCTATAATAGTTTAGGACAATAGATATAAAAATAACACAGATAACATAAATGCGGAATAAAGATGGAACGAAAAGTCTCATATATACAATAACTGATATCAGTTACAATACATTTGACACAATACAAATGATACAACTACAACTGTCGACTCAAGAAGTTATATATACAAGTACATTATCGACTAATATACATGAATACATTATCATCTTAAAACAGACACACTGACTACTACAACAAGACGAAGACCACTTCAACTGATATAAAAAGTCTTCATAGCTCTAGCAGCAACCCAAAGCTAAAAATCTACAACCTGTAAATACTCGGTCTGACCCGAGTATTACATTCAAAAGAAAATAATACTCGGATCAGTCTAATTCAAACTCAGTTATTAGCGCATAGAAGCAATAATAATTAATCTCAAAATAGATGACAGTCACAGAAATCTCGTATATCCAACTTCTCGATAAGAGAACCGGATAACGGCAGATATAACACTAAACAGTGTTAATCCACAAAACAGAAATCCAAAGCAATTTAAACAATTGAAATGTCAATTTAAAACTGTCAAATCTGATAGGGCTGCAGTACACGCACGCGTGTACTGCCTCGCCACTATCGCAGGAGATACACAAAAGCTCAGTGAAAATCACAACGATCGCAAGGTCAAACCCCGAAAACGGGTTCAACGCAAGTGAATTCAGAAACAAGTCCCAACAGGGGAAAAACTGCAAAACACATGCAAACATAAACGAATTCAAAGCAACCACCACGATGAAACTGCAGTGGCAAACAATTGCAAAGACAAGGGCAGACTGGGACTACAAAGAAGACAGTGGCAACAGTTCAGATGACAGTGAACTAAAACAAAGACCACAAAATAATATCGAAGGTAAAGACTCAGCAATGTCAAAGCCAAGAAGAGTTACATGACAACTTAACACAATTGTCAAAGCAATCCACAGAACAAGCCCAAGTGACTACAAGAATGCACAAATGGGCAAATCATATATACAGCACAATAAATCAACCTGGACAGGGATGGTATAAAATGCCAGGCCTCAAGTAGATGAGCAAGGCTACAAGCAGACGTCAAGCCGGAGAAAATGTACAGAAATCAAAAACAAGGTCAAACCCGATTTACAGATAGGTTCAACACAAGGTTATTGAACAAGACTGGAAATTCAAGAAGGCACCAAACGGTCAACTGAGTGCAACAGGTCAAAGTATCATAAAAATAGTGTGTAGAGACAAGGCTCAAGAATTCCCAGTGCCAACAAATGCAATAAACAAGTGACAGTAGAGAAGAGTTTCAACCAAGTGAATTGAAGTGATTGGCTATCTCAAGCAACGGAAACCAAACAAGTTCGAACAAGGCAGAGAAATGCCAAAATGGTTAAGAGAGGGCTACAACAGTGGTATAATGGATCACATTGAAACCGGAAGTATATAAGTCAATGGAATGCAAAGCACAAAAGACTCAATTACAACTACTGTAAGTATAAATGCAGTGACACTCAACATATAGTCATATGTTACGGTGCAACATATAAGCCTAGGACGAAGTGAGGAAGAAACCAGACCAAGTCAATAACTTCAAAAGTAAAAATAATGCAATTCAAACATACATGTATACATATCAGATGATGTATATACATACGTGACTACATACATATGTATGAAGACCACTTGAAGTCTGTCAAATAGACTGCAAGATAAAATCTGAATTGTGCATGTGAAGTATACTAGTAGAAATATGCAAACAAAATGCATGAAACCCCAAGGCAAATATGAATGCACCTTAGTAATGCTAGGACATCAACTAAGTTCAAAACTTCATACAAAAATAACACTGCAGCATGTACACTTGAAACTACAGGTCAAATCAGACTGCATGTAAAGGTCAGAGAGATGTACACATGAAAATGGAGTGCAACAAGTTCAAGATGATCAGCTACAACTCAATACAAACTAGATCCAAGTTCAAGCTATGCAACTGTAGCTCAAATCAAAGTGCACTATCGAACCAACAGAGGCAAACTGGATGCTACAGGACAGAGACCAGACTGGAATGAATGCAAGCAAGCTTCAGAAAGTTATCAAGGAACATGCCAGAGAACTCAGAATAGAAATGACCAAGAATTCAGTATGCAAACTTGAAATGAACATATCAGAAGTAACAAGTGCAATTACAATTGCATAACAAATATCAAGTGAAGAAGACTACAATCAATCAATCAAATGCACGGGCAAGCACATATATACACACATGTATGTATGTATATACATGAACTTGATTTGAAGCACACTGAAATGCAAGTTTGCAACATATAACAACACTGCAACGAGACCAAAGCAAAAACATCTAGTGACCGAAGTCACCAGAAATTCACAACCCAAACTGTGGAACCCAAACAAGTAGCAGCTCAAAATCGCCACTAATCATGAATAAATACCCCAAAATCATATATTCGATAAAGGCAGCAAACTGAAATTCCCCTCCCAAATTCATCAATTAAATAAGAAACCAGACTCACTATAAATAAGTGATGCACGAAATACTGAAATAGGATTTAGAAGTGTGAGTACGAGAAGTACTCACCTTACAACGACGAATACACGAACGACTCACGCTCTCGATTGCTCCAAACCCTAGCCTTGAGCTCCGCCAGCGTCGCTGCGAACCCTAGCCTGCCGTTGAGGGCACCTCACGACTTGAGCGCGCACCAGGAGGAGGAGGAGCGTTGGCTTCGAGAGGAGGAGGAGCCGCGAAACCCTAGTCGCCTTCTCCTCTCTGACTATTTTATTTCGTTCGTTTATTTTGAACGTGAAATGAAAAAAATGACTAATAGGGAGGGGCCAAGGCATCAGCCTGAAGAAAACCACGGTCAAGGGAGATAATTTTAATGGGCCAAACAACAATATTAAGCCCATTGAATTTAAAAATAGCTACCCATGATGATTAACACTTTGGTGATATTTAAAACACGATTTGAATCCATTAGAACAACGGATTCGACCACGATAAAAATTCATATTTAGGATTTTAAATACGAATAGATGATGTCATATTTAAATAAAATATTTAAATATATTATCGTATAAATGCGGGTTGTTACAGACTTCCCTCCTTAAAGAAATTGCGTCCTCGCAATCATAAGGAATGAATGGACAAAAGGTAACAACCAAAAGAGCATGGGAAAGTCGATTGCATAAGCAAAGCAAATGTCAGCAGGGGAAGTATTAGATACGAAGTCCAGAGGTTCGACTGATTCAAATCAAAAGAATCAACAATCGTGGGGATCAAGGAATCAAAATCAGACGACTATTAGAAGCAAGAATCAATCGAGTTCCAGTATTTAAAAGAAAAAGGAAAAACAGAGCAGAAATCACGTACTGCACGAATTGAATGTGAGTAAATCAAATTACTCACCTGAATCGTCAAAGAAAAAGACGAAGCTAAAATCTCAAAATCGCAAACATTCAATCATCAAAAACGATAATTGAATTTTCAAAAATATCTGATTATCAAAAACGATAATCAGAAATCACAAAGATTCGATTATCAAATCGAAAAATATTTAATTATCTCAAATGATAACCAAATTTCACAAATATCTGATTATCAAAAACGATAATCAGAAACACAAATATTCGATTAATCAATTCGAAAAATATTTAATTATCTCAGACGATAATTAAATTGGAAAATATTTAATTATCACAAATGATAATCAAATTTCACAAATATCTGATTATCAAAAACGATAATTAGAAACACAAATATTCGATTAATCAAATCGAAAAATATTTAATTATCTCAGACGATAATTAAATTGGAAAATATTTAATTATCACAAATGATAATCAAATTTCACAAATATCTGATTATCAAAAACGATAATCAGAAACACAAATATTCGATTAATCAAATCGAAAAATATTTAATTATCTCAGACGATAATTAAATTGGAAAATATTTAATTATCACAAATGATAATCAAATTTCACAAATATCTGATTATCAAAAGCGATAATCAGAAACACAAAGATTCGATTATCAAATCGAAAAATATTTAATTATCTCAAACGATAATCAAATTTTTTAAATATCTGATTATCAAAAACGATAATCAGAAGCACAAACATCTAATTATCAAAAACGATAATCAGAAGTCATAAATATTCAATTAACGAGTCCGGAATTAACCGAAGTAGTAAAAGTATGGTTCCATACTCCTTACTTTTGCTAAATCGTTTAAATCTCTTTATCGTTTTCTTGAAAGTGCAGAATTGTGTGTTTTAAAAATAACATTTCACATTCTCAAACGGACAAGTCCGGAATTAAGCGAATCAGTAAAAGGAAGGGGTCATAGTCCTCGATTTTTCTGAAAGGTTTAAATCGCTTCCTCGTTCTTTTGAAAATGTAAGCTGTAAAAATTTTGAAAACAATTTTAATTTATATTTTTGAAACAACTTTTAAAAATAAAGAATTTTGAAAACACGTGATTAAATTAGCAATATCAGTATTGCGGGAGAACCGCTTGTAAATTCATTTCAAAATTGACGAGTACTGAAGTTAACACGTCAAAATCTCATCAAAATAACTGGCATCAAAATATAATGCCAAATGAATTTTCATTCATAAAAAATGTCACAAGAATCTTCTCAAAGATAGAAAGGGATATCATACCCTAAACTTGTATTCATAACAAGTCAATAACACATGAATTCACCAATGCACAAAAATTGATAAACATATCAATAGAAATCACGAAAATTGGTGAAGCACAAAATTCCAGAAATCATCACAAGAAATCCAGAAAACACATAAATAAAGGGGGAGGCCTAACACATGAATGGGAGCATGAAAACTCACCTACGCGTAAACACATGACGAGAAGCTATCTCATGGAAGCTATCCATTAAATTTTCACACAGAAATGGCCCGAAGACCGTAGGGTGCTACCCTAGAAATGTGATGGCGAAACATCACATGATCGGGGTATAGTCTCCCACGTAGACAAAGAGATATGCGATGGCGAAACATCACATAATCGGGGTATAGTCTCCCCGTAGACGAATGTGATGGCGAAACATCACATGATCGGGGTATAGTCTCCCCGTAGACGAAGAAATATGTGATGGCGAAACATCACATAATCGGGGTATAGTCTCCCCGTAGACGAAGAAATATGTGTGAGACGAAATCACACAAAGAGTATCCAGACAACCCTCAAAGCCCAAGAGATATGTGTGAGACGAAATCACACCGATGAGGCCTAGTCTAACCGTGCAATATGTGTGAGACGAAATCACACACTGGTGTCTAGACAATCCTCAAAGCCCAAGAGATATGTGTGAGACGAAATCACACCGATGAGGTCCAGTCTAAATCATAATATGTGATGGCGAAACATCACATAATCGGGGTATAGTCTCCCCGTAGACGAAGAAATATGTGATGGCGAAACATCACATAATCGGGGTATAGTCTCCCCGTAGACGAAGAAATATGTGTGAGACGAAATCACACAAAGAGTATTCAGACAACCCTCAAAGCCCAAGAGATATGTGTGAGACGAAATCACACCGATGAGGCCTAGTCTAACCGTGCAATATGTGTGAGACGAAATCACACACTGGTGTCTAGACAATCCTCAAAGCCCAAGAGATATGTGTGAGACGAAATCACACCGATGAGGTCCAGTCTAAATCATAAAAATGATCGTCATGATCATAAAGAAAGTGTCAATTACACTAAGCTAGTAAATATAAGAGTTTAGCTTCATGTCCCATAACCACTTGCTTAACTCGAATATTTACGAACAGATTGTAAATCTCCACTAGGAAATTGTCACAAAAAGGGTTCAATCGAGCAAGTCCAGGAGCTAACCGACGAAGTAAACGCAAGCGTTTCATACCACTTGTTTTACTAGGCCTTTTAATTCAATTTCTCATACGAGTGAAATAAAGGCTTGTATATACTAATAGATTGGAAAACGGTTCAAGAAAAAGAACTTTGTAGTAAAATAGTTTTGAAATCGTTTGGAAAAAGGGATTTTAATATTTACTACTAGTATAGAAAACCTTTATATTTTTAAAGTGACAAATCACAAAAATGATTGTAGAAACAATCAATCACAAGAATTCACATACGAAGATGTGAATGGAATCCAGAGAAATCGATACGGAATCCATCAGAAAGTATGTTCACAAAAATCCCGAAGAAAATGTCATCAAAGTTGCTAATAAATGATAGCAACAAATCGGGGAAATGATCAAGAATCGATTAAATTAGGAAACCAAGTCAGTTCACTAATATTTCACATTCGAAGACGTGAATAAAATCCAAAGAATTCGATTCCAAATTCATCAAAGTAGGAATACCCAAAAATTCTAGAAATAGAAGTTATCAAAATCGACAAAGGTGATGACAACTAATTAGAAAAGAAGAATCGATTATCAACTGTAAAAACAAAGCAAATCGAGCAGAAATGCATAAATGACTTCAACAAAAGTAAGAATCAAGTCAACGTCGAAGTCAACAATTAATAGCCGCAGTCGAGTACAAAATGAATCAATCATCATTACCAAAGAAACCAACGGCAAACAAAATCAGAGTCTTAAGAATCAAGAAATTAGCAATTTCTCAAAAACAAAGTGACCGAAGTCGAAGGGAAATCCAGATGAGGAAAACACAAAAGAACAAGTTCAAAATTGCAGAGATTCGAACAAAATCAACATCGGCTAAATCAATTCAGAGCCGAAAACACAAGATTAAGCGTTAGGAATTCATACCTAACAGTCAAAAATAATCATATGTAAAGATGAGAGATAAAACATCGACAAATAGTTGTAACACATGCTCCATCTAAGTTATGTTTTATAATTGTCCTAAACCCCAGGCTCTGATACCAAGCTGTGACGCCCCACCTCTATACCCACGCTAGCCAAGAACACTACGGTGTAGTGTTGTCAACTAGCACGGAGAATAAGGCTGTTGAGGAGCGACCATCTATGTAATTGCCTTGTGCGAGCACCGATATGTCAGATAATAAAACATTGCATTTCATTTTTTAGAGGATACCCGACATACCGATAAAAACTCAAAGCTACTACACAGTGGCTATAATAGTTTAGGACAATAGATATAAAAATAACACAGATAACATAAATGCGGAATAAAGATGGAACGAAAAGTCTCATATATACAATAACTGATATCAGTTACAATACATTTGACACAATACAAATGATACAACTACAACTGTCGACTCAAGAAGTTATATATACAAGTACATTATCGACTAATATACATGAATACATTATCATCTTAAAACAGACACACTGACTACTACAACAAGACGAAGACCACTTCAACTGATATAAAAAGTCTTCATAGCTCTAGCAGCAACCCAAAGCTAAAAATCTACAACCTGTAAATACTCGGTCTGACCCGAGTATTACATTCAAAAGAAAATAATACTCGGATCAGTCTAATTCAAACTCAGTTATTAGCGCATAGAAGCAATAATAATTAATCTCAAAATAGATGACAGTCACAGAAATCTCGTATATCCAACTTCTCGATAAGAGAACCGGATAACGGCAGATATAACACTAAACAGTGTTAATCCACAAAACAGAAATCCAAAGCAATTTAAACAATTGAAATGTCAATTTAAAACTGTCAAATCTGATAGGGCTGCAGTACACGCACGCGTGTACTGCCTCGCCACTATCGCAGGAGATACACAAAAGCTCAGTGAAAATCACAACGATCGCAAGGTCAAACCCCGAAAACGGGTTCAACGCAAGTGAATTCAGAAACAAGTCCCAACAGGGGAAAAACTGCAAAACACATGCAAACATAAACGAATTCAAAGCAACCACCACGATGAAACTGCAGTGGCAAACAATTGCAAAGACAAGGGCAGACTGGGACTACAAAGAAGACAGTGGCAACAGTTCAGATGACAGTGAACTAAAACAAAGACCACAAAATAATATCGAAGGTAAAGACTCAGCAATGTCAAAGCCAAGAAGAGTTACATGACAACTTAACACAATTGTCAAAGCAATCCACAGAACAAGCCCAAGTGACTACAAGAATGCACAAATGGGCAAATCATATATACAGCACAATAAATCAACCTGGACAGGGATGGTATAAAATGCCAGGCCTCAAGTAGATGAGCAAGGCTACAAGCAGACGTCAAGCCGGAGAAAATGTACAGAAATCAAAAACAAGGTCAAACCCGATTTACAGATAGGTTCAACACAAGGTTATTGAACAAGACTGGAAATTCAAGAAGGCACCAAACGGTCAACTGAGTGCAACAGGTCAAAGTATCATAAAAATAGTGTGTAGAGACAAGGCTCAAGAATTCCCAGTGCCAACAAATGCAATAAACAAGTGACAGTAGAGAAGAGTTTCAACCAAGTGAATTGAAGTGATTGGCTATCTCAAGCAACGGAAACCAAACAAGTTCGAACAAGGCAGAGAAATGCCAAAATGGTTAAGAGAGGGCTACAACAGTGGTATAATGGATCACATTGAAACCGGAAGTATATAAGTCAATGGAATGCAAAGCACAAAAGACTCAATTACAACTACTGTAAGTATAAATGCAGTGACACTCAACATATAGTCATATGTTACGGTGCAACATATAAGCCTAGGACGAAGTGAGGAAGAAACCAGACCAAGTCAATAACTTCAAAAGTAAAAATAATGCAATTCAAACATACATGTATACATATCAGATGATGTATATACATACGTGACTACATACATATGTATGAAGACCACTTGAAGTCTGTCAAATAGACTGCAAGATAAAATCTGAATTGTGCATGTGAAGTATACTAGTAGAAATATGCAAACAAAATGCATGAAACCCCAAGGCAAATATGAATGCACCTTAGTAATGCTAGGACATCAACTAAGTTCAAAACTTCATACAAAAATAACACTGCAGCATGTACACTTGAAACTACAGGTCAAATCAGACTGCATGTAAAGGTCAGAGAGATGTACACATGAAAATGGAGTGCAACAAGTTCAAGATGATCAGCTACAACTCAATACAAACTAGATCCAAGTTCAAGCTATGCAACTGTAGCTCAAATCAAAGTGCACTATCGAACCAACAGAGGCAAACTGGATGCTACAGGACAGAGACCAGACTGGAATGAATGCAAGCAAGCTTCAGAAAGTTATCAAGGAACATGCCAGAGAACTCAGAATATAAATGACCAAGAATTCAGTATGCAAACTTGAAATGAACATATCAGAAGTAACAAGTGCAATTACAATTGCATAACAAATATCAAGTGAAGAAGACTACAATCAATCAATCAAATGCACGGGCAAGCACATATATACACACATGTATGTATGTATATACATGAACTTGATTTGAAGCACACTGAAATGCAAGTTTGCAACATATAACAACACTGCAACGAGACCAAAGCAAAAACATCTAGTGACCGAAGTCACCAGAAATTCACAACCCAAACTGTGGAACCCAAACAAGTAGCAGCTCAAAATCGCCACTAATCATGAATAAATACCCCAAAATCATATATTCGATAAAGGCAGCAAACTGAAATTCCCCTCCCAAATTCATCAATTAAATAAGAAACCAGACTCACTATAAATAAGTGATGCACGAAATACTGAAATAGGATTTAGAAGTGTGAGTACGAGAAGTACTCACCTTACAACGACGAATACACGAACGACTCACGCTCTCGATTGCTCCAAACCCTAACCTTGAGCTCCGCCAGCGTCGCTGCGAACCCTAGCCTGCCGTTGAGGGCACCTCACGACTTGAGCGCGCACCAGGAGGAGGAGGAGCGTTGGCTTCGAGAGGAGGACGAGCCGCGAAACCCTAGTCGCCTTCTCCTCTCTGACTATTTTATTTCGTTCGTTTATTTTGAACGTGAAATGAAAAAAATGACTAATAGGGAGGGGCCAAGGCATCAGCCTGAAGAAAACCACGGTCAAGGGAGATAATTTTAATGGGCCAAACAACAATATTAAGCCCATTGAATTTAAAAATAGCTAACCATGATGATTAACACTTTGGTGATATTTAAAACACGATTTGAATCCATTAGAACAACGGATTCGACCACGATAAAAATTCATATTTAGGATTTTAAATACGAATAGACGATGTCATATTTAAATAAAATATTTAAATATATTATCGTATAAATGCGGGTTGTTACAATTTGGGTCTTTGTGCGCGCGTGAATTTGAAAATAGAGACCAGAAACTTATTAAAAAACGAAAGGTTGTTTTGTGTATTTTCAAACCTTACCGGGGATGTATGCCAAACGCACCCTTTAAAACAATATTTTAATGAAAATTAACATTATAATAAAATTTCGCACAATTTTAAATTTTATTTCCACTTTCCACTTTTTTAGGATGCAACTCAAAATAAAGTTAATAGATTTAAATATTTCAATAACGTATGATGCATTCATCCTAGATGAATGTTTTGATATTTGTGGCAAAGTTTTAAATGCATAAATTATAATTATTCTTTAAATATTGTATTTTTTAATCGCTATCTCAATTGATATTCGAATCAAAATAATATATAATGTTTATCAAATAAGATTTGTCAAACATGTGATATCGAATTCAAAACTCATCTTAATATAAACAAAATAAAATAACAATACTAATTTTAAATCGGGAAAATAATATAATCGACTAATATCATTTATTTGTTCAATAGTATTAAATTCGAAACATAATACATGACTTATTTATTTTATGAAAATAACAAAATTTACTTTTGATTCAAATGTAAAATTCGAATTAATCGCCTAATAAAAATTATATGTTGAAATGAATTATTTTAATTATTTGTTAGTACATTTATCTACCAAATTAAAGCATATAGAATTTGTAAGATCTAAATTCGTTGGTGGGATGACGAGCAAAAGTTTTTGCTAAGTAGCAAAAATAAAGACGCAACGGGTGATGTTGCTCAGGTGTAAAAAAATAGAAAATTATTTGCTGTCGGCAACCAATAAAACACTGCCAAGTGTACAGATCAAAACCATCGCTTTTACCACCCTTTAGGATATCCGTCCATTCAGTTTTCTGGATCTATAAAGAAGATGCTTTGCCCCATTTTCCCCACATCCTGCCTCTCTTCTATCTCTCCCTCTCGTATTTCTCTGTTTGCCTCCTCTATTCTTCCATTTTAAATATTTAGTTGACAAATAGTTTTTTTTATAACTTTTTTGTCTGGTTTCCAGGATGAATAGTTTGTCTGGCAATCCAGAGTTAAATTTCTCAGACGGCGTTGGTTTGGCAGATTACGGTTCTTTCACCGCAAATAATCTCTGATTCTAGCTTGATAAATCATAGATATGTTGTAGTTCGATCTATTGATTATATTATTCCATGAATTCATCTAAAAAATTCCATGTAAATATGAAGCGCTTTTCAGGCAATAATGGAAGAAACCTCGTCCTGGAAGGAGCCAATGGTATGTATGATGTACTAGACCTTTGCCTTGTTGGGCGCGCTCACATGGCAGGTCATGATTAATAAAAGTAGTTTTTGCCGTGTTTTAGGAGGAAAGCGCATGGGGATAGAACCCAGGTTTTCCTCCCTTATTATTGCTTTCCACTTTATTTATTCTGTGTTTCTTAGCTTAAGTATCGTCATCCACGGCTTCCAATTCCACAGACGCTCCTCAGTCTCCAATGCTAAACAAAGGCACGCCGTCGTTTATAATAATTTTGTTCTAGTCTTTTATTGTTTACAAAATAGATTTGTGAATTACAAATACTAAAATTAGACAATTGGACGATTGTGGAGAGTAATGCTCTCCAACATGTTCAAATTTATGTTTGATCCAATTTATGCTTTTCGATTTGAAGCTTCAGGACATACAAACTTATTGTCATAGAAGACGTTGCTAAATATAATTTCGTTGCAACATTAAGTTCATGGAATCATTTGTTATACCGCTCAAATGTATGAGAAATTGCAGTGGTAAAGGAAGTATTTTATTATATATTAAGAAAGCTGTATTTGTTTCTGCAACAGTGTCGTACTCGATCTTGCGATGATTAGAATCACCAACAAATGTGGCATCAAAATGTACTAACTAATTAGATCATAGAATTTTCTCATTCTAGCGCCTGATATTTATTTATACTCTCAAACATGCAATAATTGATCCGTGAAAACGAATGACCATATTGCAGGCAGCTTACCAATATTATATACGATATAACTGTAATTAAAAATTCTATGAACTGTTTAGTCTGTTAGCAGATAAGGTTTATGTTCTAATTCATGTTTCTGTCAATTCTTGTTCTAATCAAGTTCCTAGTTTTTAATTCATGTAATGCATGTTTGTATTTTCAGTCAGGGATGTGTACAAATGGCATATATATTCATCTAGCTTTTATGCTA
This sequence comes from Allium fistulosum, assembly GCA_030737815.1. Lineage (NCBI taxonomy): Eukaryota > Viridiplantae > Streptophyta > Magnoliopsida > Asparagales > Amaryllidaceae > Allium > Allium fistulosum. The sequence goes on along the minus strand of CM060901.1, from coordinate 815,734,327 downwards.
TTTTTATTCATGTACATGAAATGTGTAAAGATATGTGAATATTGTTATGTTTCCTACTGTCATCTTCTTATAGAAGAAAACTGAAGATACTTATGGGATCAACAATTGTTGCTGGGTGATGGTTGTGGGTAATGTTTATTATGCATTGAAAGTTTAATAATTGAAAGGGAAGACTAACATAACCATAACTATTCTTTTATTTTCACAATTGAAGTTCTATGTAGATGGTAGTCCCGTTATTACTTCGGATCTTTTATGGCTTTAGTCTTTGCTGCTTGTCATTCTCCATTGATTTTTTTTACAAATACAGATCGTAGAATTGGGGAGGATTGGCGTACTTCATGATTATGTGCAGTTTACTAGCTTGTAGTTGTAGTTGCAGTTGATGCTCGTTATTTACTTCTGAATTTGAAATTATAAAGACTACACTATATAATTACTGTTTCTATACAATAACTAATGTTCTAAGCTCTAAATATTTTCATATATCCACGTTTTGGACTATTTTTAGTTAAATTGCATTACTTGGAGATTGCTTAGTATATTATTATTATTGTTCACTACTAACCCCCTTTGTAAGCCTAACAACAATAATAATGTTCTGGTCCACTTAATGGGTCTTTTAGGCTTATAAAGTCGACTAGCATATTATTATTATTGTTCCCTCAGGTGTCAAGGCTTATAAGGGGGGAGTGTATTATTATTAAAATGATTTAGGGTCCGCAAGCTAATTGAATATCAATGATAAAACTGAATTTTGGCTGGTGAAACAAGCAGTTGCTCATATGCAATTGTAACGTAAACCTGGTGAAACAAGCAGTTGCTCATATGCAATTGTAACCTGGTGAAATAAGTAGTTGCTCATATGCAATTTTAACGTAAACCTTTAATTATAGTTGTATCTTTGTACATTAAATGTTGACGATTTTGGTCTTTCCCATGACAACCGTTTTTAAGTGCGTGCGCATTTGTGGTATTCTTGTGATGTCGTGAATAAGATTTGATAACAAAATACTTTCTCCGGTGGACAACGGTCATTGAAATTTAGTGTGTGATCTTCATGAATGGTAGGGAGAAGAGAAATCAACGACTATTGACGACTAACGTTGGGGACGCGTTCGATGTTGACGTATCTTCCCCTAACATTCCCACAACGGTGTTGGAGACGGGATTAATAACGACGAGGGCGTTTCCATTGATAACGGGGCAAAAAATGGCTTTGAACAGCCTTTTAGTCTGCTGGTTCCTTTGATTTCAATATGAAGTTGGTCATTGTTCAAATAATTTTGTTTATATATTTGGTTAATGATCAAAATTAGTAGCCCCATTAATGCCTATTCCATGGTCAATGAGTGCTTTGAGCTTTAATTGATACGGGAGTACATGTTATCAAAGATATTCTTGTATTCTCTTATGATATTGAGGTTGGTGGTTCGAGCCATCATAGTCCAACTAATTGTTGTATATGCATCAACTAATTGTTTTATATGCATCAGAAATCACAATTCTCTAGTTCACTGGCTCTCATGATCTCAAAATATTTGTTATGGAGAAATTAATTAAATTTTTAATGCTTTGAATCTTGCTTGTTTCATTTTGCTTCATTTTGATTAAGTGACCCATCTCAAAATTTTATTTTCTATTCAAAATTTGGAACTTTTATTTGTATGTAAGTTTAGTAAGCAAATCTTAATTAGTGTTTTTACATTAAAGAATATATTTTAAGATGTATGAAAGTGGAGAATGGAAAACGAGGCATGTAAAACTGAAAATGTTCCTTTTTTCTTTTGGGTTTGTTTTACGTTTCAGAAATATCAAAAACTAACTCTCTTTGTCTCATTTCCTTTTATGTCAATTTCTCGGATTTTTCAGCCTTTGTGGAACACCTTGTTTTCAAACTAAATTCAACCTACGTTTTAGACATTAGTAAATTTGAAGTTTAAATATGGAAATTCGAATTTGGAAATGTTCAGTGTTGACTTTCGATGGACAAAAGGCGGGTCGTTATACGTGATTGATGTATTTATATATCTAAATGAATTTTATCCTATTATTATTCATGTGAACGTGGTATAAACATCGAGTTATTCTTAATTTTACGACTCATTTGTTAAAATCAACGAATAATGGTTTATTAAATTATTAAAATAGTTTTAAGATCATGTGATTAATTCAAATATATGGAGTTAAATGTAAAATATAAGAAGGAAACCGAGGGTGATTTTGTAAATGGTTATACAAATTTTAAAATGAAGTTATTTGAAATAAGAAAACAAAATTTTGTAATGCACTATATGATGAATTCACCTAGTTAAATGAATTATAAATTGACTTTGTTATTCTTGTTTATGTATGTACTTATATGCGATTTATGTATCTTAATTTAGTGAAAAAGTAATTTGACTATTTTTCTTAATATGAGTATGGTTTTTCTTAATATGAGTGTGGCGTACATATCATTAATTTCATAATTTGTTAGACGAACAAATAAATTTTTATTGTATTTATCTAATTAGTTTAAATTTAATATCGCATAATTAATTTAAATATATGGACTGAAACATAAACTATTAATTGAAAAGGGAGGTGGATAACCATGTAATTTTAAATTAGGTATTTGAAGTTAAAAGTAGAATTTTATAATGCAATGTATGATAAATTTATTAAGATAAATGAATTACAAATTAAATTTGTATTATTTTTTATGTGTTTATGCATTGTAATCGAATAAAAAAATTTAGTTTTACTATTTTGGTTGGTACAATAACGATATACAGATTCAAATGCCATTTTTTAGCATTTCTTAGAAACATTAATAAATATTAGCTAATTAATTTATTTAAATATTTGAAATTCTTGTTTATGCAATTAACGTAAATATATGGACATGAATGTAAAATGTTTGAATGCAATTGATGAATTATTTGTAAATTATTTTATAAAATTTTAAATACACATACCATAATGTAAAATGATAGGAGGGATTTAGTAAAATAAGCGTACATAGAAAAATTAAAAGAGCTAAAAATAAAATATTAAAAGAGAATTAAGGAGAAAGAGAAAAGTCCTATCTATCTATTAAATAATAGTAAAACAGAAGAAATTTAAGCACTCTCGTTAATTCTAGAAGTTGTCTCTATTCTTCTTAATTCTCTCTAAGTGGATATTTTATTTTCAAAATCCTATAATATACCACTTTACAATTATTCTACTAGACTTTTTACACTACTTTTGCCCACGTTTAAAAGACTCTATAATTATTTACATATATTTCACGTTTCTCTCCCAAAATTTTACATTATAATCTACACGTTTAAATTAATTATATAATCCAAAATATAAACTAATTGATAAACATAGCCAAATAAAATTTATTAATAAATCCTAAAAAAATTAAATTCTCAATATGTATACTACATGCGCACCAACAAATTGGTTAAAAAAATTAATTTAGATGTAAATATTTATAAATCACATAACTTAAACTATATACATTAATGATAACAACAAATTTATTTTATAATTTATTTACTAAATGAATTTATCATTATTGCACAATAGAATTCTATTAACTTCAAATACCTTAAATCTATTTTTTTTTACAATTACATAAAACTCTTCTCAATTATCTTCTAATATTTTACATTTAAGTCCATATATTTAACTAATTGTACAATCCTAAATTTAAGCTATATAAATAACTATGATTAATAATGTTTATTAATTCGTGTAATAAACCCTAAAAATACATGGATTTCATTATATATACAATATTCATATGTATGAGAAAAATACTAAAATTATTTTTTCTTTATTCAGATATATGAAGATATATAAATCACATAATATAAAACATATACAAATAATAACTATTTTAATTTCTAATTCATTTATCTTAATAAAATTATCGACATTACATAACATAATTTCATTTTTAACAACCTTTAAAAGATAAAGTTATGTTTTACAACATTACGATGTAAACACATAGATTACACAGATAGAAATTAGACTATATAAACATTCTCACTTTCAACATGTTACTAAACATACCCAACTCATAACTCATCTAAATGCTACATAATATTATTTTACAATTATCAAAGTTGTAAGCATGACCATTCTAAAAGAACATGAAGTCTGTCTATGGTTAACTACAAGGATAACATTATTTTAAAATAAAACTTAATAATGAATAAAAGTTCAAATGAATTTCACATGCAGATAAGCTAACCGTATAATCTATGCTCTTCTCAATAACAAATTTGTACAAAGCTTTTCTCAATTTTAACCTTTTTTACATTTAACTCATTATATTTAATTAGTTATGTTGATAATTAATTCAAATTATCTAAATAAATTCAATATTTAACGTTCATTAATCCATTTATAAATCTTTTAAAAAAGATGGCAACTCAACATATATACACCAATCATATTAACAAAATGGTAATTTACTTATTCAGTCATACATATGAAAAATATATATCACATAACATAAATTATTTACATATACAGTATTGAAAAATTTAATTTATAATTTTTTTGAGTTAGTACATTAATTTTTATAGAGATATATAGTTAGTGAGCATTGAACCCTCAATTTTATTTTTGAGCATCGGAAGTCATTTTAGTTTATGATGATTAATAAATATCATAATAAGTTTATCATATATTGCATAATAAAATGTATTTTTAACAACAATTAAATATAAATACTATTCATTTTTTAACAGTATTACCTTGTGCAACGCACAAAGGCTAGTAATTAACGAGAGAGTTAGAAGTTCCTACCTATTTGATAGATAAAGAGGAAGCTTTGCCCTACCTTTCCCACATTCTGCCTTTCTTTTATCTCCCTCTCGTGTTTCTTTCTTTGCCTCCTCTCTTCTTTCATTTTTTATATATTTAGTTGACAGATAGTTTTTTTTGTTTTTTTGTTCAGTATCCAGGATGAATAATTTGCTTGTTAATCCAGAATTAAATTTCTTAGGCGGCGTTCATTTGGCAGATTTCGGTTCTTTCATTGCAAATGATCTCTAGTTCTGGCTTGATAAGCCATAGATCTATCGTAGTTTGATCTATTGATTATATTATTCTGTGAATTCTTCTGAAATATGCTATGTAAACAGGATAGAGTTTTTCCGGCAATAATGGAAGAAATCTCATCCCAGAAGGAGCCTACGGTATGTGCTATGTACTATAGACCTTTGCCTTGTTGGGCGCGCTCACTTAGCAGGTCATGATCAATAAAAGTAATTTTTGCTGTGTTTTTGGAAGAAAACGCATGAGGATAATACCCAGGGTTTCCTGCCTTATTATTGCATTCCACTTTATTTATTCTTTGTTTCTTAGCTTAATTGAATCTCTTAATATTATTTATCTTACAATAAGAAATTATTTTTAAAAAAAATTACTCGAAAATAACAAAAATATTATTCTATATTTTGCACAATTAACTAAAATATTATAAATATTATTTTAAAACTAGTTTAAAACAAAATATATCATTTTCATTATTTAGAATCTAAAAATAATAATACATATAGTTATTTATAACTACTTAAAATATACTAATGTTAAGTACATTAAACTCTTTTTCACTCTTAGATTTAGCTTTTCACAAACTAATATTAACAAAACAATAATTTTACACTAACAAAAAAATAATAAATTTACACCTACTAAGTATTATTTTGAGATAAATATTAGAATTTTTCGATGTTTAATCACAAAGGCAAAATATCGAAATATGAAACAATAGATTAAAAAAAATATTCTTAAAGAAAATTAACATTATAATACAATTTCGCACAATTTTAAATTTTATTTCCACTTCCCACTTTTTTTACGATGCAACTCAAAATAACGTTAATAGATTTCAATATTTCAATGATGTATGATACATCCATCCTAAATTAATGTTTTGATATTCGTCGCCAAGTTTTAAATGCACAAATTATAATTATTCTTTAATTAAATATTGGATTTTTTAATTGCCATCCCAATTGATATCCGAAACAAAAAATATATAATGTTTATCAAATTAGATTTGTCAAACATATGATATCGAATTCAAAATTTATCTTAATATAAACATAACAAACTAACAATACTAATTTTAAATCGAGAAAATAATATAATCGACTAATATCATTTATTGTTCAATAGTATTAAATTCGAAACATAATGTATGACTTATTTATATTAATGAAAATAACAAAATTTAATTTTGAGTCAAATGTAAAAATCGAATTAATCGCCTAATAAAATTATACGCTTAAACGAATTATTTTAACGAGTGTTATGGCACATGCTTCGGGAGTAAATTGATTTTACAAATTATATATGTTTAACATATTTAAGAGAAATATTTTTCTTAAATATTTAGCTATGTTTTTGCGTTGGAATTATGTGTAATCAGTTTTATTTCACTTCTAAATTCGAATATTTAATTTTGTTAGATTGAATTTTTGTTTTTATTATCAATTAGTAAATAGCGAAAACGTATATGAAGTTTAATTGTTAGATTATACATTTAAGTGATACTAAGTTTGGAAATATATGTAGGAGAAAGTATTGAATGTGTAAAATAGCATAGTTGCTAGATTTTATTTTTAAGTGATAGTAACATTTGACAACATCTATAGAGATGCATTTTTGGAAGTTTACGCTGATAGCAAAAACAGAAAGAGAAAACCGATAAAATAATAAAATTTAATTATATCATTTTTTATTTTTTTTATTGATATATCACTTACCATTTCGGAAGTAAATTTATCATCCCAGCCATAATCATCTTTTGAGGAAGATTTTTTATCATCATTTGCTTATTTCTGGGCATGTACACAATCTTTCATTGAAGATGCTTTTGGAAATATATTATCTTTTTGAATCCAACTCTTGCTTATTAGAGTGTTTAATATCCATTGGTTGGTTGATAAATTCTGTTGTATGCTATATTTCTAGAATTTGATAGATATTTCCAAAATGCTATTTTGTATTATGAAGTTTGAATATTACTATGTAGGACCGATTAAGGGTTATGGATTGTATGCCACGTCAATTTTAACTCATATGCAGTATCTTAACTCGTTCATTAATTTAGAAATTTTCGGATAAGTGTGAAAAAAAAAATTACAGTCTAGAGAAATCTTAACTGACTGATATGGTCAAATATTACGTAACGTTATACATGGTATATGCTATCGAGTGATATCTAATGGTCATAAATGCTATAACATATAACATATTATATTTTTTAGTTTATAAACAGAATTCTATAAAGTTATATGGCTGTTGGCCATAATTGTATAACGTTATATGATTGCCGCCCTTAATTTCGCTATGCGTTTATTCTCATAATTGTATAACGTTATATCAAGCACATGTTTGATGACGTAGTAGATTGATATAATAATGATATTATTGAATTAATGTAAATTAATACTTATTAATTCCACTTTCCAACATTTTATTCCTCTTTCCTTAAATCTATTTTTGCATTCATTAAGTTTTGTCATACATATACGTTTTGATATCTGTATCATTTATTTACACTTTAATGCATGATCTTATAATTCATAAATCTTCAGATATGGTATACAATAAATCAAGATATATCCATTTGCTTAAATTAGTTAATCAGAATCAACTAATTAAATTGTTTCCAACATTGTAAAACCACTTTCGTTTTGATATTTGTATCATTTATTTACAGTTTAATACATAATCCTGAAATTCATAAATCTCTAGATACGCTATAGAATAAATCAAGATATATTAATTTGTTTAAATTAATTTTACATTTACATATATTTTTTCCAAGTTCTATATAAATGGAAATGTTGAAAATTCGCGGTGGGACAAAATGTTTGCGATTTCAAACCAACTATTAATAAAAAATTATTTGTTAGTACATTTATCTTCCAAGTTAAAAGCATATAGAATTTGAAAGATCTAAATCCGCTTGGCGGGATGACGAGCAAAAGTTTCTGCTAAGTAACAAAAATAAAGACGCAACGGGCGATATTGCTCAGGTGGAAAAAAATAAAAAAATTATTTGATGTCAGCAACCAATAAAACACTGCCAAGTGTACAGATCAAAACCGTAGATTTTACCACCCCTTTAGGTTATCCGTCCATTCACTTTTCCAGATCTATAAAAAAGATGCTTTGCTCTACTTTTCTCACATTCTGCCTCTCTTCTATCTCCTCCTCTCGTATTTCTCTGTTTCCTCCTCTTTTCTTCCGTTATTTTAATATTAAGTTGGCAAATAATTTTTTTATTTTTTTTTTGTTTGGTTTCCAGGATGAATAGTTTGCTTGGTAATCCAGGATTGAATTTCTAAGGCGGCGCGGGTTTGGTAGATTACAGTTCTTTCACTCTGCAAACGATCTCTCATTCTGGCTTCGATAAGTCGTAGATCTGTTGTAGTTCGATCTATCGATTATATTATTCCGTGAATTCATCTGAAATATTCCGTGTAAATATGAAGCGCTTTTGAGGCAATAATGGAAGAAATCTCGTCCCGGAAGGAGCCAATGGTATGTATGATGTACTAGACCTTTGCCTTGTTGGGCGCGCTCACTTGGCAGGTCATGATTAATAAAAGTAATTTTTGCTGTGTTTTGGGAAGAAATCGCATGGGGATAATACCCAGGGTTTCCTCCCTTATTATTGCGTTCCACTTTATTTATTTTCTGTTTCTCAATTCAACAAACGCTCCTCAGTTTCTAATGCAAACAAGGGCAAACAAAGGCACGGCATTGTTTACAAAATAGCTTTGTGAATTACAAATACTAAAATCAGACAATTGGGCGTTTGTGGAGAATAATACTTTCCAGCATGTTCAAAATTTATGTTTGATCCAATTTATGCTTTTCAGTTTGAAGCTTCAGAACATATAAACTTATTGTCACAGAAGACGTTGCTAAATATAATTTCGTTGCAACATTTAGTGCACGGGATCATTTGTTCTGCCGCTCAAATGTATGAGAAATTGCGTGGTAAAAGAAGTATTTTATTATTTATATTAATAAAGCAGTATTTGTCTAAATAAGATCACAGAATTTTCTCATTCTGGCGCCTGATATTTTTTTATACTCTCAAACATGCAATTGATCAGTGAAAAGGAATGACTATATTGCAATTGTTCTAATCAAGTCCTTAGTTTTTAAACGATTGGTAAATTTCATTTATTCAAGTTTGTATTTTCAGTCAAGGATGTGTACAAATGGCATGTATATTCATTTAGCTTTTATGCTATTTTTATTCATGTTCATGAAATGTGTAAAGATACGTGAATATTGTTATGCTTCCTACTGTGTCATCCTCTTCCTACTGTGACTATTGTTGCTGGGTGATGGATGTGGGTAATGTTTATGCATTGAAAATTTAATAATTGAAAGGGAAGACTAACGTAACCAGTACTGTTCTTTTATTTTCACAATTGAAGTTCTATGTAGATGGTAATCCTGTTATTAGTTCATATCATTTGTGGCTTCTGTCTTTGCTGCTTGTCATTCTCCATTGATTTTTTTACAAATACAGATAGTAGAATTGGGGAGGTTTGGCGTCCTTCATGATTATGTGAAGTTTACTAGCTTACTGTTGTAGTTGTAGTTGATGCTCTTTATTTACGTTTGATTTTTAAATTATGAAGAGTGTTGCTCTATAATAACTTCGGTTCTGAGCTATTCTATACTTGGATTAGGGTTGTCGATGGATTTCGATACGAATATATTAAAATTCGAAAATTATCTGTTTATTTTTTTGTTAAGATTATAGTTTAAATACGCTCAAAGATATTGGATTATTGTTTATTAGGTTGGTAGTTTCTATTATATGTCGTAATGCATATTAACTGCTCAAAACTATTATTATCACCATGTTTTTTTTATTTGTAAAACTTTTATAATCAATGAGATTCAAAATTTTCTACGTTAAACTAAAATTTCAATTTATATTTCTTGTTTTATTGGTCGTTAGTGGATGGAATAATTATTCGATTTTTGTCCGTATTCGCGGATACGGACATCCGATATTCGAAAATGATTTCGAATATGAATATAATACTGTCCGTTTTGAAAAGTGTCCAAAGACAAGTCTAACTTGGATTGCACATTAGGAATGTTCTATGCTCTAAATATTTTCATATATCCACATTTTGATGGATTATTATTAGTTTTAGTTAAATTGCATTACTTGGAGATTGCTTAGTATATTATCATTGTTGTTCTCTACTAGCCCCTTTGATTAACCTAACAATAATAATAATTTCCTATCCAAATTTACTGGTCTTTTAGGCTTATAAAGTTGGTGAGCATATTATTATTGTTGTTCCATCAGGTGTCAAGGCTAATAAGGGGGGAGTATATTGTTATCAAATATGATTCGGGTCCGCAAGCTAATTGAATATTGAAGATATGACTGAACTTTGGCTGGTGAAATAAGCCGTTGCTCATAAGCCATTGCAAGGTAATCCTCTAGTCACAGTTGTATTTTTTGTATATTAAAGGTTGATGGTTTTGGTCTTTTCCGTTGAAACCATTTTCAAGTGCTTGCGCATTAGTGGTATTCTTGCAACGAGCGTTACGGTACGTGCTTCGCGCGTGATGAAGAAGGATAAATTGTTTTTCTATAAATTTTATTTATTTAATACGTTCAAAAGAAAATGATTTCCACATATATTTAGTTATATTTTTGTGTTTGAATCCTATGTAGGTAATTTGAAATTATATTTCTAAGTTGGAATATCTAATTTCTTGTGAGTTTAAATTTATTTTGTATTAATAATTAATAAAAAAACAAATTTGTAAAGTGGTTTATTTGGTAGATCCTATTTTTAAGTGATATTAAGACTTGGTAAATATTTATAGAGGAAATTTTGAATTTCTAAAAAAGGCTTAATTATCGGATCCTAATTTTTAGCGATGCTAAATTTTAATAATATCTTTATAGAAGCATTTTTGGTATTTCACGCTGATACCAAAAAAGTATGATATCAAATATATAAAGACATACCCGCCGTTCGTAGCTCGGTTGGTTTGGGAGCTGGAAAATGAGAACCAAAGGACTGTGTTCGGGCAGGTTCGAATCCCAGCGTTAAACCATCAGTGGGAGTTTCAACGTTAAGCATCCATGTGCGACGACTAAATAAAAGCGGGGTAGACACACGGCGTGAGGTTTACTTAAGTGAGTAGCAATGAATATCATGATCTTAAGGTTCTCCATGATCTCAAAAAAAAAATATAAAGACATAAAGGGCAATTTTGAAAATTCACGGTCGGACCAAAAGTTTGCGCTATCAAACCAACTATTAATAAATATGTCATGAATCTTCTTTGGACAATTGGTCACTGAAGTTTAGTCTGCTAGTTCTTTTAGTTTCGTCTATGAAGTTGGTCAGAGTTCAAATAATGTTGTTTATGTAGTTGGTCGATGATCAAATTTTGTAGCAGGTTAATTGACCCATTAATGCATGTCCCATGGTCATTGAGTGCTTTGAGCTTTACTTGGTACAGGCGTACAGAATTTCAAAGGGATTCTCGTATTCTCATGTGATATTGTGGTTGGTGGTTTGAGTCCTTCGACTAATTGTTACATACGTATCACATGTCACAATTCTTTTTTCACCTACTCATGATCTCAAAAATATTTGTTATATTGTAATCAAGTTTTTTTTAAACGTTGCTTCATTTTGACAAGAGGTATGTCCCCTTTCAAAATTTTATTTTCTATCCAAAATTGAGAATTTATTTTATATGTAGAAGTTCAATAAGCAAATTTTAATTAGTGTTTTAAGTTAAACGTATAGTTTAAGATGCACAAAAGAGGAGTAAGTGGTGGAAAATACATGTAAAATTAAAATTGATTTTTTTCTACTTTTGTTTCCTACCTTTCAGAAATATCAGAAACTAAAGGCCCGTTTGGTTTATTTTGTGTTTTTGAGTTTTCAAAATAAATTACGAAATATGAGAAAGGTGGAGGGACGATGGAGGGGTGGAAAGAAGATGTAAGGTACTACGGAGGGGATGGAGGGACGATAGAAGAATGAATTGTTTTTCGTGTTTTTGTTTCTTCTCAAAATACGGAAAATATCAAAAAGTTGTTTTGTATTTTCTATGTTAATTTCGTTTTTTAAATTAGTTTTTTTTCCAATGTATATATGTGTTGTGTGCGTTTTTGTACGTATGAAAATAGAAAATTAAAATGTATATAGGTTAGTTTCATTCATGTACATGAAATGTTTAAATAGATGTGACCAGTTGTAGAAAGATGTAAACACTGGTATATTTCCTACTATGGCATTCTCTTCTTAAAAAGAACCGAAGATGCTTATAAGGTCAACTGAAGCGGCTTCTTTGTTGACAGTTGTTGTTGGGTAATGGTTGTGGGTAATGTTTATGCATTGAAAATTTAAGGTATTGTTTGGTTCATTCTTTTTAGTTTTGGGTTTTTGTCCATACAAAATTGCGTACGACGCATGTAAATTGTGGAAAACGAACAATTTAAAACAAAGTTAACATTCAAAATAGAAAATAATTTTTATTTTTTATGTTTTGAGAAATACGATAAGCACGAGAAACAATATATCATTTCATTGATCCTCCATTCTTTCTGTTGTCCTCCTTTCTTCCTTTCTATCCATCGTCCCTCTACTTCTTTCATATTTTGTAGTTAATGTTAAAAATTAGAAGTGCGAAATTTATTTTAAACCAAATGCTATCGAATATTTGAAAGAGAAGTTGAGCATAACCAGTACGATTTTTTTGTTTTCATAATCAAATCTCAATATAGATGGTAATTATGTTTTTTACTTAGTAACATTTGTGGGTAATTTGCTTTTGGATTTGAAATTATGAAGACTGCACTACATAATTACTATTTCTCTATAGTAACTTCGGTTCTAAGCTATCTGATACTTGGACGACCTAAAGCAGGGATGTCCTTAGCTTCAAATGTTTTCATATATCCACGTTTTGGATTATTATTATTAGGGGATTTGGACCAAATGTCCCTATTCTTAAAGCTCATGCACAAAAAGTCCCTACTTATAAATCCATGTAAATTAGGTCCCTATTTTGTTAATTTTTACCAAGTTGTCCCCTTCCAGAAAATCGGCTCAGCATGCAAATCATGGGCAAAAGTGACATAAATTAGCCAAAAATTAAAAATAAGGATCTAATTTTCATAACTTTTCCAAAGGGACTATTCTTCCATCATCTTTTAATTCTAGGGAGTTGAGAGTCGTTCCTTATTATTATTATTTGTAGTTAAATAGCATTTTCTGAAGATTGCTTAGTATTATTATTATTCTCTACTAACCCCTTTTATAAGCCTAACAATAATAATAGTATTCTCGCCAATTTTGTGAGCCTTTTAGGCTTATAAAGTTGTCGAGCGTATTATTATTATTGTTCTCTAGGGTGTCAAGGCCTATAAAAGGGAGTATAATTGTTTTATTATTCAATATATGATTTGGGGTCCGCAAGCTAATTGAATATTAAAAATAAAACTGAATTTTGGCTGGTGAAATAAGCAGTCGCTCATATGGTACTGCAACAAAGTAAAGCTTTAGTTATAGTTGTATTTTTGTACAGAAAATGTTGATGATTTTGGTCGACTCCTTAGAAATCGTTTCAAGTGTGTTCGCATTTGTGGTAATTCTTATGATGTCATGATTACGATTTGAAAACAAAATATCATCTCTAGTGGACAATTGGTCATTGAAATTTAGTCTTCTAGTTACTTTAATTTCAGTTGTGTAGTTGGTCAATGATTAAAATTTATAGCAATTCAGTTGACCCATTAATGCATGTGCCATGGTTAGTGAGTGCTATGAGGTTTACTTGGTACGACGTATGGGATTTCAAAGGGATTCTCGTATTCTCATGTGATATTGAGGTTGGTGGTTCGTGTCCATCATGGTTCAACTAATTTTTGTATATGCATTGCGAATCACAATTCTACTTTTCACTTTCAAAATATTTATTGTATGTGTGTGTGTGCGCGCACACACACACGCATGTATATTGTGGAAAACGAACAATTTAAAACAAAGTTAACATTCAAAATAGAAAACAATTTTTATTTTTTATGTTTTGAGAAATACGATAAGCACGAGAAACAATATATCATTACATTGATCCTCCATTCTTTTTGTTGTCCTCCTTTCTTCCTTTCTATCCATCGTCTCTCTACTTCTTTCATATTTTGTAGTTAATGTTAAAAATTAAAAGTGCGAAATTCATTTTAAACCAAATGCTACCGAATATTTGAAAGAGAAGTCGAGCATAACCAGTACGATTATTTTGTTTTCACAATCAAAGCTCAATATAGATGGTAATTATGTTTTTTACTTAGTAACATTTGTGGGTAATTTACTTTTGGATTTGAAATTATGAAGACTGCACTACATAATTACTATTTCTCTATAGTAACTTCGGTTCTAAGCTATCTGATACTTGGACGACCTAAAGCAGGGATGTCCTTAGCTTCAAATGTTTTCATATATCCACGTTTTGGATTATTATTATTAGGGGATTTGGATCAAATGTCCCTATTCTTAAAGCTCGTGCACAAAAAGTCCCTACTCATAAATCCATGTAAATTAGGTCCCTATTTTGTTAATTTTTACCAAGCTGTCCCCTTCCAGAAAATCGGCTCAGCATGCAAATCATGGGCAAAAGTGACATAAATTAGCCAAAAAATTAAAAATAAGGATCTAATTTTCATAACTTTTTCCAAAGGGACTATTCTTCCATCATCTTTTAATTCTAGGGAGTTGAGAGTCGTTCCTTATTATTATTATTATTTGTAGTTAAATAGCATTTTCTGAAGATTGCTTAGTATTATTATTATTCTCTACTAACCCCTTTTATAAGCCTAACAATAATAATAGTATTCTCGCCAATTTTGTGAGCCTTTTAGGCTTATAAAGTTGTCGAGCGTATTAATATTATTGTTCTCTAGGGTGTCAAGGCCTATAAAAGGGAGTATAATTGTTTTATTATTCAATATATGATTTGGGGTCCGCAAGCTAATTGAATATTAAAAATAAAACTGAATTTTGGCTGGTGAAATAAGCAGTTGCTCATATGGTACTGCAACAAAGTAAACCTTTAGTTATAGTTGTATTTTTGTACAGAAAATGTTGATGATTTTGGTCTTCTCCTTAGAAATCGTTTCAAGTGCGTTCGCATTTGTGGTAATTCTTATGATGTCATGATTACGATTTGAAAACAAAATATCATCTCTAGTGGACAATTGGTCATTGAAATTTAGTCTTCTAGTTACTTTAATTTCAGTTGTGTAGTTGGTCAATGATTAAAATTTATAGCAATTCAGTTGACCCATTAATGCATGTGCCATGGTTAGTGAGTGCTATGAGGTTTACTTGGTACGACGTATGGGATTTCAAAGGGATTCTCGTATTCTCATGTGATATTGAGGTTGGTGGTTCGTGTCCATCACGGTTCAACTAATTTTTGTATATGCATTGCGAATCACAATTCTACTTTTCACTTTCAAAATATTTATTGTATGTGTGTGTGTTAATTAATTTTTTTTAATGCCTTGGATCTTGCTTGCTTCATTTTGATTTGAGGTTTGGCCCCTTTCAAAGTTTTATTTTCTAAATTTTTTGTACCGGTTCAATAAGCAAAACTTAAATAGTGTTTTTACATTAAGTGGAATATTTTAAGACGTGTTAAGGAGGAGAAAGGGATGGATAACATGACACGTAAAATTGAAATTGATTTATTATTATTATTTTGCTTTCTACCGTTCAGACTTGAGAGATATAAAAAATTAAGACTGTGTTTGGTTTGTCATTTTTAGTTTTGAGTTTTCGTTCATGTAAAAATACGCAAGACGCATGTATATTGTCGAAAATGAAAAATTTAGAAAATGAAATTAACATACAAAATAGAAAACTTTTTATTTTTATTTTTCTTGTTTTGAAAAATAATAGAAACACGATAACAATCCATACTTCTGTTATCCTTCCATCACCTCCGTCGTCACTTTTGTAACGACCCAAAATTCTCGATCGCGAAAATTCCAGATAGCTAGGAAAAGAAGAAAGGGATAGAAGAAGAAGAAACAGAAACACAACACTGATTCTCACAAATCGCAGCGGATCAAAATATAATATCAAATAATAACAGTTTACAAAAGAATACCTGTATCTGTCAATTATATTTTTACATCATAGTTACACTCATACACAAACACAGGACATATACAAATCGCATGTCTCAGATAAACAGAAATAATATCACAGCGGAAACACTCCATACGTTCCTGCCATCCATCTCGTCTCCTGAGCTCTAGAACGTCCTTACTTGAAAATCTGTAATACTCGATCTGACCCGAGCATTACATCAAAGTAACACCCGGGTCAGGCTGGAAACCAGCGTGAGTAAACCCATATCTCTTGAAATACTAAGTTATAAAGCTTCTTAGAAACCAAGGTAACTCGTACCTCACTACGAGTTCTTATCTTATCATAGTCAAACAATTTATTTCACAAAATAATATCTAAGTACCGGTACTTAGTTTCAAAGATCTAGTTTACTTAATTTATTCCATTCCAGCCTATTTGATTTACAAATCAAATCTATAAAGAATTATAGATTTCAAATCGAAGTGGTTTCGGGTATTTACTGATACCCGACCCCGGTCTCTTCGAATCCAATGTTATTTATTAAACCAAAAGTTATTCAAGTGAATACAATTCAAATTTTAAATACAGGATGTCACTTTACACAGCAATTCATCTCGATAGATAACCACATTATCACTGTTCAACCCAAACATATCATATCACAAACATTTCATATCAGAGATATCAACCAATTCAAGGCATTGAATATAACCCAATCATCCATAAGCAAGCCTTATTAATTCATACTATAATTAATTTAATTAACTCAAATTAAATTAATCACTTAAGAATTAATCACCTAACCCTGCTAAAACAATCATTAATTAATTACAAACCATTTGAATTAATTAATCATTCTTTAATTATCAGTCTAATTTAATTATCCATAATTACTTTCATTAAGTAATTATCGCATTGGTTAATTATCCTTAATTGACAGTTAACCAATCCTTAATTAATCTATAATTGTAGATTAATTATCCCTTAATTATTAATTAATAAAACCTAATTATTAATTAATAAAACTTAATTACAAATTAAGTACTTCTTAATTACCAATTAATTTACCTCTAATTACTTAATTAATTAATCTCTAATCATTAATTAATCAATCTTAATTACTTAATTAATAATCATTAATTACAAGTTAATTAACCTTTAATTAATTAATTATAACCCTCAATTATAAATTAATTAATCCTTAATCATTAGTTAATTAAATTAATTAATTTCTCTTAAATTTTCTTAATTAACTTAATTAATCTCAAATCATTAATATCTTAATTATCCTTTAAGGTAAAACATTATCTTTATAAATGACATAATTATCATTAACATTTAAAACATTTTATCTTTATAATTAACTTCCCTAATTAAATCATTTAATTAAGTTTTGAAATAAAATAAACATTTAACTTGATAAATTAAAGTTACCAAATCATAACTTCCTTTAAATACTTAAACATTATCAAGTAATAGTTTAAAACTAGTTTCAATTTAAATTTAAAAACTTGCTTTTATAAAAACTTAGATTTATTTTTAAGTTTAAAATCCTGTAGCACATTTCACTCAGAGTTTTTACTCGAGTCACCTACCAAAATACCCGAGCTTCCCTTCGAGTCATCCCACAACCCATATTTACTGACACAAAGACTTCACCATGCACATGCACCGGCGACTGAGTCGTCTTCGTCCTCCGATGAAACCTCTGGCACATCGACCATCACCCAGACCTTCGATCCCGACCTTCAAATCACTCACATAAGCCTCAAATCAAAATCGAGCCATGAAGATGAAACTGGAACCCAAAACCATCACCAGAATCTGCCTTGAACACTCGTTTCCGATCACCGAAACCACTGCAACCCCGTCCACACCTTGCCGAACTTCTACTTCACCATTTCCCAAAGCCTTGGGCCACTCGATCAACCAGAGGCGATGCTTCACTCCCATTGCCAGACTCGACCAAAATTAGGTTTTAAAACCTAAATCACCACCTCAACGTCGCCTCGATGATCTGGAACTCCTCCAGTCATTTTTCCTAAGCTCGTCGTAACTCCGTCCATCCCCAGTTGAAACACCAAGACCTCACTACCCCTTGATCGCCAGAGATAGCCCCAAAATCAATTTCCAGTTAACCAAGAATTTCTCACAGGTTTCCTAACTAAAAATCATGATTTTCAATTTAAAAATCATATTTTACAAAGAACATTTAAGTTATATAATTAGATCAACAAATTATAATACTTGATTTTAACATGTATTTAGAATTGCTACTGTACTATCTTGATTTCAGAAAAATTTCAAACCTATTTTACTTGAATAAAATTTTAAACTAATATTTATGTTTAAACAAACATATTATATTTGAAACTCAATTCCTAACAATGATCAGATAAGGAGATTTGAATTTTTTCATTTATTTCTAATCTCTGTAGTTTGAAAACAGAGAATAACAAACATGTTATATATGCACAGTCCATACACATTCATATATACAGATTTTATAGTTATATATACACATGCAAGGCATCATCATCACAGAAACTTCACAAGCAACATTCATCTAATTACTTAAACTTTTTAAATTAAATGTTTACTCACTTAATTTGTTGAACAGTGAACCAATATTTAGAAGTTGCTAACTGCCTTTGGTCTTGGTTTGTTTTGATCTTCTTGCTTGCTTAGTTGAGTTGTTGTTTAAGTTTGTAAGATGGTAGTGCCTACTTATTTTCTGGTATACTTAGTTTTGATGAACGAAAATAGAATAAGAAGAGGTATATAAATAGAAAAGAGTTTACAGGAATGAGTGTTTACTGGTGCAAACATTTTCTTCTGGTCAGAGATTTTTTTATCTTTCTTGTGGCAATTTAATGATTTATAAACAGTTCGAAATGACCGGGTTTTGTGCTAGAAATGATAGCATTAAATGCAAGTGTCGTTTTATATGTTTACATACTTATCCCCTTTGATTTTCTATGTACATAGATATATATATTTTTTCTTCTTGCCCTGCATATACCCATGTATTTCCATAGTATATATATGTTCCTAGAATTACCTTATGTATTTACATGCATAGCCCATGATGATGTTCCCTTACACACTTACATGTACATTCATTTATGTAGATATATATGTATTCTTATGTACCAACCTGCACAGTCCACAGATATATATATATATATCCTTACATGCATTTGTCATCATATTTATATGTTTATACCTATTTATATACACATGCTTATTTACATATTCCTATTTAATATGAACACACACATATACTTGTATATTTTTATCGTTATATATATTTACCTATATTCAAACTTTTACACATTTATTTACTTGCATATGTTTTCTATTCATATACATTGCTTATGTATGTTTTGATATTACATATATATTTATTTATTTTTATATTCAAACTTTCCCATATTTTACTTCATATGGGTATATACACATATATATGCATTTACATATTTA
The DNA here is from genome assembly GCA_030737815.1 of Allium fistulosum. Classification (NCBI taxonomy): domain Eukaryota; kingdom Viridiplantae; phylum Streptophyta; class Magnoliopsida; order Asparagales; family Amaryllidaceae; genus Allium; species Allium fistulosum. The sequence goes on along the minus strand of CM060901.1, from coordinate 815,714,672 downwards.
TATATATTAAACATCATAAAGTTTGTATATATTTGTCTATATATATATATTTATGGGTATTTTACCTTAATTTAAATGATGGAGTTTATATATATACACATTTCTAGAATATTTATCAATCTATACATACCCAACTGTTTTACAAATCCCAAATATATATATAATTTTTAGATCACTATATAGATTAAGGTATTTTATCTTCAGAAAATTTATTTATTTGATCAATCAAAATTAATATTCCGATAATTAAAATCAGTTAATTCCCCCGTTAACAGATGTTAAAAATCCGGGTCGTCACATTCCTCCCCCCCTTTAGAACTTTTCGTCCTCGAAAAGGAACGAAGCGAGAATTTAAATTTTAATGTTTATTATCAATTAAATCATTCTTTAACATTTAAACTCCTTACTCTTTTATTTTAAAATTTTAAAACACTTTGAAATCTACATAATATTACCAAAATAGTTTTATAAAGAATACTTTTCATAACTTGATGTCTCAACAAGTCCATCCTCGTTCTTACATAAATTCAGTCATACGTTGATTAGGCGTAGGACTGAAAATCTATATGTACTTGGTAAACCCATTTTCAACACCAAGAGAAAATACTTGGAAAATAATTTATTGAAAACTTAGAAATCATTTTGAAATAGAGAAAATATCTTTGGTTAGAATGCTCTGGAAATCATCACCCTCATCCATGGTCGCAGTTAACCCGATGGTTACGTTGCCATCCCAGCAAAATCCATAGATAACTGTAGGCCTCCGCGCCCCTCGATTACACCATGGAACCCGCTACAGATCGCAGTTATACCCGGGCTTTACGTTGCTATCACAGTAAAAACCCATATAACTGTAGGCATCAGCGCCCTCGAATTTCGCTGCCAAAAGAATGAAACTCCTCCACTCGACCATAGATCGCAGCCTAACGATATTACGTTGCCGTCCCGACAAAATCAAGCGTAGACTGTTGGCACTAATCCTCCACACGATTTTCGCTATGGTCCACACAGTAGATCGCAGCGACATCGAGTTACACTGTCGTCACAGCATAACCCAAATGCCCCTATAGGCATCAGCGCCCTCGACTTTCGCTACCCAACAATCCTCAGGAACTAGTTTGTCCGCACTCCTCACAGGATCAACTTTAGAACCCCCTCTTAGGGCTCAAGGCAGTACCACCCTATGGCACTCCTGAGAAGTTCATTCAAGGGAGCGCCTTTTTTCCTAGAGCCACTTTCAAAACACTTTACACTATATATATATATAGTATTTCCAAATCATACACCAAGTATGAATCTCATATAAATCTCCTTTCTCAAAATCGATTATCCCAAAATCGATAATTCACAAACTAGGCTTTCCAAGTTCCAAATTTGATTTTCCTCAAAAATCAAAAACCTTTCCAAAATTCAAAGGTTCCAAAAACCTTTTCCCAAAATCATTTTCACAAAATCCTTTATATATACGTATATATATACGTATATATATATATAATAACCTTGGGAAATTTTTGAATCACTTCATACTTGTATAAATTCACTTCTATACTTCAAATACATTCAAAACCCTTTTCTTCAGGCAATAAATTCAACAAGGGAAGTTTACCATATATAACAAAGATATATAACTTTGTTTATTCCAAATCAAATATTCAAATTTGATTACTCTTTTATAAAGTCATTTACCATATTGCTTACTTCTATAAAGTAAATTTTAATCATAGGAATATTCAATTCCCACTTTATTTCATCACATATTTCACAACATATACTTTCCATTTCAAAAACCATATTACAGTTCTTATCTCCAATTTCAATATCAATCTCATACAAACCCGTACGATGTACATATATCATCCGTACGCCATACCAATTTGATCGCTCACTCGATCACACAATTTCACTTCCGAACTAGTATTGTCCACCCGACTTCCTAGTGCGGACTCAGATCTGGTTTCTTGATCAGAAACCGTCATTCTCCTTGCATAGTCACAACTATGATAGAGAATATCCAGAACCAATCCAAAATCCATATCCAGGTTCGCCGTCGAAAATCGAGCGAAAAATCCCAACTCGGATTGATAATACTATCTCGAAATTCTGTGCTCGAATCTGGATCAAATCACTATGCGTATAGAATAATATACGTATATCCTACGTATTTATCTTCATTGATTATCAGTTAAATCAATTTCCTTTCATCCTTACCTTGATTTTATTCACTTATTCACATTTGCCTTAATCCCCATTTGGATTATCACTTCAATTCTTATCTCAGTTGGGTATTTAATCAATAACAGTTTGAACTCCGACCAGTTTATATTTAGAAAATAGCTTGAAAATTTTTAAAATAAATAAGTAGTTGAAAAATAATTATTAGTTTGTAAAATAGCTGTAAAACAGTTGAGTATTTGTAAGATAGTTTAAAAATAGTAAAATAATTACAAATTAGTTATAAAATGGTAACTATTTATAAAGTAGTTAGAAATATAGTAATTAGTTTATAAAACAGTTGTAAAATAGTTAAATAGTTCAAAAAATAATTGTAAAATAAGTATAAGATAGTTTTAGGTTTAAAAGGAAAAGTTTTATAGTAAATAGTTTGGAAAAATAGATTTATATTAAAACAATTTATTTTGAAAATAGTCCAGAGTCAAACTGTTCAATTCCCCGTCAATTCAATTTAAATTTCCACTTCCATTTAAATTGACTCACTTCTAATTTGAATAACTTCAATTTCCCTTGAACTTGATTTATCCCCAATTCAAGTTGAATTAACCTCAATTTCTTTCCAAATTCAAATCAGATTCCATTTGATTTTAAACATATTCACTTTAATTATAATTCCAAATTATTCAAATCAAATTAATTTAGACTAATTTCAAATTGAATCCACTTCAATTTCAAATCATTTCAATTTCTATATGAATTAATCCCAATTCCCATTTGAATTTGAACTCATTCAATCTTCAATTTTATTTCAAATTAATCCAATTCAAATTTTCCATTTGAATTTTATACTTATCCAACTTCAATTCTAATTAATTCAAACTAAATTCAATTTGAACTAATGAAATCTAAATCTCAACTTTAACCCATCTCGAATTATATAAATTCGAGTTAACTTTTCAAATGTTGATTTAACCCCTTAAATCAAATTAACCTTTATTTTTAAATCAATAATCCAAATCTTTAAACAATTTAATTCTGAGTCCAATTCTCAAAATTCCATTTTAAATTATCTTTACTTAACTTATTTCAAAGTTCAAATAAGAGTTCCAAAACAATTTTAATTTACAAATTCAATTATTCAAATTTTCAGTTCAAAGTAATTCCATATCCTTAATTTCAAATTAAAGTTTAATTTCCCTTTTATCTCAATAATGGATATATTACCACACTTCATTCCTCATTCATTTAAACAAATCCAATTCACAATTTAAAGATTATTAATAACAATAGGATGCCATCATCCAATTTATTCTAAAACATCCACCCATTTCCAATTTCCAGATCTCAAACCCATTTTGAGATCACACAAACTCCCAATTCAAATTAACCATTAAACTTCCCAAGTTATATTCCAATTCCATCTCGAAATTTCCAATTCAGGTTGCTTGTTAAATAATTTAACTTTCCCAAAGTTAAATTCAATTTACTTAATCCAGCCAACCTTACCCAATTTGGATTCCTATTTCAAATTTTAAACTTCACATTAATAATCTTATAAGTTCAAAAACTTATCACCTTGGGTATCACATCTCATTCCAAATTTAAAACTCAACATTTAGAGTTTATTTCAACCCATTTTTGATATTATGTATATTCCTCATATACACATATTATTTCCTTTACACTCTAAGTTATCCTTAAATTTTAAACCACTTTTGGTTTTAGTTCAAACAGTTTCCTTTAATGCTTTCAAACAACTCTTATTTTAAAATAAGATCACATTCAAAATATTCTGAATAATACTCTTTATTATTTCTATTACATTTGAAACAATTTCAATACTTTTCGATTTACATCCTTTCTAATTTACAAGTTATTCACATCTAATGGTTACTTTCTTTAAACATTTATGTGTTTATTGGAAAACAATCATCCTATTTAAACTCAACAACCATTTATTTTCTGGTTTGAAACCATTTTAATTCATCTTATTTGTATAGTTCATTTTATCCAATCCTTATTTGGATATGTATATATATGTTACTTAATTTCTTATTTAATAACCAATTATTGCTTTATAAATATGATATAAGCTTTTATAAAATCATCTAGTTTTAAAACCATTTTAAAAACCTTTATATATGAAAATAACAAGTACGCTCTCATATATATATATACACTCAACTCATCCTAGGGTACTGCTCACCCTATCCTTGATGAGTAAACCCACCAAAACCAAGGTTCTCGCTTAACCTTTGCTCTGATACCAACTGTAACGACCCAAAATTCTCGATCGCGAAAATTTCAGATAGATAGGAAAAGAAGAAAGAGATAGAAGAAGAAGAAACAGAAACACAGCACTGATTCTCACAAATCGCAGCGGATCAAAATATAATATCAAATAATAACAGTTTACAAAAGAATACCTGTATCTGTCAATTATATTTTTACATCATAGTTACACTCATACACAAACACTGGACATATACAAATCGCATGTCTCAGATAAACAGAAATAATATCACAGCGGAAACACTCCATACGTTCCCGCCATCCAACTCGTCTCCTGAGCTCCAGAACGTCCTTACCTGAAAATCTGTAATACTCGGTCTGACCCAAGCATTACATCAAAGTAACACCCGGGTCAGGCTGGAAACCAGCGTGAGTAAACCCATATCTCTTGAAATACTAAGTTATAAAGCTTCTTAGAAACCAAGGTAACTCGTACCTCACTACGAGTTCTTATCTTATCATAGTCAAACAATTTATTTCACAAAATAATATCTAAGTACCGGTACTTAGTTTCAAAGATCTAGTTTACTTAATTTATTCCATTCTAGCCTATTTGATTTACAAATCAAATCTATAAAGAATTATAGATTTCAAATCGAAGTGGTTTCAGGTATTTACTGATACCCGACCCCGGTCTCTTCGAATCCAATGTTATTTATTAAACCAAAAGTTATTCAAGTGAATACAATTCAAATTTTAAATACAGGATGTCACTTTACACAGCAATTCATCTCGATAGATAACCACATTATCACTGTTCAACCCAAACATATCATATCACAAACATTTCATATCAGAGATATCAACCAATTCAAGGCATTGAATATAACCCAATCATCCATAAGCAAGCCTTATTAATTCATACTATAATTTATTTAATTAACTCAAATTAAATTAATCACTTAAGATTTAATCACCTAACCCTGCTAAAACAATCATTAATTAATTACAAACCATTTGAATTAATTAATCATTCTTTAATTATCAATCTAATTTAATTATCCATAATTACTTTCATTAAGTAATTATCACATTGGTTAATTATCCTTAATTGACAGTTAACCAATCCTTAATTAATCTATAGTTGCAGATTAATTATCCCTTAATTATTAACTAATAAAACCTAATTATTAATTAATAAAACTTAATTACAAATTAAGTACTTCTTAATTACCAATTAATTTACCTCTAATTACTTAATTAATTAATCTCTAATCATTAATTAATCAATCTTAATTACTTAATTAATAATCCTTAATTACAAGTTAATTAACCTTTAATCAATTAATTATAACCCTCAATTATAAATTAATTAATCCTTAATCATTAGTTAATTAAATTAATTAATTTCTCTTAAATTTTCTTAATTAACTTAATTAATCTCAAATCATTAATATCTTAATTATCCTTTAAGGTAAAACATTATCTTTATAAATGACATAATTATCATTAACATTTAAAACATTTTATCTTTATAATTAACTTCCCTAATTAAATCATTTAATTAAGTTTTGAAATAAAATAAACATTTAACTTGATAAATTAAAGTTACCAAATCATAACTTCCTTTAAATACTTAAACATTATCAAGTAATAGTTTAAAACTAGTTTCAATTTAAAAAACTTGCTTTTATAAAAACTTAGATTTATTTTTAAGTTTAAAATCCTATAGCACATTTCACTCACGATCTACTCGAGTTTTTACTCGAGTCACCTACCAAAATACCCGAGCTTCCCTTCGAGTCATCCCACAACCCATACTTACTGAAACAAAGACTTCGCCGTGCACATGCACCAGCGACTGAGCCGTCTCCGTCCTTCGATGAAACCTCTGGCACATCGACCATCACCCAGACCTTCGATCCCTGACCTTCAAATCACTCACATAAGCCTCAAATCAAAATCGAGCCATGAAGATGAAACTGGAACCCAAAACCATCACCAGAATCTGCCTCGAACACTCGTTTCCGATCACCGAAACCACTGCAACCCCGTCCACACCTTGCCGAACTTCTACTTCACCATTTCCCAAAGCCTTGGGCCACTCGATCAACCAGAGGCGATGCTTCACTCCCATTGCCAGACTCGACCAAAATTAGGTTTTAAAACCTAAATCACCACCTCAACGTCGCCTCGATGATCTGGAACTCCTCCAGTCATTTTTCCTAAACTCGCCGTAACTCCATCCATCCCCAGTTGAAACACCGAGACCTCACTACCCCTTAATCGCCAAAGATAGCCCCAAAACCAATTTCCAGTTAACCAAGAATTTCTCATAGGTTTCCTAACTAAAAATCATGATTTTCAATTTAAAAATCATATTTTACAAAGAACATTTAAGTTATATAATTAGATCAACAAATTATAATACTTGATTTTAACATGTATTTAGAATTGCTACTGTACTATCTTGATTTCAGAAAAATTTCAAACCTATTTTACTTGAATAAAATTTTAAACTAAAATTTATGTTTAAACAAACATATTATGTTTGAAACTCAATTCCTAACAATGATCAGATAAGGAGATTTGAATTTTTTCATTTATTTCTAATCTCTATAGTTTGAAAACAGAGAAGAACAAACATGTTATATATGCATTGTCCATACACATTCATATATACAGATTTTATACTTATATATACACATGCAGGGCATCATCATCATAGAAACTTCACAAGCAACATTCATCTACTTACTTAAACTTTTTAAATTAAATGTTTACTCACTTAATTTGTTGAACAGAGAACCAATATCTGGAAGCTGCTAACTACCTTTGGTCTTTGTTTGTTTTGATCTTCTTGCTTGCTTAGTTGAGTTGTGCCTACTTATTTTCTGGTATACTTAGTTTTGATGAACAAAAATAGAATAAGAAGAGATATATAAATAGAAAAGAGTTTATAGGAATGGGTGTTTACTGGTGCAAACATTTTCTTATGGTCAGAGATTTTTTTATCTTTCTTGTGGCAATGAAATGATTTATAAACATTTCGAAATGACCTGGTTTTGTGCTAGAAATGATAGCATTAAATGCAAGTGTCCTTTTATATGTTTACATACTTATCCCCTTTGATTTTGTATGTACATAGATATAAATTTTTTTTCTTCTTGCCTTGCATATACCCATGTATTTCCATAGTATATATATGTTCCTAGAATTACCTTATGTATTTACATACATAGACCATGATGATGTTCCCTTACACACTTACATGTACATTCATTTATGTAGATATATATGTATTCTTATGTACCTACCTGCATAGTCCACATATATATATATATATATATATATATATATATATATATATCCTTATATGCATTTGTCATCATATTTATATGTTTACACCTATTTATGTACACATGCTTATTTACATATTCCTATTTAATATGAACACACACATATACTTGTATATTTTTATCATTATATATATTTACCTATATTCAAACTTTTACACATTTATTTACTTGCATATGTTTTCTATTCATATACATTGCTTATGTAATATGTATGTTCTGATATTACATATATTTTTTTTATTTTTTTATTCAAACTTTCCCATATTTTACTTAATATGGGTATACACACATATATATGCATTTACATATTTATACATATTAAACATCATAAAGTTTGTATATATTTGTCTATATATATATATTTATGGGTATTTTACCTTAATTTAAATGATGGAGTTTATATATATACACATTTCTAGAATATTTATCAATCTATACATACCCAGCTGTTTTACAAATCCCAAATATATATAATTTTTAGATCACTATATAAATTCAGGTATTTTATCATCAGAAAATTTATTTATTTGATCAATCAAAATTAATATTCTGATAATTAAAATCAGTTAATTCCCCAATTAACAGATGTTAAAAATCCGGGTCGTCGCAACTTTACTCCTCTCATATTTGACATATATATTGTAAAATCAAACACTCAAAATTCATTTTTAAACCAAACATTAGTTATCTCTTTTTCTCTTCTTTACTTGTTAATAACCCAGATTTTCAACCTAGCGAAACAACTAGTTTTCAAAATAAATTCTACCTTAATTTTTGGAATTAGTAAGTGAAGTTTAAATATGAAAATTCGGATTTGGAAAATTAAAAATTTGTAACTCGATTTTTTGTGAAATTTCAAATTTTTGAATTTGAAAGCGCAACTTTTATAATGTATAATAAGGAAGATTCCTTATAAGGTCTGATTTATAAAACGGTGAGATAAATATTATTATATATATGGAGTTTATTTAATTTATGGCTAAATCATTTGGGTGCGTGGTCAGTAGGGTTACATGATAGAAATCTGCTTTTCACTTGGAGGCTACCAGCAATTGTGTACACTTTCTATTGGTATGAGATATCCTTATGATAATTATTTATAATGATGCGATGTTAGTCCCAAATTCTATGGGGGAAATCTACCCAGCTAATCTGGCTACCAGTTTCTACGAATAGTCGGACTAATGTGAATGGTCATTATGAGTACGGGTCATAGTACGAGGGGTCTACTTCGGGGTTTTGAGGTATTAAGTTGTTGTTTTAGGGCATGTTTTTTTTACTCAAATGAAGTATTAAATGGTCTTGGGGACATATTAGGTGGTAGCTCTGCAGGCGTCCGCTTTTGGATAAAATATTAAGTGATTTATTGAGGGTCCGCATTTTCTATTAAAAAGTATTAAATTACTTGAGATTCCATATGATGCCGGCTAGATAATACCATTGAGGAGCATGCCTTAGTAATAGGTATTAAATGATGGGGTCTGTCTTTATTAAGGTATTAAACAACCAAGTCTGCCTATTCTTCAATAAATGATATTAAGTGGTTTGAGTACCATCTTTTGCATCGCTAGTTAATTATAACGTGGAATCTGGGTTATGAGAGTTGGAGACCCGCTCCTTTCCTTAAAAAGAAGTATTAAATTATTTTAATACTTTTATGTTCGTAGACATATTCTTATTTTGAAATATACTGCTCAAGTACTGTAAAGTAAACACTCGAGGTTTTTATTCACCAAACACTTTTTGTTCTTACTCTTCCCATTACAACACAGGTCAGAGGACGTTTGTAACGACCCGGAATTTTTGAACCCAAAAATTCAAGATAGTTAGGAGAAAAAGAAAAGAGATAGAAGAAGAAATAGAACAAGACACAGATTCTCACATTCGCAGCGGATCAAAATACAATATCAAATAATAATATCAGTTATACAAGAAAACTGTATTTTGTTAATTTTCACCAATACATCAGAGTTACAACCATTTACAATTATACTAGACAGTTAGAATTAACATTTCTCAGATAAACAACAGTAATATGCTCAGCGGAATACACTCCATATGTTCTTGCCATCCAGCTCGCCTCCTGAGCTCCAGAACGTCCTTACCTGGAAATCTGTAATACTCGGTCTGACCCGAGCATTACAATAAAGTAACACCCGGGTCAGGCTGGAAACCAGCGTGAGTAAACCCATAATATGAAATACTAAGCTATATAACTTAAGTGAATTACCAGGGTAACTCGTACTTTTCTACGAGTTCTAATCTAATTTAAGTCAACTATTTATCTCAAAACAATATCCAAGAATCGTTATCCAGTTTTAAATATCCATGATACTTACCTATTTCATTCCAGCCTGTTTGCTTCAAAACTCACATTTATAAAGAATCGAAGTGGTTTCGGGTATTTACTGCTACCCGACCCCGGTCTCTTCGAATTCAATGACATCTCTAATCCAAGTTGTTAAGTTTTAAACAATACAATTCAAATCCAGGATATCATACAACAATTCAACTCACATAGGTAACCTACATTATCACAGTTTAACCCACTCATATCACAGCACATCTCAATCGCCCATCAGAGATAAAATCAATCCAGGTCATCCAATATCATTCAACCATCCATAACAAGATTTATTAGATATATAATTCCTAATTAATTTAATTAATCTCCAATTAAATTAATTACCAACTTTAATCATTTAGATTACCTTAATCCTGCATACTCAACATTTATTAATTACAACCCAATTAATAAATCATTCTTTAATTATCCATCTTTATTAATCATCCTTGATTAATTATCCTTTAATTACATTAAGTAATTAACCCTTAATTACCCCATAGATTAATTAGCCTGAACCATTCCCATTAACTTTTAATAAATCTCCTTAATTATTTAATCACATTAATTAATGATTCTCTAATTACTTAATTAAAGTAATTACTTAAGAATTAATCACTTAAGCCTGCTTAATCAATCATGAATTAACTACAAACCATTTAATTAATTAATCATTCCTTGATTACCTTACAAATAAATTAATTAATCTTTAATTACCTAATTAATTACCCCTTAATTATTAATTAATAAACCTTAATTTTTAATTAATAAAACTTAATTACAAATTAATTAATTCTTAATTACAAGTTAATCAATCCTTAATTACCAATTGATTAACCTCTAATTACTTAATTAAATAATGCTTAATCACAATTTAATTATTTAATTAATTAATCTCTAATCAATTAATTAATAATCTCTACTTATCTAATTAACAACCCTTGATTTCAAATTAAATTAATCTTTAATTAATTAACTTAAAACTGCTAAGTTAAAACACTCACGAATTCGAAATAATACCTGAGCCTAACATCATTTCCCCCCGAGTACTCCTTCGAGTCATCCACTTTCCCTTCTTTCTTCGAGTCAAAACCACAATGACTTCGAGTCTGACCCAAGGAAACTTCATCTTCCCCGATCACCCAAAACATTCAAACATCGTACATACACGCGTGCACGTGTACAGGCGTTCCGATCATCTCTGGCCCTCGCCGATCCCCTCAACAAGTCATCGACATCATCGTCAATCAACCCGAGCACCCAGATCGATCAATTCGACTGGAATTCAAAACTGGAACAAAGCAGATCATCTAAAAACGCCTCGTATCGCCGCCACAGTTCATCGGAGGTTTTGAAACTCCGACCACATCATCGCCGATGCCCTCTGCTCCGTTTCCCCTCCGTACCTGTCCACTCCGGTCCACGTTCGGCGTCACACAAATTCGAACAACATCGTCGACTAAACCTACTACCAAAACCCTAAATTGACTTCGCGCGACCACCACGGCGTATTATAAAATCACCCCTTATTTTTCCGATGATCACCAATAACCCAGCTACCACCCGACTCAAACTCAAAGACTAACTCCTCGTCATTCGCCTAGAATTGACGAATTAAACGAATCTGATCATCTCACGAATTCTCATTATACCCAATTTTAAAAATTATGATATATACATCAAAAATCATATTTTTTACATGCGAATCAAGTTATAGAATCAAAACAAGAATTTAAGACATTTGATTTTCCTATTTTGAAAAGACTTTACTGTTATTTCATATTTTCAAAATAGTTACCAAACATTTCAACTTGAAACCATTTTTAAAATGAACATCTTGTTAATTTAAACATTTTTTTATTTAAACATCCAAGCCTAAAAAGAATTGGAAGAAGAGTTTTTGATTTTTTTTGAACAGGTTTTAAACCTGTAACTTAGAACAGAGCCTGGTATTCCTATATACAGACATACACTCCATAAATCTATATATACAAACACCTTTACATTCATGCTAACACCTTTCACAACTTTATTTCAAACATCATCAAAATGTAAACAGATTCAAGCTTAATTTTAGAAGTTTGCTCACCTGGCATTTGAAAGACAGAGAATAAGCTTTGAAACTGGACTTGTTTTTGAACAGAGAGCTTGAAACAGTTTGTACTTTGAAAACTGGAAAACCTTGTTGAGATGATCTTGTTTTTAAGCTGAGATTTGTAAAAGTTGATTGTTGTTTGCCTTTCTTTGCTTTGATCTGCTTGATGATTCAGGTTGTGAAGAGTTGTTGCTTTAATTTTCTGGTTTGTTTATTTTTTGTACAGGCTTTGATTTTTCTTTGATTTTAATAAAAGGAAATGAGAAGAGAAAGGTAAGGATATATATAGCCTTGTTTTATGATTTTAAAAAAAAATTGTGACACTGTTTAAATTGCATGCTATGAACCTTACACTTGTTAATTTGCATGAGTTAATTATTTTTAATATGTTTTATATAACTTTATACTTAATTTCCTATTTAGTTTAATATATTTCCTTTATTTATATTTATAAAATTCTTTAAAGAAATTGATATAAAACTAATTATATACTAATAAAAATCATATATATTATTTTTAAATCCTATTTATTTTTAAAATATTTATCTTTTAAATTCAAATTCAAATTCAATTTAAAATCTACTTACATATATATACATATATAAACAACACATAATTTATTTGTTTGAAAAAAAGTAATTTGCCAATTTTAAATAATTTATAAAAGAAGATTATCACATATTATTGTCTGAAATTCCGGGATATCACAACGTTGATGATGAACATGATTCTTAGAGACGGAGGTGGTTTGCTTATGGTAGTATTTATCATTTTCACTTGTTTTTATGTGTACCAATGTATCTAGACTACTATTGTAATGAATTTATGATACAATTTGATGGTACTTTGTATTTTGACATATTTATGGTTTTCAAATAAATTGGTACACTTCGCTATTATATTTTGTTCCGTCCATTGTGAGTTTTGAAAGTTTAGTTATAGCTCTATACTTATTTTTTTAGTTCTATTAGTTCTACCAACAGCTTACTTTAGAATGGATTTAAGTTCCATTGGGTCGTTTCTAGGTCGAAATTTAGGTCTGTTTCGGGGTAGGTTGTTACATTTACTATCAGAGCTTAGGTTACCCAATCAATGAGGAAAATTATACATATGAGTGGTGTACTTGTTATTTTTTTAAAAGGTTTTGAAAAACACATTATATGTATGCATATATTTGCTTCAAAAAAATATGTTTGTATATATAGACACACACACTTATTTTGAATCTATGCTTAACTCTATTTTTTGACTATAGAATTAGTTGCTACCATATTCCGAAAGGGTGGGCGAAGCAATTATGAGAATAAGGTTACATTTATACTTCTTTGTTGGCCCTAGACTTTTTTATCGTAGTAGACCATATAACTATATATAAGTATTGATGTAATAAGGGTAGGAATCATAGAAGAAAAGGTAATAAATTCCGAAATTTAATATGTAATAAATGACATAAGAGAGGAGTTACAAGACATTAAATAGATTAAGAAAAAAAATGTCCTTAGAAACGTCCGTTAGAGCAATAACCATTTAGTACGGATAAAGTGACATTTATGAGTATAATTAGGATAGGTAAAGTTAAATAGATAAAGTTGGATAGCAAATAAATGACACTGTTTTTAAGGATTTATTAGAAGAATAAAGTAACTATTAATTGAGATTATTTAAATAGTTTGAATCAGATTCTGCATAGATCGGTACATAAAACATTAGGAAAGAGCAAAGAGAGGTGGTTGTAAATAATCACAAAATGTTCAAATGTAGGCTTTTGAAGATAAAAATAGAATTTTACAATGAAATGTGTGTGATAAATTTATTGAGATAAGTGAATAATAATTGATATTGTTTATGTATATTATTTATGATGTGTGATTTATAAGTCTTTATATTTGAATGAAAAGAAATTATTACCACTTTTCGTGATATTAACATGGTTTACATATTGAAACATTCATATTTTAAGATCTATTATATGAATTAACGAATATTTGTTAACTATTTATTCAACTAGTTCAAATTCAAAATTACATAATTAATAAACATATATAGATTTAAACAATACAATATTATGCGATATTAAGCAGGGTTTTGTATACAGCCGTAGATGTTTCAAAATGTAGGTGCTTAACGTTAAAAAAAATTACGATGCAACACATGGTAAATATACTAAAATATAAATGGATTATAAATTTAATTTATAATAATTATATATATATATACATATGTTATGTGATTGATGTATTTATATATCAAAATGAATTTTATCCCATTATTATTAATATGAACATGGTATAAATATCAAGTTATTCATAATTTTACGACTCATTTGTTAAAATCAATGAATAAATGGTTTATTGAATTATTAAAATAGTTTTAAGATCACGTGATTAATTCAAATATATGGAGTTGAATGTAAAATATGAGAAGGAAACTGAAGGAGATTTTGTAAATGGTTGTACGAATTTTAAAATGAAGGTATTTGAAATAAAAAACAATTTTTGTAACGTACTATATCATGAATTCATCGAGATAAATGAATTATAAATTGACTTTGTTATTCTTATTTATGCGTGTACTTGTATGTGACTTATGTATCTTAATTTAATGAAAAGGTAATTTTACTATTTTTCTTAATATGAGTATGGTGTACATATTCTAACCAGCCCTATTCTCCGCGTTAACAGACAGTATTACCCAATAATACTTTTTGTTAATGTGGGTCTCGGGGTGTGACGTCACAGCTTGGGGGCAATTTTTGGTAGCTTGGTTTTGCTATGACAATTATATAATAACCGAACTTTTACAGTCATAAACTGTCGAAAGCTTGCCATCGACGGCCGTCGCAAACCGACGCACGTCGTGAATTACCTGAGTCGGCCAAGAGCAATTTTCATTATCTTCCTTCCCCCAGATCTTCCTTCAAACCCTCCCTCTTTCCCCAAATTCACTCACCTCCGGCCACCATTGCCCCACCACCACCAGAAACATCTCCAACTTCTCCTCTCTGGCCTCCAGCACTTCAATTTTAGCGAAATGAGGTACTTTTTTCTAACTCCAATTTACCCTAATATGTTAAATTAGTGTTAATTTATGGTTGTATTTGATGATACTAACCCTTTGAGTGTTTGCAATTGTACGTTGATTGATTGTGATATGCTAACTAGGGTTATAAGTGTGTAAATCCGACAATTAAAATATAATTATGGCTAAACTAAGGATAATTAGTTTATGTGTCGAATTAGTGATACGATTTAGTGTTAATTAGTGTGCTAAAATATCAATGTCAATTCAAATATTACTATTGAAGATTAATTATCGGTTGATAGTTTATATAACAAATCAAGTTTACTTGGATGTCAAATCCAATAAAATTAATAAATAAATGAGTGTATAACGAAGTTTATTATCTTGAAATATAATATTATATCCATTATTTTTTATAATTGAAAACATATAAGATTTTATAAAAAACAAAAAAAAAATTATATAGTTATTAAAACATTACAATGCATGAATGAATTATATATGCAAATATATTATGTATATAATTAATATCTCTTAGAGAGTTTTTGGCTCCGTCTGACAAGTATTGTATATGATCGTTATATGGATATTCGTTTTTGTCATAGAACGGACACCTATATTCATCTGATATAATATTTGTCGGATTTGTCCTTATATTGGACAAGTTACAAACACAATAAAGTAGTTACATTTTATAAACATTTCATTTTAAGAGGTTTACAAATTATGACAGCACTTCCTTTTTGTTCCTTGTATACACGCATTTGTGTATGATACAAAGAACAAACGAGAAGTGTTGCCGAAATTTTGTTGAATCGTTTAAAATGAAATGACTTACGAAATGTAATTACTACTGTGTTTGTAATGGGAAGTAGGATAACCGACCACCAAATTAGAAAACAATAAACAAAAAATTTAATATTCTATTCATAATTTGTGTCAATCCCTAAAATGCATAAATGAATATTACTTAATTAATGATTGAAAAATTAAATGTCAATCCATAAAATGATTAATACTTTTTTAATCTCTATCATATTTTTTAAATAGGAAAAATGGTCGATTATTTTGTTGATCGGACCCGGATGTATCATCCTCGAAGGGAAATAAGAGGCTCAATAAGGAAATATTTTTATAATGGTGTAAACGTATTTATTGAATTCGCTTTAAGTAATAATATAAACGACAGAGAAATTCGTTGTCCATGTAGTAGGTGCAAATTATTGAAGCATTTGACACGGGATATGGTTAAAGTCCATTTGTACCAATACGGTTTTGTGCCGAATTATCTTGTGTGGGATCGTCATGGAGAACATGTAGCATCTAGTCCTGTACATGTAGAGGAGGAGATGGGTAATGAAATTGTTACAACAAATCTCATAGAAGATATGGTTGAAGAAGCAGCACGATCGATGTTCCATACTTTTGAAGTTGATGATGACGATGTTAATGTTGAAGAAGAACCAAATATTGGAGCAAAAAAATATATGATTTATTGGATTCCGCTAAAAAACCTCTTTGGGATGACTGCACAAGCGGTACCCAATTTTCAGTAACTGCAAAATACATTGCGATGAAGTCAAAATACAACTTCATGGAAGCCGGATTTACAGCTGTTGTACAACCTGCAAAATGGCATATGCCACCCGATAATTTGATGTGCGAAAATCATTCTGAAGTGAAAAAACTTATGTCTTCTTTTGGTTTACCGCATCAAAAATAAGACATATGTTTAGATGGTTGCATGTTGTTTTGGAAAGAAGACATCAATTTGAGGAATTGTAGAATATGTAAAGAGGAATGATACAAACCAAGAAAAAAGAAGGGAAAGGAAGTCCCATACAAGCGTATGCATTACTTACCTATAACTCTTAGGCTTCAACCGTTATATGCATCCTTTGTAACCATGCATCACATGAGATGGAACAGTGTGAGAACATAGAAAGAAGATACATTAACACACCCAGCTGATGGAGAAGCATGGAAGCATTTTGATAAGACATGTTCTGCTTTTGCAGCAGAGAGCCGTAATGTTAGACTTAGTTTATATACGGATGGATTTTCATCATTCTCTCAATTTGGTTCTAAATATTCATCTTGGCTTATAATAGTTACACCTTACAATTTACCTCCGTGGATGTGTATGAAAACGCCATATACGTTTCTCACTATTGTCATCCCTCGCCCTGATGATTCGACACAAGGAATCAATGTTTATTTACAACCATTAATTGAAGAGTTGAAAACATTGTGGTATGAAGGAGTTGAAACATACGACATTTCAAAACAAAAGAATTTTTCTATGTTCGTTTATTTGTTATGGATTATTAACGATTTTCCTGTGTATGCAATGCTTTCCGGTTGGGGTATGGCCGGTCGTCTAGCTTGTCCTTATTGCGTGGAAGAAACACGATTATTTTCTTTAATGCATAAGAAGAAAATATCATGGCTAGATTGTCATTGGTGTTTTCTTCATATTAATCATCCTTTTAGAAAAGATAGAAAAAACTTTACAACTAATAGACAAGAGACTTTGCTACCACCAATGATTTGGTCAAGCGAAGATATGTATGGACTTGTAAAGGATTATCAAAAGATACATGTAATCAGAGAGCAAATTAAAATTCAAGGTAAATCTACGGTTCATAATTGGTGCAAGCAAAGTGTATTTTGGGAATTACCTTATTAGAAACATCTCCTGTAACAACCCGCATATTTGACGATTATGTATTTGAATATCTTATTTAAATATTTTAATCGTTAATCGGATCTTAGTCCGAAAAGCTACTTTTTGCATACGGTCAAATTAGGACTCGAAACCACCTCCATTGAGTTCAAAATGACGTTTGCGATCTTTTTGAGTATAAACTTTGATATGTTTGGAGTTAGTGGAATTTTCGCCACTTTTTCGCTTATGGCTTTGGTTTGGGCTGAACCCTTTTTGTCACTTACTAACTCAGCCCAACCCCCTCTCCTCTTCATTAATTCATTCTTCATTTCCTAACACTTCAAGCTTCATCAAAAATGGGGAGAGGGATGGGAAATTAAAACTCTAAAGCCTTAGTCTTCATTGCTAATCCAACATCTACTCCAAATTCAAGAGAAGACATTGATTCAAGCTTGTGATTGTTCTTGCTTTGCTTTCAAACTTCATCTCCATACATTTTCGTGAAAAGGTGAGATTTTTATCTCACATTCTTGTCTATAACTATCTTGGATTGTTGGGAATGAATTCCTATCACTTTAGCATGTACATTTGCATTTGGTTTGGATTGGATTGGCGAAAAACTCCAATTTTTAGTGTTTTTGGTGAATTCCTGGGCTTAGGTCGCTCTGCCTCGATGAGTCTCGGCCTGCATATTTTCGTTAACCACGTTAGGTCGCAACACCCTTAGGTCGCGCCATGTTGGGCCTCGGCTAGCTCGTTCCTCCTTAGGTCGTTCGACCTATTTAACTCGCACATGTTTTGTGCGTGAAACCCCTAGGTCGTTCAAGGCTTAGGTCGTTTGAATTCCTAGGTCACTAGCCCTTGGTCGCACCTCCATTAGGTCGTGCGATAATCTTAGGTCGCGTACTCCTTAGGTCGCGTACTCCTTTAAGTCGCTCGACCTTATCTACTCATTAAGTCGCACCTCGTTAGGTCGCGCCTTTCCTTAGCTCGGCAATGAGTTAGGTCGCTTGACTTGTCTTCCCCTTAGGTCGCTCGCCTAGTTAGGTCGTTCGGACATTATAGGTCACGCCACATGCTTAGGCTGCTCACCTAGGTCGCTCGGCATGCTATCCTTAGGTCGTTCGACCTATTTTACTTTAAGTCGTTACCTCTTTAAGTCGTTGCACTTTAACTCGGCCACATTAGGTCGCAAGGGTATTTCTACTTTGATGGTTTTGGAACTGATTTCCTTGGATTTTATTCACGTCTTCGAATGTGAATTTTAGTGAATTGATTTGTTTCTACAATCAATTTTGTGACTTGTCACTTTAAAAATATAAAGGTTTCAATACTAGTAGTAAATATCAAAACTCTTTCATCAAAACGATTTCAATACTATTTTATTACAAAGCACTTTTCCTAAACCGTTTTCCAATCTATTTGTATATACAAGCCTTTACCTCACTCGGATGAGAAATCTAATTAAACGGCTTAGTAAACAAGTGGTATGAAACGCTTGTGTTTACTTCGTCGGTTAATTCTTGGACTTGATCGATTGAACCTCTTGTGACAATTTTCTAGTGAAGATCTACAGTTTTGTTCATAAATATTTAAGTTAAGCAAGTGGTTATGGGACATGAAGCTAAACTCATATATTTACTAGCTTGGTGTGATTGACACTTCTTGATGATCGTGACAATCATTTTTGTGATTTAGACTAGCAATTGTGCGATGTCTCTTTGTCTACGAGGGAGACTAAACCCCGTTTGTGTGATGTTTCTACATCACATATGTGGGGTAGCGCCCCACGGTCTTCGGGCCATTCTTGTGGAGCTACGGCTCAAAATTAATGGTTAGCTACCATGAGATAGCGTCTCGTTTTGTGTTACACGTTTTGGTGAGTTTTCATACTCCCGTTTTGTGATAGGCCTTCCCCTTCTTGTGATTTCTAGATTTCTTGAGATGATTTCTGGAATTTTGTGCTTCACCAATTTTCGTGATTTCAATGATAAGTTTTATCAATTTTTGTGCATTGGTGAATTTGTTTGTCATTGACTTGTTATGAATACAAGCTTAGGGTATGATACCCTATTTTATCTTTGAGAAGATTCTTGTGAGATTGATTAATCTCATGTTGATTTCAATTACATACTTATAGTAGTATGCCATTATGGTTATTACATGTTTATGCCATATCTTTTATTCTATATCATGTCATCTGATATTTATAGCTAGACTGATCCGTTTATTATTGTCTTATGAAATAATACTCGGGTCAGACCGAGATGTTACATGTGCTTCTGCTTGACTTCTCTTCTGGGATTACTCTGACTTTTGGCTAACTACTTAGATTAGTAGTTTTTGTTGCATACATTTGAGATATAGACTCCGTGATGTATACTTATTCTTTTGTGTAGCCTGCAGCTATTCTTTTGTATTATCGTGGATCTTTCAGACCACTACTCTGATATACACTTTCATGTGTTATATATATATATATATTCATATCTTTTTCCGCCTTGGTGATATGGATGTGTGTGACTGATTTGTGTTATGTTTATTTCTATATTTGTTTTCGAAGATATTATAGCCATCGCGTAGTAGCTTTGAGTTTGTTTCGGTATGTCGGATTTCCTCTTGAAATCAAATGCATGTCATACTATCTGACATATCGATGCTCGCACAAAGCAATTATACGGAGGGTCGCTCCTCAACAGCCTTGTTCTCCGTGCTAGTTGACAGCACTACACCGTAGTGTTCTTGGTTAGCATGGGTATAGAGGTGGGGCGTCACAGCTTGGCATCGGAGCCAAACTTCGGAACAATGTAGAATATTGTAACAAGGATCATCGTCCTAAGTCCATCTTAGGAGTCGTGCCTTAGGATTAATTCGAGTCTTCGTACCGTCATATCCTATTTTCTTCGTGATTCCTTGTTCTATCGATCATGATTGTTTGATATTTATTTTGAGAATAAATTTTTCTTCTTCTCTCTTTCTTAAAGAAGAGAATGTCTAGACCAGGTCGTCCCAGAGCCGGACCATCTACTGCTGCTCCCCAGGATGGAGTTTTTATGACCACTCAGCAGCTACTTGATTTAGTAAAGAATGCTCAAGCAGCTGGTTCTAATCCATAACCTACTCACCCCAAGTCTGGATTTGCACGCTTGTGCAACGATTATACCAATTTGGGTGGGAAACCATTCAAAGGTTCTGAAATCATTATAGAAGTCCAGGCTTGGCTAAGAACTTCGACCGAATCTTTTTTCGCATGAACCTTATTGATCTTCACCGAGTTCAGGTGGCCTCTAGTATGCTCCAAGAAGAGCATTGGACTGGTACGAACTTCTTATTTCTGAAATCAATGAAGCGGATCTCACCTTGGAGCAATTCCGGGAACGCTTCGAGTTAAAATTTGTGCTAGAAGCTGAGAAGGTGACATTGGCTCGTCGTTTTATAGACCTTGTTCAAGGTGAATCCTCCGTGACAGATTACGTCGCAGCCTTCGAGTCGCTTTCCAAATATGGGGTTGAATACATCAACACCCCATTGAAGAAGAACCAAAGGTTCGTTTATGGCTTAAACAAAAATCTCAAGAAGCCATTACTTCTCAAATTAGAAGTTTCCTTTGACCAACTCATTGATATTGCTCTTCGTCTTGAAGAGGCGGATAGGGAAAGTGATGTTGAAGTGGTGGGTGCCAAACCAAACTTCAACAACAAGAAAAGGCCTAACAAGTCCAAAGGCCCTTATCCCAATAAAAAGGGGAAACAAGCGACTCCTGCTGCAAAGACTCCTTCCCCTAGTAGCGGGCAATGCTATAACTGGGGTTCTAAGGAACATTTTGCGAACAACTGTTCGAAGCCGCGTTCTTGTCGCTATTGTAAGAGCCTAGATCATTATATACATTTATGCCCCAGACTTCAAGACAAGAAGGAGGGAAAGCTTAATGTGGCTCAAGCCCCTGGCAACACATCTCGCGGTCAAGGTATGTCTCATTCTGTCCTTGATGGCATTATTATATTTCATGATCAACCTATTCGAGTTCTTTTTGATACGGGTGCATCCCATTCTTTTATATCAAAGGAACTTGTTGATACCTTTTCTTTAAGTGTTGTCGCTTTAATGACTTCTTTGAGAATTGCAAATCCCGTTGGTGGATCCACAACACTCAGTTTGCTTTGTAAAGATGTCGAGATTGTTTTGTGTGATTTTTCTTTCCTAGCCGATTCGCATGTCATGCGTTACTTAGGCTTTGGAATGATTTTGGGTATGGATTGACTTAACCGTTATGAAGCTCATATCCTATGTCCTGAGCGGACTATTTATCTTCAACATCCACTACCTGTTAAGCAGATTTCTATTGTTCTTAAAGATTCCGATTCCACTTTGATGGCATCTATATATTCTCTAAATCCTCTTGATGATGACAATGATGATGAGGAAGATGTCATTTCTCTTATTCACGTCGTCCGTGAATTTTCCGACATATTTGAGCCCATTTAGGATTACCACCTAAGCGAGCAATTGAGTTCAAAATTAATCTTAAACCTGGAGCTCAACCTATTACTCGTCCTCCTTATCGCATGTCCAATAAGGAGAATGAAGAGATGCGCAAACAATTATCCAAATTGGAGACAAAGCAATTTATTCGCTCTAGTTCCTCGCCTTGGGGAGCTTCAATAATTTTCGTGAAGAAATCCGATGGTACACTTAGGCTCTGCGTCGACTACCGCAAGCTTAATGATCTTACAATTAAGAATAAATATCCTTTACCTCGGATTGATGATCTATTTGATCAACTTAGTGGTGCTAGAGTCTTTTCACAATTGGACTTGGCTACCGGTTTTCATCAGCTTCGTATTGCAAAGGATAGTATTCCTTTGACTTCGTTCTGTACTTGTTATGGATCTTATGAATGGATAGTTATGCCATTTGGTTTAACGAATGCTCCGACTTATTTCGTTGACCTTATGAATCGAGTTTTCAAAGATTTCCTCGATCGGTTTGTTCTCATCTTTATTGATGATATTCTTGTGTATTCTAAAATCGAGGAGGAACATGAAAAGCATCTTCGGATTGTATTGGAAACTCCTAGGAGCAATCAATTAAAAGAAATTTTTTCTAAATGCCACTTTGGCAATCTAGTGTGAAGTTTCTCGGTCATATTATTTCCGAATCCGGAATATCAGAGGATCCTTCAAAGATTGAAGCGATTCAAAATCGGAAGAGACCGGAGAGCGTGACTGAAATCCATAGCTTTCTCAGATTGGCAAGTTATTACCACCGTTTCATAAAAGACTTTTCTAAAATTGTCGTGCCTCTTACTGGCTTAACAAAGAAAGGTGTTAATTACATTTGGTCGGACAAATGTGAAACTTCTTTTCAGAAATTAAAAGAACTCCTTTCTGATGCTCCTATTCTTGTTATTCCCGAAGGGAATCAAGATTTTGTTGTTTATACCAATGCTAGTCGCGTTGGTTTGGGTGCCGTTCTTATGCAAAAAGAACGTGTTATTGCTTATGCTTCTAGGCAATTGAAGCCGGCTGAGACTAGATATGCCACACATGATTTAGAACTCGCGGCTATCGTTTTTGCCCTTCGAATTTGGCGACATTATCTTTTGGGAGAGAAATTTATACTTTATACGGATCATAAGTCTTTGAAATATTTATTTTCTCAAAAGGAACTTAATTTGCGTCAACAACGTTGGCTCAAATTCCTTGCCTCTTATGATCTTGATATTCTTTATACTCCCGGAAAGGGAAATCGAGTTGCTGATGCTCTTAGTCGTAAGCAACAAGCGGTTGTTTCTATGATGATATCCGAATGGCATGATCTCGAGGTTTTATCCACTTGTGAGATTAGAGATCGTGTATCCGATTTATGTTCATCTTTTGTTTTATGTAGCCTTGAGGCTCGTCCTTCTCTTTTTGACCGCATTCTTGAAGCTTAAAAGCTAGATCCTGAATCGGCTTTGCTTGGCCAAAATGTTAGGGATAAAATTGATATTGAAAGTTTGAAAGACTTTGATATTGATTCTCGTGGCGGCATTCAAAAATTTGGTAGACTTATAGTGCCAAATATTAGTGATCTTCGTAAAGATATTCTAGAAGATTCTCATCGTTCCAAATTTTCCATTCATCCCGGTAGTAGTAAAATGTACGCGGATATGAAGCGACTTTATTATTGGGAGGGAATGAAATCTGATATTGCTAACTTTGTAAAGTGTTGCATGACTTGCCAACTTGTCAAGGCTGAACATCAAAGGCCCGGTTTGTTATTGCAACCTTTGGAAATTCCAGTTTGGAAGTGGGATCAAATTTCCATGGATTTTATTGATGGCCTTCCCCGTTCTCGTTCGGGTCATAATAGCTTATGAGTGATCGTTGATAGACTTACTAAATCCGCCCATTTTATTCCCGTTCGGTCGAACCGAACCATTCCTCTTCTGTTCAAACTCTTTATCAAAGAAATTGTTAAATTGCATGGAGTTCCTACTTCCATTGTTAGTGATCGTGATCCATTGTTTACAAGTGTATTCTAGAAGAGTCTTCAAAAAGCTTTGGGAACGAAGCTTAATTTTAGCACCGCTTATCACCCCCAGTCCGATGGACAAACTGAGCGTGTGAATCAAACTCTTGAAGATCTTCTTCGTTCTTGTGTGCTTGATTTTGGTGGAAGTTGGGAAGATCATATTTCTCTTGTTGAATTTTCCTATAATAATAGCTTCCAATCTAGTATTGGTATGGCACCTTTCGAGGCACTTTATGGAAGGCCATGCCGATCTCATTCTTGTTGGCTGGAGGCAGTTGAGAAGCTGGTCTTAGGTTCAGATTTTATTCGAGATTCCACAGAAAAGATTGATCTTATTCATCATAGGATGAAAGATGCCCAGAGTAGACAAAAATCCTATGCCGATAACCGAAGAAGGAAATTAGAATTTTCTGTTGGAGATCTTGTATTTCTTCGTGTTTCACCTATGAAGGGTGTTGTACGCTTCAGTCGATCGGGAAAATTAGCGCCTCGATATATTGGGCCATTTCCTATCACTGAACGTATTGGTTCCATGGCTTATCGCCTTTTGTTACCGGCTCAATTTTCTGCTATTCACGACGTGTTTCATGTTTCTCAATTACGGAAATGCCTTCGAGATTTCGATTCTGTTCTTGAGCCTGGTATTGTGGAAGAAATTGAAGTTTCGCCTAATTTAACATATGAGCAGCATCCTATTCGAATTATTGCTTCGAAGGTCAAACGACTTCGAAATAAAGGTGTTCCGCTTGTTAAAGTTCAATGGTCCTCAAATCCTAAGGATTGCTCTTGGGAATCTAGAGAATTCATCGAGCGTACACATTCGGACTTACTTTCTCATGCTCTTTAAGGTGAACTTCTTATTTCAAATTTCTTTTATGTTAATATGCTTTTATGGTTGTTACTTTTTATTTCCATCTCATATATATATATATATATATTGCGAGGACGCAATTTCTTTAAGGAGGGGAGTTTGTAACAACTCGCATATTTGACGATTATGTATTTGAATATCTTATTTAAATATTTTAATCGTTAATCGGATCTTAGTCCGAAAAGCTACTTTTTGCATACGGTCAAAATAGGACTCGAAACCACCTCCATTGAGTTCAAAATGAAATTTGCGATTTTTTTGAGTATAAACTTTGATATGTTTGGAGTTAGTGGAATTTTCGCCACTTTTTCGCTTATGGCTTTGGTTTGGGCTGAACCCTTTTTGTCACTTACTTACTCAGCCCAACTCCCTCTCCTCTTCATTAATTCATTCTTCATTTCCTAACACTTCAAGCTTCATCAAAAATGGGGAGAGGAATGGGAAATTAAAACTCTAAAGCCTTAGTCTTCATTGCTAATCCAACATCTACTCCAAATTCAAGAGAAGACATTGATTCAAGCTTGTGATTGTTCTTGCTTTGCTTTCAAACTTCATCTCCATCCATTTCCGTGAAAAGGTGAGATTTTTATCTCACATTCTTGTCTATAACTATCTTGGATTGTTGGGAATGAATTCCTATCACTTTAGCATGTACATTTGCATTTGGTTTGGATTGGATTGGCGAAAAACTCCAATTTTTAGTGTTTTTGGTGAATTCCTGGGCTTAGGTCGCTCTGCCTCGATGAGTCTCGGCCTGCATATTTTCGTTAACCATGTTAGGTCGCAACACCCTTAGGTCGCGCCATGTTGGGCCTCGGCTAGCTCGTTCCTCCTTAGGTCGTTCGACCTATTTAACTTGCACCTGTTTTGTGCGTGAAACCCCTAGGTCGTTCAAGGCTTAGGTCATTTGAATTCCTAGGTCGCTAGCCCTTGGTCGCACCTCCATTAGGTCGCGCGATAATCTTATGTCGCGTACTCCTTAGGTCGCGTACTCCTTTAAGTCGCTCGACCTTATCTACTCATTAAGTCGCACCTCGTTAGGTCGTGCCTTTCCTTAGCTCGGCAATGAGTTAGGTCGCTCAACCTGTCTTCCCCTTAGGTCGCTCGCCTAGTTAGGTCGTTCGGACATTATAGGTCGCGCCACATGCTTAGGTCACTCACCTAGGTCGCTCGATATGCTATCCTTAGGTCGTTCGACCTATTTTACTTTAAGTCGTTACCTCTTTAAGTCGTTGCACTTTAACTCGGCCACATTAGGTCGCAAGGGTATTTCTACTTTGATGGTTTTGGAACTGATTTCCTTGGATTTTATTCATGTCTTCGAATGTGAATTTTAGTGAATTGATTTGTTTCTACAATCAATTTTGTGACTTGTCACTTTAAAAATATAAAGGTTTCAATACTAGTAGTAAATATCAAAACTCTTTCATCAAAATGATTTCAACACTATTTTATTACAAAGCTCTTTTCCTAAACCGTTTTCCAATCTATTAGTATATACAAGCCTTTACCTCACTCGGATGAGAAATCTAATTAAACGGCTTAGTAAAACAAGTGGTATGAAACGCTTGCGTTTACTTCATCAGTTAATTCTTGGACTTGTTCGATTGAACCTCTTGTGACAAATTTCTAGTGAAGATCTACAGTTTGTTCGTAAATATTTAAGTTAAGCAAGTGGTTATGGGACATGAAGCTAAACTCATATATTTACTAGCTTGGTGTGATTGACACTTCTTGATGATCATGACGATCATTTTTGTGATTTAGACTCGCAATTATGCGATGTCTCTTTGTCTACGAGGGAGACTAAACCCCGTTTGTGTGATGTTTCTACATCACATATGTGGGGTAGCGCCCCACGGTCTTCGGGCCATTCTTGTGGAGCTTCGGCTCAAAATTAATGGTTACTACCATAAGATAGCGTCTCATTTTGTGTTACACGTGTTGGTGAGTTTTCATACTCTCGTTTTGTGATAGGCCTCCCCCTTCTTGTGATTTCTGGATTTCTTGAGATGATTTCTGGAATTTTGTGCTTCACCAATTTTCATGATTTCCATTGATAAGTTTTATCAATTTTTGTGCATTGGTGAATTTGTGTGTCATTGACTTGTTATGAATACAAGCTTAGGGTATGATACCCTATTTTATCTTTGAGAAGATTCTTGTGATATTGATTAATCTCATGTTGATTTTCAATTACATACTTACAGTAGTATGCCATTATGGTTATTACATGTTTATGCCATATCTTTTATTCTATATCATGTCATCTGATATTTATAGCTAGACTGATCCGTTTATTATTTTCTTATGAAATAATACTTAGGTCAGACTGAGATGTTACAGGTGCTTCTGCTTGACTTCTCTTCTGGGATTACTCTGACTTTTGGCTAACTGCTTAGATTAGTAGTTTTTGTTGTATACATTTGAGATATAGACTCCGTGATGTATACTTATTATTTTGTGTAGCTTGCAGCTATTCTTTTGTATTATCGTGGATCTTTCAGACCACTACTCTGATGTACACTTTCATGTGTTATATATATATTCATATTTTTTTCCGCCTTTGTGTTATGTTTATTTCTATATTTGTTTCCGAAGATATTATAGCCACCGCGTAGTAGCTTTGAGTTTGTGTCAGTATGTCGGATTTCCTCCTGAAATCAAATGCATGTCATACTATCTGACATATCGATGCTCGCACAAAGCAATTATATGGAGGATCGCTCCTCAACAGCCCTATTCTCCGTGCTAGTTGACAACACTACACCGTAGTGTTCTTGGTTAGCGTGGGTATAGAGGTGGGGCGTCACAGCTTGGTATCGGAGCCAAATTCGGAACAATGTAGAATATTGTAACAAGGATCATCGTCCTAAGTCCATCTTAGGAGTCGTGCCTTAGGATTAATTCGAGTCTTTGTACCGTCATATCCTATTTTCTTCGTGATTCCTTGTTCTATCGATCATGATTGTTTGATATTTATTTTGAGAATAACTTTTTCTTCTTCTCTCTTTCTTAAAGAAGAGAATGTCTAGACCAGGTCGTCCCAGAGCCGGACCATCTACTGCTGCTCCCCAGGATGGAGTTTTTATGACCGCTCAGCAGCTACTTGATTTAGTAAAGAATGCTCAAGCAATTGGTTCTAATCCAGAAACTACTCACCCCAAGTTTGGATTTGCATGCTTGTGCAACGATTATACCAATTTGGGTGGGAAACCATTCAAAGGTTCTGAAACCATTATAGAAGTCCAGGCTTGGCTAAGAACATGCGACCGAATCTTTTTTTGCATGAACCTTATTGATCTTCACCGAGTTCAAGTGGCCTCTAGTATGCTCCAAGAAAGAGCATTGGACTGGTACGAACTTCTTATTTCTGAAATCATTGAAGCGTCTCTCACATTGGAGCAATTCCGGGAATGCTTCGAGTTAAAATTTGTGCCAGAAGCTGAGAAGGTGACATTGGCTCGTCGTTTTATAGACCTTGTTCAAGGTGAATCCTCCATGACAGATTACGTCGCAGCCTTCGAGTCGCTTTCCAAATATGGGGTTGAATACATCAACACCCCATTGAAGAAGAACCAAAGGTTCGTTTATGGCTTAAACAAAAATCTCAAGAAGCCATTACTTCTCAAATTAGAAGTTTCCTTTGACCAACTCATTGATATCGCTCTTTGTCTTGAAGAGGCGGATAGGGAAAGTGATGTTGAAGTGGTGGGTGCCAAACCAAAATTCAACAACAAGAAAAGGCCTAACAAGTCCAAAGGCCCTTATCCCAATAAAAAGGGGAAACAAGCGACTCCTGCTGCAAAGACTCCTTCCCTTAGTAGCGGGCAATGCTATAACTGTGGTTCTAAGGACCATTTTGCGAACAAGTGTTCGAAGCTGCGTTCTTGTCGCTATTGTAAGAGCCCGGATCATTATATACATTTATGCCCCAGACTTCAAGGCAAGAAGGAGGGAAAGCTTAATGTGGCTCAAGCCCCTAGCAACACATCTTGCGGTCAAGGTATGTCTCATTCTGTCCTTGATGGCATTATTATATTTCATGATCAACCTATTCGAGTTCTTTTTGATACGGGTGCATCCTATTCTTTTATATCAAAGGAACTTGTTGATAACTTTTCTTTAAGTGTTGTTGCTTTAATGACTTCTCTGAGAATTGTGAATCCCATTGGTGGATCCGCAACACTCAGTTTGCTTTGTAAAGATGTCGAGATTGTTTTGTGTGATTTTTCTTTCCTAGCCGATTTGCATGTCATGCGTTACTTAGGCTTTGGAATGATTTTGAGTATGGATTGGCTTAACCGTTATGAAGCTCATATCCTATGTCCTGAGCGGACTATTTATCTTCGACATCCACTATCTATTAAGCAGATTTCTATTGTTCTTAAAGATTCGGATTCCACTTTGACGGCATCTTTATATTCTCTAAATCCTCTTGATGATGACAATGATGATGAGGAAGATGTCATTTCTCTTATTCACGTCATCCGTGAATTTTCCGACATATTTGAGCCCGTTTAGGATTACCACCTAAGCGAGCAATTGAGTTCAAAATTAATCTTATACCTGGAGCTCAACCTATTACTCGTCCTCCTTATCGCATGTCCAATAAGGAGAATGAAGAGATGCGCAAACAATTATCCAAATTGGAGACGAAGCAATTTATTCGCTCTAGTTCCTCGCCTTGGGGAGCTTTAGCAATTTTCGTGAAGAAATCTGATGGTACACTTAGGCTCTGCATCGACTACCGCAAGCTTAATGATCTTACTATTAAGAATAAATATCCTTTACCTCGGATTGATGATCTATTTGATCAACTTAGTGGTGCTAGAGACTTTTCACAATTGGACTTGGCTACCATTTTTCATCAGCTTCGTATTGCAAAGGATAGTATTCCTTTGACTTCGTTCCATACTCGTTATGGATCTTATGAATGGCTAGTTATGCCATTTGGTTTAACGAATGCTTCGGCTTATTTCGTTGACCTTATGAATCGAGTTTTCAAAGATTTCCTCGATCGATTTGTTCTCATCTTTATTGATGATATTCTTGTGTATTCTAAAACCGAGGAGGAACATGAAAAGCATCTTCGGATTGTATTGGAAACTCTTAGGAGCAATCAATTAAAAGCAAAATTTTCTAAATGCCACTTTTGGCAATCTAGTGTGAAGTTTCTCGGTCATATTATTTCCGAATCCGGAGTATCAGTGGATCCTTCAAAGATTTAAGCGATTCAAAATTGGAAGAGACCGGAGAGCGTGACTGAAATCCATAGCTTTCTCGGATTGGCAGGTTATTACCACCGTTTCATAAAAGACTTTTCTAAAATTGCCGTGCCTCTTACTGGCTTAACAAAGAAAGGTGTTAAATACATTTGGTCGAACAAATGTGAAACTTCTTTTCAAAAATTAAAAGAACTCCTTTCTGATGCTCCTATTCTTGTTATTCCCGAAGGGAATCAAGATTTTGATGTTTATACCGATGCTAGTCGCGTTGGTTTGGGTGCCGTTCTTATGCAAAAATAACGTGTTATTGCTTATGCTTCTAGGAAATTGAAGCCGGCTGAGACTAGATATGCCACACATGATTTAGAACTCGCGGCTATCGTTTTCGCCCTTCGAATTTGGCAACATTATCTTTTGGGAGAGAAATTTATACTTTATACGGATCATAAGTCTTTGAAATATTTATTTTCTCAAAAGGAACTTAATTTGCGTCAACAGTGTTGGCTCGAATTCCTTGCCTCTTATGATCTTGATATTCTTTATACTCCCGGAAAGGGAAATCGAGTTGCTGATGCTCTTAGTCGTAAGCAACAAGTGGTTGTTTCTATGATGATATCCGAATGGCATGATCTCGAGGTTTTATCCACTTGTGAGATTAGAGATCGTGTATCCGATTTATGTTCATCTTTTGTTTTATGTAGCCTTGAGGCTCGTCCTTCTCTTTTTGACCGTAATCTTGAAGCTCAAAAGATAGATCCTGAATTGGCTTTGCTTGGCTAAAATGTTAGGGATAAAATTGATATTGAAGGTTTGAAAGACTTTGATATTGATTCTCGTGGCGGCATTCAAAAATTTGGTAGACTTATAGTGCCAAATATTAGTGATCTTTGTAAAGATATTCTAGAAGATTCTCATCATTCCAAATTTTCCATTCATCCCGGTAGTAGTAAAATGTACGTGGATATGAAGCGACTTTATTATTGGGAGGGAATGAAATATGATATTGCTAACTTTGTTAAGTGTTGCTTGACTTGCCAACTTGTCAAGGCTGAACATCAAAGGCCCGGTGGGTTATTGCAACCTTTGGAAATTCCAGTTTGGAAGTGGGATCAAATTTCCATGGATTTTATTGATGGCCTTCCCCGTTCTCGTTCGGGTCATAATAGCTTATGGGTGATCGTTGATAGACTTACTAAATCAGCCCATTTTATTCCCGTTCGATCGAACCGAACCGTTCCTCTTCTGGCCAAACTCTTTATCAAAGAAATTGTTAAATTGCATGGAGTTCCTACTTCCATTGTTAGTGATCGTGATCCATTGTTTACTAGTGGATTCTGGAAGAGTCTTCAAAAAGCTTTGGGAACGAAGCTTAATTTTAGCACCGCTTATCACCCCCCGTCCGATGGACAAACTGAGCGTGTGAATCAAACTCTTGAAGGTCTTCTTCATTCTTGTGTGCTTGATTTCGGTGGAGGTTGGGAAGATCATATTTCTCTTGTTGAATTTTCCTATAATAATAGCTTCCAATCTAGTATTGGTATGGCACCTTTTGAGGCACTTTATGGAAGGCCATGCCGATCTCCTTCTTGTTGGCTTGAGGCCGGTGAAAAGCTGGTCTTAGGTCCAGATTTTATTCGAGATTCCACAGAAAAGATTGATCTTATTCGTCATAGGATGAAAGAAGCCCAGAGTAGACAAAAATCCAATGCCGATAACCGAAGAAGAAAATTAGAATTTTATGTTGGGGATCTTGTATTTATTCGTGTTTCACCTATGAAGGGTGTTGTACGCTTCAGTCGATCGGGAAAATTAGCGCCTCGATATATTGGGCCATTTCCTATCACTGAACGTATTGGTTCCATGGCTTATCGCCTTTTGTTACCGGCTCAATTTTCTGCTATTCACGACGTGTTTCACGTTTCTCAATTACGGAAATGCCTTCGAGATTCCGATTCTGTTCTTGAGCCTGGTATTGTGGAAGAAATTGAAGTTTCGCCTAATTTAACATATGAGCAGCATCTTATTCGAATTATTGCTTCGGAGGTCAAACGACTTCGAAATAAAGATGTTCCGTTGTTAAAGTTCAATGGTCCTCAAATCCTAAGGATTGCTCTTGGGAATCTAGAGAATTCGTTGAGCATACACATCCGAACTTAGTTTCTCATGCTCTTTAAGGTAAACTTCTTATTTCAAATTTCTTTTGTGTTAATATGCTTTTATGGTTGTTACTTTTTATTTCCATTGATAAGTTTTATCAATTTTTGCGCATTGGTGAATTTGTGTGTCATTGACTTGTTATGAATACAAGCTTAGGGTATGATACCCTATTTTTTCTTTGAGAAGATTCTTGTGATATTGATTAATCTCATGTTGATTTTCAATTACATACTTATAGTAGTATGCCATTATGGTTACTACATGTTTATGCCATATCTTTTATTCTATATCATGTCATCTGATATTTATAGCTAGACTGATCCGTTTATTATTTTCTTATGAAATAATACTCGGGTCAGTCCGAGATGTTACAGGTGCTTTTGCTTGACTTCTCTTCTGGGATTACTCTAACTTTTGGCTAACTACTTAGATTAGTAGTTTTTGTTGTATACATTTGAGATATAGACTCCGTGATGTATACTTATTCTTTTGTGTAGCTTGCAGCTATTCTTTTGTATTATCGTGGATCTTTCAGACCACTACTCTGATGTACACTTTCACGTGTTATATATATATATATATATTCATATCTTTTTCCGCCTTTGTGATATGGATGTCTGTGACTAATTTGTGTTATGTTTATTTCTATATTTGTTTCCGAAGATATTATAGCCACCGCGTAGTAGCTTTGAGTTTGTGTCGGTATGTCGGATTTCCTCCTAAAATCAAATGCATGTCATACTATCTGACATATCGATGCTCGCACAAAGCAATTATACGGAGGGTCGCTCCTCAACAGCCTTATTCTCCGTGCTAGTTGACAGCACTACACCGTAGTGTTCTTGGTTAGCGTGGGTATAGAGGTGGGGCGTCACATCTCCTAATTCGTCATAATATTGACGTGATTTACAACGAGAAAAACGAGTTTGATAATGTTTTTAACACAGTTTTGAAAGTTAAGTGGAAGACCAAAAACGATTTGAAATCAAGACGTGATATCCAAGCATTATGTAATCATCTCGAGCTTCATATCAAGCCAAATACACTAAAAAAACCCAAAGCATGCTATGAGCTAGACAGTAATCAAGTTAAAGTTCCATTAAAATGGATGGAAAGATTAAGATTTCTTGATAGGATTTCTTCTAATCTGCATAGATGTGTCGATTATAAGAATGATGAATTGAGTAGGATGAAAAGCCTTGATTATCATATAATGATGGAAAATTTGTTACCGGTCGCTTTCAAAGAACTATTGCCAGTAAAAGTTTGGACGGTTTCAAAGAACTATTAGCTTTTTTTATAAGGAGCTTTGTTCGACCACGTTAAAAGTTAATCTTCTACGTAAATTTGAGGAAGAAATTCCTATACTGCTCTGCAAGCTGGAGAAATTTTTTCCTCTAGGTTTCTTTAATATAATGGAGCATTTACCTGTTCATCTTCCATTTGAAGCACGTCTTCAAGGTCATGTGCAATATGGATGGATGTATCCACTTGAGAGGTATTATTTATATTGGGTATGTTAAATATTAGTTTAATTACATATATAAGTAAATTTTAATTTGAAATAATTTTTAATAGGTACTTAAATCATCTAAAGAGAAAAGTTAGACAAAAACCACAAGTTGAAGGTTTGATTTGCTAATCATATATCGAAGAAGAAGCTTCATTCTTTTTTTCTCATTATTTCAGTGACCATGTGAACTTATCATTTGAAAGTGCTATGCGTAATGATGAAGGCATTGAACAAGAATCTTCTCAAGCGATGTTATCTGTCTTTAGACAACATGGCCGACCTGTTGGAAAATGTGTGAAAGTATAGTTAGACGATAGAGATTACCACGTAACATACATATATTCTTCTTAATTGTGTTGAAGTTGCACCATTCGTTAGGTGTTGCTTAATTATAAGTATGAATTTTTTTTTTAAAATACATGTGTACATTTATTATAATGAAATATATTATCTATATTTGCAGTGTTTACGAATCACAAAATCCAAGCGGCGATATCAGTAAAGAATTTGCTAATTGGTTTTCGAACTACTTTGTTGACCCAAGAAATTATGTGGTCAATGAAGGACTGAAACATCTTGCAACGGGTCCAAAAAGAAAAGTCAAGACATATCCAATATTCTTCGTCAATGGATATAAATTCAAGACTAAAGAATACGGTGCTGAAAAATTAACTAACAATACCGATGTATTTGTTAAAGGTAGTGATCCAAATGATCATATAATGATTTTTATGGCATGTTGACCCAGGTTTTGCAATTGACATATTTCACAAGTGTAACGACCCAGGATTTCGACTCTGAAAATCCCAGATAGTTAGGAAAAGAAAAAGAAAGAGATAGTAGAAGAAGAAGAAAACAGAAACACAGAATCACATATTCTCACATTCGCAGCGGATCAAAATATAATATCACATAAATAATAGTTTTACAAAAAGAACTGTATCAATTCACTTTTACATTTTATATCAGAGTTACGCTATTACACAACACAGGACAATTTGAAAACATGTCTCAGATAATCAACAATAATATATACAACAGATATCACTCCATACGTTCCTGCCATCCAGCTTGCCTCCTGAGCTCTAGAACGTCCTTACCTGAAAATCTGTAATACTCGGTCTGACCCGAGCATTACCACAAAGTAACACCCGAGTCAGGCTGGAAACCAGCATGAGTGAACTCACCTAACATGAAATACCAATGCATACATCTATTTAAAACCCGGGTAACTTATATCAATTTACAACTTCACAAGTCGTTATAGACATCACTTACAACACACATCAATTTCTAAGTACCAGAACTTAGATTAAATGGTTCAATTCACTTAAATCATTCTGTTTCAACCTATTGATTCCACATATAAATTTATAAAGATTCGAAGTGGTTTCGGGTATTTACCAATACCCGACTCCGGTCTCTTCGAATTCAATGTTACCTCTAATCCAAGTTGTTAAGTTTTAAACAATACAAATCATATCCAGGATATCATACAACAATTCAACTTAGATAGGTAACCTACATTATCACAGCTTAAACCATTCATATCACAGCATATCTCAATCGCCCTCAGAAATAATATTAATCCAAGTCATCCAATATTATTCAACCATCCATAACAAGTTGATTCATTCTTAATTAATTTAATTAATCTCTAATTAAATTAATTACTAACCTTAAATCACTGGATTACCTTAATCCATCTTACTTAACATTAATTAATTACAAATTTATTAATCATTTCTTAATTATTTATCTTGATTAATCTTCCTTGATTAATTATCCCTTAACTACAATAAGTAATTATCCTTTAATTTTCCCTTTTTATTAATCATCCTTGATTAATTATTTTTAATTACATTAAGTAATTAAACCTTAATTATAGATTTATTATCCTTAACCATTCTCAATAATTAACTAAATTACTTTCATAAATTAATTAATGATATTCTAATTACTTCATTAATTAATTACTCTTTTAATTAATTACTTTAGCAAATAATTAATCACATTATTAATTAATCTTAACTCTCTAATAATTAATTACTCTCTAATTAATTAACTTCAAATTAATTATATTAATTAATTCTTTAATTAATAACATCAAGTGATTAATCCTTAATCACTTTCATTTTATTACTTCCATAAGTAATTTCTCTTTTCTTAATTACATTAGTAATTATCCAATAATTACTTGACTAAGAAATTTTATTCAATTAATCAATAAGTGATTTATCTTTAATTAATTAGACTAATTAATTAACCTAAAATTAATTTAATAAATCAATTAACCATCACTTAATCTCTAATTCATTTATTTCTTAATTACATTCATTTCCACTAATTACTTCATTTAGTAATTATCCTTAATTAAATTCAACCTTTAAAGATAGACTTTTCATTTAAATTACATATTAATTTCTATCATTAAACTTCATTTAAACCATTTAGAAATAATTATATGTTTGAATAAAATTTTACTTTTAAACAAAACAATTTAAAACCTTAATTTCTTTAATACACTTAAATCTTTAAAAATCCTTTTTAAACATGTTTTAATTTAAATTAAACAAATATTCATCTTTGAACTTGATTATCATATCCTTCAAAACTTATTTACTTAATTTTATTTTAAACTTGTTAAACATTCATTTCTGAAAACAAGATTATTTACTTTACTTTTAAAATTTGAAAACATTTAGAAAAAAACATGCTCTCAGATTAAAACCCAAAACGACCCGAGTAAACTCCACAAAAACACTAGCCTTCCCCGAGTCTTTCCCCACGCATGTCTGCTTCGAGTCGCACACGCGTATGCTTCAACAACAACTCGAGACGCTCTCGTCTTCTCCAAACACAAAACTTCCATATGCACAGATCGGTCACCGTGCACGTGCACGATGATTCCGATCATCAATGATCATCACCACGACCATCGACATGACGACCCCGACTCTGCCGACCTCC
The DNA here is from genome assembly GCA_030737815.1 of Allium fistulosum. Classification (NCBI taxonomy): domain Eukaryota; kingdom Viridiplantae; phylum Streptophyta; class Magnoliopsida; order Asparagales; family Amaryllidaceae; genus Allium; species Allium fistulosum. Next base: position 815,677,526 of record CM060901.1, on the reverse strand, counting down.
TCGACCAAACTGATCAATGAATTTACCATCGAAACTAAAACGAGCCTCTCAACACTTCATCAGAAAATAGACCTGAACGACCAAATTCACAAATCGATGACGATCACGTCAACTGGAAATCCCGGCCTTCCTTCTAGAGCAGCACCATACTTCAACGATGCGATTCCCCCCCTCGCGTTCGAGCTCGATGCGTCAAGTTCGTCGAGATCACCACGATAAAAACTCAGACCAAAACTATACCACGAACCCTACTTCACCTAGCCTCCACGACCATCAGAAAAATCCTCCACTATTTTTCCTAGAAACCCCAAGTCTCCAGCCACCTCTGGTTACAAACTCGACGACCATCACCAACTTGATCGACGGAAATTGATAAAAGACCCAATTTCAATCAATTCCCAAATTCTCACTATTCTCTAAACTAAAATTCATGATTTTACTTTTAAAAATCATAATTTCTAGAAGCAAAACATACTATATAAAAGAATCAAGTAATTAAGATACTTGAATTTTTTATATATATTTAGTTTTACTGTAAAATCCTATTTTCAAAATATTAACTAAATAATTCTACTTTAAACTATTTTTAAAAATGAATTTACATTGTTATAATCGTTTCCTTTTTAATCATCATAACCTAACAGTGATTCTTTGGGAAGATAGGAATTTTTAAAGGTGATTCTTGAGCCAGAGATTCAACAGAGACCCGTATATATAAACACATAGACATGCTTACAGTATATACATGCATTCATATCCATATACTAAGAACTCAATCTACAAAAATCATTCATCACATGCATTCCATAACAACATAGTACAGATTTAAAACTGTTTTTTTTAAAGAAATTTACTCACCTTTATATCAGAAACAGAGAAGTTTGAAAATCTGGAAATGGTTTGATGTATTTTAATCTGAAGTTTATCTCAGGTTGTTAGTTGATTGAACTTCTTGCCTGATCTCAGGTTGTATTAGATGATTTAAAACTGATGTTGCATTTGCCCTTGATTTCTTATTTGAACAGGTTTTGATTTTCCTTTTTTCCTTTTCTTTGTTTTGAATTTTCAGGTTTGAAATGAATGAAAGGAATATGAAGATGAAGAGAAAGTTTTAGCTTTTCTGAAAATGAATAACCAGTTTTCTTCTCTAATACTACATTGTTTATAAATTTTCAAATTAAAAGAAAAAGAATTTGCCACTTGTTATTACATGATATTATGATTCTTACACTTGTATTCTAAAGTAATACTATGCTTACACATATTTAATAAAATGATAAGATGATTACACTTGTCTTTATTTACATGTACAAATGTTTATATATATATTAAATTTCAATATATATTTTATTTTTGTTAATGTCTTATGTATTTATTTATTACTTAAATCTATGTAATACATTTATACATGTGTGTTTGCAATCTTTATATATTTTCAAACTACATTTATTTCAAGTAAACCTTTTAAAGAAATACATGTACATGTACCTTTACCAAATTTTTACTTTAAACTAGAATACTTTTTAAATTCATAAGTATATGCATAGGTACTATTTTAGTGTCTAAAATCTTTAATTAAACTTTGAAAATAATAATCTTGCCAATTGAATAATTATATTAGGAGATTATCAAATAGATATTTATTCACATATTTATAATTCAGCATTTATTATAATTCAAATCCATCTATATACATATCCAGTATATTCTAAATATCAAAGTTTTATCAGTTCAATTGATTAAAACAGTTAATTATCCAATTAACAAATGTCTCAAAATCCGGGTTATCACATTCCTCCCCCCTTAGAATCTTTTCGTCCTCGAAAAGGAACGAAGCCAAAATTTATTAAATTGCTTATTATCATAAAAATTACTCTTTGATCATTTTTTTTACCATAAACTCTTTTATTAAGAAATTTTAAAATACCTATAAAACTTTATATAATATTATCAGGAATAGTTTTTATAAAAATACTTTTATAACTCGATGTCTCAACAAGTCCATCCTTGTTCTCACAGAAATTCGGCCATACGTTGATCAGGCGTAGGACTGAAAATCTATAAGTACTTGGTAAACCCGTTTTCAACACCCAGTGAAAATACTTGGAAAATAATTTATGAAAATATAGAAAACAGTTTTGAAAATAGAGGAAATATCTTTGGTGAGAATGCTCTGGAAATCATCACCCCCATCCATGGTCACAGTTACATCACGGGTTACGTTGCCATCGTGGCAAAAGTCCATGTAACTGATGACAGCATGGAACCCACAACAGATCGCAGTTACTTTCCAGGGTTACATTGCCGTCACAGCAAAAGTCCATGTAACTGTTGGCTCTCAGCGGCACACACGATTTCGCTGTCAAAATAAAACTTCTCCACTCTACATAGGTCTCAGTCTACCGATATAAAATCAAACGCAGACTATTGGCTCTCAGCGGCTCACAAGACTTTCGCTATGTTACCATAGTGTCGCAGTCTACCGATATAAAATCAAACATAGACTGTTGGCTCTCAGCGGCTTACACGACTTTCGCTATGGTCTGCAGTAGATCGCAGTTACATCGAGTTAAACTGTCGTCACAGCATAACCCAAATGCCTCTGTGGGCACCAGCCCCTCGACTTTCGCTACACAATTAATCATCAGGAACTAGTTTATTCCGGACTCCTCACAGGATTAACTTTAGAAACCCCCCTTGGGGTTCAAGGCAGTACCACCCTGTGGCACTCCTGAGAAGTTCATTTCAAGGGAGCGCCTTTTCCCCCAGAGCTATTTTCAAAACATTTTATACTATACACTTATAGTATCTTCAAATCATACCCTTTATGATTTATCTCAAAATCTCCTTTACACAAAATCGATTCCCAAAATCGATAATTCTCAAACTAGGCTTTCCAAATTCCCAAAATTGATTTTCCCAAAAATCAAAAGCCTTTTCCAAATTATATAGGTTCCCAAAACCTTTTCCCAAAATTCTCATAAGATCCTTTATATATACAAGTATGGTGGCACATCCGTTGGACGTGTGTAAAGAAGGAAGTGACGTATTTTGTCTTTGTTACAATTATGATATTGTGAGAGATTATAGTAATGTTTTCGTTAATTACGGGAAAAAAAAGGAAGTATTGGTGCATTATTTTCAGTTAGCACTCATTTATGTATGGTCGATATCTTCTCCGTTTTTGATAGAATATATCTCAGTAGAAAAATATTAAAGAAAAGTTATCAAATTGCCTCTGAAATATTATTTTTAACTGCATTTTATTGTTATGCTAAAATATATCAATAACTTGTTATGTTATAGATCCAGGGGCTAGTTAAATTATGATAGCAACTGAAGCAAAATATTACTTTTTGCAACCAATATCCATATTATTATATAAAATATGTGAAGCTACGATGCAACAAATAACATCCAAAACATATAAAAGTACATAAATTTGGTGTCTATGTCATATACATTAATGATTTACACTATAAAATAATTAATGTGACAAAATAACCTTTAATTTTATTTTATATCAGGTAATGTGACTCGTCACCTATCAATTGAATTATAGGCACCTTTATTTCCTTTAGTATTCTTTAAAGGATGAAGATGGAGGAATCACGTTGAATTTAAACTGTTGGATGACTGGTTGCTTCAGATCTCGGTTCTTTTTTTACTGTTCTCTCTGCAGAAAAAAAAAGATTGCAGTCATTGATTGAAATAAAATGCTAAGTTTATTAACCATGCATACCAATAAACAGGACGTGTGCATGTGCAACTCGTATTAAAAGCCATCGTTTGTAAGTTTTTTATTATTTTACAACATGAATTTGAAGTATACAAAATTTGGTATATTTTTATGTATGTACGTTCACAAATCAACCGTTTGCCAAAACACTAATGAGACTAAGTTATCTTAGAAAATAATAAAACAATAACCATTTGTCGATTTGGTAGCAGTATGGGTACATACAGGACGTGAATTGCTAACATCACGGCCAATAGGAAATGAGTTAATGCACTGAAAAACCAAAAGATGTTCAGCTATTCAACTTTTGATAATAAAGAATGGCAAGATAAGCCCTAGAGATTGTAGTAACGTTGATGACACTAAATACATATCATATGCGGAAGGTCCTGCCAAGATAGTAATAATACTTCAAAAGTTACTCATGGCAAACCCTCCAAAAATTGATAATACTTTAAAATATATTTCAATGCAAACCCTCCCATGTTGCTTGTAATTCTTTAGATAGACTGTCAAATGTCTTTCAGTGTTTTCAAACCTAGGCATTTTCATGTTCAGACAATGTTATGACATTACATCCCAAAGCATCAAGCTATATCTTCCTCAACGTTACAATGTTAGAATATGGTATAAAACATGAAAGCAGAAGCACATTGCAGTCCAATGGAAAAATGGAAGCAAATTTAGAGTTTAGTATATATAATTGCTACAATAAAAGGCAAGACTGGTTTCTGATCGAAAGGCGTATACAACAAAATTAATTTATGACAACCTTTTTGTTCAGAAAAGTTCATATCAATTTTTTTTTGAAGAAATCATATCAAACAGCAGTACAATACATTTATATTACTTGATTATTCAAATAATTTATCTAATGCAATAGAACTAACTTTGCACCTTAAGGCATATAATATATTTCTTATGATACTGTGAATGTTCATATGCTGCATTTAGTCCAACTTTAATTTCCAAGTTATTAATTTACAATGTCTTTCTATTTTTGCTTTCTAGTCCATTTAACTTCCTGCAAGCCTCTCTTATTTTACAGCCTTATGCTTAATTCTTTACACTCAACAGTCAGCACCCGCACCATCACACATAATAAGCAATCTGGAAGGCATCTGCAATCTAGGCCATTAAACCACACAATCTTCAAATCATTTTATCATCCACAGTCTGCACATATAATTAGCAATGAATGTCAGTCATAGGTCTAGCCATTTCAAACAGTAATAAGTTAGCAACCACATCACCATCTCAAACATCAATTTCACTATCCGACTCTGAATAGTATCTTTATCACTACTAATTTGAAGAATCCATGTTGCACACATAGGTTATATATATTTTATTTTAAACTTATAGAGTAAGCTAAGAGAAGAGCTAGTGTATAATAATATGCAAAGTGATGTGAAGCATATGGACACTAATAATAGGATGGAAGTTTCAATACGTTGGACATATTGTATAACCATAGTAAGGCAAAAAAAGTGTGTTTAGTTTTGTATGAATGCAATAATCGGTTAATGAGTTAAGTATTGTCTGCAAAAGGCAACAGCAGTACAGGTTTTTATCATATAACACATGATGGGACTTCAGAGTAACATAATTCCTCATGGTGCAACAGGCTGAAAGACATGGATATTGACATAAAAACACACTGAAACAAATGGTTGCAAATAGTTTTATGGATCTGAATGATATTAAAACAGTCTGAATGATTACAAATTGAAAATTATTTGGTTTGTATGGTTAGCAATTTATGCGGTTTGGATGGTTAGCAATTTATGCTATGCATATAGATTTTTTTTAATCATACACACTAATTTGTACAAAGTTAACATAATTGAACATACATAAAATTCATCATATGAGCATACAACGCACATCTCAGTGAGAAGAATGAATATGAGCCTAAGCAATATTTGATGAAAAAATATACAACATAATCATCGAAAATGTAATTTTTCATGACCGCAAATTACAACTATATGACATGATATCAATTAGAAAAGAGTTGAACAATACATATTAATGAGAAGATTTAAAGTCATTTGGATAGTCAGTTATAAGACAAAAATCTTAAAATCTATGCTATATAAGCCAACAATGACAAAAGGAATCTAAATACAGGTTAGAGTAACGGCTGTTGTATGATAAAGTGGATAAATTTGTATTTAATTTGCCATCAGTTGTTAGATAAATACAGTTATATGTTTACAAATACGAAAACATGAGTTGAATAATACATATACATGAGAATTTAAATTCATTTAAACAGTCAAATATAAGACATAAATCTAAAAATTTATGCTATATAAGCCAACAATAAAGAAAGAATCTGAATATAGGTCAGAGCAACGGCTGTTGTATGATAAAGTAGATAAATTTGAATTAAATTCGCCATTAGTTGTTAGATAAATACAACCATATATTTACAAATACGAATATTTCATTCCAAATTTATTAAATTTTCCATTAATTTTATTAAATTCTAGATTACTGCAGCCATTACAGTGTAATTAATTGAGCTATGTGAAATAAAGTGTAAAAACTTCAACTGATATTTAATTAGAGGAATCCCAGAAGCCCACGTGCATTACCAAATAATAAAAGAAAATAATGTAAAACACAATTTTTCTTAGACTTGTAGTTTTGATACCATCATGCTGCTATTCTTAAAAAAGGAAAGCATGTTTTCACATATTGTGATTACATAACATCAATAACAAAGCATGTTGAATATTCAATAAAATGGAAGAAAGAGTGAAAAGAGAACACTAATTTTTACATTACCTTCGAAGTTTAATCGACTTACCAAGCCAGTAAAATACTTTGAAGCATTGGAGAAATTATGTAATTACAATATATTTTGTAATTATTCCAAAAGCTTTGCATATATGTGGAAAAAGCCTTAAGCAAAACAATAAAGAGGAAATTAAAAAAGGAAAAAAAATCAATACATTTCGATACTTTACTAAGAAAGTTACTGTCTTATTATAGATGTATAATTAAGTACGAAGCATAAAAAGTTTTTAAAGTTACTCAGTAATATTACTTGCTAACAACATTTTAAATCACACTTATTAAAATGCAAAACAAATTTCGAAGATGAAACTTTTTAAACACTAAAATCGTTCATCTACTTGAATTAATTTGCTTGATCTGCAAGAATAGATTGCTCGTAAAAACTAAATGAATGCATAAATGAAAGAAAACTAAAATTTTATAGTGCAAAATTTAACCAACATAATTTATTTATGCATCAAAATGAAATTTCAGAACCTGCCATGGAGAGATCTACATAGTCTAAAATTTAAAAATTAAACATGGACCGATTTAAGGGTCAACCACCCAAAGTAAAATATAAAACCAAACTATTATTATAACATGATGATGAAAAGAACATGAAAATGTCTACTTAAAGACTTATACAATGAAAACCTGTTATGTTTAACTTCGAGAAAGTAAGTGATTTTTCAGCATGCTATATATAAAAACCTATATTAACCACTCTTTAATTATGTGGATTGATCTTCCAATTGAATTCTGAAAACATAACATAAATAAACTGAATGTCTAAAGTTTGGGTTGTTTGGAATACCAATTTACCACTGAGTCATCGTAGTGTTGACTTATCATTAACATGAATTGTAGAAGGAAACAAACAAAATCATATAAATCTCAAATCATTAAGAAATATATAGCACTACAAATCACAAATCAACCCAAATTATCATCAAATCCAGCCTAATTAATAATCCAAATTACCAATAACATCACCTTAAAGCATGAGTAACATAATAAGGTAGGTGAAATCGGAAGTGGAGGCCGAAAGGGACAAAGCAGGAAAGGGAATCGGAGGCGAAGTAAGGTACAATTAGGGAAGAGACGCAAAGTTGGATTAAATCAAAACAAAAAAGGGGAAAACAGGTAGAGATTGTACCTTCGGAAGTAGGGACGACCAATGGTGGAAGGTTGAACTATACTTCGCTACGGAGTTGCTGTCGGCGAAACTTGGATGTGGGAAGTGGAGGTTGCGCTGATGGACGACCGTGACGGTGAAGGTTAAATGCGGCGGCGTCGGCTGTAGCGGCGGACATGGACGGGGAGGAGAGGTGGAAGTAAAGGATAGCCATTTTAGGAGCGGCGGTTGGAGAAGTGAAGGAGGGGAATAACCATTTTTAACGGGTGGAGGAAGGTGGGGGGCGGTTAGAAAACTAAACGAGCGGATAGCCTTTTTTCACGAATGAGGGGAAAGTGGGGTTGGATGAAAGTGGTAAATGAAGAGCAACAGAAAGGAGAAACGTAAGAGATAGGAAGAGTAACGTGTGAAGAATAGTGTCGGCAACGTGGCAGGTGATAGTGGTAGGATGAAACTGCCCTGGTGGTCTGTTTTCTTTTTATATTCAACCGGGGGCAATATAGGAAGTGCCAAAAAGGCTTCACTTTGACCGGTTTGACCAGGTATTTGCATTATGGTATAGATATATATATAACTTTGAAAATCTTTGGATCATTTCAAACTTGTATTGTTAGCACCAAAATTGGTCACTAACCTTGTTCAGAAAGATCGTGTAGAGATATAAGTGATGAAAGTAAATTAAACAGAGAAGACAATGCTAATTTAAATGCAGAAAGTAAGAACACCAAATTTATAGTGGTTCAGCGTAATTGCCTACGTCCACTTTGTTCAACTTTATTGATTTCCTTTATGGTTGATTACAAATACAATTCGTGAATCAAATGCTTAAGTGAAGTTGTTGAGTAGAGAAGATGAGTCTTGAAAATGGCAGAGTCTCCCCGGTGTTTTCTCTCCAAAAAAGGATCCATTTCACTGTGACCCTGCCCCTCTATTTATAGGCAAATATGGGCTGGACTTCCCAAGTGGGCTGGATAGCCGAACGCTCAAGCCCTAGTGCAGTGGTCGCTGTATGCCGAACCAGGTGTGCCGAACACCCTGATGCCGAACAATCCCTTCTATGCAGAACGATGTGGTTGATGTTTGGGAAGTGCAGGAAGTTTGTCAGTCGAAGCCGAACGCTCTTCTAGATGCCGAGTACTCCTGTTGCCGAGTACTCCAGATGCTGCCGAGTTCTCCTTGATACCGAGCAGTCTTGATGCCGAGCACTCTCGTATGCCGAGCAGTCTTGACGTCGAGCATTGGTTGATGCCGAGTACCATGGGATGCCGAGCGTTCTCGTATGCCGAGCAGTCTTGACGCCGAGCATTAACTGACGCCGAGTCTCCTGATCGCCGAGCACTACAGATGCCGAACGCTGTGGATGCCGAGTCCCACTGGATGCCGTGCGCTTCGCCAAGTCCTCCTGGATGCCGAACAGTCCTTCATGCCGAGTTCCAGCTGATGCCGAGCGCTCTTGTATGCCGAGTACTCCTGGATGCCGACCAGTCCTTCATGCCGAGTTCCAGCTGATGCCGAGTACTACACCGAGTACTCCTGGATGCCGATCAGTCCTTCGTGCCGAGTAGTGGCCAATGCCGAGTACTCAGTTGCCTGGTCAAATCTCCAGGAAACACTTGCCCCCCAAAGTGTATCGCGTGACCGAACGTGGTACGCTTTGAATCATACAACCTTTTCGTCTCGTCTTAAACCCTTGGCTAACCTCGAGCGGAGATGCCACCTTTGAGTATTCCAGCGATTCAGGTACGTGCCGAGCGTGTTCCCACTGGCGAACGAGACATTCGTAACCGGACGATGCCTCCTAGCCGAGCAATACTTCAGCGCCGAACCATTATGGGCCAAAGCCGAACGACATGACCTTGACCGGTTCCACCGGGTATGGCCTTTTCGACTTCCCTTTCTGTCTATAAAAGTCGAGGCCTTCTTCCTCCTTCTCTTTTCACGCTCACTTCTCCTATCTTGTCTTCGAGAAACTCACCTGTTACCAGCCTACAAAGACTTAACAACTCTTCCTAACCCACTTGGCGCTGATCAAAATCGCGGTCCTCAACCCCAAACTTCTTCAAGTCGTGATCTATCACATAGGTAACAATCCCTCTACTAAATCCTTAAAGGGGTTTCGACACGAGACACAGGTGATATGTGGATTTTTTTAGACCCATACGATGCGGCGGAAGGTTGGAGTTGGTTAGAATGCCGAACAGGATGGTTCGGTGTGGATGGAGGAAGGAAAGAAAAAAAAGAAAAGGGAATGAAGTCACTGTGGAGGACGGTGTGTTTAAGCCAAATAGGATGTCGGGTATGGTCCCGGCCGAACGAGATTTTTGGCCGGGCGATGCTTTTCTGAACAGTCACCCATGCCGAACAACATAAATGCCTAATTATAAATGCCGAACCACCACATATGTCGACCAATACAACTGCCGAATACCATATATGCCGAACGAGATAACCGCCTAGGCCGAACAATGTATGTGCCGAACAATATAACTGCCGAACACTATATTCGCCGAACACCAAAAATACCGACCAATATAAATGCCTAGGCCGAACAATATACGTGCCGACCTATACTTAGGATGAACAATACAATTGCCGAACAATAACTTAGCCGAACAAAAACTCAAGCCGAACATTCTTAGATGCCGAACAATATCGAGGCCGAACAATACGATTGCCAAACAAAACTTAGACCGAACAATCTCAATGCCGAACAACATTCAAATGCCGAACAAACATATACATGCCGAACAATTTCAATGCCGAACACTTTAAATGACTTAACCGAACCAAGATACATGCCGAACTCTTCTCAGGACGAACAATGCAACTGCCGAACAACATTTAAATGCCAAACGATATAAATGTCAAATTGGACTTAAGTCGGATACTTCATAAATTACATGTTTTCTAAATCTGGGACTGTAACCACTACCAGGCGGGCTCTTCGAGACGATCAGTGATGACGGTCTTCGAAGGCCACGATTCGAAACTCATTTTTATATCCTTGAAATCTTATTGCTTGTACACAATTGCTTGCACTAGTTCACACACCACGTGGGGGGAAAACTCGTGTTGCTAATTCTAACGTTCAACGTTTTTTAAGTATAGTTTTCTCAAGCACTTAGCCAGGTTCGTTATTTATTTGGGATGTCGAGAAAATCTAGCTCCGCCACTATATCCGACAGGCCTGGGCCGTCATCAAGGCAAGGAGCCGCTGATACTTCTAACCCATCGACTTCTCCTGCTCATAACTTGGCGCCTGATGCTCTGGAGGCAACCATCTTACTAGACAACCCGATCGATTCTCAAGCCTCAAAGATCAACAAAGCTACTCTGCGACGGATATGCTCCATTCATGGGATTCCTTTTGCCGACTAGTTAGTTCATTCGAGACACGATCGTCCTCATCTGCCCCCAGTTGGGTACACTACCTGCAACAAGTTCATGTGTTGGATGGGCAGCGTGCCTCCGTTCAATTTATTTCTCCGGGATGTTCTGCAGTACATAGACATGGCTCCGTCGCAGCTGCACCCGAACGGCCATGCATTCCTATACGGGACTTACTTAATTTTCATGGCTGTCTTCTCCAGACCTCCAACCCCCGGTGATATCAGATACATTTATATGTTCAAGAGACGGAAAGACAGTCCTTCCTTTATGTTCCTCGAGCCATACCACAAATGCCAGATCTTGACAGGGGCATGTAGCAAATTCGCCCTGTACAAACCGAAATGGTTCTATGTGCACTGCCCTTCTGGTTTCGCTAGGAGATGGGTTGAAGGCAGTAAGTCTCTCTGCTGAATCACTATTCGTATTTAATCGGAGTCATGCTTTTCCTAACTCTTCATTTCATCTTTTCAGGTATCAACCCGCGTCCGGAAGGCCGAGGATATTCTGAGGCTGTTGAAGCCATTAGATCTCTTCCTACTGAGGATCGAGACATCCGGACTATCATTTCAAATGAATTGCTGTCGGGGTTTGGCTTGCTAGCCCCTGGCCGTCGGATCAGCCTTCCAGAAGGTGTTACCATTCCCAAACCTCCGTCCGGTAAAGGGAAAAAACTTGCCGGATCGTCGTCGCGCCGCGCTCCCGACACGCACGAAGAAGGCGAGCGCAAAGAGGATGATGCCCTTGAAACTCAGGGTGAGAATGCGGGTCCCGCTCAGAATCCGGCAGTCGAAGTTCACGACATTGAGACGTCGTCCTCCCCTTCGAAGGGAAAGAAGAAGTTAAAACATAAAGTTCAAAAGGAGAAAGTTGGTGGCACTTCAAAAGTCACACTTATTCCGCCTGAGAAAGAGGCTTCCTCACAGCATCTGGAAAGTTCTCCGAGGGGTCTATCCAACCTGTCCATCCCCGATGATTTACTTAATTACGGGTTCGATGATCCTGAAGCTCTCAAATTCTCTTCGCCCGCTAGAGGCAATGTAGGAGTTCAACTCCCGGCTCAAGGAGACAACACTCCGATTAGCAAAGATAAACGAACGGGTCCGTCGGGGGGAACACTAGGACACACACGCACATGCGCATTCCATAATATACTTCAAGTAAGTCTTTTTAACTCGTGAATTCTCCTTAACTCGTTGTTATCTCCATTCTTTGTAGGTGATATGGGCCGCTCTCACGGACTTGATCGTCTTCAGGGGTCTTCTATATTCCATCACTCTGGACGGGATTCCGGTTCAGGCAGACGCAGGGACCGAGGCGAGTATGAAGATAGGGATAATCGTCCCCGAGAGTCGTCTCATCGCAAGAAAGCACATTCTCAATCTTCCCAGTCCCGTGATCTTCCTCCTCCAACTAAGCCGGATAGAGAGAAATCCTTACAGAAGGGTTATCAGTCTGATGCTCCTCGAGAACAACATTCCAGTTCATCAAGTACAAGGCAAGTTCGAGAGCAACGTAAAAGAATGGAGTTTTCCAAGCCTCCTCCTCCTACTCCTGCGGTGGACCCAACTGTTGCGGAAAAGATGGTCGATCTTAAGGCCAAGTTTCCAAAAATTTGCTTCGATGGTCTGAAGTTCCTCCCGGCCATTCATCATATTCCCGGGCATGTGAAGCAGAGTGCCATTGCCTGCAATAACGACGTCTATGTTCAACATGACGCGTTTGTGCACTTGGTGGAGAAGGTCTCGGAAGTATCTGTTGAGCGTCAACACGAGATTGACCGTCTGAATCTGGAGGCTGACAGCGATAAGAAAATCATCAAATTCCAAGACGAAGAGCTTGCTTCGTATAAGTCAAAGCTAGAAGCCGCTGAACAAAGCGCAAAAAATACTGCCGAGGCAGTTACTCGTTTAGAGGCGGCTCACAAAAAAGAGCTTGACGAAGCAGTCTAGCGCAGCGGTGCCCTCGCCCTAGAAAAAGACTCTGTCCAAAAGGAAAAGGACGCACTCGCTACTCAAGTCAAAGAGCTGAAGGAGTTACTTTCCAAGGAGAAGGAAGACAAAGGAGCTGCTCAAGAAGAATCACAGCGATACTGTGATGAGATTGTTGCTACTCGACTCCTGAAGACAAAGCTCGATGACGAACTCGCCGGGGTCGAGAAAATGAAGGACGAGGCCCGTGAGGAGGGCAAAAGAATGGCTGTGGGAGAGCTTGATTCTCGCCTCGAGGCGGCCGCAGAAGCCGGCAGGGAAGAGGTCAAAAGTATGTTTGACCCGTTGATCGCCGAGTATGGAGCCCGCGTCCTTATGCACCGCGACTTAACATTTCTGGGTGACGGCTACCTCGAATCCCTGGCTGAGGCGTGGGAAACACTGATAAGGATCAGGAAGGTCGAGTCGGGCTCCAACGAGGTCGATGAGGATGTCTTGGTGAAGGAGTTCCTAAGGGGGAATGAGCCATCGGACTTATCCGCAACATTGGCACTTTATAGCAAAGGCTCTTCCCCTCCGAAAGAGAAGAATGACGAAGCTAGCCCGTCTGGGGCCGATACTACTACTCCTCACATTGCCGCTCCTACGCTGCTCAATCGGCCGGTCGGCCAACACTTGATCCATTCGAGCAGCATGCTAGTTATGATCCCGAAGATCCCGGGCTTGGTGTTCATGTGCTGTCACCTATCCTGGAGGGTGAAACCCCTCACGCCATCGATAGCCAACCGGACCCTGGTAGGAAATTCTTCTTTCTCTAGAAGTTGAAGAGATCCCGTCATTTTTCAGCAGTGGTTATTCGTTCTAATGCTCATTCCTTATGTTTTCATGCAGGTTGCCCTGACGCCGAGCCAACTCCGAGGAGCGATGACGCCAAGGAGGAAGCAGAGAAAACAAGCGACGTTGCTCATGCAGGAGTAACTCCCGGTTCAGACGCTCAAGTGATCGGGGCGCTAGATGATGACAAACTTGATACTTCGTCTCCTGCCGAAGGAAGCGATGAAATTGAAATCACTGGCGCCTCTGAGCATACTTCAGAGATGAGCATGAAGGACCGTCTCGCCGACGAGGAGAAGAAAAAGGTCAAAGTCAAAGTTGAGTCTGAAATACTGGAACTCACTGACCCGCGGAACAGACCTTTGAAAATCATTCTCCCGGGCAGGTCCAAACCACTAGATGTTCCGTCTCCCACTCCCGACTCCGTTTCTCTAGCAAGCAAAAAGTCCAAGAAAAAGCGTGAGGGAGAGGAGTCGTCGGAAACAACGAAGGAAGACAAGAAGAAGAAGTCGAAGAAATAATTGATACACTCGTTCAACGAGTTTTTTGCTTAAGTCTTGTAATTGCTTTTATCTTCCACAACTTGTAGTTTGTATAGAGAGGTCTGAATTTTGTAGGAGTGATCATGTATCCCCATTTTGGACTTATTGAATAAAGTTTTTAGCTTCTTTTTCGCTTGGGTGATTCTCTTGTCTTTCCTTAGTTTGCTGACTAATTATAGCCATAACTCAAGTTCTTGTGAGTTGCATTATCTCCCGGTCCATTCTTGTGCTGTTCAAACATTTTTGGACATGGCGTACCTCTCGTCCCACATCTTTCGAGTACTTGGACTTCTTGCTGACTCTGTGCTCCGGGGACTTGGAGGCTTGAAACAGTTTATACTCTAGTCCGCGCTCCGGGGAATTAGAGTACTCCGCTCCGCACTCCGGGGATTCGGAGATTTGAAATCGTTTATACTCTAGTCCGCGCTCCGGGGACTTAGAGTACTCCGATCCGCGCTCTGGGGATTCGGAGATTTGAAATCGTTTATACTCTAGTCCGCGCTCTGGGGACTTAGAGTACTCCGATCCGCGCTCTGGGTACTCGGAGATTTGACCTCGTTTATACTCTAGTCCGCGCTCTGGGGACTTAGAGTACTCTGATCCGCGCTCTGGGGATTCGGAGATTTGAAATCGTTTATACTCTAGTCCGCGCTCTGGGGACTTAGAGTACTCCGATCCGCGCTCTGGGGATTCGAAGATTTGAAATCGTTTATACTCTAGTCCGCGCTCTGGGGACTTAGAGTACTCCGATCCGCGCTCTGGGGATTCGAAGATTTGACCTCGTTTATACTCTAGTCCGCGCTCTGGGGATTCGGAGATTTGGAATCGTTTATACTTTAGTCCACGCTCTGGGGACTTAGAGTACTCCGATCCGCGCTCTGGGGATTCAGAGATTTGACCTCGTTTATACTCTAGTCCGCGCTCTGGGGACTTAGAGTACTCTGATCCGCGCTCTGGGGATTCGGAGATTTGGAATCGTTCGTACGAGTCTGTATGTCATGTAGGATAATGTAATTTATCATCCAATTAAGAGATATAGAAACTTCATAGAAAATATGGCTTCAAGCCTTTATTAATGAAAATCAACTAAATTGCTTGATTACAACTTTAAAAGGAAACTAAGTCATTATTGAATGGAAACATGCAGGAAATAACAGTGCCTACAACAAGAAAGGAAAACATGCTAAATGTAATAGTGCCGCAAATGTTCACTGTTCCATGCTCGGGGGAGTGTCGCGCCATCAACGGTCGCTAGCTTGAATGTTCCTTCTCCAAGCTTCCGTTCAATGGTGTATGGACCTTCCCAGCTGGGATTCATGTGTGATGGTATCGGGAAGACTCGTTTCAGAACGAGATCACCCACATCAAAGATTCTTGGGCGGACTCTGCCGTCGTAGTAACGCTTGACTCGATGTCTGTGCGCCGCCGCCCTTAATTCAGCTTCTTCACGCTTTTCGTCGATGCAGTCCAGTGATTCCAGCAAGAGGTTTTGGTTCGTCTTGGGATCATAGTATGTCACTCGGTGCGATGGAACTTCAAGTTCCACGGGTATAACGACTTCAGAGCCGTATGCCAAGGCGAACGGAGTGTGGCCGGTCGCGGACTTGTGGGTAGTTCTATACGCCCATAATGCTGTCGGGAGTTCATCTACCCACTTGCCTCCAACCTTCTCTAGACGCTTCTTCAGTATGGACTTGATTATTTTGTTAACGGCCTCGACTTGTCCATTAGCTTTTGGGTGTACAACGGCGGCGAACTTTTTCTCGATGCCGTACTTTAAACAGAACTCTTTGAACTCTCTACTTTCAAATTGCGTTCCGTTGTCTGTAATGATGGTGCGTGGAAGGCCAAAGCGGCATATAATGTTTCGTACAACGAAGTTAATGACCTTCTTAGAGGTGATAGTGGCCAAAGGTTCTGCCTCAGCCTATTTCGTGAAATAGTCGACTGCAACTATTGCGTATTTCGCACCACCTTTGGATAGAGGCAAAGAGCCGATTATGTCGATTCCCCAGATCGCAAATTGCCAGGGACTGATCATTTGTGTGAGTTCCGTTGATGGAGCCCTCGGGATTTTCGCATATCTTTGACACTTGTCGCATTTTCTTGCGTAGTCCGCGACATCCCGGTTTACGGTGGGCCAGTAATATCCATAGCGGAGGATCTTCTTTGCTAGCGTTTGCCCCCCAGTATGGTCACCACATTCCCCTTCGTGAACCTCTCTCAAGACTCGCTTTGTTTCATCATGAGCAATGCATCGCGATAACGGGACTGAGAATCCTTTTCGATACATTGATCCATCCTGCATTATGTATCGCGCGGCCTTTCGAAGGACCTGCCGTCTTTCGCTTCTTTTTCCTGGTAAAGCCCCGGTCGTCAGGTATAGTTTGAATGGGGTTATCCACGATTCCTTCTCGATTTCTGTTCCCAACACGCGATCGACTTTCATTTCGTCTATGCTTGGGGCATGCAAGACTTCGACGGGATACAATCCCATTTGTTGCGCATCGTCGGTACTCGCGAACTTAGCCAATAAGTCGGCTTCTTTGTTCTGTTCGCGCGGGATATGTGAGATGTCATAACGCTCAAGATTTGATAGTAGTTCTTGGACCTGAATGAGGTACGGAGCAAGCTTTCGTCCCTTTGCTTGGTAGTCTCCCCGTACTTGGTAAACCACCAACTGCGAGTCACAAAAGATTTCGACTGATTCGATCCCGAGTTCCCTGATGAGCTTCAAGCCAGCAATCAGTGCTTCATATTCGGCTTCGTTATTTGTAGCCGGGAACTCGAGCTTCAGGGCATAACAGATCGATCCGTGTATAATTTCCATCGAACGGGGGGAATGATGTCGTGATCATCCGGTTTGATGGGTATGGTAAATTCAGCAATGAAGTCTGCTAACGCTTGCCCTCGGATGGCTCTCCGTGGTAAGTACGCGATATCGAATTGGCTCAACTCGATGTTCCATCTTAGCAATCTTCCAGAAGTTTCCGGCCGTTGGAGTACCTGCCTCAGGGGTTGATCGGAATAAACACCGATTGAATGTGCTTGAAAGTACGGGCGAAGCTTTCGTGATGCAATCACCAAGCAATAAGCCAATTTCTCTATTTTAGGGTAATTCCTCTCGGCCCCTGTTAAACGTTTGCTAACATAATACACCGGCATTTGGACTCGATCCTCCTCTCGTACCAAAGCCGCACTTATCGCATGTGGGGATACAGCCAAGTATACGTACAACATCTCATGGTCAACTGGTTTTGATAGCATTGGTGGGCTCTCCAGATGCCTCACCAGATACCGGAATGCTTCCTCACAGCTAGACGTCCATTCAAAATTTCTCTTTCCTTTCTTTATTATGTCAAAGAACGGGATGCACTTGTCAGTTGCCTTGGATATAAATCGACTCAGCGCAGCTACTTTTCCGTTCAAGCTCTGTACCTGCTTTATAGTCCTGGGCGCTTGTACATCTCGAATAGCTTGGATCTTTTCTGGGTTGGCCTCGATTCCCCTAGCGTTGACGATGAATCCCAAAAACTTCCCTGATGCAACGCCGAAAGAACACTTCAATGGGTTGATCTTCATGCCATAAAACCTGAGTATGTCGAACATTTCAGCCAAGTCTTGAATGTGGTCGTTTGACCGTCATGACTTCACGAGCATGTCATCCACATAGACTTCCATGGTTTTACCTAGCTGGTCCTTGAACATTCGATTCACCAAACGTTGGTAAGTTGCTCCAACATTCTTCAATCCAAAGAGCATCACTACATAGCAATACAGTCCGACATTTGTAACGAAGCTGGTGTGTTCTTGGTCCGGAATATGCATTGGGATATGGTGGTATCCTGAGTACGCATCCATGAATGACAGTAACTCGTGTCCTGCGGTGGAATCGACCAACTGATCGATCCTAGGCAACGGGAAACTGTCCTTAGGGCATGCTTTGTTCAAGTCGGAATAATCTACGCAAGTCCTCCATTTCCCATTCGCCTTCTTTACTTGCACGGGGTTGGATACCCATTCAGGGTAGAGGGCGTCGCGGACGAACCCATTCGCTTTGAGTTTGTCCACCTCCTCTCCAAGAGCGGCGGATCTCTCCGGATCCATTCCTCTCCTTTTTTGCTTGACTGGGACGTATTTCGGGTCTATGTTCAACATATGACTCGTGATGGCGGGAGAAATCCCACACATATCAGAATGCGTCCAGGCGAAAACATCAAGGTTCGCCCGGAGGAAGTCGCTAAGGTCTTCAGTCATTGCGGGGCCTAGCTGTGATCCGATCTTCAGTATTCGCGAAGGGTCGTCACGGCTAACTGAAATGTCAATTGTTAATTCAGCCGGTGCCGCCTTCTCTTCCCTGGGTTTCTCATCGTCGTCTCTCGGATCTATATCTCCGTAGATCTGAGAACTATGCCCGAGCCAGGGCTCGGGCACTACTTGTCAATTATCCGCATTGAGGATGCGGACGGGATTGTCCGCAACCTTTCCCTTCTCCCTCCGGTGGGCCTCTCGGAGCTCGGCCACATAACAGGAACGACCAGCTGCTTGGTCGCCGTGAACAATGCCTACTCCTTTGTCAGTCGGGAACTTCAAAGTTAAACACCACGGGGCTAACGCTGCCCTAAACTCTGCCAGGGCCGGCCGACCCAAGAAAACGTTATACGGAGAGTCCACATCCAAAACTACAAAGGGTAGAATTCGCACTCTCCGACGCTCGCCTTGTCCCAGTTCAACTGGTAACTCGACATATCCCACTGCATCAGTTGCAGCGCCGTTAAAGCCGTGAATACGAGCTTTGGATGGTTTCAAGTCTTTTGTTTCTAGCTTCATTTGATCGTAGGCCTTCTTGAAGATGATGTTGACTGAACTTCCAGAATCAATCAGAATTCTTTTTACATATGCTGGTCCGATCGTTGCAGATATGACCATGGGGTCGATGGTCGGAGCCTCTACCTGATCAGTGTCTCTGCTTCTGAACACAATATCGTCTGTCATTACGCGCTGCTGCTTAGCAGGGGCTCCGTCCTCCACGTTCGAACAACACTCAAAATCTGCATGCTTCAAGGAACTTGCATATCGGTCCATCTCCTGCCAATTCTTATCCGCGGGGTGAGGCCCGCCGATAATTGTATTTATGACCAGTCTACCAACGGTCCGGGCAGGCTCCTCGGGATGACGTATAGCTGGTGCATGACCTGGGTTGGACGTTCCCTGTCCTCCTTCTTGTGGATCCTTCACAAATTCTTGCAATTTCTTCTGCCTGATCAACTTCTCGATAGTGTCGTGCAAGTGTCTACATTCTTTCGTATTGTGTCCATAAGTCTCATGGAAGCGACAATATTTCCCAGTCCGCTTCTGTTCTTCGGTTGATTCTTTTGGACGTGGTTTTCTGTACTGAAAAGTATTGCAGGTGGATAGGTAAATGTTTTCAAGTGGGGCGTTTAGCGGAGTGTACTCGCTGTAGCTTGGAATTCTCGACTTCCACTTTCCTGCTTCTTTTCTTTTCCCTTGACTCCTTCCTCCGGACTCCTTGGGTTGCCCAGGCTTGTTCTGGACATTGACTTGGACCTTTCCCGAGCTATCTCCAGATTGCTTCACAGCGATGTTGCTCTTTATTGACTCTTGGACAGGCCCTGGCGCCTTATCTCGTCGTACCCACCTAGCTTCCTCTCTTCTTATGAACTGGTGTGCCTTAGAGTAGAAACGCTCTAGCGTAGCTGGAGGTTTTCCTGCCAGCCAGTCTCCAAACTCAGAGTCTAGATCCACACCTCTCATTACAGCCATCAGAATTGCATGGTCATTGGGATTACTGACTTCAGTTGCTGCTACGTGGAACCTTTGCAAATATTCCTTCAACGATTCCCCAGGATTTTGGATTACACTTGACAGAGACATCACGTCCTTTGGGCGCGTAGTGTGTATCCTGAACTGCTCAATAAACTTTTTTGATACTCCTCGAAATTTGATACGGATCGCGGAGGAAGTCGGGTGAACCACATAGTAGCGATCCTAGATAGAGTAATCGGAAAGCACCTACACTTGGTGGCATCATTCGCTCTGGCTGAATCCATCATCCATTCGTACCTCATGACATGTTGTCTAGGGTCAGTCTTTCCTTCATATGCAGGAATAGTAGGCATACTAAACTTCCTGGGGTACGCCGCCTGCAACAAAACATCCGTGAACGGAGTATGACTTCTTGACACTCCCCAATCATCATTCGATAACCCCTGATTTTCCTTCATCAACTGCCTGATCATGGCTGTCAGATCTGGTGTCTGTATGGAAGGCAGAAGGTTGGAGTCTATTCTACGCGCCTGTCCATGCTGATGCCTCCTCTCCTGGCGATCTGCCAATCGTGCGTCTTGAGGTTCGACATCGTTAGCATTTTGATGATCTGGGCCTCTATCTTCCATCTGTATCCCGGTCCTGAAGCTTCCAGCTCTTGCTTGGTCGCGGTCTCCAGCTGTTCGAACAGCAGCATCTGCTCGTGCAGCATCAGTCTTACGGCGTCTGCGCCTGGGAGGTTCATCAAAGGAAGTAGAGCTGTCAGATGAGGAGTAAGCAGCGAGATTGCCCCCAGCATTCTGTTGCTGCTGTTGAGTAAGTTGTGCCATCAGGTTGGCATTGGCTTGCATCTGCTCTCCTAGTTGTCTCCTACTTTCCCTGAGCTCTCTCATCAAGTCATTGAACTCTATTCTGGTGACAACTGGAGTTTGGTCCTGAGTGGCAACTCCTGTATTTGGAATTGCTGGTTGATTGCTAGGCCCTGCTTGTTGCATGCTAGCAGTCTCGTGGGCATCCGCATTGTGAGAAGCTGACCTGGTACGTGGTCTTGCCATTGTAGAGTTATTGGTATGAACTCTGAGTAGAATCAACGGATGTCCTATCAGTGAGTCGGATCTTCTTTGGGGGATTTGTTCAATCCAGTAGCTTCAAAGCAGATCCTTGAGGTCTGAGAATTCAATTCTCAGTGAAAGCACCAAAGTGTTAGCACCAAAATTGGTCACTAACCTCGTTCAGAAAGATTGTGTAGAGATATAAGTGATGAAAGTAAATTAAACAGAGAAGACAATGCTAATTTAAATGCAGAAAGTAAGAACACCAAATTTATAGTGGTTCAGCGTAATTGCCTACGTCCACTTTGTTCAACTTTATTGATTTCCTTTATGGTTGATTACAAATACAATTCGTGAATCAAATGCTTAAGTGAAGTTGTTGAGTAGAGAAGATGAGTCTTGAAAATGGCAGAGTCTCCCCGGTGTTTTCTCTCCAAAAAAGGATCCATTTCACTGTGACCCTGCCCCTCTATTTATAGGCAAATATGGGCTGGACTTCCCAAGTGGGCTGGATAGCTGAATGCTCAAGCCCTAGTGCAGTGGTCGCTGTATGCCGAACCAGGTGTGCCGAACACCCTGATGCCGAACAATCCTTTCTATGCCGAACGATGTGGTTGATGTTTGGGAAGTGCAGGAAGTTTGTCAATCGAAGCCGAATGCTCTTCTAGATGCCGAGTACTCCTGTTGCCGAGTACTCCAGATGCTGCCGAGTTCTCCTTGATACCGAGCAGTCTTGATGCCGAGCACTCTCGTATGCCGAGCAGTCTTGACGCCGAGCATTGGTTGACGCCGAGTACCATGGGATGCCGAGCGTTCTCGTATGCCGAGCAGTCTTGACACCGAGCATTAACTGACGCCGAGTCTCCTGATCGCCGTGCACTACGGATGCCGAACGCTATGGATGCCGAGTCCCACTGGATGCCGTGCGCTTCGCCGAGTCCTCCTGGATGCCGAACAGTCCTTCATGCCGAGTTCCAGCTGATGCCGAGCGCTCTTGTATGCCGAGTACTCCTGGATGCCGACCAGTCCTTCATGCCGAGTTCCAGCTGATGTCGAGTACTACACCGAGTACTCCTGGATACCGATCAGTCCTTCGTGCCGAGTAGTGGCCAATGCCGAGCACTCAGTTGCCTGGTCAAATCTCCAGGAAACATGTATAAAACCTCTTTGATACTTCAAATATTTTCAAAAACTCTTCTCTTCTGGCAATAGATTCAACAAGGGGAGTTTATCATATATAACAAAGATATATAACTTTATTTTATTCCAAATCAAATATTCAAATTTAATTTCTCTTTTATAAAGTTATTTACCATATTACTTACCTCCATAAAGTAAATTTCAACCAAAGAAATATCCAATTCCATTATATTTCATAAAATATACCTTTCATTTCAAAAACCATTTCAAATTTCTTATCCACAAATTTTCAATGCCAATTTCATTCAACCCCGTACGATGTCCATATATCATCCATACGCATTATCAATCTGATCGCTCACTCGATCACACAATTTCCTTTCCGAACTAGTATCGTCCACCCGACTTCCTAGTGCGGACTAAGATCTGGTTTCTTTATCAGAAACCGTCATTCTCCTTGCATAGTCATAACTATGATAGAGAATATCCAGAACCAATCAAAAACCCATATCCAGGTTCGCCGTCGAAAATCAAGCGAAAAATCCCAACTCGGATCGATAATACTATCTCGAAATTCTGTGTTCGAATCTGGATCAAATCACTATGCAAATAGAATAATATACGTATATCCTACGTATTTATCTTTATTGGTTATTAGCCAAATCAATTTCTCTTTTCTATTCACATTTCCTTTAATTCCATTCACTTATTCTCAATTGCTTCCATTTCCAATTGAGTTATTATTTTAATTACAAACAGTTTGAACTCCGATCTATTTAAATTAAAAATAGCTTGAAAAAATTTAAAATAGATAAGTAGTTGAAAAATAGTTATTAGTTTGTAAAATAACTGTAAAATAGTTAAATAGTTATAAAATAGTTAGATAATTGCAAAATAGTTTTTAAAATAGTGATTAGATATAAGTAACTGAAAAATAGTAATTAGTTTATAAGACAGTTTCAAAATAGTTAAATAGTTCCAAAATAATTGTAAAATAGGTATAAGATAGTTTGGGGTTTAAGAAGAAAGATTGTATAGTAAATAGTTTGGAAAAAATATATTTGTATTTAAAAAATTTATTTTGAAAATAATCCAGAGCCAAACTGTTTAATTTCCAAATTTCCATTTCCAATCAATTCAATTTAAATTCCACTTCCATTTAAATTGACTCAATACTTCAATTTCCATTGAAATTGATTTAATCCCAATTCAAGTTGAATTAACCTTAATTCCTTTCCAATTCAAATCAAATTCCATTTGATTTTTAAACTTATTCAATTTTAATCACAATTCCAACTTATTTCAAATCAATTTGGATTAATTTCAAATTGAACCAGTTTCAATTTCAAATCATTTCAATTCTAATTTACCATTTGAATTTTTAAACTTATACATTTTCAATCACAATTCTAATTAATTCAATTCAAATCCAATTTGAACAAATTTTATTCAAATCTCAACTTAAAACCATCTCGAATTATATAAATTCGAGTTAAATATTTTAAATGTTGATTAAATCCTTTAAATCAAATCAACTTTTATTTTAATTTAACAACTTAAATTTTTAAACCATTTAATTCTGAATCCAAATTCCAAAATTCCATTTTAAAAATTATCTTTACTTAACTTAATTTAAAGTTCAAATTAAAGGTTCAAAGAAATTTTATCTTCAAAATTCAATTTATTGTCAAATTTTATCTTCCAACTTTGAAACTGATTCTTAACATTCAAATCTTAAGTTAAAGGGATTCCATATCCTTAATTTCAAATTAAGGTTTAATTTTTATTTATCTTTATAATGGATATATTATCACAATCCATTTCTTCATTCATTAAATCAAATTCACCATTTTAACTTTCCAAGTTAAATCTAAATTTCATCTTGAAATTTCCAATTCAGGTTGTTTGTTCTAAACTTATTTAATTTTCCCAAAATTAAATTCACTTCAATTTAATCCAATCAACTTTACCCAATTTGAATTCCCATTTCAATTTTTAAACTTTATATTAATAAATTTTCCCACTTAAGTTTTAAAAACTTATCACATTTCCAGAAATTTAAAACTCAACACTTAGTGTTTACTTCCAATCAACTTTGACCTTATGTATACCCAACATATATACATATTTATTTCATTTGCACTTCAAGTCATACTTTAAATTTTAAACCATTCTTGGTTTTTAATTTCAAAAAAAATTCCTTTAAAACAATTTTCAAGTTTTATGGATTTATATTTAAAATTTCACAATTTTAAATTATCTTCAATTCTAATTTATAAGTCATACTCACCTAAAAGTTTACTTTCCTAAAACATTTTATTTTACTTAATCATTTACAACATTTCATTATTATCTTTATTCTTGATAACACTTCTACAAATTCAAGATTTTAATTTCAGTTTGGATTCATTTCAAACTTACCTTCATTCAATTTTAAAACCAATTTTAAAATCTTTATATAAGAAAATAACAAGTACGCACTCATAAATATATATACACTCAACTCATCTTAGGGTACTATTGACCCTATCCTTAATGAGTAATCCCAACAGAGCCAAGGTTCTCGCTTAACCTTGCTCTGATACCAAATGTAACGACCCGGGATTTCGACTCTGAAAATCCCAGATAGTTAGGAAAATAAAAAGAAAGAGATAGAAGAAGAAGAAGAAAACAGAAACACAGAATCACATATTCTCACATTCGCAGCGGATCAAAATATAATATCACATAAATAACAGTTTTACAAAAAGAACTGTATCAATACACTTTTACATTTTATATTGGAGTTACGCTATTACACAACACAGGACAATTTGAAAACATGTCTCAGATAATCAACAATAATATATACAATAGATATCACTCCATACGTTCCTGCCATCCAGTTTGCCTCCTGAGCTCCAGAACGTCCTTACCTGAAAATCTGTAATACTCAGTCTGACCCGAGCATTACCACAAAGTAACACCCGAGTCAGGCTGGAAACCAGCGTGAGTAAACTCACCTAACATGAAATACCAATGCATACATCTATTTAAAACCCGGGTAACTTATATCAATTTACAACTTCACAAGTCGTTATAGACATCACTTACAGCACACATCAATTTCTAAGTACCAGAACTTAGATTAAATGGTTCAATTCACTTAAATCATTCCGTTTCAACCTATTGATTCCACATATCAATTTATAAAGATTCGAAGTGGTTTCGGGTATTTACCAATACCCGACTCCGGTCTCTTCGAATTCAATGTTACCTCTAATCCAAGTTGTTAAGTTTTAAACAATACAAATCATATCCAGGATATCATACAACAATTCAACTTAGATAGGTAACCTACATTATCACAGCTTAACCCATTCATATCACAGCATATCTCAATCGCCCTCAGAGATAATATCAATCCAAGTCATCCAATATTATTCAACCATCCATAACAAGTTGATTCATTCTTAATTAATTTAATTAATCTCTAATTAAATTAATTACTAACCTTAAATCACTGGATTACCTTAATCCATCTTACTTAACATTAATTAATTACAAATTTATTAATCATTTCTTAATTATTTATCTTGATTAATCTTCCTTGATTAATTATCCCTTAACTACAATAAGTAATTATCCTTTAATTTTCCCTTTTTATTAATCATCCTTGATTAATTATTTTTAATTACATTAAGTAATTAAACCTTAATTATAGATTTATTATCCTCAACCATTCTCAATAATTAACTAAATTACTTTCATAAATTAATTAATGATATTCTAATTACTTCATTAATTAATTACTCTTTTAATTAATTACTTTAGCAAATAATTAATCACATTATTAATTAATCTTAACTGTCTAATTAATTAATTACTCTCTAATTAATTAACTTCAAATCAATTATATTAATTAATTCTTTAATTAATAACATCAAGTGATTAATCCTTAATCATTTCATTTTATTACTTCCATAAGTAATTTCTCTTTTCTTAATTACATTAGTAATTATCCATTAATTACTTGACTAAGTAATTTTATTCAATTAATCAATAAGTGATTTATCTTTAATTAATTAGACTAATTAATTAACGTAAAATTAATTTAATAAATCAATTAACCATCACTTAATCTCTAATTCATTTATTTCTTAATTACATTCATTTCCACTAATTACTTCATTTAGTAATTATACTTATTAAATTCAACCTTTAAAGATAGACTTTTCATTTAAATTACATATTAATTTCTATCATTAAACTTCATTTAAACCATTTAGAAATAATTATATGTTTGAATAAAATTTTACTTTTAAACAAAACAATTTAAACCCTTAATTTCTTTAATACACTTAAATCTTTAAAAATCCTTTTTAAACATGTTTTAATTTAAATTAAACAAATATTCATCTTTGAACTAGATTATCATATCCTTCAAAACTTATTTACTTAATTTTATTTTAAACTTGTTAAACATTCATTTCTGAAAACAAGATTATTTACTTTACTTTTAAAATTTGAAAACATTTAAAAAAAAACATGCTCTCAGATTAAAACCCAAAACAACCCGAGTAAACTCCACAAAAACACTAGCCTTCCCCGAGTCTTTCCCCACGCATGTCTGCTTCGAGTCGCACACGCGTATGCTTCAACAACAACTCGAGATGCTCTCGTCTTCTCCAAACACAAAACTTCCATATGCATAGATCGGTCACCGTGCACGTGCACGATGATTCCGATCATCAATGATCATCACCACGACCATCGACATGACGACCCCGACTCTGCCGACCTCCTCGACCAAACTGATCAACGAATTTACCATCGAAACTAAAACGAGCCTCTCAACACTTCATCAGAAAATAGACCTGAACGACCAAATTCACAAATCGATGACGATCACGTCAACTGGAAATCCCGACCTTCCTTCTAGAGCAGCACCATACTTCAACGATGCGATTCCCCCCCTCGCGTTCGAGCTCGATGCGTCAAGTTCGTCGAGATCACCACGATAAAAACTCAGACCAAAACTATACCACGAACCCTACTTCACCTAGCCTCCACGACCATCAGAAAAATCCTCCACTATTTTTCCTAGAAACCCCAAGTCTCCAACCACCTCTGGTTACAAACTCGACGACCATCACCAACTTGATCGACGGAAATTGATAAAAGACCCAATTTCAATCAATTCCCAAATTCTCACTATTCTCTAAACTAAAATTCATGATTTTACTTTTAATAATCATAATTTCTAGAAGCAAAACATACTATATAAAAGAATCAAGTAATTAAGATACTTGAATTTTTGATATATATTTAGTTTTACTGTAAAATCCTATTTTCAAAATATTAACTAAATAATTCTACTTTAAACTATTTTTAAAAATGAATTTACATTGTTATAATCGTTTCCTTTTTAATCATCATAACCTAACAATGATTCTTTGGGAAGATAGGAATTTTTAAAGGTGATTCTTGAGCTAGAGATTCAATAGAGACCAGTATATATAAACACACAGACATGCTTACAGTATATACATGCATTCATATCCATATACTAAGAACTCAATCTACTAAAATCATTCATCACATGCATTCCATAACAACATAGTATAGATTTAAAACTGTTTTTTTTAAAAGAAATTTACTCACCTTTATATCAGAAACAGAGAAGTTTGAAAATCTGGAAATGGTTTGATGTATTTTAATTTGAAGTTGATCTCAGGTTGTTAGTTGATTGAACTTCTTGCCTGATCTCAGGTTGTATTAGATGATTTAAAACTGATGTTGCATTTGCCCTTGATTTCTTGTTTGACCAGGTTTTGATTTTCCTTTTTTCCTTTTCTTTGTTTTGAATTTTTAGGTTTGAAATGAATGAAAGGAATATGAAGATGAAGAGAAAGTTTTAGCTTTTCTGAAAATGAATAACCAGTTTTCTTCTCTAATACTACATTGTTTATAAATTTTCAAATTAAAAGAAAAAGAATTTTCCACTTGTTATTACATGATATTATGATTCTTACACTTGTATTCTAAAGTAATACTATGCTTACACATATTTAATAAAATGATAAGATGATTACACTTGTCTTTATTTATATGTACAAATGTTTTTTTATATATATATATATATATTAAATTTCAATATATATTTTATTTTTGTTAATGTCTTATGTATTTATTTATTACTTAAATCTATGTAATACATTTATACATGTGTGTTTGCAATCTTTATATATTTACAAACTACATTTATTTCAAGTAAACCTTTTAAAGAAATACATGTACATGTACCTTTACCAAATTTTTACTTTAAACTAGAATACTTTTTAAATTCATAAGTATATGCATAGGTACTATTTTAGTGTCTAAAATCTTTAATTAAACTTTGAAAATAATAATCTTGCCAATTGAATAATTATATTAGGAGATTATCAAATAGATATTTATTCACATATTTATAATTCAGCATTTATTATAATTCAAATCCATCTATATACATATCCAGATATATTCTAATTATCAAAGTTTTATCTGTTCAATTGATTAAAACAGTTAATTATCCAATTAACAAATGTCTCAAAATCCGGGTTATCACAACAAGACCTGGGGAGAAAGTTTTCTGTTTAGATGCAACTGGTTTAACAATGTTCCAGGTTTTGGAATAATTATGCACCCAAAATATAATCTTATTGAAATAAAGCGTACATTGCATTATCATAAGTACGATCGTGTTATACTAGCTGAACAAGCCTTGCAAGTTTAGTATGCTACTTATCCATCTCTAAAAAGAGATAAAGCAGATTGGTTGGTGGTTTTTAAAATGAAGGCAAGATTTACATTTGATGAAAATAATATTCCAAACGAACAAGCTTATCAAGCAGATATCGAGGAAAATAGCGAAATGATAATACCGACGATCAAATTGATTTTGGTCCTCTAAACGATGAATCAAATGTATTGAAAGTCTAATGGATCATATACTATTTAACATATGTATATTATGCAAGTGTGTGTGTATATTAATGTAACAGTAGATAATAAGTAGTAGAATATAAAAAGCATGCAAACCAGAGTTTTTATACTGGTTCGGACCTCCCGTCCTACTTCCAGTCCCGAAGCTCCTCTTCGGTATTTCTTTTAAACAAACTACCTTTACTTCGTTTGGAGGAATAGGCTTAATGAAAAAGTGTCTTTGACAACCTTGTATTCCAATAACAAAGTTTTTGACTTACAGTACAAATCTTCCTATGATCTCCTTTGAGTATATGAATATTATTGCTTTGAGTTTTAAGAAATGAATTTAACCAAAAGGTTATAATCGATTAAGAGTAGGTAGTGTATATGCAAGATACTGCTTAGAAATCCAGAGAGTATAGAATAGATCAAAAGCATGTTGAGTTAGTCCTCAATCAAAATGCTTATTTATAGAGTTGGAGAGGTGTAGATGAAGAGTTATTGCTTTTTGAAGAAAACATTTTGTTTTAATGGCTGCAACTCTTTATGACAAAAGATTTCGTTTGGTTTCAAAAAAAAGGGTCTTTTCGAATATGATAGTTTTGCCTTGACAGACGTCTGTGGTATAATGACAGGCGTCTACGACTATTTTATTTTTTTAACTCAAAACTTGTCACAGACGTTTGTGAGTATACCTCAAACATCTGTTAGTATTTTTATTTTTAAATCGGAACTTGTCACAGACGTCTGTGAGTATACCTTAGACGTCTGTGAGATGAAATTGCAGTTTTATATGCATTTTTTATGTATATAAAGTTGTGTATGCACATATACTCAATAAGACCTTAACAATATATTATCTAGGACTCTTTTACAATAGAATAACCTTTAGTATGATCAATGAATCTTCATCTCTCTTTAAGTTTTAATACCTTCGACAGTATCTTCGATCATAGTGTCTGCTTGTAGTATATACCTGCAATTTTGATACCTATCTATGTATATGATTGTATAGTTGTTATCATTAAAACATAAGTTTGAGGTTCTAATAATCTCCCCCTTTTGAAGATGATAACTATCCAATCATGAATGAACTATTCATTCATATAATCAAACATCAACAATATAAGTATTATTATGTTTATCTATGTTTTGATTCCCCCTATGTATTGTAGGATCGATTTCACCATAGAGCGGGGGTGAATAGGGTGATGCTAATAATTATAAAAATTAATGCGGAAATATATAAAATAATTGCGGCACGGATAATAGCAGAATAATAAAAGTAGAAATAAAATAGTGTCTGCTTGTAGTATATACCTGCAATTTTGATACCTATCTATGTATATGATTGTATAATTGTTATCATTGAAACATAAGTTTGAGGTTCTAATAATCTCCCCCTTTTGAAGATGATAACTATCCAATCATGAAAGAACTATTCATTCATATAATCAAACATCAACAATATAAGTATTATTATGTTTATCTATGTTTTGTTTCCCCCTATGTATTGTAGGATCGATTTCACCCTAGAGCGGGGGTGAATAGGGTGATGCTAATAATTATAAAAATTAATGCGGAAATATATAAAATAATTGCGGCACGGATAATAGCAGAATAATAAAAGTAGAAATAAAATAACACACACATTTACCCAGCTTCGACAAAACCCTGCCTACGTGCTGCCCCAAGGTTTCTATTAGAAATTAAGTAGTCAGATGCTTACACACGTAACCTTGCGACACCCGCTATCGACTAACCTAGCTCTACGCTCAAAACCCTACCACAACTCAGCCACCGAGTTGCGAATTCTCAAACTACGCCCCGTAGTTTGTCCTTAGTCACATGACTAGAAAATAACAAAAAGATTAAAAGAAAAATTACAAAATAAACTAAACGATACAAAAGCAAAGCCCTTTTTAATATATTCAGCCCAATATAATTTATAAGGCGACCGGCCCAAAATTAAGGCTTAAGAAAATAAACTCATCTCCCTTTTCTTTTGTTCGGCCCGTATGCTTTTGTTTCTTCGTTCGTTCCTCTTTCAGATTTAGGGCTTTGTGATAATTGAGGCCGCCGCTTGAAATTGATGTTCGAATTGAAGTAAACTTTGCCTCTGGTTCCTTCGTCAAACAAATCGTTGACTATGCTTTGCTCTATTGTTTTGCTTTGATTATGGTTGCGGCTCCTCCTAGGATTGAGTTCGAATCAATGAATCTGGTATGTAAATTATGTCGTTTAAATGCTCTGTTGTTTTGCCTTGATTCGAACTTGATTCGAGTTGTTGATTTGGTATTTAAATTGAAAATTGCCTCTGTGACTTTTCTTAAACTTGAATACCCCTAAACGACGATAGTAACTTGGGTTTTTAAAGGGGTCGATTCCCCTAATTATCGTTCGTATAATATTGTTTGAATTCTTCAGTTACTTTAAGTCGGCCGTTCGATTTATCTTGAATGTTGGTGATGTTTTTTGATGTTTTCAATTCGTATATTTTTTTTTGCTTGATTATCACGGCTTGCGTTTGCTATGAATTTGGTTCTGTTCTTTTCTCTTGTGACATCTTTGATTTCGGCACTTTGAATTAGAGATAATATTTTCTAATTTCATGATAATTGAACGGTTCACGATTTGTTGACAATCGATTGTGGTATTTGAATTTCCTGGACCTGTTAATTTGATTTGACTTTGGCATTTAACTTAACATGTTCAGTTTCTTGTATTGACTGGTTCGATAGTTTCACTTGAGTCTAGTTTGGTTTGCATATGACCTTCATGTGTATATTTTGTTGAGGCTCCATGTTAATTGTTAGCTCGATTCTTGTTCGAATTGTACCTTGATGACCCACGGCTTATGGCCATTTTTGATTCTACTTGCCATGTTGATGATGCTCCAGACTTAATAGGCTTGAATAAATTTGACATGTCCATTTTGAAATCCCTGCGACATTGACTTTGTTCATCGGTGTTTTACCTGCTAGTTACCTTCCTTGACTTATCGAACTGTTTCTGTTTTTATCTCATATTGTCACTGCATTTATTATTTAAGACTTGGTCTTGTAGTCTGCATTGCACTGTCCACTTCCGTGTTGCCTCTGTCCTTGTTAGACTTGAAGTCTAGTGTGTTCATGTAGTCTGGTTTTATGTGGAGCTTGATTGAGTCAATGTTTTGTGTTGATGTTGCACTTGATTTCATGTATATTGATGTCACCTCTGTCGCATTGTGTCTTGTCCACCACTTTTTGTCTGGTTTACCACTTTGTTGTCTTTTCATATATACCTTATTGTACTGGTGTGTACATTTGAGGTCTTGGAAGTGTTTTCTACTGGCTTCATTTCTAGTTTCAATTTGTTGAGCACCATGTATGTACATACATATATACGTATGTATATATGTGTTGTGCATTTTCATTTGTCTACCTAGCTTGGACATTTATGTTACGGTAATCATTTTACTTTGAAACTGTCCATCTCATTGAACTTGTATTCTTGAATCTAGTATGGTTGCAGTTTTGGGTTTCCATATCCCTCTGAAGCTTTGCATTCATGTTTATTCATTTGTGTTATCCTTGCTGAAATGCACTAAATCGTTGCACTAATATACGTGTATAATGTTATTGTTTTGGTCTTTGTTTCAATTTGGTCCGGTTCACTTTGAACTTCTGATCTGGGTTCATCTTGATTTTGGAATTGCAGTCTGGAGTTTTCATTTTATTGATTTGGGTTGATAAAACTTGGATTTCTTTTGAAGTTTGGTTCATGATGTCTTCATGTGTACTCGAGTTTAGTTGGACTGTCTAGCCTCTATTTTCTTGTATCTATTTCTCTTGAATGCTTTGATATGTTTATATTTGTGTTATCACCATATATGTACATACATACATATGTATGTATGTGTGTGTGTATGTGTTGTTGCAGTCCTCTATGTTGTATATCATCATGCTTGTTGCTCTTTATAATTGTAGTATGGTTTGAGTTGAGTTGCATCCCTGATGGTCTTCATGTTTAGTTGTTATGCACTACATATATATGTATACATGTGTGTATACATATGTATATATATATGTGTGTGTTTGGTGATTTCTTTGTGTAGCCTTCAATTGGTTATCATTTCTTGGTATTTTGCTGTGTTCCTGTTTGGTTGTATTTGCTTCCTGATCAATTCCTTGTTCACTGGTCTGTTGCATTTGAAGCTTTGAACTGTAGTCATCTTTGTTCTTGTGCATTTGTGTCTTCATGTTGACTGATCTGGTGCAGTTTGACCCATTCATTTGGACTTGTGCACTTGAGTCTGTCTGGTTGTATGAGTACAGTTCATTATTGATTTGGATATGGTTCTGGTTAATACTTCATGTATGTTGTCATGTGAACCATTGACTATTGAGGCCGTGTTCTCATGTGCACACATTGAATTTTTGGTCGAGGATCGTTTTATGTTTTTATATTGCACCTGAGTTGAATCCAGCCTCAGCTCGGATTTGACCTTGTGCTCACCTGTACCTGCAGTTTTATCAAGTGTATATCGGTGTGCACAGCCTTATGGCATGTACAGTGATACACTGTGTATGTCATACATTGATCGTGTAGATGAATTCAAAATAAATGATGATGAACAACCCAAATAACTGAGGCAAATAACATTTTCAAAAACACATTTTATTTTACACTGCAAAAAAATATTTCTTTTTCAATTTTACTGCGTCAGTGTTTATTTTGCAGAATCTGGAATAGAGTTGAAGATTAAATACGAATGAATGAATGATATGTAGTGATGTGCAAATGTAAATGATAATTGTATAGTGAAAAATTGTGTTGTAATTTGAAATTATATTATTTGAAAATTGTGTATGTAGTGAGAGCTCAAATTTGTACTATTCAAAATTGTAATAAATATTTGTTTGAATAAAATATCCGTTTGAATTTAAATTCTGTATTATTCATTTTATTCAAAAAATATTTATTTAATTATGTGAAAATAAAATAGTACAATAACAAATACATTTAAATGAATATATATATATATATATGTTTATTATCATCAATCAAAAATCATATACTAGCATATTCAACAATCTCGCCCTTTTGATGATAACAAACATATATTTAAGATTTTGAATTTATTAAATGTATTTGGTCATTGATGAACTCTATTTGCTCCTCCTAGTTGAATGCTCCTTCTCCACAACAAAGCTCCCCTACATATATGCATAAAAATAAGTAAAAATATGCAAATGGACCTAGATGGAAATATGCAAATAAAAAATAAAATATTTGACCTTTATTTTCCAAAATCTTAACTTTTCTCTCCCCCTTTTGTTATCGGCAAAAGAGTAATAGTGTTAGAAAAATAGAGATAAAGTGATAGACATTAATACCACATTATACCCAATCGAGTATAAATATTAAATTTCAATTAAAAATCAAACAAAAATCATAAATACTCTGTTAGGTGCATATTCCACTTTAGAATGATAGGGGTGATGTCAGCATATAAAACCATATAGTTGTATCTATTTGTGGTATATTTATATCAGGAATTTGAATATCAACTAACCATGCATAACCGTTAGGACTTTTAAATGAGATTAGTAGTATTCCCAAAAAATTTTGAAAAAATAAAAAATAAAAAATGAATTCAAGCATCTTCTAACCACGCATAACCGTGAGGACTTTTAAATGGGATTAGAATCAACTTGTCTATTTAATAATCAATTTTGATATGTGTTCCATACATGTATAACCGTAAGGACTTTTAAATGAGCATGAAAGCACATAATCAAAAATTCCAAGTAATTCACCCATGCATAACCATGGGGACTTTTAAATGAGAGTGAATACTTTGGATGTTCTTATTGTTGAAAAAAAAATTCCAGTTTAAAATACCACATTTTGACATACTATATTGGATTTTGATGAGTGATGGTTGTTAAAAATATGATAGAAATAGAGATGGTCATGGAATTTTTACCAAATAAGAGTTATTATAAATCATGTTTTAATTTTTAAGGAAATTTACTAAATATACTTTCTCAAGTTATAATATATGATTAATATCAACACTCATCACTTTTTCAATTACTATTTATCTTTTTGATAATCAGTAGAGAGTCAGATTGGTTAATGTAGTCATTTAAAATCAAATTCAAAAATAATTATAAAATCAAATTTTCTAAAATGACTAATCTGAAACAAGG
Source organism: Allium fistulosum (assembly GCA_030737815.1). Classification (NCBI taxonomy): domain Eukaryota; kingdom Viridiplantae; phylum Streptophyta; class Magnoliopsida; order Asparagales; family Amaryllidaceae; genus Allium; species Allium fistulosum. The sequence goes on along the minus strand of CM060901.1, from coordinate 815,642,044 downwards.
TCAACAAAAACTATTTTCTGGAAGGGATTTTATAAGAAAAATGTCTGCTAATTTAAAATCAGTTGAAATGAAAAATATGTAGATATTTTCTTTGAAAACGATGCAACTACTGAATGTCTCAACATAAATCATGTTCCACTAGTAATTTTTCTATCAACTAGATTACCAGTGTAATCTACATCCGAATTTTCCTTTGACTCAAGATTACCATTAGTTGGATGTTATAGACTAGACTGTGAAGTTGCAACCAATACCTTAAAATCTTTTTACAGCTTTCAAATGAAATTCCTTTGGATTTGAATGAAACCATGTAGATAAAAAAACAATGAACATAGTGTCAGAATAAGATAAACAAATATATCCACGTGTATCTTGAGTAATCATCAACCAGCATTGTTATCCAAGCAAATCTATATGAAATAGTTCAAAGATGAGCACGCATCAAATAGTTCAAAGAAGAATAGGATATATCACAAAGCATCACGCATCAAAGATGTCAAATTATTCAAATTATTTTTTTAAATCGATTTCACAAATATTCATTTTCCAACTCCAAATTAATTTTCAAATTGGTTTTCAAAATCCAAATAAATTTCCAATGAATTTCCAAAATTATTTCCTTTTAAAATAAATTCCTTTATCTCTTCAAATCCATTCAAAAATCCAAATTTCAAATAAATTCTTCAATTTATAAATAAAATTTATCGAAATCCATTTATTAAGCCCTTTTCCCAAAATTTGAAATTTAATTCAATACAGTTCAAAAATGAAACTTTTATCTTTTAAAACTCCTTTTAAATTTATCCAATTCTCAAAAATAAATTTTTACAATAAATTTTCAACTTGAATTTCAAAAATCCAATTTTTATCAATTTTCGGTATCTAATGATACCAAAAACATATCTGGCTAAATTATAGCTGTCAACAGTTTCAATCACAATATAATCACACGACGATTATAAATAAATCAACACACAACATTGAAATAAATTCAAATGTTTGAGGAATCCAGTTGGATCCCTCCAACCTGTTTCCTTGCATCCACAGATGTTAGCACAATACCAATTCCACTTCGAAGTGAAATATCGCGGTATATGGGATTTATAAATATTATCCGCTATTATGCGGCGCAATATGGTCTCATCCGCTATATAATGCGGGAAATCAACTCCAAATACATATATAATACCAATTCCACTTCACGGTGGAATTATCGTGGTATATGTTTTTAATAAATAACCTCCGCTTAATATACGGCGTATAGGGTCAATTACAGCACAATAGATAACAACCATCAATCCAATTCACACAATCAGCACTATCAAAAATTTTAAATCTAACTATTTAAAATTTAAATCCAAACAAATATTCGATTGAGTGAGAAGTTCTCACCTTGCTTTCAGTAACGGTTGCAGTATTTTATTTCGAATAAAATTAAACACGCGTTTAATTTTACTAAAAATTTTCACTAGCTCCAATTGATTCCAAACCAGCTCCATTGCATATTGCTCGTCAAAACGAACCCGACGCAATTCGTTTCGTACGAAACGGACCTCGCATCAAAACGTTATGCATTTTTAAATTTAAACGAATTAAATATATACAAATTTACACATTTTCTTTTTAATTTAAACCCTACATCCAATATGGCCGTTCATTTTGAGATCTCAGATCCAGGCCGTGAGCATCTATCTTCTCCAATGTGAAAAAACACGTTCTCCTTTGTATGCTTAAACCCATTTTGGCTGCCTCCTCCATTGAATTTTTGCGACCACATCGAACGACTTGAAGACGATCGGAGGCTACCATCTTGTAGTGCTACACGAACTCCATCTTCACCACGAATAGCTTGAAGCTCGGCTGCCCCATGGTGTTGAAAAGCATGCGCGAACATCAGGCATTCAAGCTTGATTTGCCGTTGATTCGTTGCTTCATTTTCGATCATCACCGTATGGAATCGAAGGTATCGCAATGCTCTTCAAAGTTGTAGTTGAAGACTTTCGCTAATTGTTTATAGATTTGGAGATTTTGAGGGAAGAACGAGATTAAATTATGGCCATTGATATTGTTAATGGCGGCTACTGTAACCCAATTAGGGTTTTGAATGCAAATGGAAAAGATAATGTCCTTTTATAGAAAATGGCCAAAACACTATTCATCGAAAATTTTCCGAACTCCAAACGAAGCATGCCGGCTGGCGTTTCTAAGGTTTTACCCACGTTTCGAACACAATGGAATGTGTTTCGGGAGCTAATTCGGTCATATGTGCGAGTTACGGAATTAAATGATCAAATTTAAATCAAATCGATTTAAACCGATTTCGATGCGTTTTGGCTTGCCCCGGACAAACCGTAAGTCCGATTGACACGAAATTGAAACCATACAATAATTTAACATTACGGATCCGATAAAACCGGTTTCGTCGAAATCCGAGACTGTTTGAAAAATGGTCATTTTTACTAGTCAATTAAATATTAAAATATTCAATTTTCACAAATTAACTTTTAATTCAATTTTAAAAGTTTACAAACATCATTTTACTTCAATATTATTTAATATAACTTTATAAATCATTTTCCTTCACATTAAATCCAATTTCCAATTATTTCCGAAATTTCAAATATTAATTATCTATTTAATTAAACAATTAAATCTCTTTATTCGAAATTAATTTTATTCGGCTTAAAATTCCACTTATTAATATTTAAAATCAATTAATTATACGAATTTCAAATGACAGAAATTCTGGGTCGTTACAGCTGCTGACTGAGGCGTGGCAAACGTCTATCAATAGGGCACAAATGTCTGTGGCTTTATTAAAATTTAGGCCGAAAGGGTAGACAAACGTCAATGTTGAATCAACATACGTCTGTGGCTGAAAGAGTTTTAAACAGAGAGTTCTCACAGATGTCTATCACGTATCCACAGACGTCTGTGACTACAGGGAAACATTTCCCGGATGTGTTGATAGACGTCTGTCATGTACCCATAGACGCATGTGACTACAGGGAATTTTTCTCGAAGGTGCTGACAGACATCTGTGGTCTTGTAACCGACATCTACGACATGCATGTTTCTGATATACGAAAGAATTTCAATATTAATGAAGACAATTTATTAAAATACATTGTTTACATTAACCAAAATACATATCAACCATTAATAAATGAATATACGATATAAAAAAATTAGCATTTGTCAGAAAAATCAGAATTACTGTTTTTTTGAACATCCCACGAATTTGGTTCAACTTTCGTATCATCAAGTAATGACTTGAGTGGAGACCAACTTAGACGAGTTAGGGAGTCAATCCAAGGTTATTTAATGGTCCTGGTTTGCATTGGTTTCTTGGAGTAATTTTGTGTGCTCATATTGGAGTTTCTCGTGATCATGAAGATTTTTGATGTATGCAATCTTTTGTAGGTGAATGACCACAGATTGTGAGAATACACTTTTTGAGAAAGTTTAAATGGGATCCTTGACGACGTTGCTTGTAATACAATTCACGTTGAACGCCAATCATCTCTTGTTGATAATGATGTATCTCATCAACTTTGTCGGAAAGAGATGATGATTTCAGATCAATTGAATGTTTAGCTTTCTTTCCTTTCGGAGAAAAGCCAGTATGGTATGTTGGTGAAACGATAATGTTTAAAGAAGGAAATGAAGTAGGAGTGGTTTTTATTGGAGATACATAAGTGCTGCTGGATGTAGGTGGTTTGTAGTCAATAGTTGAATAGGTGGAGTCATGATTGGAAGACATCGTTTTTATTTGCTTTTATAAAATCTATCTATGTTTATTTATTTCTAAGTAATACACAACTGAATTTACAGGATAAAATATAGTTATATAAAGAAAAGCAGTTGTGGCAAATGAGTGAAACCATAGGATGTAAATGGTTGTTTATTATTAAGAATAGTTTATGTGGTAATAATTAATTCAGAGTTATAAAATTATTTTTATTTGAAATTTCATATAGCCTATCACAGACTTGTGAACTATAAATTATAACGTTAGTTAATCAAATCAGTGCATGATCCTAGATCCCGTCTTAACTTGATAAAGGTTTGTTCACTTAATGGCTTTGTAAAAATATCTGCTATTTGATTTTGGTATTTACAAATTCTAGAGATATTTTTTGTTTTTCAACATTATCTCTCAATAAATGGTGACGAATATCTATATGTTTTGTTCGAGAATGATTAATTTTATTTTTAGATAAATTTATAGCGCTAGTATTATCGCAATATATTGGAGATTTGTTTATAATTTTTCCATAGTCTTTAAGTGTTTGTTGCATGTATATTACTTGAGCGCAAGCTACGGCAGCAGAAATATATTCGGCTTCACATGTTGAAAGAGAAACACAATTTTGCTTTTTACTAAACCAAGAAACTAACAATTGACCAATAAAGTGACATGTGCCACTTGTACCTTTTCTTTCAGATTTACATCCACCAAAATCCACATCACTGTAAGATACAAGTTCAAACGTACCGCCTTTTGGATAAAATAAGCCATAATCTTTAGTGTTGGTTAAATATCATAAAATCCTTAACTGCACGTTGATGTGATTCTTTAGGTTGTGCTTAAAATCTTGCACATAAACAAACACTTATCATAATATCTGGTGTACTGGCAGTTAAGTATAGACGGATCCTATCATGCTTCGGTATATTTTTTGATCAAACTCTTTTCCGTGTTCATCTTTGTCTAGATGAGTAGGAGTAATCATTGGAGTGGGCTTACTTGATGTATTATCCATTCCAAAATGTTTTAATAGTTCTTTACAGTATTTTTCTTGATTTATCAAAATTCCATTGATTAATATTTTAATTTTAATCCTAAAAAGAAATTTAATTTACCCATAAGAGACATTTCAAATTCATTTGTCAATATTGTAGAAAATCATTACATGAATTTTTGCTAGTAGAACCAAAAATAAAGTCATCAACATAAATTTGAACAATTAATGTAACAACCCGCGTATTTTACGATTGTATATTTAAATGTTTTATTTAAATATAGCATCGTTGGTCGGATTTCAGTCCGAAATGTCACTTTTTGCAAACAGTCGAATTAGGACTCGAGACCACATCCATTGAGTCCAAAATGGCGTTTGCGACCTTTTTGAGTATAAACATCGATATGTTTGGAGCTGAGTAAAATTTTGATATTTTCATTTAGGGCTTTGGGTTTGGGTTTCAGCCAACCAACCTAACAAATTACCCAACTCCACTCCTCTTCATTCATTCTACTCCTCATTTCCTAACACTCTCAAGCTAAAGTAAAAATGGGGGAAAGAAGAGGAAATTAAAATTCCTAAACCCTAGCTTTGATTAGGAAACTCAAATTCAAGTCCAAAATCCAAGAGAATCTTAGGTAAGCATTCTCTTCATCTTCTCCATCTCAATCCCTCTTCAATTTTCAGAAATTCCTATAACCTAACTTAGGAAAAACTTCACCTTTGATAATAGATTGAAGATTCTAGAGGTGTTGTTGAAGAGAAATCAATCTTTGCTTATTCTAGAGCTTCTCATTTGTTGTTTTGGGTTTAAAAGGTGAGTTTTTGAACTCACATCTATGTCTATATCTTTCATAGTTGTCAGGTAGTAATTCCTAACATCTATTCCTTGTCCATTTGCCTTTGAATTGAATTGGTTTGATGAATATTCCAATTTTTGGTGTTTTGAAGTCAAATCTTTAAAAATCCTATCTTTGATGTTTGAACATGTTATTGGGGTGTATCGAAGAGCCTATAAGGCTGGGTTGTCGCTTGGCATAAATCCCTAGTCTCCGTTGCTCGTCCGATCACTTCCGGTTTGGATTTTTGCCCTTCTTGGACTAGACTGAAAATACTGCAAATGACAGTTCAGTCGACTGAACAGTAAGATCAGTCGACAGAATCTAGGAACAGAAAATTTTCTGGCCCTGTATCAGTCGACCTACCATACAGTTCAGTCGACTGAACCTGGAAACAGAAAGTTTCTGTCCATCTATCAGTCGACTAACGTATATGGCCAGTCGACTGAACCTGGAAACCGAGAGTTTCTAGGCATGTATCAGTCGACTGACCATACGGTCCAATCGACTGAATCTGGGAATTGTGCATTTTGCCTATTTTAGGCAGTTTTGTGTGGGTTTCCGATTTTTAATCGATTCTTGTCGATCCGGTTAGTTGTTATCACTTATTATCGACTTTGATGACTTCTTTCTTTGGATTTTTGGGAATATCCATCTGATGGATTTGATATAGATTTTTATGGATTTAATTCACATTGTCGTATGTGAATTTTTGGTGATTGATTGTTTCTATAATCATTTCTGTGGTTTGTCACTTTAAAATGCAAAGGTTTCTATACTAGTAGTAACTATTCAAACTCTTTCACAAAGATGATTTCGACTCTATTTTTAATACAAAGCTCGTTTATAAAACCGTTTTCCAACCTATTAGTATATACAAACCTTTACCTCATTCGTATGAGAAATCTAATTAAACGGCTTAGCAAAACAAGTGGTATGAAACGCTTGCGTTTACTTTGTCGGTTAATTCTTAGACTTGTTCGATTGAAATCTTGTGACAATTTTCGAGTGGAAATCTACAATTTGTTCGTAAATATTTAAGTTAAGCCAGTGGTTATGGGACATGAAGCTAAACTCATTTATTTACTAGCTTAGTGTAATCGACACTTCTTGATGATCGATGATGATCATTTTGTGGTTTAAACTAGCGATATGCGATGTCTCTTTGTCCGTGTGGGGGACTGTACCCCGTTCTGTTGAGCTTCGTCTCATTTTTATAGGCTAGCGACCTATGGGTTTTATGGAGTTCGGTTCATCGGGCGTACCATTGTACTATGTCGTTGTTCCGGCTTATTTGAGTTTCAGGTTCCTCGGGCGTACCGTTGTACTACGTCGTTGCACCGGCTCTATGGTTAGCGACCATGGGTTAGCGACCCATTTGTGATGCACGTGTTGGTGAGTTTTCATGCTCCCGTTTGTGATAGGCCTCCCCCCTTTGTGATTTCTGGATTTCTAGTTGATGATTTCTAGAATTTGTGTTTCACCAATTTTGATGATAGGCATTGATGAGCTCTATCAATTATTTGTGTTTTTGGTGAATAAGTTAAAGAATGCGATTCTTTTTTGGATGTTTGAGATGATTTGGGATATTATATGATTTTTGTTGTTATTTGATGTATACTTGTCGTAGTATGGCATAATTGTTATCATACGTTTTTGTCATATCTCTTATCCTATCTCACTTTATATGATATTTATAGCTAGACTAATCCGTTTATTATTTCTCTTCTCAAATAATACTCAGGTCAGACCGAGGTGTTACAGGTGCTTCCACTTGACTATTTAGCAGGGACTAGCTTTTGACTTTTGGCTAACTACTTTAGATTAGTAGTTTTAATTTTATACATTCAAGATAGAGACTCCTTGATGTATACTTATTCTTTTGGCTAGCACCTGTACCTATTCTTTTGTGATGTAGTGGATCTTGTATGACCACTACTCTGATGTACACTTTTATGTGATATATTCATATCTGTTTCCGCCTTTGTGATATGAATATACGTGACTGGTTTATGTTATGCTTATTTCTATATTTGTTTCCAATGTCCACAAAGCCACTGTGTGGTTGCTTTGAGTTTGTATTTGATATGTCAGATTTCCTCTTGAAATGAAATGTAATTTATATTATCTGGCGTATCGGTACTCGCACAAAGCAATTACAAAGATGGTCGCTCCTCAACAGCCTTATTCTTCGTGCTAGTCGACGGCATTACCCCGTTGTGTCCTTGGCTAGTGTGAGTATAGAGGTGGGGCGTCACAGCTTGGTATCGGAGCCAAACTTCGGAACAATGTAGAATAATCTAGCAAGGATCATTGTCCTAAGTCTCTCTTAGGAAACGTACCTTGGGATTTAATTCGAGTCATAGGACCCGATTCATCCTATTTTCTTTATGATGCCTTGTTTTATCAATCAAGTTTGTTTGATATTTATTCTGAGAATAACCTTTTTCCTCTTCTTTCTTTCTTAAAGAAGAGAAATGGTTAGACCAGGTCGTCCCAGCGTCGGTCAATCCAGTGCGACTCCTCAAGACGAAGTATTTATGTCTGCCCAACAACTTCTAGATCTTGTAAAGAATGCTCAAGCAGCCGGACCTATTCCAGAGCCTACTCATCCTAAATCTGGGTTTGCACGCTTGTGCAGTGATTATACCAATTTGGGAGGAAGGCCATTCAAAGGTTCCGAAAGCGTTATAGAAGTCCAAGCTTGTCTTAGATGATGCGATCGCATCTTCTTCCGCGCGAATCTTATTGATCTACATCGAGTCCAAGTGGCTTCTAGCATGCTCCAAGAGACAGTATTAGATTGGTATGAGCTTCTGATCTCGGAAATTATTGAAGTGGATCTTACTTGGGAGCAATTCCGGGAAAGGTTCGAGTTAAAATTTGTGCCAGAAGCTGAAAAAGTATCTTTAGCTCGACGCTTTATCGACCTTGTTCAAGGTGAATCTTTTGTGACCGACTATGTCGCATCTTTTGAATCTCTTTTTAAGTATGGGGTCGAGTATATTAATACCCCATTGAATAAAAATCAGAGATTTGTCTATGGGTTGAATAAGAACCTCAAAAAGCCATTACTTTTGAAACTAGAAGTTTCTTTCGATCGGCTTGTTGATATCGCTCTTCGACTCGACGAGGCCGATAAAGAAAGTGATGTTGAAGTTGTGGGGGCCAAACAAAACATCAATAAGAAGAGGCCTTTTAAGTTCAAGCCTTATCCCAACAAGAATGGCAAGCAAGCAACTTCGATAGCAAAGACTCCTGCCTCTAGTCGTGGAGAATGTTACAATTGTGGTTCTATGGACCATTATGCAAACAGGTGGCCAAAACCTCTTTATTGTCGCTATTGCAAAAATTTGGGTCATCTTTTATCTTCATGCCCCTAAACTTCAAAGCAATAAGGAAGGGAAGCTAAATGTTGTGCAAGCCCCTAGTTACACTTCTCTTGGTCAAGGTATTTCTAATTCTATCCTTGATGGCATTATTATATTTCGTGATTTTTTTATTCGAGTTCTTTTTGATACTGGTGCATCTCACTCTTTTATATCAAAAGAACTTGTTGATGCTTTGCCTTTGAATGTTATTGGCTTGACGACTTCATTGAGAATTGCGAATCCGGTTGGTGGATCCACAACACTCAGTTTACTGTGTAAAGATGTCGAAATGATTTTATGTGATTATGCCTTCCAAGCCGATTTGCATGTTATGCATTACCTAGGTTTCGGAATGATTTTGGGGATGGATTGGCTTAACCGATATGAAGCCCATATCCTATGTCCTGAGCGGACTATATATCTTCGACATCCTCAATCTGTTAAGCAGATTTCTCTTGTTCTTAAAGATTCAGATTCCAATTCAGGAGCATCCTTGTATTCTCTAAATCCTCATGATGACGATAATGATGATGAGGAAGATGTTATTTCTCTCATTCACATTGTTCGTGAATTTCGCGACATATTTGAGCCTGTATTAGGATTACCACCTAAGCGAGCAATTGAGTTCAGAATTAATCTAATACTTGGAGCTCTACCTATCACTCGTCCTCCTTATCGTATGTCCAATAAGGAAAATGAGGAGATGCGTAAACAATTATCTGAATTGGAAGCAAAACAGTTTGTTCATTCTAGTTCCTCTCCATGGGGAGTTTCAGCTATTTTTGTGAAGAAATCTGATGGTACACTTAGGCTTTGTGTTGACTACCGCAAGCTTAATGATCTCACCATCAAGAATAAATATCCCTTACCTCGGATTGATGATTTATTCGATCAACTTAGTGGTGCTAGAGTCTTTTCACAGTTAGACTTAGCAACCGGTTTTCATCAGCTCGGTATTGCAGAGGATAATATTCCTTTGACATCGTTCCGTACTCGTTATGGATCTTATGAATGGCTTGTTATGCCATTTGGTTTAACGAATGCTCCAGCTTATTTCGTTGACCTTATGAATTGAGTTTTCAAAGACTTCCTCGATCGATTTGTTCTCATCTTTATAGAAGATATTCTTATTTATTCTAAAACCGAGGAAGAGCATGAAAATCATCTTCGGATTGTGTTGGAAACTCTTAGGAGCAACCAATTGAAAGCAAAATTTTCTGAATGCCACTTTTGGCAATCTCGTGTGAAATTCTTGGGGCATATTATTTCTGAATCCAGAATTTCCGTGGATCCTTCAAAGATTGAGGTGATTCAAAATTGGAAGAGACCGGAGAGTGTGACGGAAATTCGTAGCTTTCTCGGATTGGCGGACTATTATCGACGATTCATAAAAGACTTTTCTAAAATTTCCATACCTCTCACTTGTTTGACAAAGAAGGGAGTTAAATACATTTGGTCAGACAAATGTGAAGCTGCTTTTCAGAAAATAAAAGAACTCCTTTCTGATGCTCCTATTCTTGTGATTCCCGAAGGGAACCAAGATTTTATTGTTTATACCGATGCTAGTCGTGTTGGTTTGGGTGTCGTTCTCATGCAAGGGGAACGTGTTATCGCTTATGCTTCTAGGCAATTAAAGCCTGCCGAGACTAGATATGCCACTCATGATTTAGAGCTCGCGGCTATTGTTTTCGCCCTTAGAATTTGGCGTTATTATCTTTTGGGAGAGAAATTTGTTCTCTACACCGATTATAAATATTTGAAGAATTTATTTTCCCAAAAGGAACTTAATTTTCGTCAACAACGTTGGCTCGAGTTCCTTGCATCTTATGATCTTGATATTCCTTATACTCTAGGAAAGGGTAATCGTGTTGCCGATGCCCTTAGTCGTAAGCAACAAGCGGTTGTTTCTATGATGATATCCTGGAATGATCTCGAGACTTTGTCTACTTGTGAGATTCGAGATCGTGAATCCAATTCATGTTCATCTCTTGTTTTGTGTAGCCTTGAGGCTCATCCTTCTCTTTTAGACCGCATTCTTGAAGCTCAAAAGCATGATCCGGAATTGGTTCTTCTTAGCCAAAGTTGTAGGGATAAAATTGATATTGATGGTTTGAAAGACTTTGATATTGATGCTCGTGGTGGTATTCGAAAGTTTGGTAGACTTATTGTGCCAAACATTTGTGATCTTCGTAAAGACATTTTAGAAGATTCTCATCGTTCTAAATTTACCATTCATCCCAGTAATAGTAAAATGTATGCGGACATGAAGTGACTTTATTATTGGGATGGAATGAAATCTGATATTACTAACTTTATTAAGCGTTGCATGACTTGCCAACTCGTAAAGGCCGAGCATCAAAGGCCCGGTGGGTTATTGCAACCTTTGGACATTCCCATTTGGAAGTGGGATCAAGTCTCCATGGACTTTATTGATGGTCTTCCCCGTTCACATTCAGGTCATGATAGCCTATAGGTGATAGTTGATAGACTTACAAAATCCGCCCATTTTATTCCCGTTCGGTCCAATCGGACCGTACCTCTTTTGGCCAAACTCTATGTTAAAGAAATTGTTAAATTACATGGAGTTCCTACTTCTATTGTTAGTGATCGTGATCCATTATTTACTAGCGGATTTTGGAAAGGTCTTCATAAAGCTTTGGGAACGAAACTTAATTTGAGCACCGCTTATCATCCTCAGTCCGATGGACAAACCGAGCGTGTGAATCAAACTCTTGAAGATCTCCTTCGTGCATGTGTTCTTGACTTTGGTGGAAGTTGGGAGCATCATATCTCTCTTTTTGAGTTTTCTTATAATAATAGCTTCCAATCTAGTATTGGTATGACACCTTTTGAGGCACTCTATGAGAGGCCATGCCGATCTCCTTCGTGGTGGCTTGAAGCCGGTGAGAAGCTGGTTTTAGGTCCAGATTTTATTCGTGATGCCACTTCAAAGATTGACCTTATTCGTCATAGGATGAAAGAAGCTCAAAGTAGAAAAAAATCCTATGCCGATAACCGAAGAAGGAAACTAGAATTTTCTATGGGAGATTTGTTGTTCATTCGTGTTTCACCTATGAAGGGTGTTGTGCGTTTCAGTCGATCGGGAAAATTAGCACCTCGATATATTGGTCCATTTCCCATCACCGAACACATTGGTTCTGTGGCTTATCACCTTTTATTACCGGCTTAGTTTTCTACTATTCATGACATATTACACATCTCTCAACTACGGAAATGCCTTAGGAATTCCGATTCTATTCTTGAGCCCGGTGTTATTGAAGAAATTGAAGTTTCGCCTAATTTGACTTATGAGCAACATCCTATTCGTATCATTGCTACGAAGGTTAAACGTCTTCGTAATAAAGATGTCCCACTTGTGAAAGTTCAATGGTCCTCAAATCCTAAGGATTGTTCTTGGGAATCCAGAGAATTCATCGAGCGAACACATCTGGACTTACTCTCTCGTGCTCCTTAAGGTGAAGTTCTCATTTCAAAATTTCTTCTTTTTGTGTTGTTATGCCTTTGTATGGTTGTTACTTTTTATTTCTTTTTCTTAAGTATTGCGAGGACGTAATTTCTTTAAGGAGGGGAGTTTGTAACAACCCGCATATTTTACGATTGTATATTTAAATGTTTTATTTTAATATAGCATCGTTAGTCGGATTTAAGTCTGAAATGTCACTTTTTGCAAACAGTCGAATTAGGACTCGAGACCACTTCCATTGAGTCCAAAATGGCATTTGCGACCTTTTTGAGTATAAACATGCATCTATATGTTTGGAGTTGAGTAAAATTTTGATATTTTCATTTAGGGCTTTGGGTTTGGGTTTCAGCCCACCAACCTAACAAATAACTCAACTCCACTCCTCTTCATTCATTCCACTCCTCATTTCCTAACACTCTCAAGATAAAGTAAAAATGAGGGAAAGAAGAGGAAATTAAAATTCCTAAACCCTAGCTTTGATTAGGAAACTCAAATTCAAGTCCAAAATCCAAGAGAAGCTTAGGTAAGCATCATCTTCATCTTCTCCATCTTAATCCCTCTTCAATTTTCAGAAATTCCTATAACCTAACTTAGGAAAAACTTCACCTTTGATAATAGATTGAAGATTCTAGAGGTGTTGTTGAAGAGAAAACAATCTTTGCTTGTTCTAGAGCTTCTCATTTGTTGATTTGGGTTTAAAAGGTGAGTTTTTGAACTCACATCTATGTCTATATCTTTGATAGTTGTCAGGTAGTAATTCCTAACATCTATTCCTTGTCCATTTGCCTTTGAATTGAATTGGTTTGATGAATATTCCAATTTTTGGTGTTTTGAAGTCAAATCTTTAAAAATCCTATCTTCGATGTTTGAACATGTTATTGGGGTGTATCTAAGAGCCTATAAGGCTGGGTTGTCGCTTGGCATAAATCTCTAGTCTCCGTTGCTCATCCGATCACTTCCGGTTTGGATTTTTGCCCTTCTTGGGCTAGACTGAAAATACTGCAAAGATCAGTCGACTGAATCTGGGAACAGAAAATTTTCTGGCCCTGTATTAGTCGACTGACCACACAGTTCAGTCAACTAAACCTGGAAACAGAAAGTTTCTTTTTCTGTCCATCTATCAGTCGACTGACGTATATGGCCAGTCGACTGAACCTGGAAACCGAGAGTTTCTAGGCATGTATCAGTCGACTGACCATACAGTCCAGTCGACTGAATCTGGGAAATGTGCATTTTGCCTATTTTAGGCAGTTTTGTGTGGGTTTCCGATTTTTAATCGATTCTTGTCGATCCGGTTAGTTGTTATCACTTATTATCGACTTTGATGACTTCTTTCTTTGGATTTTTGGGAATATCCGTTTGATGGATTTGATATCGATTTTTATGGATTTAATTCACATTGTCGTATGTGAATTTTTGGTGATTGATTGTTTCTACAATGATTTCTGTGGTTTGTCACTTTAAAATGCAAAGGTTTCTATACTAGTAGTAATTATTCAAACTCTTTCACAAAGATTATTTCAACTCTATTTTTAATACAAAGCTCGTTTATGATACCGTTTTCCAACCTATTAGTATATACAAACCTTTACCTCATTCGTATGAGAAATCTAATTAAAAGGCTTAGCAAAACAAGTGGTATGAAATGCTTGCGTTTACTTTGTCGGTTAATTCTTAGACTTGTTCGATTGAAATCTTATGATAATTTTCGAGTGGAAATCGACAATTTGTTCGTAAATATTTAAGTTAAGCCAGTGGTTATGGGACATGAAGCTAAACTCAGTTATTTACTAGCTTAGTGTAATCGATACTTCTTGATGATCGATGATGATCATTTTGTGGTTTAGACTAGCGATATGCGATGTCTCTTTGTCCGCGTGGGGGACTGTACCCCGTTCTGTTGAGCTTCGTCTCATTTTTATAGGCTCGCGACCTGTGGGTTTTATGGAGTTCGGTTCATCGGGCGTACCGTTGTACTACGTCGTTGTTCCGGCTTATTTGATTTTCAGGTTCCTCGGGCGTACCGTTGTACTACGTCGTTGCACCGGCTCTATGGTTAGCTACCCGTTTGTGATGCACATGTTGGTGAGTTTCCATGCTCCCGTTTGTGATAGGCCTCCCCCTTTTGATTTCTGGATTTCTAGATGATGATTTCTAGAATTTGTGTTTCACCAGTTTTGATGATAAGCATTGATGAGCTCTATCAATTATTTGTGTTTTTGGTGAATAATTTAAAGAATGCGATTCTTTTTTGGATGTTTGAGATGATTTGGGATATTGTATGATTTTTGTTGTTATTTGATGTATACTTGTCGCAGTATGGCATTATTGTTATCATACGTTTTTGTCATATCTCTTATCATATCTCACTTTATATGATATTTATAGCTAGACTGATCCGTTTATTATTTCTCTTCTCAAATAATACTCGGGTCAGACCGAGGTGTTACAGGTGCTTCCACTTGACTATTTAACAGGGACTAGCTTTTGACTTTTAGCTAACTACTTTAGATTAGTAGTTTTGCTTTTATACATTCGAGATAGAGACTCCTTGATGTATACTTATTCTTTTGTCTAACACTTGTATCTATTCTTTTGTGATGTAGTGGATCTTGTATGACCACTACTCCGATGTACACTTTTATGTGATATATTCATATCTGTTTCCGAGTTTGTGATATGAATATATGTGACTGGTTTGTGTTATGCTTATTTCTATATTGGTTTCCGTAGTCCACATAGCCACTGTGTGGTAGCTTTGAGTTTTTATTTGATATGTCGGATTTCCTCTTGAAATGAAATGTAAGTTATATTATCTGGCATATCGGTACTCGCATAAAGAAATTACACAGATGGTCGCTCCTCAACAGCCTTATTCTTCATGCTAGTCGACGGCATTACCCTGTAGTGTCCTTGGCTAGTGTGAGTATAGAGGTGGGGCGTCATAATTAATATATCTTTCTGTTCTCTTTTGATAAATAATGTTGTATCTATTTTACTAATTTGAAAACCGGAATTAATTAAATGTGATTTTAATCGATCATACTAAGCTCGGGTTGCTTGTTTTAAACCATATAATGCCTTTTTAAGTTTAAAAACATGATCCGGATATTTTTCATGAACAAATAGTGGTGGTTGTTCTACGTAAAGATTTTATTTTATAAACCGTTTAAGAAAGCACTTTTAACATCCATTTAAATAGCTTAAACTCATGATGACACGCAAAAGCAAGTAATATTTTTATGGCTTCAAGGCGTGCGATCAGAGAAAAAGTCTCTTCATAATCAATGCCCTCTTCTTGATTATATCCCTGTGCCACTAATCTTGCTTTATCACATATGGTATTTCCATTTTCATCTACTTTATTTTTAAAACCCCATTTTATTCCAATTACTGATTGAACGGTTGGCCTTGGTACTAATTCCCAGATATTATTACGTTCGAATTGATTAAGTTCTTCTTGCATAGCTAAAATCCAGAAATCACCATTTGATGCTACCTTATAATTTTTCAGTTCAAAATTAGATATAAATGCTACATTACACATTTGATTTATTTGTTTTCTAGACGAAACTCTGTTCTTTAGATTTCCAATTATATTATCAATTGGATGATCTTTTAAAATGCGAGGAGGTGATTTCAACCCAGTTTGATTATCATTTTCAATCATATTATTTTAATCATCATTATTATTATTTTCAATTATATTTTTTGATTATTATTATTTTCAATGATTCTATTTTGATTAGAGTCAGAAATTTCTTCGTCGTCTTTGTTTATATTTTTGAAGTTTTCATCAAACGAGACATGAAGACTTTCTCCTATAACATTTGTTCGTCCGTTAATAATTATGTAAGCTTTATTTGATCAGAAAAACTAACAAAAATTCCTTCATCAGCTTTTAAATCGAATTTACCAAGATTATCTTTTGTATTTAAAATAAAGCTTTTTGATCCAAATATTCGAAAATATGACATTTTTCATTTCTTTTTGTAGAACATTTCATAACATGTATTTTTAGTCATAGGTCTAAGAGTTACTCGATTTAAAACGTAACCAGCAATAGCAACTGCTTCGGCCCAAAAATTCTTTGGTCAGTCGCTGCTATTTAGGAGAGTTCGAGCACATTCTTATAAGGTGCGATTTTTTCTTTCGACTGCTACATTTTGTTGTGTTGTTCGTGGAAATTAAAAATTATGAGTAATTATTCCCTTTTTATTACAAAATTAGTAAATAATTCATTTTCAAATTCTCCACCGTGATCACTTCTTATACTTTTTATTTTTAAATCCATTAAAGTCTTAATTCGTTTAGCAAACATTTCAAGCATTTCAAATGTATTAATTTAATGTTTTAAAAATATTGTCCAAGTATATCTTGAAAAATCGTCTACGATTACAAAAACTTATTTATTATGATTTATTGAACATACTTGAGTTGGACCAAATAAGTCCAAATGAAGTAATTCAAGAAGTTGTTCAGTAGAGATTTCTGTTTTAGATTTAAACGAGCTTTTCTTTAATTTTCCAAGTTGACATGCATTGCATAGATTTTTGACTTTGAAATTTATTTTGGGTAATCCTCTTACCAAATTGTCTTTAGCTAATTTGTTTATATATTTGAAATTTATATGACAATATGCCATTTCCAAGGACCATCATGATTTGCGGTTAAACATAAATCATCACTGTGATTAATATTCATGTTTAGAATATAAATATTTCTATTTCTTGTTCCTTCAAAAGTTAAATTTTTATTTTGATCAAAGATATTGCATTTATCTTTTTCAAAATTGATTCTAAATCCTTTATCTCATAGTTGGCTTATACTACGTAAATTTGGTTTTAAATTTTTAACTGACAAAACATTTGAAATAATATGAGAAATAAATGTACCGATGTAACGACTCAGAATTTCAGCCATTCGAAATTCGGATATTTAATTGATTTTAAATATTCAAAAGTTAATTTAACAAGTTGAATAACTTATATTTCAAATATCTTAATTTAATTGGATAATTAAATTGTTAATTTAATATTTGAAATTGCTAAAATAATTGGAAATTGAATTTAATGTGAATGAAAATGATTTATAAAGATGAATTAAATTCTATTTGAATTAGAATGATGCTAGAGAACTTTTAAAATTTGAATTAAAAGTTAATTTATAGAAATTGAATATTTTAATATTTAATTAACGTGTAAAAATAATCATTTTTGACACAGTCTCGGATTTCGACGAAACCCGTTTCATTGGATCCATAATATTATATTATTATAGGATTTCAAATTTTGTGTTAATTGGATTTACGGTTTAGTCATGGGAAGCTAAAACACGTAGAAATTTATTTAAGTAAATTTTAATTTAAATAAGGCGATTCGAAAACCTATCTTCCAAATACGATCGAATTGGCCTTCGATATATATTCCATTGTGTTTGGAATAGGGGTAAAACATTATAAACGCCAGGTAGCATGCTTCGATTGGAGTTCGAAAATTTTTCGGATGAATAGTGCGCGAAATTTTCTATAAAAGGCTGTATAAATTTTCTATTTTCACTAAAACCCTAGCCCTAGGGTTACAACCGCCGTTTTCACTTTTAATGGCCGATATCTTCCTCCTCATTTATCTCTTCATCCACCCACTATTTCGAGAAACTTCCAACTACAAAGTTGAAGAGCTAGGTGAGATCTTCACATCCAACGGTGATGATCGAATATGGTGCAACGATCGAGGAGGAAATTGGTCGCATTAACATAGGGTTCGCGTGCGTTTTTCTATACATGGGGGAGGACGAGTTTGCCGGTGTTCATGGTGAAGCGGGAGCTCGTGTGTGACGCCCCACCTATATGCCCACACTAGCCAAGGACACTACTGGGTAATGCCGTCGACTAGCGCGGAGAATAAGGCTGTTGAGGAGCGACCATCCATGTAATTGCTTTGTGCGAGTACCGATATGCAGATAAAAATATAATTTTTCTTCTCAAGAGGAAATCCGACATACCGATACAAACTCAAAGCTACTACACGGTGGCTATGTATATATACTTCGGAAACAAATATAGAAATAAACATAACACAAATCAGTCACAGACAATTCATATCACATAGGCGGAAATAGATATGAATATAACACATGAAAGTGTACATTAGAGTAGTGGTCAAACAAGATCCACAATATCAAAAAGAATAGATATAAGTGCTAGACAATAGAATATGTATACATCAGTGAGTCAATATATCGAATGTATACAACCAAAAACTACAATGCTAAAGTAGTTAGCCAAAAGTCAGATGATAGTCCCAAACAAGAGGTCATGAGGAAGCACCTGCAAAATCTCAGTCTGACCCGAGTATTATTTAAGAAGAAAATAATAAACGGATCGGTCTAGCTATAAATATCAGATAAAGTGA
Organism: Allium fistulosum; assembly: GCA_030737815.1. NCBI lineage: Eukaryota > Viridiplantae > Streptophyta > Magnoliopsida > Asparagales > Amaryllidaceae > Allium > Allium fistulosum. The sequence continues at coordinate 815,623,192 of CM060901.1, read as the reverse complement.
TATAGAATAAGAGATATGACAAAAACGTATGATAACCATAAAGCCATACTGTGATAAGTATCTAATCGAAAATCAATCCAGAGATTAATCAATATCACAAGAATCTTCTCAAAGATTAAAAAGAATGTCATATTCTTAATTTAATTCACCAAGCCACAAATAACGACATACATTTCAATGCCAATTTGTAAAAGTTGGTGAAACATAAATTCCAGAAATCACAACGAGAAATCCAGAAATCACATAAAGGGGGAGGCATATCATAAACGGAAGCATGAAAACTCCCAAACACGTGCAACATAAACGGAACGCTATTCCATGGGTCGCTAACCCAAAAAATGAACCGAACATCGACGCACCCTAAAAGATACGACTCATGCACAGACTCATTGAGCCGATTGCTCCACGAACGGTCCGAAGACTACGGGTCGCTAGCCCGGCAAATTTGAGCCGAAGCTCCATAAAACGGGGTTTAGTCTCCCTCGCAGACAAAGAGACATCGCTCAATCGCTAGTCTAAATCCCAAAATGATCATCAATGATCGATAAGTATGAATTACACTAAGTTAGTAAATATAAGATTTTAGCTTCATGTCCCATAACCACTAGCTTAAATCAAATATTTACAAACAAATTGTAGGCTTCCACTCGAAGTTAAGTGTAAATTACACTAAGCTAATAAATATAAGAGTTTAGCTTCATGTCCCATAACCACTAGCTTAACTCAAATATTTACGAACAGATTGTAGATTTCCACTCAAAAATTGCAAAAATTAACCGACGAAGTAAACGCAAGCGTTTCATACCACTTGTTTTGCTAAGCAGTTTAATTATATTTTCATATACGAATGAGGTAAAGGTTTGTATATAATAATAGATTAGAAAACGATTTTATAAAAGAGCTTTGTAATAAAATAGTGTTGAAATCGTTTTAATGAAGGAGTTTTGATATTTACTACTAATATAGAAAACCTTTATATTTTTAAAGTGAAAAATCATAGAAATGAATATAGAAACAATCAATCATAAAAATTCACATTCGAAGACGTGAATAAAATCCAAAGAAATCGATTCCAAATCCATCAAAATGGACGTTCCAAAAATCCCAAAGAAAAGGTCATCAAAGTCGATAATAATTGATAACAATAAGTCGGATCAACAAAAATCGATAAACCTTGGAAATTTACTCGAAAATAGGCAAATTAGGCAAAATCAGCAGTTCCAGACGTCTGGTAGGTGTTCCCAGACATCTGGCCCAAGGTTATGGAAGTTTAAGTGTTTTCTCCCTTCTATTTTTAATTCCTGGGCCATTTCAGACGTCTGAAATTTTCAACCAGACGTCTGAATTTGATTTCAGACGTCTGGATTTTGTTTCAGACGTCTGGATTTTGTTACTGCCTTTTCCAGGCCCCTTTCCAGACATCTAGATTTTTCAACCAGACGTCTGGATTTGGTTTCAAACGTCTGAAATTTGTTTCAGACGTCTGAAATTTTCTGCTAGGCAAAAAAAACAGCCTAGCTCAAAAACGACAAATCCAAACTGAAATGCGATCGAACGAGCGATAAGCACTAAGGGTTTACGCCAATCGGCAACCCAGCCTTGTAGGCACTTCGATGCATCACCAAAAACATGTTCAAACATCCATAAAAGGATTTTTAAAGATTTTAACTTCAAAACACCAAAATTGGAAAATTCACCAAATTAACTCAAATCAAAAGCAAATGAATATGCACGAGTGTTAGGAATTCGTACCTAACAACAATGATAGCAATAGACGTAGATGTGAGATAAAAATCTCACCTTTGAACCCGAAAACAATGAATGAGAAGCTTGAAGACAAAGAAGATCACCCACACTTCAATCTCAACACAAGAAGCTTGAATCTAAGCTTAAAAGAGAAACATTTCCTAAATTAGGTTTAGGAATTTTCTGAAATCAAAGTGAGAATGAGTTGGAGAAGAAGGAGATGATACTTACCAATGCTTCTCTTTGAATTTGGAGCAAGAACTTGATTTGCAAATGGAAACTAGGGTTTAGGATTTTAATTCTTTTTCTCTTCCTCCATTATTCTCTTTAGAACTGAAAAGGTAAAGAAATGGGAGTGGATGAAGAGAAGTGTTTCAGTTTGGGGTATTATGTGGACTAGTGGGCTGAACCCAAACCCAAACCCAAAGTGAAAAAGGTCAAAATTTTAGCTAGCTCTAAACATATCAAAGTTTATACTCAAAAAGGTCGCAAACATCATTTTGAACTCAATGGGGGTGGTCTCGAGTCCTAATTCGACTGTTTGCAAAAAGTAGCTTTTCGGACTTCAATTCGATTGACGATTCTATATTTAAATAAAATATTTAAATATCAAATGGTAAAATATGCAGGTTGTTACAGACTCCCCTCCTTAAAGAAATTGCGTCCTCGCAATACTTAAGAAAAAAATAAAGTGTAATATCCATAAAGGCATATCAACACAAAAGAAAATTTAGAATGAGAAGCTCACCATAAAGAGCACGAAAGGGTAAGTCCAAACGTGTTCGCTCGATGAATCCTCTGGATTCCCAAGAGCAATCCTTGGGATTTGAGAACCATTGAACTTTCACAAGAAAAACATCTTTATTTCGAAGGCGCTCAACTCCGAAGCAATGATGCGAATAGAATGTTGCTCATAAGTCAAATAGGCGAAACTTCAATTTGCACAGTAACACCGGGCTCAAGAATGAAATCGGAAACCTAAGGTATTTCCGTAGTAGAGAGACGTGGAAATAATCATAAATAGCAAAAGATTGAGCCGGTAATAAAAAGGCGATAAGCCACGGAACAAATTCGTTCGGTGATGGGAAATTGACCAACATATCGAGGTGCTAACTTTCCCGATCAACTGAAATGCACAACACCCATCATAGGTGAAACACAATTGAACTCCAATAAAATCTAGGCCTAAAACCAGCTTCTCACCGGCTTCAAGCCAACACGAAGGAAATCGACATGGCCTTCCATAGTGTGCCTCGTAAGATGCCATACCAATACAAGATTGGAAGCTATTATAGGAAGAAAACTCAACAAGAATATGATCTTCCCAACTTCCACCAAAATCAAGAACACATGCACGAAAGAAGATCTTCAAGAGTTTGATTCACATGCTTGGTTGTCCATCGGATTGAGGACGATAAGCGGTGCTAAAATTAAGCTTTGTTCCCAAAGCTTTTGAAGACCTTACAAAATCCATTAGCAAAATAATGGATCACGATTGCTAACAATAGAAGTAGAAACTCCATGCAATTTAACTAGACGAAGAGTTTAGTAAAAAGAGGTACGGTCCGATTGGACCAAACGGGAAGAAAATGGGCGACTTTATAAGTCTATCTACAATCACCCATAGATTGTCATGAACCGAACGAGAACAGGAAAGACAGTCAATACAATCCGTGGAAATATGATCCCACTTCCAAATTGGAATGTCCAAAGGTTGCAATAACCCACCGGGCCTTTGATGCTTGGCCTTTATGAGTTGGTAAGCCATGCAACGCTTAATGAAGTTAGCAATATAAAATTTCATTCCATCCCAATAATAAAGTCGCTACTATTACCGGGATGAATGGTAAATTTAGAACGATGAGAATCTTCTTAAAATGTCTTTACGAAGATCACAAATGTTTGGCACAATAAGTCTACCAAACACTCGAATGCCACCACGAGCATCGATTTCAAAATCTTTCAAACCATTAACCTTATTCTGATCCCTACAACCTTGGCTAAGAAAAGCCAATTTGGGATACTTTAGAGTTTCAAGGATGCGGTCTAAAAGAGAAGGATGAGCCTCAAGGCTACCCAAAACAAGAGATGAACAAAAATTAGATTAACGATCTCGAATCTAATAATTGGATAAAGTATCGAGATCATTCCATCCGGATATCATCAAAGCAACAACCGCTTGTTGCTTTCGGCTAAGGGCGTCGGCAACACGATTTCCCTTTCCGGGAGTATAAAGAATATCAAGGTCATATGATGCAAGGAAATCGAGCCAACATTGTTGATGCAAATTGAGTTCCTTTTGAGAAAACAAATACTTCAAAGATTTTATGATCGGTTTAGAGAACAAATTTCTCTCTCAAAAGATAATACGCCAAAAATCTAAGAACTAAAACAATGGTCGCGAGCACTAGATCATGAGTGACATATCTAGTCTCGACAAGCTTTAATTTGTCAAGAAGCATATGTGATAACACATTCCCTTTTGCAAGAGAACGACACCAAAACCAATACGACTAGTATCGATATAAAAATCAAAGTCTTGATTCCCTTCGGGAATCGCATAACTAAAAGCATCGGAAAAGAGTTCTTTTAATCGATTCTCTTTCCCGGAAAGCTAGAACTTTCAAAATTATAATTAACTTTATGTAATCATCTTTTTAGAAAAATTAACTTATTACAAGAATTTACTATGTTTAACTGTCTTATCATAGCGTTTAGGAGATTCCTATCGATAACGTTGATCAAGCGCACCGACCAGAATTCTTAAAGCACTCAATAGGCAAAATAACACAAAATCATTTTCTATATGATAAACATACCTCTTAAAAGTTTTACTAATATTCTTTGCTCGTTTTAAGAACAAAATTCCAATCATACTTATAAATATCTTATTAAAAAGATTTGCAAGTTTTAAATTGTTGTTTTCATCCATAATCAATAAATATAAGGATAAACTAATCGAGATATTCGTAGAATACTCGATTCACAAAATGGATGAAATAAGGTAGAAGGTTCGCCATACCGAATGACATAACGAACCAAACACAAAAATCACAACGAGTGCGGAATGTGGTAAGTGGTATGCTATCTTCCGCAACTCGTAGCTGATGAAAACCGGTGGCAAGGTCGAGCGGAAAAGACCTTAGCACCACTCAATAGATTGCGTAGGTGATAATCCTAAGACAAGCTCAAAATATTCTGGAAAATTCATAAATTACTTGAATGAGAGAAATAATACTTTCCTCATCAAGTGGGTTTAAAGAATAAAATGATGCCACCAAATTTGGAAATCAAAATCTTTGAAAGCTAAAGAAATCTGCTTAGCAGATTGAAGATGTCGAAGATAAATAGTCCACATTGGACACATGATATGGCCTTCATAATAATTAAGCCAATCCTTTCCCAAATAATCAGTTTCGAAGCCTAAATAACGCATAACATGCAAATTGGCTCGAAAAGATAAATCACAAAAATAATCTCGACATTTTCACAAAGTAAATTGAGTGTTGCGGATCCATCAATCGAATTCGCAATTCTCAATGAAGTCAACAAGCCCTTAAAATTTTAAAAGAAAAGGAATCATTAAGTACTTTTGATATAAAATAATGAGATGAACCCAAATCAAAAAGAACTCGAATAAGATAATCACAAAACAAAATAATGTCATCAAGGATAGAAAATACCTTGACCAAGAGAACGGTTAATAGGGGCTTGCACAATATACAACTCTCCCTTTCTCCTACTCTGGAGTATGGGACATGTAGATAAATGATGTCCTGAATTTTTGCATTAGCAACAGTAGAGAGGTTTCAGACACTTAATCACATAGTGGTCGGTAGAACCACAATTATAGCATCGTCCACGGCTAGACGTAGGAGTCTTTGCTACCGAAATTTCCTACTTCCCCTTTTTGTTGGGATTAGGACTTTTGAACATAATATGCCTTTTCTTGTTGATGTTGAAGTTTTGTTTGGCATCTACAACTTCAACATTACTTTCTTTATCGGCCTCTCCAAGTTGAAGAGTGATATCTACAAGCTAATCGAAAGGCACTTCTAATTTCAAAGGTAAAACCTTTTCAAGGTTCTTACTTAAAGCACAGATAAACCTTTGATTCTTTGAAAGATCCAAAAGTTGTTGGGCAGACATAAATACGCTATCCAGAGAAGGACTACTGGATTGACCGGTGCTTGAGCTACCAGATCTAACCATTTCTCTTCTTTAAGAAAGAAAGAAAGAAGAAAAAGTTATTCACAAAATGAATATCAAACAATCTTGATTGATAAAACAAGGTATCATAAAAGAAAATAGGATAGAACGGTATGAAGACTTAAATTAAAATCCTAAGGCACGATTCCTAAGAAAGACTTAGGACAATGATCCTTGCTAGATTATTCTACATTGTTCTGAAGTTTGGCTCCGATACCATGCTGTGACGCCCCACCTCTATGCCTACGCTAGCTAAGGACACTACTGGGTAATGCCGTCGATTAGCGTGGAGAATAAGGCTGTTGAGGAGCGACCATCCATGTAATTGCTTTGTGCGAGTACCGATATGCCAGATAAAAATATAACTTTTCATCTCAAGAGGAAATCCGACATACCGATACAAACTCAAAGCTACTACACGGTGGCTATGTATATATACTTCGGAAACAAATATAGAAATAAACATAACACAAATCAGTCATAGACAATTCATATCACAAAGGCGGAAATAGATATGAATATAACACATGAAAGTGTACATTAGAGTAGTGGTCAAACAAGATCCACAATATCAAAAAGAATAGATACAAGTGCTAGACAACAGAATATGTATACATCAGTGTGTCAATATATCGAATGTATACAACCAAAAACTACAATGCTAAAGTAGTTAGCCAAAAGTCAGATGATACTCCCAAACAAGAAGTCATGAGGAAGCACCTGCAAAATCTCAGTCTGACCCGAGTATTATTTAAGAAGAAAATAATAAACGGATCAGTCTAGCTATAAATATCAGATAAAGTGATATAGAATAAGAGATATGACAAAAACGAATGATAACCATAAACCCACACTGTGATAAGTATCTAATCGAAAATCAATCCAGAGATTAATCAATATCACAAGAATCTTCTCAAAGATTAAAAAGAATGTCATATTCTTAATTTAATTCACCAAGCCACAAATAACGACATACATTTCAATGCCAATTTGTAAAAGTTGGTGAAACATAAATTCCAGAAATCACAACGAGAAATCCAGAAATCACATAAAGGGGGAGGCCTATCATAAACAGAAGCATGAAAACTCCCAAACACGTGCAACATAAACGGAACGCTATTCCATGGTTCGCTAACCCAAAAAATGAATCGAACATCGACGCACCCTAAATGATACGACTCATGCACAGACTCATTGAGCCGATTGCTCCACGAACGGTCCGAAGACCACGGGTCGCTAGCCCGCCAAATTTGAGCCGAAGCTCCATAAAACGGGGTTTAGTCTCCCTCGCAGACAAAGAGACATCGCTCAATCGCTAGTCTAAATCACAAAATGATCATCAATGATCGATAAGTGTAAATTACACTAAGTTAGTAAATATAAGAGTTTAGCTTCATGTCCCATAACCACTAGCTTAACTCAAATATTTACGAACAAATTGTAGGCTTCCACTCGAAGTTAAGTGTAAATTACACTAAGATAGTAAATATAAGAGTTTAGCTTCATGTCCCATAACCACTAGCTTAACTCAAATATTTACGAACAGATTGTAGATTTCCACTCGAAAATTGTCACAAGATTTTCAATCGAACAAGTCCAAAAATTAACCGACGAAGTAAACGCAAGCGTTTCATACCACTTGTTTTGCTAAGCCGTTTAATTATATTTTCTCATACGAATGAGGTAAATGTTTGTATATACTAATAGATTAGAAAACGGTTTTATAAACGAGCTTTGTAATAAAATAGTGTTGAAATCGTTTTAATGAAGGAGTTTTGATATTTACTACTAATATAGAAAACCTTTATATTTTTAAAGTGACAAATCATAGAAACGAATGTAGAAACAATCAATCATAAAAATTCACATTCAAAGACGTGAATAAAATCCAAAGAAATCGATTCCAAATCCATCAAAATGGACGTTCCAAAAATCCCGAAGAAAAGGTCATCAAAGTCGATAATAATTGATAACAATAAGTCGGATCAACAAAAATCGATAAACCTTGGAAATTTACTCGAAAATAGGCAAATTAGGCAAAATCAACAGTTCCAGACGTCTGGTAGGTGTTCCCAGACGTCTGGCCCAAGGTTCTGGAAGTTTAAGTGTTTTCTCCCTTCTATTTTTAATTCCTAGGCCATTTCAGATGTCTGAAATTTTCAACCAGACGTCTGAATTTGATTTCAGACGTTTGGATTTGGTTTCAGACGTCTGGATTTTGTTTCAGACGTCTGGATTTTATTTCAAACGTCTGGATTTTGTTTCAGACGTCTGGATTTTGTTACTGCCTTTTCCAGACCCCTTTCTAGACATCTGGATTTTTCAACCAGACGTCTGGATTTGGTTTCAGACATCTGAAATTTGTTTCAGACGTCTGAAATTTTCTGCTAGGCAAAAAAAACAGCCTAGCTCAAAAACAACAAATCCAAACCGAAATGCGATCGAACGAGCGACAAGCACTAAGGGTTTACGCCAATCGACAATCCAGCCTTGTAGGCACTTCGATGCATCACCAAAAACATGTTCAAACATCCATAAAAGGATTTTTAAAGATTTTAACTTCAAAACACCAAAATTGGAAAATTCACCAAATTAACTCAAATCAAAAGCAAATGAATATGCACAAGTGTTAGGAATTCATACCTAGCCGATTGCTCCACGAACGGTCCGAAGACTACGGGTCGCTATCCCGGCAAATTTGAGCCGAAGCTCCATAAAACGGGGTTTAGTCTCCCTCGCAGACAAAGAGACATCGCTCAATCGCTAGTCTAAATCACAAAATGATCATCAATGATCGATAAGTATAAATTACACTAAGTTAGTAAATATAAGATTTTAGCTTCATGTCCCATAACCACTAGCTTAAATCAAATATTTACAAACAAATTGTAGGCTTCCACTCGAAGTTAAGTGTAAATTACACTAAGCTAGTAAATATAAGAGTTTAGCTTCATGTCCCATAACCACTAGCTTAACTCAAATATTTACGAACAGATTGTAGATTTCCACTCAAAAATTGCAAAAATTAACCGACGAAGTAAACGCAAGCGTTTCATACCACTTGTTTTGCTAAGCAGTTTAATTATATTTTCATATACGAATGAGGTAAAGGTTTGTATATAATAATAGATTAGAAAACGGTTTTATAAAAGAGCTTTGTGATAAAATAGTGTTGAAATCGTTTTAATGAAGGAGTTTCGATATTTACTACTAATATAGAAAACCTTTATATTTTTAAAGTGAAAAATCATAGAAATGAATGTAGAAACAATCAATCATAAAAATTCACATTCGAAGACGTGAATAAAATCCAAAGAAATCGATTCCAAATCCATCAAAATGGACGTTCCAAAAATCCCAAAGAAAAGGTCATCAAAGTCGATAATAATTTATAACAATAAGTCGGATCAACAAAAATCGATAAACCTTGGAAATTTACTCGAAAATAGGCAAATTAGGCAAAATCAGCAGTTCCAGACGTCTGGTAGGTGTTCCCAGACATCTGGCCCAAGGTTATGGAAGTTTAAGTGTTTTCTCCCTTCTATTTTTAATTCCTGGGCCATTTCAGACGTCTGAAATTTTCAACCAGACGTCTGAATTTGATTTCAGACGTCTGGATTTTGTTTCAGACGTCTGGATTTTGTTACTGCCTTTTCTAGACCCCTTTCCAGACATCTGGATTTTTCAACCAGACGTCTGGATTTGGTTTCAAACGTCTGAAATTTGTTTCAGACGTCTGAAATTTTCTACTAGGCAAAAAAAACAGCCTAGCTCAAAAACGACAAATCCAAACCGAAATGCAATCGAACAAGTGACAAGCACTAAGGGTTTACGCCAATCGACAATCCAGCCTTGTAGGCACTTCGATGCATCACCAAAAACATGTTCAAACATCCATAAAAGGATTTTTAAAGATTTTAACTTCAAAACACCAAAATTGGAAAATTCACCAAATTAACTCAAATCAAAAGCAAATGAATATGCACGAGTGTTAGGAATTCGTACCTAACAACAATGATAGCAATAGACGTAGATGTGAGATAAAAATCTCACCTTTGAACCCGAAAACAATGAATGAGAAGCTTGAAGACAAAGAAGATCACCCACACTTCAATCTCAACACAAGAAGCTTGAATCTAAGCTTAAAAGAGAAACATTTCCTAAATTAGGTTTAGGAATTTTCTGAAATCAAAGTGAGAATGAGTTGGAGAAGAAGGAGATGATACTTACCAATGCTTCTCTTTGAATTTGGAGCAAGAACTTGATTTGCAAATGGAAACTAGGGTTTAGGATTTTAATTCTTTTTCTCTTCCTCCATTATTCTCTTTAGAACTGAAAAAGGTAAAGAAATGGGAGTGGATGAAGAGAAGTGTTTCAGTTTGGGGTATTATGTGGACTAGTCGGCTGAACCCAAACCCAAACCCAAAGTGAAAAAGGTCAAAATTTTATCTAGCTCCAAACATATCAAAGTTTATACTCAAAAAGGTCGCAAACGTTATTTTGAACTCAATGGGGGTGGTCTCGAGTCCTAATTCGACTGTTTGCAAAAAGTAGTTTTTCGAATTTCAATCCGATTAACGATTCTATATTTAAATAAAATATTTAAATATCAAATGGTAAACTATGCAGGTTGTTACATCGTGATGGTCGTTCATATGAAGGTGGTTAATCGAGCTAAAGCGTCGAGATGGAGGCATGAAAATTCGATGAAGGATGGCGGCCGATGGGTTGTTCGCGCTTGAAAACATGAAGGGGGGAAGAAGAAAAAGAGGACGGCCTGGATCTTGTTTTTTGAAACGAACAGCCGAGATTTGATGGTACATAAAAAAATGAGTAGAAAATGTAAATTAATTTATATTTAATTCGTATAAATTTTTAAATGCTTTAACTTCTTCATACGAGGTCCGTTTTTGACGAAACAAGTAGCGTTGGGTTCGTATTGACGAGTACTGCATTATAGAGCTAGTTTGGAGTTGATTGGAGCTAGTGAAAATTTTGGGCAAAATTAAATGCCTGTTTAATTTTATTCGGAATAAAACACTACAACTGCTATTGGAACCAAAGTGAGTACAACTCACTCTTTCTGACTCATTGATATTTTTATATAAGTGAGAATAAATTTATTTTGTGTTGATTGATGATTGTTTAGATGATATATGATATTATATATATATATATTGATTGGTATTTGGATATATTCCTGCCTAATGGAGCAGATGAGACCCTATACATTCCCGTATATAAGCGGATGACCTTTTGTATGCGCGTCCGCCTCGAAGCAGACATTATACATATTTTCTAATATGTATATTTGTTGCAGATGACAGGTTGGAGGGATCCAACTGGATTCCTCACCAGTGTTGATTTATTTACAGATATTGATATATATATATATATATATATATATGTATGATATATGATGTTTGGATGCGATGATTGATGTGTATCACCATATTTAGTGTTGTTGCAACATTGTGCCATATTTTCGAATTCTAAAATATTAAAGTGATGATTTTAAATTAAAAGGCTGTTTAAGTGATTTGTGAAGTTATATAAGTTCTAATAATAAGTTGTAAATTATTAAAGGAAGAAGTTTATTTAAATGGAATTAAAATATGAATTTTGAAATATGGAGTTAACTATTTGGTAAAATAGTTTAAATTGAGATTTTTGACTTATTATAAATGGTTTATATATAAGATTTATGAAATTGAATTTTTATAAATCAAAATAATGGAATCGTAAAAGAGTTTTTATAAGTGTTAAAATGAAGTTATATTGTGTAACGACCCGACTTCCTACGCCCAGGAAGACGTATCGTTTTTAAGAAAGAAAAGGGTGAGAAGATAGAAAAGATAGAGAAGAAGAAAGAAACAACATCAGAATCTCAACAGCGGAATGAATAAAATATAATATAACACATAAGATAATACAAAGTATCATATACATCAGAGTTACACAGAATATACAGCAGATACTAGACAGTTATAAACACCTGTCTAGTTAATACAACATGATACAACTCAAATGACTCAGAGATACCAACACAGCAGAACCATCTATAAATATCTACCAACGTTGAAGCCTCCTGCTCCATTGCTCCTCCAGAATTCGTCAAAGCTAACCTGAATCTCTTGGCTACTCGTAAAAATTTGAGTACCCGAGAGTTTAAGAAAAACAGAAGATAAACTCCGGGTCAGACATGGGTATGGTATGAGTAACAGGTTAAAGTTGCTTAACTTTGAAAATCCTTTGAAAACAAAGGTATCACGTAAGACTTCCCACAAATAAACATGGAATTTTTTTTACCTTACGCTAAACAAAACATTTTTTAGGAAATCCGGTGATATTATAATAGTGTCTAGGGTTTTCAAGTAAATAGAAAATAGTCGAAATTGTTACATTCATTAAATTCCAGCATACTAGCCACAACGTGGGTAATACAATCAAAACCGTAGGGTCTCGTAGGAAAATTGGGTTTCCAACAATGGTAGGGCTATTGGGGTACCGCCTGTCACAGTACGTGGCCTAGATCACCGTACCAAGGATTACTCCCAATCCCCTGCAACACAAAGCCGGAACCATTCCTTACTGAACAGTTCCAAATAAGATAACCCCGCAGTTGGCTGCAGTTCCAACTGCCACTAAGCCGAATAAAAAGGGACATCTAGACAGGGGTATATCCTACTCTCAAGTGGGTGCTACCCACGAAGCCTTACTGCACCTCCCCTGTTTTAGCCATTCCCAGTTGATGAGGCTTGAGGTCACGATTACCTTTAGAGAACACATCTCTTAGAATTCTCATCGTCCGCCTGACGATGTTCTGAAAGCATTCAATCCATACGAGTTCGTTCCGGGTTCGAACGAAACCGAAGGCATTATCTCGTTACACTCGTTTTGGAATCACCCACAGAGTTAACGACGATAACCCTTGCACTCTGAATCTTCATCTTCACTTGATTAACGACATATCGTTAATTTGGATCGATGTGGTTTTCGGACTTCCAAATTTGGAAAAACCCGATCCCGGTCTCATCGAAATCCAAACGCCATCTTTTAGGTCCAAGTTGTTTTAAAGTTTAAAACAGTTTCAATTCATTATTTATATCAATACAGATAGATAATCCATAATATCACAATAGATAATCAACATCATCATAACAGATAATTCACATCATACTTCAAATCAAAGCATCCATATCATATAGCATCAATTATCTTATACCTGAGATATCAAACCATTCAACAGTAAATAACATCCATACATAAGCAAGAATCATACTATAATTAATTTAAAATGAATTAAATTAATTACTTTCTCTTTAATTAATTTAAAGTAAATTAAATTAATTACTCTATCATTAAAAAATTGCCTACATAACCATTAATAAATTTCAAAGCCATTAATCTATCATCAGTTACTTATGTATTCCAATTAATCAACTTTGATTAATTTACTTTTATTTACATTCCTGTAGTTTCCTTTAATTTATTTACAGAGATTTATCTTTGAATAAATCCATAGATTAACTATTTATAACAAATCCCATTCATTTTAAATTTATTACATTGTAATTACCTTATTGATCTATTATTCCCAAATTAATCAATTTCTAATTACATCATTAATTAAAATAATTAATGATCTTTAATCAATTATTTTATTAATCATCTTTGATTAATCTCATACAGTAATTAACTTTCCTTAGTTAATTACTTCACCATAACAAACTTAATTAATCCCATGATTAACTTCAAGTAATTATACTCCAATTACTTCCATTACCCATCATCCAATAAATTACATCTAGTAATTTCCCATTAATTACTTCTCCAAGTAATTATACTTCCAAAATTATCAAGTGATTAATCTAAATTAATTAAACTAAATTAATTAATTCAAATTAACCAAATTACTTAATTAATTACAATAAGTAATTAATTCCTTAATTACTTTCCAATAAGTAATTACATTTAACAATTACAATGATTATTATTATTGAAAATTTATCACCTTAATTAATTATAAGAATAATCTAGTTAATGACCTTCATTAACATTTATTTAATTACTTTTTCTAAAATAACTTACATTAATCATTATAAATTATAGGTTTGATTAACCATTAAAATTCATTAATTAATTTAAAGTCTAATCTATGGTTCTTAATTACATATTAATTACTTAATTCATTATTCAAAATTGAATTAATACATTTTAACTTAAACTTACTAATTTAATATAAATCATTAATTATTCATAATTAATTAACTTAATAATTAATGATTTATAAATCCTAAATCTTTATTAATTTTAACGCGAAACTCATTCTTGTTAATGGTTCAATTTGTCACTTACAAGTATGTTTTTTTTAGCGACACGGTTGTGTAGCGTGGCACTACACAGCCGATTAGATATCATATAAATAAGTAAATACTGCGATCAACAAGCCTGATCGCTGGCCAAAAAGTATTGAGAAGCAGTAAGCTAGTCATAGTGAGACAGAGTTATATATACAAAATACTTATAGCGAAAAAACAGTGATGAAAAGGCCGGAGCTAAGTCGCGGTTTAGTGGTGCCCACGGTGCCTGTCAGGAGGAACTGCTGATGTGCTGCCCGAGGATTCAGCCTGTGGAGAGCTGGAGTGAGGAAGTCTCAGCCTGAACGGAGCGGAGAAGCTACGACCTGATATAGATGAGAAATGGTGAGTAATATGTTTACAGGTTTCTTCAAGGCTAGATATGGGCTTGCAGAATACACGTGCATTGCGCTCGGCCCAGATCCACCAACTGAAAATAGCAACCGTGAGATCTAGGTGATAGTTGGGGGGGTTGTTCTGCCAATGGTCGAAAAAAGAGGTGAACGTGGGAATATGTCCGAGAATGTGAGCAGTTGCCGCCGCCCAGACCCTGACAGCAAAATCACACTCGAAGAAGAGATGTTGCAAACTTTCTATTGAGGAGGAACATAGGACGCAGCTGGGGTCTACTACAATGTTATGGCGGAGGAGTCTGTCTCTTGTGTTAATACGCCCTTGGATGAGGCACCACTGCAGGAAAGCAAAGCGGGGCTGAATCTTGCACTTCCAAAGTCTGGGGAAGGTGAATAGGCGTCCAGGGTTGTTTAGGTGAGCATAGCAGGAGGAAACAGAGAAGCCGGATGAGGGGTTGGGTGCCCAAGTGAAGGAGTCTGGTCTGGAGTTGAGGTGGGTGTTGCGGAGGATTGAGGAGACGAGGTGGATCTCGGTGAGGGTGGAGAGGTCAAAGTAGGAAGCCGGGAGAAGCTGAGCCGGGCCCGAAGTGGAAATGTCAGAGATGGAGGTGAAGATATTAGTTGTATGGGCGAAGAGGTTGGGGAGGATGGAGGAGAGTGGAAGTTGATTGTGCCATGTGTCTAGCCAGAAGAGACAATTAGCCCCATTTCCCAGGTTGACGTGGAATAGCCTTTTAACACGTGGTAGGGTTGAAACTACTCCAGACCAGAAGGGGGATGGTTTGATGCCATTGGGGGCGTGGAGGACTAGGTGAGGGTTAGAGTGATAGTGTAGGGAGGTGATCCATGATTTCCAGAGGGTGGGGCCAGGGGTTAGGAACCGCCAGAGCCATTTGGCGAGGAGCGATATGTTGAAGTCAATTAGATTAGTGATTCCAAGACCGCCGTTTCTCAGGGGTAGGCAGGCAGTTTGCCAGTTTACGAGCCTCTTTATGTTGCTACCGTTCCAAAGAAAGGAACTTCTGATTGAATCGATTTTTTTGATTACCCAGGAAGGGAGTTTGTACAATGACATCCAGTAAGTGGGGATCGATGATAGAACGGATTTAACGAGGACTAGGCGCCCTGCTGAGGACAAGGAATGAGCTTTCCATGAATGAAGTCTTTTTCTATCTTGGCGATGAGGGGGAACCAATCGGATCTATGCAATTTGGTTGGACGGATAGGGACTCCGAGGTAGGAGATGGGGAAGTGTGTGATCTTGCAGTTGAGCAGGCTGGAACAGGTTGGCCCGAGGTGATCAGCTTTTCCGAGCATGATGATGGAACTTTTGCTAAAGTTGATGGACAAGCCCGATATGAGTTCGAATGAATATAGTGCTACTTTGAGGCAGTGGATGTGGTTGAACGTGGGTGATGCGAATAGAATGGTGTCGTCCGCGAATTGGAGGTTGGATATGGTTAGGTTAGAATTGGGGAGGTTGATGCCCTGAAAGATGTTGTTCGAAATTGCTAATTTGATCATGCGATTGAACATATCGGCCACCAGAACGAAAAGCAGGGGAGAAAGTGGGTCACCTTGTCGCAGTCCGCGGGCCGATTTGATTAGACCCCCCGAGGTTCCATTGATGGTTATCGAGGACATGCTTGAGTTGAGTATAGAGGATATCCAGTTACACCATTTTGTGGGGAAGCCTCTGTGTTCCATTAACTCCACTATAAATTGCCAGTTAACATAGTCGAACGCTTTTGAATACACTTAAATGCTTAAAACACTTTTAGTTATTAAGATAATTTAAATTATGAAACTTTATTATTCCCAACTCAGTTTCAAAACTGATTTGAATTCATTATTGACTTTGATTTAAAACTTAGTTTAACTTTGTTTTATAATGTTGAAATTAAATTAAAATTTCCAAACCAAACAAAACAGGTTTTGTTTAAACCTGGGAACAGCCTATACCCGAGCCAGAACACTTTGCCTCGAGTCTAATATGCATCTATCTCGAGTAAACTACCCAACAACTTCGAGTAATAACTAAATTTACTCGAGACCAAGCTAAAACCAGAGATCATCAGAAACCACAGTGCACTGTGCACGTGCACTGTGCTGTTGATCATCTCAGATCATCAATGATGATCTGCTCCCCTCCACGATCACTCACGCATCACTCTACGATCATCAGATCGTTCTTCAATTCTCGAAATCGAATTCGAGATAATACATTCAAACCTGGAAAACTCGACAGCAACTTCACTCCAAAACCTGGCAACACCCCTGCTCGACGCTCCAACCACTAGCGGCTACCCAACTCCGGCCGTGAACTCGTCACTGACCAGGCTTCCATCACCCGAAGGCACGAGCAACTCGATCACCTATCGGTGACAAACGAATCAAAAAACAGGCGCCTGTCCAAACTAGGTTTACGAAAAAGAATCATCACCGTCGCCTCCATGTTCACCTGACCACACTTCTACTATTTTTCCATGAACCACTGGTCACTCCTCTACCCTCCTCGAGAAGCCCGACCTCCCTCAATGGCACGATCGCCTGAACTTGACAAAAGAACAAAAATTCAAACCACCTGAACTGCTCTCTCATCACTCATCTAAAAATTACGATTTAAACCTTAAAAATCATGTTTTAGTATAAAGATTTCATTCGCATACCTGGATTTGTGAATCATGAAGTTTGAAATTTAACCCATTGAAAATGTTATCAGATCTCTTGAGTTCCTGAGCTAAAAACAATTTGTTTTGGCTTGAATAAAATTTTAATCCCAAGTATAGGTTATAACAATCACTTCTTGTTTTAACTCTACATCCAGAAAATAAATAGATCGAGAGAGAAAGTTTTTTTTTTAAATCAGGGTCTGTTGTTTTTAAACTTGAAACAGTGAACAAATATAACTACAGCTTGCTCACGGATACTATCATTTTTCACAGAGCATTCATATATATGTAGATACAACCATATCTATTCACAAGTGTATTCACAACAATTTCATCCTTTAAATTTTAAAAAATAAAGTTACTCACCTGGATTAAGATGCAGAATTGAACAGAGTTGCTTTATTTGAAAACAAGCTGAGAACTGGAAGATAAAACCTCTTCTTTTGATTCTCAGGTCTGTTGAGTTGCTTAGTTGATGTTGAATGTTTTATTTAAGTTTTAATGAAGCTTCTCACTACATACCTTAACTTGGATGAATGAACTAGAAAGGAAAGGCTGGGATATAAAGCAAAGAATTGTACAGGGTACATTATATTTTATACAAAACTGTATATTATTGTACAATATCAGGGATATTTTTACTTTGGTTTGTTTGCCTCAGCAGATTTCTATTTCTATGGTGGCTGATAATTTAGTTTTAGCGGCTGATATGAAATGTATTGGCTACCATTAAATGCTTGTCTTGTTAGTACTCACCTTTCATATATATCTTATATTGTTTGTACCATCTAGTATATTTATTTCCTTCTTGTTTCTCAGCCTGCACATCTATTTATATTTGTTTGTACTAAACTTGTATATATTTTTTGATTTTGTTATGCACATTTTTCTTACCTGCATATTTTATTTTACAACTACATCTTGCTTTGCATTTCTTCTTACCAGTTTTGTTCCTATACTTACCTGCATACTTTATATTTTATGTGTAGATATTTTGTTATTTTACTTTGCTTATTACTTCAGCTTTTGCAATTGAAACTTTACAGGCAACACATATACAAATCTGGTTTGTACTTACCTCATGTACATATATAAAATTACTTTATTGATATAAATTTTAGCTTAAGTTTTTAGTTTCGTTCTTACATAATTGCTTATTTATCAAGTTATACTTAAAAAGAAATAGAACAAATCTTTAATAAATTTTAAATTTATACTTAAGCTAGAATAAGTTTTAAACTATTTAAACATTTATCTTAAGTATTTAAAACCATATAGTTATTTATTAAATAATTTTGAAAATCTTAATATTAAATAAATCAAAATTTCCTAATCACTAAAACGTATGTTAGAAATTTGAAAACATAATTTATTTGTTAAATTTTAAAACAAAGCTTTCCTATTTACAATATATACTAATATATATTCATTTATAAATAGAAAACAATCAATTAATTTTAGCAGATAAAATTTACCAATTAGATATTTATTAAAAGAAAGGTATCAATTCAAATCTTATTAACAAAGATATATCAAATCAATTTAATATTTAATTCAGATTATTAAATTGATATTGCTCAAAAATCCCGGGTTGTCACATATTGGATAAGTGAATAAGATTTATAATTGATGAAGCTATAAAGGAATGAATTGAAAAATAAATGATTTATAAGTAAATTAACTTATAATTGGATTTTGGAATATAAATGAGACCGATTAATAAAGGAATTTTGTATATGAAATTTATAAACATTGTTTTATAAATCCAAAATCAATTGAATTTGATAATTTAAATATGAAAGTTTATTAAAGGAATTTTATTCACGATTTTGGACAGTGGATAATCCTTTAATTAAATGTGTAAAAGTTTTGAATTTGGCAAAATAATTTTTTCACGATTTTGGACAGTGGATAGTCCTTTAATTAAATGTGTAGAAGTTTTGAATTTGGTAAGAGAATTTTATTCACGATTTTGTACAGTGAATAATCCTTTATATAAAGTGGATATTTTTGGGAAGTGATATTATAAAATGAAGTTAAATGGTTTGAAGATGTTTTAAAATGTGTTAAGTATCGAATACATAGATTTCAACATTCATTATTGAAATAGACATTTTCGAGAAGTAAGGAAATGATGGACTATAACATTGTTGTTATAGTTAATGATTTTCGAAAGGAGACGTTTTGTGTATAGTATATGGGATTTATATATCTATCTAATTTTTGAATCCCTATACTAGTGATTTTGGGTTGTCGTAACGATGTTTTACGCAACATTCGTTTTGACCCAAATAAATATGTTTAAGAGAATGTTTTCCTTAAAGAATAAAATATATACTTAATCGTGATTTAAGTATATGTAATATTTTCTAAGTGCTGAAAATAAAGAGATTTGTGAATATGCTTATACTGTTGAAATAAGTATATGGAAATGTTTTCTAATATCGAAATATTGAAATGGGTTTAGAATAATACCTTTTTAAAGATAATTTGAAGTGAATATTTGGAAAGTGATTTAATTAATAAAAAAATTAATTAAAAGGGCCTAGTGATTGCTTATGGTGCTAGATATTTGTTGTTTGCTTTGATAGTTAAATAACCGACTATCAAATTTGACCATTTTAGTCCCTCGACCTGATGTGGGAACTATTTAGTCATACACTTGGTACATAGCCATTTGTGTAGGCTTGATTATCGTTTGTGTTGAGGATGTTGATTCGTGTAGTGTGGAGTATTACTCCAATCTATCGAGCTTCCTTCTGTGCCAAAGGATAGCAAGTTAAAAGTTGGAGATATGATAAGCCTATGAGACTTAGTTTTTGTGTGAGGTTGAGAAACGCTTTTGCGTTGTTGGTACGAAGAGACAGGGATCCCATTTATCTGAAAACCACTTCGAACCAACATTTATGCGATGATTGTACAGGTTGGTTGTGATGATATTGATATTTAGGATTTTCATAGTGAAGGACTGCTTGTTGATCATTTGGGGTTAAAATCCCAATATACATCCAGTAGCAGTAGTCTCTTCGTTATGAAATATCCATTGCAAGGGCTATCGCTACTAATCGTAGGGATTTCCCGATTGGATGTGGTAGGAAAGTACCTTCGGTTTGTCCTGTTCCTAGACAACTTGTATGGACTAGTGTCTGATATTGCATTTCTAAAGATTACGTACATTGGTTTTTACAAACGTACATCAGTGGTGGCATAGAAGGCCACTTTTCTTAGCTTAACACCCTCCTTGAGACGTACGAGCTCAAGGGTTGTAATTTTGTGGAAGGCAATATGTAATCAACGGAAATGGCAATGTGGCATTCAAACTGATGTGAAATGTGATATGTGAAAGGTAATCGTTACCTCAGGCCTCATCAACCGGAAATGACCGAAACAGGTTTAGATGCAGCAAGGCTAAGTGGATCATTCCCAATTAGGATATGATCATCCTCTTCTAGATATATTTCTTTCCGCTATGACGTTTGGGATGTAAATTAATGTGTTTTGTATGCTATGAGGGCCCTCGGTAAGGTCGGTAACGACCGGGGGATGATATATTCGGTACTACCTAGTTATAGAGATAGGCCGGTCTTGTGTTGGTAGAGGTTCCTTTGTGATGTTCCTGGGTACATTCCTCTAGAGATGTACTGCCGGAAGGTAGTCCCTTCACCTGGTCATTTGTATGGAAATCCAAACTCAACTACGTGCCTGCGATTTTAATTGTATTACCCATTTTGGGCTATATGCTGGAATTTAATCAATGTAACAATTTCGGCTATGATTAATATTATTTGTGTAATAGACACTATTATAATATAGGAGAATTTGATATGAAATGTTTTAGTTATCGTAAGGTAAAAACATGTCCGTGTTTATGTGTGGGCGTGTCTTATGAGATACTATTGTTTTGAAAAGGAAAAGTTTGGTAATTTAATAAATTCAGTTGAGTGTGTTTCTCACGCGGTTTACCAGACTGATCCGGGCGTTCTTCCCTTTCAATGCTCGGGTCAGACCGAGTATATTTACAGGTTCAGTTTTGGTGCTTTTGGAGCTTGAGCAGGAGAGCTGGAGATCTTCATTTTCGTATACACGTATCTGTTTATTATCCGCTTTGCGCATTGTTGTATTTTTATTATCGGTAATTGTAAGGTCAGGTTATTATAACTGTTCAGCCTGATGATTAGTGATTGATTGTTTAACTCTGATTGATGTATGTATATACAGTTTCTGTTTTGTAAAGATCATTGATATGATATTATAGGTTATTTCGCTGCGATGTGAGATTCTGTATTGTTCTATTTGGTTATCTCTTCTTTCTTTCTTCTCTTCTCTTCTTCTCTCTTCTTTTTTTCTCATGATTTTCCATCAGTTTGTGCTTTTTGGGTCGGACATGTGTGGTTTATTGTCGAATCAAACGGTACAGATTTGCAGGTCGTCACACGTGGTATCGGATCTTAGATTTAGTATATTCCTAGGCTTTGATATGTACTCGGCATAGATAGGGACAGTAGCACCCTAGATTGAGTTCGAGTGTATTATATATATGAGCGTGTATTTGTTTTTGATCATAAAAATGTTTTACATTGTGTTTACTTATCCGTAGAGTTGTTTGTGAATTCTGGTCGGTATATGGAATGCCATGTTATCGATATGGATTTCTAAACAGTTAAACGAGGCAAATCGACATAGTATTGTTTTTAAATTGGGTAAATGAAATAATTTTACCTCGATTATATTTTATATATAAAGGAAACAATTTTTCAGAAATTATTATAGTATATATAAATTGATTGTTTGGTTGTTTGAAAATATAAATATATATAAGTTAATAAAAGTTGTTTGAATAATCTAAATAAAAACAACAATCGTAAAAGGATAAATTGTATAAGCAAATGAATTATAAAGATGGAATTATAATTAATATGATTTACAATTATGAAATAATCTTATATATAAGAATGAAACTAAATGACTATATTTATAAATGTGAGTTATAAATAAAAATGAATTTAAACTAGGAATTTGAAAATTTGAATCCCGTTGACTTTGAAAGTTTTTTTTCCAAAAGTTAAAGAGGTTATATTATTATAAATCTAAATAAGATAACTAAATTTGGAATGAATCTTATATAAGTAAAGTGAAATAGTTAAATTATATAAGTAAAAAGATTTGTAAATGTGATTTATAAATAAAAGGATTTTTTAAAAAAGAATTTAAAGCACTGAATTCACTACTGTTGCTGGAAAATAATAAGGGTGATGACTGCAACATCATCAGTATCATTTTCGAGTTTCTGTGTGATGGATTTTCTACCAATAGTAAATTGAAAATTTAAGTTTTGTTATGATGAACAAATTTGAATTTAAAATCCAAGTTGAAATTGATAAATATAAGTAAAATAAATTAAATTGGATTTGAACCGGATTAGATAAGTTATTGGAATGGAAGTAAACTTAAGTAAATGTTCATGGAATTATAAAAAAAAGTTGTATAACTTATAAAGTGAGAAAATATAAGTAAAACTAAATATTAAAATGGTTAAACAATTCTGTCAAGCAAAACAAAATTTTGAATTAGATTTATAAGTTGAAATTTAAGTTAAGTTACAAGGAACGATCTTTGAAAATGAAATTTAACTCAAGTAAAGAAAAAGAAATGAGCTAATGAAATGAGTTAACTAAAATAGAATTCGAATTAAATTAGAAGTGAATTTAAGTTGTATAGTGAAAGTGAATGTAAGTGAGGATGAAATGAAACGTAACTTAAGTGATGTTGAATGAAGTTGAATTTGATATCAAAAAGAATTAATAAAGTAAGTTAAAAAGTTGAAGTGATGAATATGAATATAAACTTGAATTGTTAAATGAAATTCAACTTTAGTTGTAAAATGAATTAGAAATCGAATTAATGAATGAATTGAATTGAACTAATGGAATAAATTAGTAAATAAAATATGAATTGAATGTTAATCAATCGAATGTAAATGAATTGTTATAGAATAATGGATGTTAATTGATTGTATAGAAATTCATTAAATGTTAATGAAATTGAAAGCTAAATAATTGAATTCAAATTGATAGTAAGTGAATCTAAATAGAATTGATTTTGATTTGATGTGGAAGTGAATTAACATGAATGTAAACTAATTGAAAATCAATCCAATGAATATTAATAAGAAATGAATGAATAATGATTTGGTTATGGATTGATTGGATAGATATTGGTTTGTGGGATGTTAGTTTGGGTGATAGTTGTTTAATGGTTGGATTTGTTGCTTTTGATTGCATTTGCTATATTGGCATATGTAGTTGTTGTATTGGTATATGTTGTTATTAATATTACTTTCTATATACATGTTTCTCATTTGTTTGTTGAGTGTTTAGTAGGTGCGCATGACGCTTGCTTCACATTTGGAGCTTGCTTTCGCGCTATATTAGCCGTATATGCTCGCTAATTATATATAAGGTATATATCTCGGATTACATATCGTACTTTTATATTTTTTCCCTACGGGATGCCTCATCCTCGAAGATGAGATGTATATTTGTGATATATATATATGTTGTGATCCTGCTACAATCGAACTTCGCAAAGGAGGCTATGGCGAATTCTTTTGAAAATTTAAAGCGTTAGAAAATTTTTGAGAATTTTGGAAGAATTTTTTATAGTGAAAATTAGGCACACATCCTTAAAACGGAAGTTAATTCAAAGCGGATCCCTGTGGTAAAATATATATTTTCTACATCCCTGTTTCTGTTTTCCGCCAATTTTTTTCCCAAATTACCCTTGCGCTTCGCTGTCGAGCTGATTCTTCTTCTTATTTTTCGATTTAAATGGAAAACTGCAATTAAATTAAAGACAAATCAATTTTTTTAATGAAATATGATATTCTTAATATTTTCAGTTACGAATAATCGCAATAAATTTCTGCAAATATATGCGCAATAGTTGCAAAAATTTCTGCAACTATACGCAATAGTTGCAGACATTTCTGCAACTATAAGCGATAGTTGTAGAAATGTCTGCAACTATAAGCAATAGTTGCGGTAATTTCTGCAACTATGCGCAATAGTTGCATTTCTGCAACTATATGCAATAGTTGCAGAAATGTTTGCAACTATGTGCAATAGTTGCAGACATTCTGCAACTATATGCAATAGTTGCAGAAATGTTTGCAACTATGTGCAATAGTTGCAGACATTCTGCAACTATTGAACATAGTTGCAAACATTTCTGCAACTATGCGCAATAGTTGCAGACATTTCTGCAACTATTTGCATATAGTTGCATTTCTGCAACTATACGCAATAGTTGCAGAAATGTCTGCAACTATATGCAATAGTTGCAGATATTTCTGCAACTATACCATATAGTTGCATAAATTTCTGCAACTATACCCAATAGTTGCAGACATTTCTGCAACTATACCATATAGCTGCAGAAATATCTGCAATTATTTGCAAATTTTGTAAATTTGAAAAAAAATCAAAAAGGTTTAAAATTTGCTGAATTATCTGCAAATATTTGAAATAATTGCACCTTTAATACAAATATGAATTTTTGGTATCAACAATGGATCTCATTTCAAAGATCATAAAATTTGTGATTTTTTGGTGAAAACGGTTTGTTGATCCGGTTTTTGTACATAAAGTTATACGCGTTTGAATTGTTTAAAACGTAATGGGTATTTGTGTATTTTTGCTTGCGCGAATTTGAAAATAGGGAGTGGAAATGTAAGTTTTGTATGTGAAGGATATTTTGTTTATTTTAAAACTTGTTAAGGATGTGAGCCAAACTTACCCTTTTTTATAACTGAAATTTTTATTTTGAGTCAAAAGTTAATTGATATTAGTTAGTTTTGAAAAGATAACTATAAATGATTTGAAAACTTAGAAAAGTTTTTGTAAGAAGTTTAACTATTGGATTTTGGAAAAAGTTAATGTTTAAATGAATTTGATATTTAGTTTGAAAGAGTTGTTTTGAAAGATTAATGGATTTTATGGCTTTTTCTTACTTAGTAATTTCGGGGACAAAATTCTTTTAAGTAGGGGAGAATGTAACGACCTAGAATTTCAGTCATTTGAAATTCAGATATTTAATTGATTTTAAATATTCAAAAGTTAATTTTATAAGTTGAATAACTTATATTTCAAATATCTTGATTTAATAGGATAATTAAATTGTTAATTTAATATTTGAAATTGCTAAAATAATTGGAAATTGAATTTAATGTGAATGAAAATGATTTATAAAGATGAATTAAATTCTATTTGAATTAGAATGATGTTAGAGAACTTTTAAATTTGAATTAAAAGTTGATTTATAGAAATTGAATATTTTAATATTTAATTAATGTGTAAAAATAGTCATTTTTGACACAGTTTTGGATTTTGACGAAACCAGTTTCATTGGATCCGTAATGTTATATTATTGTAGGATCAAATTTCGTGTCAATTGGATTTACGGTTTAGTCGTGGGAAGCTAAAACACGTAGAAATTTATTTAAGTAAATTTTAATTTAAATAAGTCGATTCGAAAGTCTATATTCCAAATACGATCGAATTGGCCTTCGATATATTAATTCCATTATGTTCGGAATAGGGGTAAAACATTATAAACGCCAGGCGGCACGCTTCGATTGGAGTTTGAAAATTTTTGGATGAATAGTGCGTGAAATTTTCTATAAAAGGCCGTATAAATTTTCTATTTTGACTAAAACCCTAGCCCTAGGGTTACAACCACCGTTTTCACTTTTAATGGTCGATATATTCCGATATTCCTCCTCGTTTATCTCTCCATCCACCCACTATTTCAAGGAACTTCCAAATACAAAGTTGAAGAGCTAGGTGAGATCTTCACATCCAACAGTGATGATCGAATATGGTGCAACGATCAAGGAGGAAATTGGTCGCGTTCACCTTGGGTTCGTGCGCATTTTTCTATGCATGGGGGAGGTCGAGTTCGCCGGCGTTCTTGGTGAAGGGGGAGCTCGTGATGGCCATTCGTAAGAAGGTGGTTGATGGGGCTAATGCGTCGAGATGGAGGCGTGAAAATTCGATGAAGGATGGCGGCCGATGGGTTGTTCGCACGTGAAAACCTATGGGTGAAGAAGAAAAATAGGATGGCATGGATCTTGTTTTTTAAAACGAACGGCCGAGATTGATGGTACATAAAAAAGAATAGAAAATGTAAACTAATTTATATTTAATTCGTATAAACTTTAAAATGCTATAACTTCTTTATACGAGTTCTATTTTTGAAGAAACAAGTTACGTTGGGTTCGTATTGATGAGCACTACATTTTAGAGCTGTTTTGGAGTTGATTGGAGCTAGTGAAAATTTTGGATAAAATTAAACGTATTCGGAATAAAACACTACAACTGCTATTGGAACCAAAGTCAGTACAACTCAATCTTCCTGACTCACTGATATATTATATAAGTGAGAATAAATTTATTTTGTGTTGATTGATGATTGTTTGGATGATATATGATATTATATATATATATATATATATTGATTAGTATTGGATATATTCCTGCCTATTGGAGCAGATGAGACCCTATACGTTCCCGTGTATGAGCAGATGATCTTTTGTATGCGCGTCTGCCTCGAAGCGGACATTGTACATATTTTCTAGTATTTATATTTGTTGCAGGTGATAGGTTGGAGGGATCCAACTGGATTCCTTACCAGTGTTGATTTATTTACAGATATTGATATATATATATATATGTTGTTATCATATGATATATGATGTTTGGATGCGATGATTGATGTGTATCACCTTATTTAGTGTGGTTGTAGCATTGGGCCATATTTTGGAATTTTAAAATATTAAAGTGATAATTCTAAATTAAAAGGTTGTTTAAGTGATTTTTGAAGTTATATAAGTTTTAATAATAAGTTGTAAATTATTAAAAGAAGAAGTTTATTTAAATGGAATTAAAATGTGATTTTTGAAATATGGAGTTAACTATTTGGTAAAATAGTTTAAATTGAGATTTTTGACTTATTATAAATGGTTTATATATAAGATTTATAAAATTGAATTTTTATAAATCAAAATAATGGAATTATAAAGGAGTTTTTATAAGTGTTAAAATGAAGTTATAATTGGATTTTATAAGTGAATAAGATTTATAATTGATGAAGTTATGAAGGAATGAATCGGCAAATAAATGATTTATAAGTAAATTAACTTATAATTGGATTTTGGAATATAAATGAGATATAAATGAGACCGATTAATAAAGGAATTTTGTATATGAAATTTATAAACATTGTTTTATAAATCTGAAATCAATTGAATTTGATAAGTTAAATATGAAAGTTTATTAAAGGAATCTTATTCACGATTTTGGACAGTGGATAATCCTTTAATTAAATTTGTAGAAGTTTTGAATTTGGTAAAAGAATTTTATTCATGATTTTGGATAGTGGATAATCCTTTAATTAAATATGTAGAAGTTTTGAATTTCGTAAGAGAATTTTATTCACGTTTTTGGACAGTGAATAATCTTTTATGTAAAATTGATATTTTTGGGAAGTGATATTATAAAATGAAGTTAAATGGTTTGAAGATGTTTTAAAATCTGTTAAGTATCGAATACATAGATTTCAACATTCATTGTTGAAATAGACGTTTTCGAGAAGTAAGGAAATGATGGACTATAACATTGTTGTTATAGTAAATGATTTTTGAAAGGAGAATTTTGTGTATAGTATATGGGATTTATGTATCTATCTAATTTTCGAATCCCTATACTAGTGATTTTGGGTTGTCGTAACGATGTTTTACACAACATTTGTTTTGACCCAAATAAATATGTTTAAGAGAATGTTTTCCTTAAAGAAAAAAATATATACTTAATCGTGATTTAACTATATGTAATATTTTCTAAGTGTTGAAAATAAAGAGATTTGTGAATATGCTTGTACTGTTGAAATAAGTATATGAAAATGTTTTCCAATATTGAAATATTGAAATGGGTATGGAATTATATATTTTTAAAGATAATTTGAAGTGAATATTTAGAAAGTGATTTAATTAATAAAAAATTAATTAAAAGGGCTTAGTGATTGCTTATGGTGCTAGATATTTGTTGTTGCCTTTGATAGTTAAATAACCGACTATCAAATTTGGCCATTTTAGTTCCTCGACTTGATGTGGGAACTATTTAGTCGTACACTTGGTACGTAGCCATCTGTGTAGGCTTGATTATCGTTTGTGTTGAGGATGTTGATTCGTGTAGTGCGAAGTATTACTCCAATCTATCGAGCTTCCTTTTTGGCCAAAGGATAGCAAGTTGAAAGTTGGAGAAGATGTGATAAGTCTATGAGACTTAGTTTCTATGTGAGGTTGAGAAACGCTTTTGCGTCATTGGTACGAAGAGACCGGGATCAGATTTATCTAAAAACCACTTCGAACCAAAATTTATGCGACGATTGTGCAGGTTGGTTGTGATGATATTGATATTTAAGATTTTCATAGTGAAGGACTGCTTGTTGATCGTTTAGGGCTAAAATCTCAATATACATCCAGTAGTAGTAGTCTCTTCTTTATGAAATATCCATTACAAGGGTTGTCGCTACTAATCCTAGGGATTTCCTGATAGGATGTGGTAGGAAAGTACCTTCGGTTTGTCCCGTTCCTGGATAACTTGTTTGGATGAGTGTTTGACATTGCATTTCTAAAGAATACGTACAATTGTTTTTACAAAGTACATTAGTGTTGGTGGAGAAGGCAACTTCTCTTAGCTTAACTCCCTCCTTGAGACGTACGAGCTCAAGGGTTGTATTTTTTAGAAGGCAATTAGTAGTCAAAGGAAATGGCAATGCGGCATTCCAAGTGATGTGATATGTGATATGTGAAAGGTAATCGTTACCTCAGACCTCATCAACCGGAAATGACCGAAATAGGATTAGATTCAGCAAGGCTAAGTGGGTCATTCCCAATTAGGATATGATCATCCTCTTCTAGATATATTTCTTCCCGCTATGACGTTCGGGGTGTAAATTAATGTGGTTTTTATGCTATGAGGGCCCTCGAAAAGGTCGGTAACGACCGACAGATGATATATTCGGTACTATCTAGTTACAGAGATAGGCCGGTCTTGTGTTGGTAGAGGTTCCTTTGTGATGTTCCTGGATACATTCCTCTTGAGATGTACTGCCGGAAGGTAGTCCATTCACCTGGTCATTTGTATGGCAATCCAAACTCCACTACGTGCCTGCGATTTTAATTGTATTACCCATTTTGGGCTATATGCTGGAATTTAATCAATGTAACAATTTCGGCTATGATTAATATTATTTGTGTAATAGACACTATTATAATATAGGAGAATTTGATATGAAATGTTTTAGTTATCATAAGGTAAAAACATGTCCGAGTTTATGTGTGGGCGTATCTTATGAGATACTATTGTTTTGAAAAGGAAAAGTTTGGTAATTTATTTAATGTGGAAATTAGCCACAAGGGCCTCTTTAGCAAGTGGAATTAGTTTCTAGGACACACAACTGAAATAATTACTTTCAAGGACAAAACAGAGAATAATTAGTTTCTAGGGCCTAAAAACCTATGAAATTATGTCCTTGAAAGTAATTGGACTACTGACTTTGTCCTTGAAAGTAATTATTCTACCGACTTTGGCCTTGAAAGTAATTTCTTTGAATGTGTGTCCTAGAAACTAATTGGACTGCAAAGTTTGTCTTTCTAGTGAAATGCCCCTTTAATAAATTCAGTTGAGTGTGTTTCTCATGCTGGTTTACCAGACTGATCCGGACGTTCTTCCCTTTCAATGCTCGGGTCAGACCGAGTATATTTACAAGTTCAGTTTTGGTGCTTTTGGAGCTTCAGCAGAAGAGCTGGAGATCTTCATTTTCGTATACACGTATCTGTTTATTATCCACTTTGCGTATTGTTGTTGTTTATATTATCGGCAATTGTAAGGTCAGGTTATGATAAGTGTCCAGGCTGATGATTTGTGATTGATTGTTTAACTCTGATTGATGTATGTATATACAGTTTTTGTTTTGTAAAGATCATCGATATGATATTATACATTATTCCGCTGCGATGTGAGATTCTGTACTGCTCTGTTTGGTTCTATCTTCTCTCTTTCTTCTCTTCTCTTCTTCTCTCTTCTTTTCTTTCTCATGACTTTCCGTCAGTCTGTGCTTTTTGGGTCGGACATGTGTGGTTTATTGTCGATTCAAAGGGTACGGATTTGCGAGTCGTCACAACCGACATTGATGATGTTTCCAATTCAGATATCATATCCTTTGGAATTATCCTAAAAAGTGACTGTGCCATCGTCCATGTAAGCGATATTTGATAGCATGTGTGCATTTCCCATCATATGTTTGGAACATCCACTATTGAGTATCTATTTCTCGCTTTTTTTGGGTACCTACAAAATAAAAAAAAAAAAAAAATTGATACACATATTCTTTTTAGGGTCTTATGGGTTAGTAGGAGAAGGTAGCCATACCCATGAGGTCTTGGAATCTTTAGAAATGTAAGTTTCATTGTGAATTAGTTCTTTTAGATACATATCTATGTTTTTTTGTCTAATTAATTTGTTATTTCTTTTGGGAAACCATATCTTAATCATTTTTATTTCCTTATTCTCATATTAATTTTTTTTTCTAACATTTGTATATGATGTACTACATATCATATTACATGATATATGGGCACGCACATGTCACCAAAGCATTTTGCTTTCATCTTCATTTCGCCCTGTTAGTTCATCCTTTGAACTATCCTTTTGTTTTGATGAAAATCACTTACCAATTCTATTCTTTGTTTAATTTTTGTCTTTGCCTTGCATAATTATGGGTTGTCTTGCATAATTGTGGTATCCAACTTGTATTATGGCATTAAAATATGGTATGCATTGTTTAAGTTGATCATGTTTGATTTTCACCTTGTCCTTTTTTATATTTTATTTTATTTTCTTGCTTAGATATCTTTTATATTCCTGAACACTTTTCAAAGCAATGTATAACATGCTTTTTAAACACTTTTGCTTTGATTATATTTTATTGCATGTACATGCTTTGATTTATTTTTACAATCCTTTCATTGTTGATTCTTGTACATATTTTTATCACAAAGCATTCTTGCTTTGACTTTCAACTTGATGCTTTAATTTTAGAAAGACAGTACATGTTTATTAGCCTTGACTTGACATCACCTTGTAGCTACTTTTAATTTGTAGCCAACTTTACAAAATAAAAATATGTTGCCTGTACATCAAAGTTTCGAATTTTACCTAGCTTAGCTTACATTGCGTTGTATATATTTTACTGTGTAGCCTAACTCTATATATATATATGTGAGGTATTGGATTTTAAAAGTGATTTTGGAAAAAAAATTATATCTTGGTATACATGAAAACTAATTTAAAACTCTTTTAATTTATTTATTATGGATTAACAAATGTGAGAAGTTTAAAAGTGAAACATAGATAAACTATTTTAGAAATCATTTTCTATATAATAAAATTATATTAATTACTTTCAACATATAAACTATTGTTAGATTTTATTGTATTTAGCTTTTGGCTATTTTTACACTACTAGAAAAGGCTTTTATTCCGACAGCAAGGAGCGACGGCTTCCGACGGCGTTCGACTGGCCGTCGACGGCCGTCGGAAGCTGTCGGAAATTCGCGAATTACAGGGCTCAGCCGAGCCTTCTTCTTCCTCAATCTCAACACGAAATTTTTTAGCAAATAACCCCCAATTCCCTTCTCCAAGCTTCCAATCTCTAATTTCGAGCTTCCGGATCTTCCACGACTGCCTAATCAAACTCTATTGCTCTCAATCTCAGGTATAATATCTTATTTTTGCCAAAAATCTAATTTTTAGCCTAAATCTAGATTTGCATAAGTTGATAAATTAGGATTAGTTAGTAATTGCAATTGTTTCCAATAGCGTAATAATAGTTTATAGCATCCTATGGTATACCTATTTCATATGTTATCGTGAAGTTTTAAAGAGTATGTATAATTTATGATTGTGTGTATATGTAAACCATTGTATATGTGTTGTTTATACCATTTTATTATGTTAATTGGAATAAGACATGAGTTGTATAACATCTTGACTTGTATAATAATAATGAATCCACGAGTCTAAAAGAATTTGATTGTATTGGAAAATCATAATAATATTAAAGCAGCCTTATTTTATAAAATACGCGGAACAAATGTGGTATATTAATAATTTTTTGAAATGTATTAATAAAATACACGGGACATTTAATTAACTAATGTCCCTTAGAGAGTTTTTGACCCCGTCTGACGAGTGTTGTACATGATCGTTACATAAATAGTCGTTTTTTTTTCAAAAAACGACCATTTATATTCATCTGGTACAATGTTTGTTAATTTTTTCCCTGTATTGGACAAGTTATGAACAAAGTAAGCATTTACATTTTGTATACTACTTCGTCTCAAACGGTTCATAAAATTTCGGCCTAACTTTTCTTTTTTGTTTCCTGCGTACACGCATTTGTGTACAATGCAGTGAACAAAAGGGAACTGCTGCCGAAATTTTGTTGAATCGTTTGAGACGAAGTAATATACGAAATGTAAATGCTTACTGTGTTTGTAATGGGAAGTAGGATGCCTGACCATGGAAAAAATATCTTTTTGTACAAAATTTTGTATCGATACGTTAAAAAATAAAATGTGTCATATTTGAAAATATTTTTTAATTGTGAAATACTTCTTTAAATTCAAATATTATACGACCATGAAAATCTTTTTCGAATTTGTATTCTTGAAAATAAATATTAAATTTTGAACTTGTGGCTCATTTTCTCAAATAGGAAAAATGATTGATTATTTTGTTGATCGGAGGAGATGGATGTACCAAAAAAAAGGACTGAGAGGCTCAATAAAAGAAGATTTTTATAATGGTATAAACGTATTTGTTGAATCTACTTATCGTCGGAACATGAGACCCATTATGAATCAGGTATAACACACTTCCATTTCTATTTCCATTTCAGTCATTAATTTAGCAATTTATACCGTTGATGTCATTTACGTATGAAATATATTTCATTATCATGTTGTTATTCTCTTTTGAAATGATCTGTATATATGTCACATGTTTATCGTAATGTCATCTAGAGGTAGGAGCTCTTCCCGATCTTCAGGAGACGATGGCAGTGGTCCATCGCAAGCATCACAGCGTCCTGTAGTTTCTTTAGTATCTAGAGCAGAGGGGTAAGAATTAAATTTTATTCAGCATCTTATTTTTTTTTGATATACGTACGTACTTATCTGTATCATATTTAAAAACAAGGGGTTTGACCTACTTCCATCGAAGGTTGTGTTGGATGTTTCTACAACTTCTTACCGGAGTAGGATGAGTGCGTGTTGGCCGAAGTGGGATAACATCCCTCCCCACATAGTAGAGTGTATTTGGCCGGATGTCCTAGTAAGTATATTTTTCTGTTTTCCATTTTTACTTCGTTTTTGTCTTTTTTTTACTATTTATCGTTTACAGTTTAATATTCTTTTTTCTTTTTATCGTGAAACACGGACTAAGATAGACATTCAGACAGACGATATGCAGTTGGCACGAGAATATTGGATGAAGAAGATGTGTAAAAACTATAGGGACTCGGTATCCAAAATCAAGAAATCAGGTAAGAAACCACGTTGGATGGAGGAGAGCGTATGGCAAGCATGGTTGGGATACTTGGAAACTGACAAGGCGAAGGCAAGTATACTAATTTTTTTTAATTATTTGACTGGTAGTAAATATCAAAAAATACATGATCGATAAATAATGTAACAAATTTTGAATGTACAGGCAGAGTCGAAAAGAAACTCTACAAACCGAAATAAAATCCTATCACTCATCGTGGAGGGTCGAAGTCATTTCAGCAGTATCGGCAGGAGTTGGTAAATTTACTGAATGCAAATTGTAAATAGTGTGCTATATAATTTTAAATATACAATAATTGTATGTAAAAATCAATTTTAGGAAGCTGAGGCGCATGGTCCCGTGGGCTATATGGATGTGTTTACTCGTACGCATGCTGTCGAGCATGTAAATCCGGACGGGATAGTTTCGTATACATGGCACGACGATAAATCCAGCAAGAGCCATGTAAGCATATTTCATTTTATGCAGTATTAGTAATTGTTCTACTTGTTAAAATATAATGAAATAAGATATGATGATATTAATTTGTTAATGCAGGAAAAGTTTGTGGAGCAGCACCAGAAACTCCTTGCTGATATGGGTCGAGATCAGTTGACGACGGATGAGGAGGATGCTATTTTTGAGTCAGTTATGGATCCATCGGAGCATGGCAGACGATACGAATTTGGCAATCAAGTGGTAAGTAAATAATATATTGGGTATCATATAAGTTTTCAAATTCAGTACATTGGTTTTGAGTCCCTTCATTATGAAAGCATTATGCATTACCAAAATATATTAATTCGTTACTTGAATGTCATTTCAAAAAAAATAACGAAAAATACATGTTATTAATTTAGTTTGCCTAATATATGATGTACACATGCATAAATTTGTCACATTTACTGTTAAAGAGATCAAAAGCAGTGATATGTCGTAATGTAACATAATATTATTTTTGTTAATAAATGGTTGAATCACAATTTAAAAATGGCCCAAAGAACATATTTTCAAATGTATACATTATACATGCATAAACTAAAGTAAATAACATTATCACACTACTAATCATTCACATACCTGCACATACACTTACATAAACATGCATAAACTAAATTAAATAACATTATCTCACTGCTAATCATTCACACACCTGCACATACACTTACAAAGATCACACAGCTAAATTAAATATTTATTACAGGCCAGCAGTCAGAGACGGGGTAGGCAGACTAGAGCTCAGATCGATCTACCAGAGATCAAAGATTTGCGGGCTAGAGTGGCGCAGCTGGAGGAGCAGAACCGTCAACAGGCCATAGAGACCAAACAGTTGCTAGACCAGCATATCGCCGAGTACATGCAGCAGTATGGTGGCCGCTTCCCTTCCTCTACTAGCTCTGGTTCTGGAGGAGATTGATTGATTGCTTTGGTCGGTATGTTTTTTTTCTGTTTTGTATGATTTGGTATATGGTGGAGGTAGTTGTTGATTTATGTACTATGTTATGATACACTTAGCTGTTTTGTTGTATAATTATGTGGATGTTGGGGATGTTGGGTGATGATTATGTGTTTTGACTTAATTTTATGTATTTTTTTTGTTTGGTGAATTGTGTACAGTTTGATTTTTGATATTTGGTTCGAATATTATATATTGGATTCTGCAGAATAATGTTTGTATGGGAAATATGGATGGAAGGCTATATTGCAGCAGAAATATAAAAAAAATGCAGCAGATTTCCGACGGCTTCCGACAGCTTTCAGGTTATATTTTTCCAACGGCTTCCGACCGCTTTCAGATCAATTTTTCCAATGGTTTCCGACGGCTTCCGACAAGTGTCGGAATCCGCCGGAATTCGTTGGAAGCCGTCGGAAATATGAACGGCGAGATCTGTCAAAAGCCGTCGGAAACACTGCACGGCGACGCCTTATTTTCCTACGGCATTTTCCGACGGCCTCCAACAGCCACCGACGGTTTTCTACCGTCGGAAAATGCCTTTTTCCTTGTAGTGTTATGCAAGTTTGAATTGGATGTGACGCCCCACCTCTATACCCACGCCAGCCAAGAACACTACGATGTAGTGCTGTCAATTAGCACGGAGAATAAGGCTGTGGAGGAGCGACCATCCATGTAACTTCTTTGTGCGAGCACCAATATGTCAGATAGAACAGAATGCATATCTTTTAAAGAGGAAATCCGACATACCTATACAAACATAAAGCTATCACACGGTGGCTATATATAACCTTCGGAAACAAACATAGAAATAATCATAACATAAATCAGTCACAGACATCCATATCACAAAGGCGGAAGAAGATATGAATAAATATATAACACATTAAAGTGTACATCAGAGTAGTGGTCAGAAAGATCCACGATAATACAAAAGAATAGCATCGCGTGCTATACAAAAGAATAAGTACACAACATAGAGTCTATATCTCAAATGTGTACATCCAAAAACTATTAATCTATGTAGTTAGCCAAAAGTCAGAATAATCCTGTAGAGAAGTCAAGCAGAAGCACCTGTAACATCTCGGTCTGACCTGAGTATTATTTATAAGAAAATAATAAACGGATCAGTCTAGCTATAAATATCAGATGATATGGTATAAAGTAAACGACATGACATGAACATGTAATAACCATAACGTCGTACTACTATAAGTACGTAAATGATAATTAACAAGAGATTAATCAATTCCACAAGGATCTTCTCAAAGATCCAAACCCATAAGCAGGTAATGACACACAAATTCACCAATACACAAAAACTGATATCATATCAATGAAAACCACAAAAATTGGTGAAGCACTAAATCCAGAAATCAACACACGAAATCCAGAAATCACAAAAAGGGGGAAGTCCGAGCACACGGACGAGAAGCTATCTCATGGAAGCTATCCATTTAATTTTCCAGATACACGGATGGCCCGAAGGCCTTTGACACACGAACGGCCCAAAGACCATGGGGTACAACCCCATATATGTGAGTAGAAACATCACCCAAGCGGGGTCTAGTCTCCCTCGCAGACAAAGAGACATCGCTCAATCGCTAGTCTAAATCACAAGAATGATCGTCATGATCATAAGGAAGTGTCAATCACACCAAGCTAGTAAATATATGAGTTTAGCTTTATGTCTCATAACCACTTGCTTAACTTAAATATTTACGAACAAACTGTAGATCTTCACTAGGAAATTGTCACAAAAAGGGTTCAATCGAACAAGTCCAAGAGCTAACCGACGAAGTGAACGCAAGCATTTCATACCACTCGTTTTACTAAGTCGTTTAAGTCGATTTCTCATTCGAGTGAAGTAAAGGCTTGTATATACTAGTAGATTGGAAATCGGTTTGAGAAAACGAACTTTTGATATTTAAAATAGTGTTGAAATCGCTTTGATTAAAGGGTTTTGATATTTACTACTAGTATTGAAACCTTCATATATCTTTAACATGACAAGTCATAAAGCGATTGTTGAAACAATATATCACAAAAATTCACATTCGAAGACGTGAACAAAATCCAAGGAAATCAGCTCAAAATGCATCAAAGTGGAAGTTCTGTTGAATGCTTTTCAGATAAGATCGCCTACGCAGAGGTGTACGGGGTTCGACCTAAAGGCTCACGACTTAGTGGTCAAGCTGGTCAAGCGACCTAAGGAAAAGTAGGTCATACGACCTAAGTGCTAACTCATGAGCGACCTAACGAAGTGCGCGACCTAACAGTGTGGTGCGACCTAATAATGAGGCGCGACCTAAGGCCTTACGACCTAAGGGAAACAAGGTCTTGCGACCTAACACCAAAGTTCCGAGCGACCTAACGATCTGAAGTGTCGAGCGACCTAAGGGTTAACTCGCGAGCGACATAACTCATAGCCGAGCTAAACAGTGAAACGGAAAAACAGGGGCGAGCGACCTAACAGAGGTACGCGACTTAAGGTGGTTCGCGACCTAAGGGCACGCGACCTAAAACTCACGACCTAAGGAACGCGACCTAAAACTCGCGACCTAAGACTCGCGACTTAAAAATCACGACGTAAAGGCTCACGACCTAAAGACTCATGACTTAAAGACTCACGACCTAAGGCGAACGACCTAAGCAAGCAAGCCGAGCGACCTAAGGAAGTGTTCGACCTAAG
Source organism: Allium fistulosum (assembly GCA_030737815.1). Taxonomy (NCBI): domain Eukaryota; kingdom Viridiplantae; phylum Streptophyta; class Magnoliopsida; order Asparagales; family Amaryllidaceae; genus Allium; species Allium fistulosum. The sequence goes on along the minus strand of CM060901.1, from coordinate 815,585,040 downwards.
GAAGTGTGCGACCTAAAAGTGGCGACCTATGGCCAGAACGAATTAAGGTCGAAAACGACCTAAGCTCTGTGTGACTTTTCAACAGCAAACGACCTAGCCCTTAACTCGCGTACGACCTAGCGAAGGCCAGAACGACCTAGTGCCAGAAAAATCACCAAAACACCGAAAATCGAAGTTTTTCGCCAATCAAATCCAAACCAAATGCAAATGTTGATGCTAGAGTGATAGGGAATCATTCCCAACAGTCTAATGACAATTATAGGCAAGATATGAGATCAAAAATCTCACCTTTTCACGGAATTTGATGAAGATGGAGATTGAAAGCAAGGAGAAGCAATCCAAAGCTTGAATCCACAATCTTCTACTTGAATTTGATGTTGAATCTCGGATTTGCAATAGAATTTGAGTTGGGAGTTTTAATTTCTCTTTCCCACCACCATTTTTGACAAAGCTTGAAGTGTTTGAGAAAATGAGGAAGAGGGTTGGGCTGAATTAAGAAGGTGCGGTCCAAACCAAAGTCAAAGGCGGGAAAAAGTGACAAAATTTCCACTTACTCCAAACATGTCGAAGTGTATACTCAAAAAGATCGCAAACGTCATTTTGAACTCAATGGGAGTGGTCTCGAGTCCTAATTTGATCGTATGCAAAAAGTAGCTTTTCGGACCAAAATCCGATTAACGATAAAATATTTAAATAAAATATTTTAAATATAAAATCGATAAATATGCGGGTTGTTACATTGGATTTCTGAAGAATTTCATGATTTTCTATGAAACAAAGAATTTTAATAAACGACTGAATTGACCAGTGGTATGGGACACTTTGTACAATTCTTTCGATTATTATTATAATATATTAAATAGAGTTTGAGTGGAAATTACTAGCTTTTAGTAAATGCGTGAATTTACTTTCTGGTATGGGACAGTTAGTTAAATTCTTGTGATTACTGGAGTGACAGTAATTAACACTTAGAGTTGCATTATCCTGGGGTGTTCGAATTTTATTTGAGACCGATAGATCCTCGAGAGACTATGACTCATTTTTCATCAACCTGAGAGTCGATTCATTTTTAGATTTGGGTAGGTAGACCTATTTCTTGGGGTTAGGTCTGTTCTGGTATAACATAGCTATCCTTTTTGGTGTTTAGACAGATGTTATATTGCAGCCCTATCAGTTTATTTCACAGCTGGACAATGTTTACCTATTTATATTCGTTAGGTAAATTCACATAGTTTTGTCATAAACACGACTACCTATTTCTTATCGTTAGGAGTCAGGGTTTTTACCTGATAGTCTATTTCTTTTCGTTAGACTATTGCGCTATGTGGTGGGGTTTATTTATTTTAGTTAGGCCCTGTGTCGCACTATATCATACTGATAATTGACTACCATTATTATTTCATTTCTGATGATTATTTCTTCAGAGATTTTAGTATGGATATTCTATATCCTTTATGGCTCCGAGGAATTTTGAATTGGTTATCACCATATTTTGAGATGATAGTCTAGTGAGACTTGATATGTATTTATGAAATGGTGATTTGTTAGATATGCCGTATTCAATATTTATTTTGGGCATATTTTATTTATTACTTATTCGGTTCTTGTTAAGTCAAAATTGTGAGATCTGTATATATTGGTTTGATATGCCTTTTATGGATTTTTTGGTTTTAGGCATATTTTGAGATGACTTATTTTGGAGCTAAGTCATTTATGGATCTATAAAGTGGTGAATTTAACTAATATGCCTTATTATGATTGTTTGTTCGACATATTTTATATGACTTATTATTTTAAGTCATTGATAATAGTATCTCACCTTTTATTAGATTTAGTCTGACCCATTTATTATTTGAATACTCGGGCCAAGCCAAGACTTTATAGGTACAGGGACCCATTGACCTTTGGATTTTGGGCTAGCATTGAAGTAGACTATTCTGATAGTTTTAGTGTACTTCATACTTGTATGTATTGACAGTCGGGAGTTTATGTCATCTCTATTATATAGTAGTGACTTTGTACTTGATACAAGATTTTGGATATGATGTATATATATTTATGTGGGTCTAGTACTTATATTTTGTAGACTCACATTCTATTATGTATATGATGATATATATTATTCCGCTGTAATCTATAAATCTGATTCTAATTTATCTATATTATATACTGTTCTGAATATTTTTAATCGGCGTGTTTATTAATTCGTATTAATACTGCACACGTTAAATTTTTAGTTTAGATTCTTAAAAAGGTAAATAAGACATGTCAGCGTTAGTATAAAGATATATTCACATTCGTTCGCCCTTAACCGGCCGTGTTCTCCGGATTAGCAGACGACATTATTTGTAATGTTCTTTGCTAAACTGGACATAGCGGTGGGGTCGTTACAGCTTGGTATCAGAGCTGTGTTCAGAACATTATAGAATATAATTGACATAGAGTCGAGATCTAAACTTAGATGACCTAGAGTCCCGTCCCTTGAGGATGTGTTAGTTAGTAACTTAATTAAGTATTAGGAATAGGAATGTAAATGATTATTGGGACGTATTTGAAATTTTTTGAATTAAACAAATTATTATTATGAAAATGAATTTTAAAATTGGAACTCACTTTTGTAAAGAGTGAAATTATTAGATAGCATAAATGAGACCTTAGATGGCTTAGAATCAAATTCTTATGTCCTGATTTGTTAGTGATCAAAGTGCGCAGCGGAAGTTGGAAATTAGCTTTCCGCTGAAGACGATTGTTTGTTTGTTTGATTGAAATATATGTTGTTTGCATTGATGTTTGTTTTGTTTATGCTTAGTTTAAAATATGGAATTAAATAAGATGTTATCATCCAAAGAATTTATAAACCCATTTGAATCTGGACGAACACAATTATAAATAAAAGCCAGCGATTCCTCCAAAATAGAACCACTGGGAATAATAGAAATGTTTAAGCAATTAATAATTGTAAAATATAGAATGATAGATAATATGCATTTAATTAAATTTGGAATTTGAAAATATACTTAATAAATAAAATAAGTTATGAAAAAAACATTGGTTGGTTGATGTATGCTTGGTTGTTTTAAAATTATAAGTGATTGTGAAAAATTAATAGTGGGTAGAAATCATTAGTGAGAATTAAAACCTACTAAAAAACAATAAGAACTTTGCAAAATAAATAAGATTTAAAAGCACTTTTATAAAGTAAAGGTAAGAGAGAATTTATTGCTTGTATAAGGACATGCTATATACCGAAATAAACAAATAAATAAATACAAAGTTACACCTATGACAATTCATGCCTAATGGTTTTAAATCCTTGATTAACATCATATTTTTACCATCCTATGTAACATACCTTGAATTGTAGATTAAGGCAAGATGGTATCCGCAGTTCACTACTAAGTAATATTTGATTGAAATTGTTTATTACCATTCTTTTCCATGATAATGCATGGTTCAGACTTTATTTACCATGCATTCGAGCTTTTAAAACTTTGTGTGATCATATAAATGAATGGTAAACATGTCATACCTTGCATAGACATGATGGAAAATATTTTATTTAAATCCAGATTTTCATCTATTCAAAATTTGGGTATATTCTGTGAAACTAGATCATGATGTCTGAAAAATTATATTTTATTCATGATGGTTGATATGACGCCCTACCTCTATACCCACGCTAGCCAAGAACACTACGGTGTAATGCTGTCAACTAGCACGGAGAATAAGGCTGTTGAGGAGAGACCATCCATGTAACTTACTTGAGCGAGCTCCGATATGTCGGATAGAATAGAATGAACTTCGTTTAAGGAGGAAGTCCGACATACCGAAACAAACCCAAAGCTATCAAATAGTGGCTATAAATAATCTTCGGAAACAAACATAGAAATAAACGTAACATAAATCAGTCACAGACATCCATATCACAAAGGCGGAAGAAGATATGAATATGTATATAACACATGAAAGTGTACATCAGAGTAGTGGTCAAAAAGATCCACGATAATACAAAAGAATAGCAACACGTGCTATACAAAAGAATAAGTACACAACATAAAGTCTATATGTAAAATGTGTACATCCAAAAACTACTAATCTATGTAGTTAGCCAAAAGTCAGAATAATCCTGAAGAGAAGTCAAGCAGAAGCACCTGTAACATCTCGGTCTGACCCGAGTATTATTTATAAGAAAATAATAAACGGATCAGTCTAGCTATAAATATCAGATGATAAGGTATATGATAAATAATATGGCATGAACATGTAACAACCATAACGGCATACTACTATAAGTATGTAAATGATAATCAACAAAAGATCAATCAATATCACAAGAATCTTCTCAAAGATAAAATAGGGTATCATACCCTAAACTTGTATTCATAACAAGTCAATAACACATAAATTCACCAATGCACAAAAACTGATATCATAGCAAAGAAAATCATGAGAATTGGTGAAGCATAAATTCCAGAAATCATCACAAGAAATCCAGATAAACACATAAAAAGGGGGGGCCCTAACACATGAACGGGAGCATAAAAACTCACCAACGCGTATAACCCATGAACGAGAAGTTATCTCATGGAAGCTATCCAATAAATTTTCACACAGGAATGGCCCGAAGACCATGGGTTGCTACCCCATATATGTGATGGCGAAACATCACAAAAGCGGGGTCTAGTCTCCCTCGCAGATAAAGAGACATCGCTCAATCGCTAGTCTGAATCACGAAAATGATCGTCATGATCATAAGGAAGTGTCAATTACACTAAGCCAGTAAATATATGAGTTTATCTTCATGTCCCATAACCACTAGCTTAACTTAAATATTTACGAACAAACTGTAGGTCTCCACTAGGAAATTGTCACAAAAAGGGTTCAATCGAACAAGTCCAAGAATTAACCGACGAAGTGAACGCAAACGTTTCATACCACTCGTTTTACTAAGTCGTTTAATTAGATTTCTCATCCGAGTGAAGTAAAGGCTTGTATATACTAGTAGATTGGAAAACGGTTTGAGAAAAAGAGCTTTGTAGTTAAAACAGTGTTGAAATCACTTTGATGAAAGAGTTATGATATTTACTACTAGTATTGAAGCCTTCACATTTTTAAAGTGACAAGTCACAAAACGATTGTTGAAACAAATCGCATCACAAAATTTCACATTCGAAGACGTGAACAAAATCTTAGGAAATCAGCTCAAAATGCATCAAAGTGGAAGTTTTGTTGAATGTTTTTCAGATAAGATCCCCTACGGAGGGGGGTCCAGGGGGTGGCAACCCCCTAGGTGGGGGTGCGGGGGCAACCCCCTAGGTGGGGGTTTGACCTACCCGGTCAGGTCGTAGGGGTCCAAGGGGCAGCGCCCCGTCCAAAACGGTATGACCTAGTGAAGACAAATGACTTACGACCTAAAGGTAAAGCGGGCGAGCGACCTAATGGATAGGTGGTCTAGCGACCTAACATTTTAAGGCCGAGCGACCTAGGAGCTAACGGCTTAAGGAGTAACACACGACTAAGAAGGTGAGACCTAAGGAAGACTCGCGACCTAACATGGACGACCTAAGTGCAAACGACCTAAGTGGTCAAAAGGGCGCGACCTAACAAGTCAACATGACGAGCGACCTAACATAAGTAGCCGAGCGACCTAACTGGAGATAAGGTCAAGCGACCTAAAAATTCGCGACCTAACATGATACAACAAAGAGGCGCGCGACCTAAAGTGGTACACGACCTAAAAGGTTTCGCGACCTAATGGGGTATGCGACCTAATGGGGTACGCGACCTAAAGGGGTTCGCGACCTAAAGGGTTACGCGACCTAAAACTGGTACGAACAAGCCAAGCGACCTACGACCTAAAGCAATGCCGAGCGACCTACGACCTACGACCTAAGGCAAAACAGGTCAAACGACCTAAAGGCGACGCGACCTTAAAGTGGCACGACCTAACTTAGACACGAAGCGAGATGGTGACCTAAGTGTTCGCGACCTAACGGCTTAACTAGGCACGCGACCTAACGTCTTAACTAGGCATGCGACCTAGCGACATAATACTGGGCGACCTATCGTCTTATAGGCCAAGCGACCTACGACTTATACTGGGACGGGCGACCTAAAGTTTTCTGAGTGATAGTAGGTCGGAAACGACCTAAGGCCATGCGAGCTAACATTCCAGAACGACCTAGTGCCAGAAAATCACCAAAAACACTAAAAATTGGGGCTTTTCGCCAATCCAGTCCAAACCAAAAGCAAATGTTCATACAAATGCGATAGGGAATCATTCTCAACAGTCCAATGACAGTTATAGGCAAGATGTGAGATTAAAAATCTCACTTTTTCACTAAAATGGATGATGATGAAGCTTGAAAGCAAGGAGAAGCAATCCAAAGCTTGAATCCACTATCTTCTACTTGAATTTGGAGTTGAATGTTGGATTTGCAATTGAATTTGAGTTTGGAGTTTTAATTTCCCTTTCCCACCACCATTTTTGACAAAGCTTGAAGTGTCTGATAAAGTGAGGAAGAGGGTTGGGCTGAACTAAAGAAGGTGCAGTCCAAACCAAAGTCAAAGGCGGGAAAAAGTGACGAAATTTCCACTTACTCCAAACATATCGAAGTTTACACTCAAAAAGATCGCAGACGTCATTTTGAACTCAATGGAAGTGGTCTCGAGTCCTAATTTGACCGTATGCAAAAAGTAGCTTTTCGGACTAACATCCGACTAACGATAAAATATTTGAGTAAAATATTTAAATATAAAATCGATAAATATGCGGGTTGTTACAGACTCCCCTCCTTAAAGAAATTGCGTCCTCGCAATATAAGATGGAAATAAAAAGTAACAACCATAAAAGCATATTAACATAAAAGAGATTTGAAATAAGAAGTTTACCTCAAAGAACATGAGAAAGTAATTACGGATGTGTACGCTCGATGAATTCTCTAGTCTCCCAAGAGCAATCCTTAGGATTTGAGGACCATTGAACTTTAACAAGCGGAACATCTTTATTTCGAAGACGTTTGATCTCCGAAGCAATAATTCGAACAGGATGCTGCTCATAAGTTAAATTAGGTGAAACTTCAATCTCTTCCACAACACCGGACTCAAGAATAGAATCGGAATCCCGAAGGCATTTCCGTAATTGAGAAACGTGAAACACGTCATGCATGGCAGAAAACTGAGCCGGTAATGAAAGTCGATAAGCCATGGAGCCAATACGTTCAGTGATAGGAAATGGCCCAATATATCGAGGCGCTAACTTTCCCAATCGACTGAAACGTACAACACCTTTCATAGGTGAAACACGAATGAATACAAGATCTCCCACAGAAAATTCTAACTTCCTTCTTTGATTATCGGCATAGGATTTTTGTCTACTCTGAGCTTCTTTCATCCTATGACGAATAAGTTCAATCTTCTCTGTGGAATCCCGAATAAAATCTGGACCTAAAACCAGCTTCTCACCGGTCTCAAGCCAACAAGAAGGAGATCGGCATGGCCTTCCGTAGAGTGCCTCGAAAGGTGCCATACCAATACTAGATTGGAAGCTGTTATTATAGGAAAATTAAACAAGTGAAATATGATCTTCCCAACTTCCACCAAAGTCAAGCACACAAGCACGAAGAAGATCTTCAAGAGTTTGATTCATAGGCTCAGTTTGTCCATCGGACCGAGGGTGATAAGCGGTGCTAAAATTAAGCTTCGTTCCTAAAGCTTTTTGAAGACTCTTCCAAAATCCACTAGTAAACAATGGATCACGATCACTAACAATGGAAGAAGGAACTCCATGCAGTTTAACAATTTCTTTGATAAAAAGTTTGGCCAGAAGAGGAACGGTTCGGTTTGACCGAACGGGAATAAAATGGGCAGATTTAGTAAGTCTATCAACAATCACCCATAAGATATTATGACCCGAACGAGAACGGGGAAGGCCATCTATAAAATCCATGGAAATTTGATCCCACTTCCAAACTGGAATTTCCAATGGTTGCAATAACCCACCGGGCCTTTGATGTTCGGCCTTGACAAGTTGGCAAGTCATGCAACACTTAACAAAGTTAGCAATATCAGCCTTCATTCCGTCCCAGTAATAAAGTCGCTTCATATCTGCGTACATTTTACTACTACCGGGATGAATAGAATACTTGGAACGATGAGAATCTTCTAGAATATCTCTACGAAGATCACTATTAGTTGGTACGATCAGTCTACCAAATTTTTGAATGCCGCCTCGAAAATCAATATCAAAGTCTTTTAAACCTTCAATATCGGTTTTATCCTTAAGATTTTAGCCAAGCAAAGCCAATTCAGGGTTTAGCTTTTGAGCTTCAAGAATGCGGTCTAAAAGGGAAGGACGAGCCTCAAGGCTACACAAAACAAGAGATGAACATAAATCGGAGACACGATCTCGAATTTCACAAGTGGATAAAACCTCGAGATCCCTCCATTCAGAAATCATCATTGAAACAACCGCTTGTTGCTTGCGACTAAGTGCATCGGCAACTAGATTTCCCTTTCCGGGAGTACAAAGGATATCAAGATCATAAGAGGCAAGGAACTCGAGCCAACGCTGTTGACGCAAATTAAGTTCCTTTTGAGAGAATAAATATTTCAAAGACTTATGATCAGTATAAAGTACAAATTTTTCTCCCAAAAGATAATGTCGCCAAATTCGAAGGGCGAAAACGATAGCCGTGAGTTCTAAATCATGTATGGCATATCTAGTCTCAACCGGCTTCAATTTCCTAGAAGCATAAGCAATAACACGTTCATTTTGCATAAGAACGGCACCCAAACCAACGCGACTAGCATCGGTATAAATGACAAAGTCTTGATTCCCTTCGGGAATAATAAGAATAGGAGCAACAGAAAGGAGTTCTTTTAATTTCTGAAAAGAAGTTTCACATTTGTCCGACCAAATGTATTTAACACCTTTCTTTGTTAAGCCAGTAAGAGGCACGGCAATCTTAGAAAAGTCTTTTATAAAGCGGCGGTAATAGCCTGCCAATCCGAGAAAGCTACGGATTTCAGTCACGCTCTCCGGTCTCTTCCAATTTTGAATCGCTTCAATCTTTGAAGGATCCACAGATATTTCGGATTCGGAAATAATATGACCGAGAAACTTCACACTAGATTGCCAAAAGTGGCATTTAGAGAATTTTGCCTTTAATTGATTGCTCCTAAGAGTTTCCAATACAATTCGAAGATGCTTTTCATGTTCCTCCTCGGTTTTAGAATACACAAGAATATCATCAATAAAGATGAGAACAAACCGATCGAGGAAATTTTTGAAAACTCAATTCATGAGGTCAATGAAGTAAGCCGGAGCATTCGTTAAACCGAATGGCATAACTAGCCATTCATAAGATCCATAACGAGTACGGAAAGAAGTCAAAGGAATACTATCCTCTGCAATACGAAGCTGATGGAAACCGGTAGCCAAGTCCAATTGTGAAAAGACTCTAGCACCACTAAGTTGATCAAACAGATCATCAATCCGAGGTAAAGGATATTTATTCTTAATAGTAAGATCATTAAGCTTGCGGTAGTCAACGCAAATCCTAAGTGTACCATCGGACTTACTTACGAAAATAGCTGAAGCTCCCCAAGGCGAGGAACTAGAGCAAATAAGTTGCTTCTTCTCTAACTCGGATAATTGTTTGCGCATCTCTTCATTCTCCTTATTAGACATGCGATAAGGAGGACGAGTAATAGGTTGAGCTCCAGGTATAAGATTAATTTTGAACTCAATTGCTCCCTTAGGTGGTAGTCCTAAAACGGGCTCAAAGGTGTCGGAAAATTCACGAACGATGCGAATAAGAGAAATGACATCCTCCTCGTCATCATTATCATCATCACGAGGATTTAAAGAATATAAAGATGCAACCAAAGCGGAATCCGAATCTTTAAGAACAATAGAAATCTGATTAACAGATTGCGGATGACGGAGATAAATAGTCCGCTCAGGACATAGGATATGAGCTTCATAACGAGTAAGCCAATCCATACCCAAAATCATTCCAAAGCCTAAGTAACGCATGACATGCAAATCGGCTAGGAAAGAAAAATCACACAAAGTAATCTCCACGTCTTTACAAAGTAAACTAAGAGTTGCGGATCCACCAACCGGATTCGCAATTCTTAAAGAAGTCATTAAAGCAACAACGCTTAAAGAAAAAGCATCGACAAGTTCCTTTGATATAAAAGAATGGGATGCACCCGTATCAAAGAGAACTCTAATAGGTTGGTCATGAAATATAATAATGCCATCAAGGATAGAATGAGACATACCTTGACCGTGAGATGTGTTGCCAGGGGCTTGAGCAACGTTTAACTTTCCCTTCTTGTCTTGAAGCTTAGGGCATTGGTGCATAAAATGATCTGGACTTTTACAATAGCGACAAGAGCGGGGCTTTGAACACTTGTTCGAAAAATGGCCCTTAGCACCACAGTTGAAACATTTCTTATCACTGGGGGAAAATGTCTTTGCAGCAGGAGTTACTTGTTTACCCTTTTTGTTAGGATAAGGACCTTTGAACTTGTTAGGCCTTTTCTTGTTGTTGAAGTTTGGTTTGGCAGCCACCACTTCAACATCACTGTTGATGCAGCAGCGGATTACAAAAACGATGAATTGGTGAAAGTAGCGATCGATGGAGTAGAAGATACCGAATGGCCCAAATCCGTTGATCCGAAGATACCGGATTCTAGCTATCCCAAACACGTTGATCGCGCACGATACCGTGTTTAAAGATCTATGATTCTTCGACGTTGATCTAGCGCACTAGATTCCGTGAATCGGCTTCAGCGATCGTTGATTCAAGTGCACTTGAATACCGAAGGTGGAGATAGGAGATCACACTCAACTACCAATTTAATGAAAGCACAAAGCTAACAAACAAAAGTTTTATTCAAAATCAACTAACTTTACAAATGACCAACACTCCGCTATTTATAGAAGTTACAACTCAACACGACTTAATTCTGGCCAACACTTAGGTCGGCAACGACCTAACAAAACGCGACCTAAAAACAAAGCCATGCGACTTAACAAATACAAGTTACAACAAACACACGACTTACAATATTTACATTACGCGACCTAAGTACAACACACGCGACCTACGACTTACATATTACAATACATCAGCCTCCATCAGCGACCTAGTATAGGTCGTTAACGACCTAACACTTCATGCGACTTAAGAAACAGCGACTCAAGAATTCCAAGCGGCATAAGCTTCAGCGACTTATAGCAATCAACGACTTAAGCTTTGTATGCGACCTAAAGCTTCCCGCGACCTAACTTAGGTCGTAACTCGTTCACGCGACCTATCGTAGCTGGTTGCAGCGACCTATCCTTTGAGCGACCTAAAGAAGCGGCATGTGATTTAGGTCGTTCGCGCTCTTCTTCAACGACCTTGGACTTAGGTCTTAACCCTTCTTCAGCGACCTTGAACTTAGGTCGTACGCGACCTAAGTTTACCTCAGTTTGTGTTGTCGAGATAGGTCGTTCGCGACCTATACTTTCTTCCATTTGCACCGCGTTTTTGGGTCGTTCGCGACCTAAGGCTTTGTTAGCTCGCATTGCTTCCTCGCTGGTTTCTACGTCCATAGGTCGTACACGACCTAAAGTACTCAAGTGACTTATTGATATGTTAGGTCGTTCGTGACCTAATACTTGGGCTACATCATCCTCCCCCGGTTGAAAGAAATTCGTCCTCGAATTTGTACCTTCCTCTTCCACCACACGCTCATCCCCATGATACGGAATTAAGTATTTGACGTTGAAAACATCAGAAGTATGAACACTATCTGGCAGTTTCAATTGATACACATTCTCATTGATTTTCTTCAAAATTTCTATTGGACCAATCTTTCGCGCCTTCAATTTATTGTACGTTCCCACTGGAAAACGATCTTTTGTCAACACAGCGTAAACCAAATCACCTTCTCTGAAGTTCACACTCCTTCGTTTCTTATCCGCTAGTTGTTTATACCTCTCATTTGATGCAAGTAATCGTTCATGAACAGTTCTGTGGCACTCCTGCAACTCAGTCACAAAATCACCGGCTCGCTTAACAACTCCCCTCTGATATGGTACTTTCGTCAAATCCAACGGCCCCTTTGGCAAACTTGAATACACAATCTGAAATGGACTGAAACCCGTACTACGATTGATAGCATGATTATGTGCAAATTCCGCCTGACATAACTTCACATCCCAACTCTTCAGATTATCCTTCACAAGGCACCGCAACAAATTTCCCAACAATCTGTTCACCACTTCCGTTTGCCCATCTGTCTGCGGATGATAGGCGCTACTAAAATTCAGCTTCGTTCCAACCATCTTCCACAAACTTAACCAAAAATGGCTTAGAAATCTAGTATCCCGATCTGAAACAATAGATTCAGGTAGCCCATGCAATCGATACACCTCTTTAAAGAATAACTCAGCGACACGGACAGCATCAGCTGTCTTCTTACAAGCGATAAAATGTGCCATCTTCGAAAACCTGTCCACTACAACATATATCGAATCATTTCCCCTCTGAGTTCTCGGTAATCCCAAAACAAAATCCATACTGATATCAACCCATGGTCTAATCGGAACGCGTAACGGCATATACAATCCCGCATTCGTCGTTGTCCCCTTGGAAACTTGGCAAATATGACATTTCTCCACAAACTTTCCAACTTCCCGCTTCAACGAAGGCCAATAATAAGATTGAGAAATCAATTGCAAAGTACGATCTCGGCTCACATGACCTTCCTCATGCAACTCCTTTACAATCTTCATACGTAAGCTGCAATCTGGTATGCACAATCGATTCCCTTTAAAAAGAAAACCATCCACCATTACAAACTCATCCGTCTTTCCCTCCTTGACTTCATCTACATATTTCGCAAAGTAAGGATCATCAACAAATAATTCTGGTAACACAACAAACCCCGTTACTTCAACCTTCATTGTAGTTAACAAATGATTCCTTCGACTCAATGCATTTGCCACTCTATTCGTAATTCCCGATTTATGCTTCACTACAAATGTAAATTGTTGTAAGTATGCAATCCACGAAGCATGCCTTGCCGCAATCTTGTCCTGTCCCTGCATATGCTTCAACGCTTCATGATCAGTATATAAAACAAATTCTTTATGAAACAAATAATGTCTCCAGTGTTTCACAGCTTGCACGATAGCATAAAATTCCACATCATATGTATTATATCTCATCTTTGCTCCCGATAGCTTCTCACTGAAATATGCAATAGGACGTCCCTTCTGACTTAACACCCCTCCAATTCCAACCTTCGATGCATCAGTATGTAATTCAAACAACAACTGGAAATCCGGCAATACTAAGATCGGTGCTATCGTCAAAAGTTCCTTGATTTTCTCAAAAGCAAATCCTGCTTCTTCCGACCATGAAAATTGCTTCCCCTTCATACAATCAGTAACTGGTGCCATCACGCTACTGAAGTGTGGAATAAACCTTCGATAGAATGACGCCAAACCGTGAAAACTTCTAACTTCTGTTATTGTCCTGGGTTGTGGCCAATTTCTGATTGCTTCAACTTTATTCTGATCCACCTGTATTCCTCTTCCCGATATAACATACCCCAAAAATAAAACACTATGCGTCATGAACACGCATTTCTTCGTTGCAGCATAAAATTGTTCCTGTCGCAGTACCATCAATACTTCTCTCAGATGTTGCAAGTGTTCTTCTGGACTTCCACTATATATCGGTATATCATCAAAATACACCACTACAAACTTCCCGATAAATGGTCTAAAAATTTAATTCATCATCCGCATGAATGTACTTGGCGCATTCGAAAGACCAAACGGAATTACCAGCCATTCGTACAACCCCTCACGTGTCTTGAACGCTGTTTTCCATTCATCCCCTGGTCTGATTCGAATTTGATGATAACCACTCTTCAAATCAATTTTCGAAAAGATAGTAGCCCCGCTTAGCTGATCCAACAAATCATCCAATCTAGGCATAGGAAATCTATATCTCACTGTAATCTTGTTCAGTGCTCTACTATCTGTGCACATCCTCCACGTTCCATCCTTCTTTGGAACTAACAAAGCTGGCACGGCACAAGGACTTAAACTTTCCTGCACACGCCCCTGTTCAAGCAATTCTTCTACTTGTCTTCTCAACTCCTCGTGTTCTTTTTGACTCATTCTGTAATGCGGTCTATGCGGTAGCACAGCTCCTGGAACAAGATCTATTTTGTGTTGAATGTCCCTCAACGGCGGTAGCTCCGTTGGCAATTCTTCAGGAAATACATCGTCAAATTCTTCCAGTACTGGCTTTACTTCTTCAGGAATCTCAACCACTTCATGACTTTCACGTCCAATCAACAAAAACACTTCAGGCTCCTCTTCTACCTCCTTAACAAACTCTTTCAATGATAACAAAGTTTTCAACTCTTCAATCTCCTCCAACTTGCTTTCTTCGTGTTGTCGCTTCTTAGGAATTAAAGTAATCTTTATACCCTCAAACATGAAACTGTAACTGTTAGCACGTCCATCATGTTGCACAACCCTATCATACTGCCATGGTCTCCCCAACAACAGATGGCATACATCCATGTCTACAACGTCACACCAAATTTCATCTTTATATTTCTTCCCAATTGAAAAATTAACACAAGCTCTTCGTCCAACTTTCACCTCCCCACCTTTCCTCAACCAAGCTAACTTGTAAGGTTTCGGATGCTTCTCTGTCTTCAATGATAACTTCTTCACAGCTTCTGTAGAGATAATATTATCACAGCTTCCCGCATCGATGACAAACTTGCAAACCCTTCCCAAGATAGTGCATGTTGATTGAAAGATGTTACTCCTCAACCAGCTAGTTTCCTCCTCCTGTTTTGGTGTTAAGCAATTTCTCCTCATCATCAATGAATACCCTTCATCTCCCGACGCACTTTCTTCCTCCTCATCATGTAGTGAATTAGAATAGTCAGCTTCTACCTCATCTTCCTCTGCCTCAGCAATCATCGTTCGCTTCTTTGGCTTCGTACATTCATTGATTTTGTGACCCATCTCCTGACAATTGAAACATTTGATACCACTATTGATTCTGGTCTTAGCAACTTCATTAACAACCGGTTTCGCAACAGCCTTCGAAACATTCGCATTGCTACTAGCCCCTTTCATTGGATTGTTAGAATTTGTAAACACACCACCCCCTCTCCTTCCTTTCTTTTCCCAAGCTAGAGCCTTTTGATGTGCTTCAGCCACAAATCTGGGATCAAACATATTCACCATATCTAGTATCTGCATTCTCAACCCTCCAACAAATCTAGCTGTTAGCTGCTCCTCCATCTCCATGATGTCATTCCTTGCAATTAGCTGATAGAACTCATCCGCATAATCGTTCACAGACTTTGTCCCCTGTCTCAGATTCTGCAATCGTTGATACATAAGAGATTGATATTTATACGGCAAGAATGTAGCTTTCATCAACTTCTTCATCTTATCCCAAGATTCAATCTTTGACTTTCCCATCCTTTCCCGCGTAAGTTTAGTTTGCTGCCACCATGCCATGGCTCTCCCTTTCAATCGTGTAGCAACTAACTTCACTCTCCGATGCTCAGGAACCTCCTTAAAGTTAAAAATTTCTTCCACATTAGACAACCAATCCAAAAATTCTTCCGCCACCATTCCACCTTTGAATTCTGGAATTTCATTTTTCATCCCCGATTCCCATCGACGATCATCCTCAACATCCCGATATGCATTCCGTCCTTGGTGTCGATCTCGATAATGGACATTACTTCTATCACTCTCTTCATCATACTCATGTGTATTTCGATATCGATCTCGACCATTAACATCTCTTCGATCACGCATGTCTCTTCTACTATGTCGTTCTTCATCATGATATGGCTCATACTCAAACTCACGTTGAGTTCTTCTTTCTTCATCTCGATACTCATGGTGATCTCTTCTCATCGAAACTAATGATTCTCTTCTTCCTTGATCAGATTGTGGCGATACCCTTCTCGCTTCCGTAACCGATGGCGAAATTCGGTTTCCTCCATGGTTCGAGATTGGCGACCTCCTTCTTTGACCTTGATTCATATCATTCATCAATTTCTCTAACCTCCCAATACCTTCATCCAACTTCTCATTGAATTTGTTACTAATGCATTGTTCCATTTGTTCGGCATCCTCTCGCTTATACAAATCTTCAACATTTTGATGACGATTAGCTCTTCTCGGCGGCATTGTTAGATGAAACAAACTTCAACTCTCGGTGTGAACAAATATGATGCACAGCCTTCACTTGCTCTCGGCTCTAACCCCAAATACTTCACTTAGCTCGGCTTTGCTTGATAGCTCGGCTTCACTAACTCCTCAAACTTCTTCAATAAGAATTGGCTCCAAGACTCGGCTTAGCTATGATTGGCTAAGTCTAGCTCTGATACCAAATGATGCAGCAGCGGATTACAAAAACGATGAATCGGTGAAAGTAGCGATCGATGGAGTAGAAGATACCGAATGGCCCAAATCCGTTGATCCGAAGATACCGGATTCTAGCTATCCCAAACACGTTGATCGCGCATGATACCGTGTTTAAAGATCTACGATTCTTCAACGTTGATCTAGCGCACTAGATTCCGTGAATCGGCTTCAACGATCGTTGATTCAAGCGCACTTGAATACCGAAGGTGGAGATAGAAGATCACACTCAACTACCGATTTAATGAAAGCACAAAGCTAACAAACAAAAGTTTTATTCAAAATCAACTAACTTTACAAATGACCAACACTCCGCTATTTATAGAAGTTACAACTCAACACGACTTAATTCTGGCCAACACTTAGGTCGGCAACGACCTAACAAAACGCGACCTAAAAACAAAGCCATGCGACTTAACAAATACAAGTTACAACAAACACACGACTTCCAATATTTACATTACGTGACCTAAGTACAACACACGCGACCTACGATTACATATTACAATACATCAGCCTCCATCAGCGACCTAGTATAGGTCGTTAACGACCTAACACTTCATGCGACTTAAGAAACAGCGGCTCAAGAATTCCAGGCGGCATAAGCTTCAACGACTTATAGCAATCAACGACTTAAGCTTTGTATGCGACCTAAAGCTTCCCGCGACCTAACTTAGGTCGTAACTCGTTCACGCGACCTATCGTAGCTGGTTGCAGCGACCTATCCTTTGAGCGACCTAAAGAAGCGGCATGTGATTTAGGTCGTTCGTGCTCTTCTTCAACGACCTTGGACTTAGTTCGTAACCCTTCTTCAACGACCTTGAACTTAGGTCGTACGCGACCTAAGTTTACCTCAGTTTGTGTTGTCGAGATAGGTCGTTCGCGACCTATACTTTCTTCCATTTGCACCGCGTTTTTGGGTCGTTCGCGACCTAAGGCTTTGTTAGCTCGCATTGCTTCCTCGCTGGTTTCTACGTCCATAGGTCATACACGACCTAAAGTACTCAAGTGACTTATTGATATGTTAGGTCGTTCGCGACCTAATACTTGGGCTACATCAACTGTCCTTATCAGCCTCTTCAAGACGAAGAGCAATATCAATCAGTTGATCGAAAGAAACTTCTAATTTTAGAAGTAATGGCTTCTTGAGATTCTTGTTTAAGCCATAGACGAATCTCTGGTTCTTCTTCAATGAGGTGTTGATGTATTCAACCCTATATTTGGACAGTGACTCGAAGGATGCGACATAATCTGTCACAGAAGATTCGCCTGAGCATTCTTTACTAAATCAAGAAGCTGTTGAGCAGTAATAAAAACTCCATCCTGGGGAGTAACAGTAGATGGTCCAGCTCTGGGACGACCTGGTCTAGACATTCTCTTCTTTAAGGAAGAGAAAAGAAGAAAAGTTATTCACCAAATGAATCATCAAGCAATCTTGATAGATGAAACAAGGAATCGTAAAGAAAACAGGATGAATCGGTTCGAAGACTCGAACTAAATCCTGAAACACAACTCCTAAGGTGGACTTAGGACGATGATCCTTGTTAAGTTATTCTACATTGTTCCGAAGTTTGGCTCTGATACCAAGCTGTGACGCCCCACCTCTATACCCACGCTAGCCAAGAACACTACGGTGTAATGCTGTCAACTAGCACGGAGAATAAGGCTGTTGAGGAGCGACCATCCATGTAACTTACTTGAGCGAGCTTCGATATGTCGGTTAGAATAGAATGAACTTCGTTTAAGGAGGAAGTCCAACATACCGAAACAAACCAAAAGCTATCACATAGTGGCTATAAATAATCTTCGGAAACAAACAAAGAATAAACGTAACATAAATCAGTCATAGACATCCATATCACAAAGGCGGAAGAAGATATGAATATGTATATAACACATGAAAGTGTACATCAGAGTAGTGGTCAAAAAGGTCCACGATAATACAAAAGAATAGCAACACGTGCTATACAAAAGAATAAGTACACAACATAAAGTATATATGTAAAATGTGTACATCCAAAAACTACTAATCTATGTAGTTAGCCAAAAGTCAGAATAATCTTGAAGAGAAGTCAAGTAGAAGCACCTGTAACATCTCGATCTGACCCAAGTATTATTTATAAGAAAATAATAAACGGATCAGTCTAGCCATAAATATCAGATGATAAGGTATAGGATAAATAATATGGCATGAACATGTAACAACCATAACGGCATACTACTATAAGTATGTAAATGATAATCAACAAAAGATCAATCAATATCACAAGAATCTTCTCAAAGATAAAATAAGGTATCATACCCCTAAACTTGTATTCATAACAAGTCAATAACACATAAATTCACCAATGCACAAAAACTGATATCATAGCAATGAAAATCATGAGAATTGGTGAAGCATAAATTCCAGAAATCATCACAAGAAATCCAGATAAACACATAAAAAAGGGGGGAGGCCTAACACATGAACGGGAGCATAAAAACTCACCAACGCGTATAACACATGAACGAGAAGCTAACTCATGGAAGCTATCCATTAAATTTTCACACAGGAATGGCCCGAAGACCATGGGGTGCTACCCCATATATGTGATGGCGAAACATCACAAAAGCGGGGTCTAGTCTCCCTCGCAGACAAAGAGACATCGCTCAATCGCTAGTCTGAATCACGAAAATGATCGTCATGATCATAAGGAAGTGTTAATTACACTAAGCCAGTAAATATGTGAGTTTAGCTTCATGTCCCATAACCACTAGCTTAACTTAAATATTTACGAACAAACTGTAGGTCTCCACTAGGAAATTGTCACAAAAAGGGTTCAATCGAACAAGTCCAAGAATTAACCGAAGAAGTGAATGCAAGCGTTTCATACCACTCGTTTTACTAAGCCATTTAATTAGATTTCTCATCCGAGTGAAGTAAAGGCTTGTATATACTAGTAGATTGGAAAACGGTTTGAGAAAAAGAGCTTTGTAGTTAAAACAGTGTTGAAATCGCTTTGATGAAAGAGTTATGATATTTACTACTAGTATTGAAGCCTTCACATTTTTAAAGTGACAAGTCACAAAACGATTGTTGAAACAAATCGCATCACAAAATTTCACATTCGAAGACGTGAACAAAACCCAAGGAAATCAGGTCAAAATGCATCAAAGTGGAAGTTCTGTTGAATGTTTTTCAGATAAGATTCCCTACGGAGGGGGGTCCAGGGGGGTGGCAACCCCCTAGGTGGGGGTGCGGGGGCAACCCCCTAGGTGGGGGTTCGACCTGCCCGGTCAGGTCGCAGGGGTCCAGGGGGCAGCGCCCCCGGTGGGGTGCGGGGCAGCGCCCCATCCAAAATGGTACGACCTAGTGAAGACAAGCGACTTACGACCTAAAGGTAAAGCGGGCGAGCGACCTAATGGATAGGTGGTCGAGCGACCTAACATTTTAAGGCCGAGCGACCTAGGAGCTAACGGCTTAAGGAGTAACACACGACCAAGAAGGTGCGACCTAAGGAAGACTCGCGACCTAACATGGCCGACCTAAGTGCAAACGACCTAAGTGGTTAAAGGGGCGCGACCTATCAAGTCAACAGGACGAGCGACCTAACATAAGTAGCCGAGCGACCTAACTGGAGATAAGGTCAAGCGACCTAAAAATTCGCAACCTAACATGATACAGCAAAGAGGCGCGCGACCTAAAGGGGTACGCGACCTAAAAGGTTTCGCGAACTAACTGGGTATGCGACCTAAAGAGGTACGCGACCTAAAGGGGTTCGTGACCTAAAGGGTTACGCGACCTAAAACTGGTATGAACAAGCCGAGCGACCTACAACCTAAAGCAATGCCGAGCGACCTACGACCTAAGGCAAAACAGGTCAAACGACCTAAAGGCGACACGACCTAAAAGTGGCGCGACCTAACTGAGACACAAAGCGAGATGGCGACCTAAGTGTTCGCGACCTAACGGCTTAACTAGGCACGCGACCTAACGTCTTAACTAGGCATGCGACCTAGCGACGTAATATTGGGCGACCTATCGTCTTATAGGCCAAGCGACCTACGACTTATACTGGGACGAGCGACCTAAAGTTTGCCGAGTGATAGTAGGTCGGAAACGACCTAAGGCCATGCGAGCTAACATTCCAGAACGACCTAGTGCCAGAAAATCACCAAAAACACTGAAAATTGGGGCTTTTCGCCAATCCACTCCAAACCAAAAGCAAATGTTCATACAAATGCGATAGGGAATCATTCCCAACAGTCCAATGAAAGTTATAGGCAAGATGTGAGATTAAAAATCTCACTTTTTCACTAAAATGGATGATGATGAAGCTTGAAAGCAAGGAGAAGCAATCCAAAGCTTGAATCCACTATCTTCTACTTGAATTTGGAGTTGAATGTTGGATTTGCAATTGAATTTGAGTTTGGATTTTTAATTTCCCTTTCCCACCACCATTTTGACAAAGCTTGAAGTGTTTGATAAAGTGAGGAAGAGGGTTGGGCTGAACTAAAGAAGGTGCAGTCCAAACCAAAGTCAAAGGCGGGAAAAAGTGACGAAATTTCCACTTACTCCAAACATATCGAAGTTTACACTCAAAAAGATCGCAAACGTCATTTTGAACTCAATGGAAGTGGTCTCGAGTCCTAATTTGACCGTATGCAAAAAGTAGCTTTTCGGGCTAACATCCGACTAACGATAAAATATTTGAGTAAAATATTTAAATATAAAATCGATAAATATGCGGGTTGTTACAGTTGATGCTTTATGCACTGCAATTAAAGCATTATGGATTTTGTTTTCTTTTGTTGAAAAAACGGTTGCTGCCATAGAGCAGCAGCATATTGAAAAAAAAGGGCTGCTGCCATAGAGCAGCAGCATATGAAAAAAAAAATTTAGATGCATTGTAATATAAAGAGTTATATAATTGCATTTGAATAAAGGCATCTTTTACTAACGTTAAATTTAAGAGCCCTTAACATTATTAATCAATACAAGTACATCACTGGCATTAGCATTACAATGACAATCCTTCTCACATGCGTGATATTGTTCAAAGTGTATCAATGATAGCATTTTATTTGAAACATGTAAGTAGTGGTCATAGGATAAATGATTTTATTTTATTTTGAAAATTTTGAAGTTAGCTATCGTTCAAACTTGAACTTTGAAGATTTCAGGATGTATGATTTGTTACTTCAAATTTAGGTTGCAATTTTCTATAAATTGCATTGTTTCTTATATATATATTTAAAAATACAAAATTTGGTAAAAGAATAAGTATCTCTAATTCACCCTTTTTAGAACTTATTTGAAATGCACTGGCAATAAGTAGATGTAGGTGTTCTTATAAGATATTCATAAGAAGATGAATAACAGTTTTGTATAACTACTGCCATAGTTAATTGCAATATACTCTATGTCAATATTATAGTTTAATGAGGTTATGAAAGTAAACTAGTATTTAATTGAATTGTGGGATGCAAATAAATAGGCAGAAAAAAAGGAAGAGCAACATGCTAGTTTGAGAAAGAAATTGGAACACTATAATTACACGTAATTTAAGTAGATTGACACTGTAAATGTATACAATTTGTTGTTTCTAACACATGACTTTTCCACCATTATTCAATTTTTCGAACAAATTGGCATTGCTATTAATATAATTTGAAGCAGCGGTAACAAGACCACTATATCATTCTTTTGTTAACTGAATGTAATACCATAAAATCCTAATACACGATACTAATGTTTTTGATGTGGATTAAGTATATGTACAAGAAGACTATTTGGATTAGATTATGGCGCAAACTCACTTTTGCTCGCATATAAGTTAAATAAGTTGCTTAAAATTGCAAAATAAAGGTACGTGTTCAGATTAAATACAAAAGTATTAAAAATATTGGTTTATATTGTGTTTTCGACCGTGGTCGATGTATATTTTTTATATTATATTTGTGAAATTGCAAACTGCTCTCCGTACAAAGGAGACTCTATCGAAATTTTCCAAAAAAATTTAACACCAAGAAAATTTTCAATAAATTTTCATATGCAAAGAAATGGAAATTAATAAATGAATCTATTTAAATATATAACATGAGATAAGTTTGGTTCTAATGTTAACTGCTTAAGTTTTTATTGAATTTCAACTAACTAGTAAAATTCGAAGAGAGTTAATGTTTGCATGTGTTTTTGACTTCTTCCTATAAGAAATTGCGAGGATGCAATTTTCATAGGGGGGAGGTTTGTAACAACCCTGTTTCCGAAGTCGCAATATTCTAAAAATTTAATCAAAATAATATTATTCGAATTCGGTTTAGGTAATTATTATTTTGGAATCAAATTATTATTTAATTAAATTCTATTTAATAAACAATAATTATTATAGTAAAATTTGTATTAGTTAATAAACTTTATTTTAGATAATATATTAAAATTTAAATGAAATGTTTTAATAAATACAAAATATTTCAAAGTATGAATAATTATATATGTAATTGAAATAGATGGAATGAAGTTTCAATTGATATTTAGTTGAATCAATAAATCGACGAAAATGAATAAAATTATTTATTTCAGTTTAATAGATAATCAAATATAATTAAACGATATTGGATTGCATGGAATTGAGTAGTTGTTGAAATACACATAGTTCGTAAACGAAGTGTAAATCAATTGTACTAGATTAGCAATTATTATAATTATTAAAAATTTAATTGTCAAGGAAATGTAAATCAATTTAAAGTTTAAAATTTGAATGTACTAGAACAAATTAGATGGAGTAACTCAAAAAGGGAATGAAGAAAAAAAGAAATGAAAACATATTCTCTAAATTATTAGGGCCCAACCCATCTAAACCATTCATTTGTTTAATTCTTTAACCATATCCAATATTATACCCAAACCCATTTCAAAACCAAAAACCTATCTATGAAAATGATCATTCCCCTATTCTTTGCTGTAAAAACCGTATTACCCTAAATCCCTAAATTTTCAACCACGCTAAAAAAAAGCCAAGTGAAAAAAAAAATCGCGGCAAGGCCGTTGCATGCAAGGGGGAGAGACGACGCGTGTGCTTCCAAGGGCGTGTTGAAGGCTGGGTTGGATGAGCTCAGGTTGGAGGTGACCTAGGTGGACTCGGAGGAACATGGCATGTGGTGGTGCATTCATGATGGAGGCGATACAAGGCATGGAGGCGCGAATCCTTGCTGGTAGCGTAGACGAGCACGACCTGAACTTTTGGACGAGTTTTAGGCAGCGAATGATTAAGGTGAGATTTTTAAATATCACACAACTATATCTGATAGCTTGAATGCCTGAAACGATTATTAGTTAGATTAACGTTTGAATAAATGGATGGTTGGTTAAACAATAATCTGAAGAAAAAAAATTAGATTTTTGGAAAACTGATCACTGTAAATTCATGTTTGAGTACAGATGAACTGATCAGTTAAACAAGAACCTAGTTTTAGAAAATTAAGGCATATTCCATGTGCCTTAGTTTGTTTCATATTTTATAATTCCTGCTACCCTGAGTTATACACACCCATGACTGTACCTAGCTAGTGTAGGGAATTAGTTATGTATGTTCCCTGGTGCTTGAAGATATGATCACTCAACTTTGTTGTGGCATTAACTGCATGCGTCCTTCATCTCTGTACATTGTTAAATTGAGTACATTTAATTTTCTTTTGCATGGAAATATATTTTAACTTGTCCTATTACATGATATATGGGCACGCACATGTCAACAAAGCATTTTGCTTTTATATTCATTTCGCCATGTCAGTTCATCCTTTGAACTATCCATTTGTTTTGATGAAAATCACTTACCAATTCTATTCTTTGTTTAATTTTCGTCTTTTCCTTGAATAATTATGGGCTGCCTTGCATAATTGTGGTATCCAACTTGTAATATGGAATTAAAATATGGTATGCATTGTTTAGGTTGATCCGGTTTGATTTTCGCCCTGTTCTATTTTGTATTTTATTTTATTTTTTTGCTTTGATATCTTTTATATGCCTATACACTTTTCAAAGCAATGTTTAACATGCTTTTTAAACAATTTTGCTTTGATTATATTTTATTGCCTGTACATGCTTTGATTTATTTTTACAATCCTTTCGCTATTGATTCCTGTACATATTTTTATCAAAAGCATTCTTGCTCTGACTTTCATCTTGATGCTTTAATTTTAGAAAGACGGTACATGTTTATTAGCCTTGACTTGACATCGCCTTGTAGCTACTTTTAATTTGTAGCCAACTTTACAAAATAAAAATATGTTGCCTGTACATCTAAGTTTCGAATTTTACCTAACTTCGCTTACATTGCTTTGTATATATTTTACTGTGTAGTCTAACTATATATATATATATATATATATATATATGAGTTATTGGATTTTAAAAGTGATTTTGAAAAAAAATTAGACCTTGGTATATATGAAAACTAATTTAAAACTTTTTTAATTTATTTATTATGCATTAACAAAGGTGAGAAGTTTAAAAGTGAATTATAGGTAAACTATTTTAGAAATCATTTTCTATATGATAAAATTATATTAATTACTTTCAACCTATAAACTATTGTTGGCTTTTATGGTATTTAGTTTTTGGCTATTTTTATGCAAGTTTGAATTGGATTTTTGATGAATTTTGTGATTTTCTATGAAACAAAGGATTTTAATAAACGATTGAATTGTTGGGTGGTATGGGACATTTTGTACAATTCTTTCACTTATTATTATAATTTGTTAAATAGAGTTTGAGTGAAAATTACTAGCTTTTAGTAAATACTTGAATTTACTTTCTGGTATGGGACAGTTAGTCAAATTCTTGTGATTACTAGAGTGACAGTAATTAACACTTAGAGTTGTATTATCCTGGGGTGTTCAGATTTTATTTGAAACCGATAGATCCCCAAGATACTATGACTCATTTTTCATCGACCTGAGAGTCGATTCATTTTTAGATTTGGGTAGGCAGACCTATTTCTTGGGGTTAAGTCTGTTCTGGTATAATATAGCTATCATTTTTGTTGTTTAGACAGATGTTATATTGCAGCCCTATCAATTTATTTCAAAGCTGGACAATGTTTACCTATTTATATTCGTTAGGTAAATTCACATAGTTTTGTCATAAACACGACCACCTATTTCTTATCGTTAGGATTCAGGTTTTACCTGATAGTCTATTTCTTTTAGTTAAACTATTGCACTATGTGGCGGGGTTTATTTATTTTAGTTAGGCCCCGTGTCGCACTATATCATACTGATAATTGACTACCATTATTATTTCATTACTGATGATTATTTCTTCAGAGATTTTAGTATGGATATTCTGTATCCTTTATGGCTCTGAGGAATTTTGAATTAGTTATCACCATATTTTGAGATGATAGTCTATTGAGACTTGATATGTATTTATGAAATGGTGATTTGTTAGATATGCCTTATTGAGTATTTGTTTTGGGCATATTTTATTTATCACTTATTCGGTTGTTGTAAAGTCAAAAATTATGAGATATGTATATATTGGTTTGATATACCTTTTATGGATTTTTAGGTTAGGCATATTTTTAGATGACTTATTTTAGAGTTAAGTCATTTATGGATCTATAAAGTGGTGAATTTAATTAATATGCCTTGTTATGATTGTTTGTTCGGCATATTTTATATGGCTTATTATTTTAAGTCATTGATATTAGTATCTCACCTTTTATTAGATATAGTCTAACCCGTTTATTATTTTAATACTCGGGTCAGGCCGAGACTTTACAGGTATAGGGACCCATTGACCTCTGGATTTTGGGCTAGCGTTGAAGTAGACTATTTTGATAGTTTTAGTTTACTTCGTACTTGTATATATTGACAGTCAGGAGTTTATGTCATCTATATTATATAGTAGTACAAGATTTTGGATATGATGTATATATATTTATGTTGGTCTAGTACTGATATTTCGTAGACTCAAATTCTATTATGTATATGATGATGTATATTATTCCATTGTAATCTGTGACTCTGATTCTAATTTATCTATATTATATATTGTTTTGAATATTTTTAATCGGTGTGTTTATTGCTTCGTATTAATACTGCACACGTCAAAGTTTTAGTTCGGATCCTCAAAAAGGTAAAGAAGATATGTAAGTGTTAGTATAAAGATATATTCACATTCGATCGTCCTTAACCAGCCATATTCTCCGGATTAGCACACGACAGTACTTGTAATGTTCTTTGCTAAACTGGGCATAGCGGTGGGGTCGTTACATTTCCCAAACAAAATAATATTACTATTTACCACTTAAAACATGATTATTTATTACTTTTAAACCCATATCTAAATATTTTTAAAATAAATATATTTTATCCAAGTGATAAATTTGTGGGTTGTTACGCGTAATACGGTGGAGCTCGGCCCTAAAATAGAGGGTGCGACATTTCGGTTACAGGGCATCAGGCCGTGTGGTCAGGTTTTGGGCGAGTGGCTCGGGTTCGAAGTCTTGGTGATGGATGGGTGGAGAACTTGATGAGAAGTTCGATGCAATCGTTGGATGTTGGAATCGTGGTCCGGGGTGGTGGGTAGGTTGCACGACCGTGCACCCTATTGTTGTACAGGCGACAAGGTTTTAAATCTCCTATATATCGCCCGAGATCTCCTCCAAGATCTCCTTTTCGCACTTAAACGAGACGAGATATTAAATCTCCTCCATATCTCCCCCGACACTCATCTCGTCCGAGATATTCAAATCTCACCCGAAATATGGATCAAAATCTCAATCCGAGATCTCACCTGAAATTATACATTTTTCTTATTTTGCATAATATTTTTTATTTTCATATTGATTCAAAAGAAAGTACATGATCCAATTATAATTTGCCAACTTTTTGAACATATTCTTTACTTTTTATCTTAATGAGTCACAGTGAAAGGTTTCAATTCTTTATTATGTTCAAATAAAAGATACTATTCAATCATTACCAAGTCAATTAAGCTAATCAAGCTAATACTCTTCTAAAAATATTCCTTTTTCCATGTAAATCAATTATGTTACCATTTTTATTTACACTAATAAAGTTATAGCCGTTAAATAAATTTTTGACACATCAATTTTAAACACATAAGTACATCCGAGATATTCCCGAGATGCATTATAAGACCCGAGATGTCAATCCGAGATGTACACCTGATATGTACTCATCTCGTCTGAGATCTCCCCCGATACGAGATTACTTGTGTAAAAATTCCGAGACGAAACGTGACCGAAATCCGATATTTAAACCTTGACAGGCGATGCCACTACATTGAGGAAGAAGATGTTTAATATATATATTAAGGGTAATTAGTTAATTAAAGTTGTAATTAGCGAGTTTATTAAATTATTTAAATCTGATATCTTATAAATTGAATAACTTGTTCATACGAGGTCCAACCGAGACGAAACTTCTTGCATTGCCCTCGTAATGAGGAAAGCTTCACGATGGCACTATCCATTTAGAAAGTGTCCGTTAACAAGTCTAACTTGGATTGCAAAGCAAGGATGTTCTAAGCTCTAAATATTTTCATATATCCACGTTTTGGATTATTGTTATTATTTTTAGTTAAATTGCATTACCTGGAGTTTGCTTAGTATATTATTATTGTTGTTCTCTAATAGCCCCTTTTATAAACCTAACAAAAATAATAATTTTCTATCCAATTTTACAGGTCTTTTAGGCTTATAAAGTTGGTGAGCATATTATTATTGTTGTTCCATTAGGTTTCAAGGCTTATAATGGGGGAGTATATTATTATTAAATATGGTTTGGGGTCCGCAGGCTAATTGAATATTGATGATAAAACTGAATTTTGGCTGGTGAAATAAGCAGTTGCTCATATGCCACTGCAAGATAATCCTCTAGTTACAGTTGTGTTTTTTGTATAGTAAAGGTTGATGATTTTGGTCTTTTCCATGGAAATCGTTTTCAAATGTGTGCGCTTTTGTGGTATTCTTGTGATGTCATGAATAAGATTTGAAAACCAAATTCTTTCTCCACTGGATAATTGGCCATTGAAATTTAGTCTGCTAGTTCCTTTAGTTTCATATATGAAGTTGGTCAGTGTTCAAATAATTTTGTTTATGTAGTTGGTCCATGATCAAAATTTGTAGCGTTTAAGTGTTCCATTAGTATCAGTTCCATGGTCATCGAGTGCTTTAAGCTTTACTTCGCACGGGCGTACTAATGGAACATGTTAGGTTCTATTAAATGGTCTAGGGGACACATTAGATGGTAGCTCCACAGGGTTTCGCTTGTGGATAAAGTATTAAGAGATTAATTGAGGGTTCATGTTTCCAAATAAAGAAGTATTAAATAACTATAGATACCATATGATGCCAGCTAGATAGTATCATAGAGGAGTATGCCACGCGCGCTTATCTCGAAGCTGAACCCAAGAAACTATCGACGAACGCAGCTCGATCGCTGCTGCTATGGTTGACAATTCAACCATCCAACCGGTGATTTGCTTCGTATCATCGTGCTCTACATTTGGTTAGTTGAAGTCGAATGCCAATTTGGCTCCTAGAGGCTCCGATGAACTATGGCTATTGGATGGTTTAAATTTTAATGACGGCTGAGAATAGTTTAGGGTTAGGGTTTGCAAATGAAGGAAGTGGTTGGCCTTTATATAGAAAATTTCCGAAGCACTATTCATCCGTTAAAATTTTGAACTCCAAACGAAGCATGTCGTCTGGCGTTCTATATGTTATACTCATATTATGAACACAATAGAATATATATCGGAAGCCAATTCCATCATATTCAGAAGATAGATTTTCAAAATCAAATTATTTTAATTAAAATTTCTATAATTAATTTCTACGCGTTATGAACTCGCACGACCAAACGACGCCATGAAATTCGACAACGTATAATAATTCATTATTATAGATCCGATGAAACTGGTTTCGTCGAAATCCGATACAGTGCCCCCCGAAGGCTATTTATACACGTTAATTAAAACGAGTAATTTTCAAAATCAGTTTAGTTACTCTTAAATCCAAATTTAAAAGTTTACTATTTTCTTCCTATTCAAATAGATCTTAAATCAACTTTTGAAATCGTTTTCATTCACATTAAATTCAAGATTCAATTATTTAAACAATTCAAAATTATAAAATTTAACAATTTAATTATCAGATAAATCGCTATATTTGAAATATAAGTTATTTAACTTATAAAATTAACTTTTCAATATTTAAAATCAATTAAATATTCCAAATTCGAATGACTGAAATTCTAGGTCGTTACAATTAATATCATAGCTTCGTAAAACAACACAATCAAAATCCCCAGCTTCTCTTCAATTATAGATGTCAAAGTGAAGCCCATATAAGTAACTAAAAACCTTAGCATCATCAAGTTATAAAATCTTCGAGTCGAAACAAGTTCAGACAAACTGGCCAACACTAGGTACTGTATAGAAGAGTAAAATTAGAATGGCTGCATAAATTATAAATGGTAAAGTATGTGAATGAGTGGTAAGCACATTTTATATTTAAGGATTGACATTGCAGGGGTGAATTAACATAAATGATTGCAAATCAACCCTAATACATGCGGAAGCAATAAGATCGTGTTGTAGTGTGACAAAACAAACAGAACTTGAAAATAAAATGGTAAATCATCAAATCACACAAGAAAGTAAATAGAGAATTCACACACGGATTTATAGTGGTTCCACTATCGCAAGATAGTGTACATCCACTTGGGGAGAGGAGATTTTATTACTTTCAGAGAGAAGAATTACAAGATTGATAATGGAGAATAAGAAGAATATGAAGAAATACAAAAGAGAAGATAATTCGTTTCCGATGCTTCTATTCATCCTAAACCCTACCTTTATATAGGGATTATTACTTGAGGTTGAAGTAATTGATTTGTGGTCATAAATCAATACCTAATCAATTCTTCAAATCATACAGGAAACATTTACCATTTTATTTTTCCAGTTTTCCACAATTTGTACGCGTTTGATAAGATTCCTTTTTAATTATCTAATTAGAGAATTAATTAATTACTTTACTCTTTTTCAAATATATCTTCCTCTTATGTAGCTAATCCATTGCCCTCTTTAATGCATATAAAAGAGGCAATATATTTGAGCAATTATCTCAAATATCTTCCAAATTTTCTTAAGTTTGGAAATATTGTATCAAATCTAAAAATCTCCACCTCGATACTATATTTTCCCGCAAGCCTACCAATTCCACCTACATTCTTTTACTCCAAGCAGCTCTCAGACAAGGTACTTTCCCAATGAGCTTTGACATGGCCATCACCTATTCCACTTTGTCAACGAACTCCGGCAAGGCCACCGCCCGCCAACGAAGTGTTGAAAGTACCCCCTCCATGTAGGACTCATCAATCTCCAAAATAAACATCTCTGTATACTAACTCACTCTCCCCCTATGCCACCAAGTGGCACCTAGCACTTTAGCAGGCGAATTAAGTTCGAGCAATGCTCGAACTTTGCAACTAGTCTAGCCTTGTATCTTCCATCGTCCTTCACCTTATATACCCACTTGCATCCTATGGCTCGGCTTTCTTGAGGGGGTGGTACCAATTCCCAAGTCTGATTCTTCTTCAACGAATCCATCTCCTCTTCCATAGCATGCATCCATTTCGAGCTGGCACTCGAATTCATAGCTTCTTCAAGGTCGAAAGGCTCATCTTGCACTATATGCAATGCATAATCAAAATGATCCTCAAGGCTAAGTTTTGCATAATCCAGTCTCCATACCTATTTGGTGGCCTTCTAATTCTAGAGCTAGCCCGAATAGGTGTAACTTTTCCTAAACTCTCGTCAACTCCACCTTGAGATGAATCATCTCTAGCTTCACGACCATCACTATCATTGCTAGAGGAATACTGTGGACCTTCAAGTGGTATCAAGAACTGCAATTACTCTATCTTCTTTAACATCTCTAACTCTACTACTAGGTTGATATGTGGGAATAGTTTCCATCTCCTTAGGATTTTCAGCTTCTGAATCTACCGAACAAGGTGGATCCTCCTTGGGCTTGAATCTAGCGAACTCATCAAATATGACATGTCTCGAGTGCACTACCTTCCTATCAATAGGTTTCCAAATTTGATACCCTTTGATATCTTCTGTATAGCGCAAAAATATGCCTTGATAGGCTCTAGCCTCCAACTTGTAATTTCCTGTATGGTGAACATACACGGGGCTACCAAATATACGAAAATAACTGATATGTATAGATGTACCTTTCCACCTTTCCTCAGGAATCCTCCCATCAATGACTGAGCACGGAACCCGATTAATAATATATACTGCAATTGATAAAGTTTCAGCCCAAAAGCCTCTAGACAAGTCCGCCGTCAATCTCAAGCAATGGGCCTTCTCCAATAGAGTTTTGTTCATCCTTTTAGCAACTCCGTTTGATGGCGGATCACTGGGTGTAGTAAAATTTCTCCTAATTACATACCGTCTACAGAAATTTGTGAACTCCTTAGAAACAAACTCACCGCCATTGTCGGATCTTAGCACCGTCAACTTCCCTCCTACTTTAATCTCTACCAGTGCTTTCCAAGTTTTAAAATTTTCAAATGAGTCCGACTTAGCTTTCATCATATACACCCAAACCTTCCAAGAGTAGTCATCGATAAAAGAGATAAAATACTTAGCTCCTCCAATGGAAGCTGTAGTTACTGGTCCCCAAACATCCATATGGACATACTCTAGTATTTCTTTAGACTCATGTCTACCAACACCAAAAGAAACTTTTGTTTGGTTCCCTAACACACACTCCTGGCAGAATTCCAAACGGTTGAAGCTTTCACCCTCGATCATCTTCCTTCTTCGAAGCAGCTCTAAACTCTTCTCTGCTTCTTTGAAGCAGCTCCAAACTATTCTCTGAAACATGACCTAATCTGAGATGCCAAAGTCTGGTGGCATCCAAAGCTCGTGAACTATCAACTCCAATACACATCTCTCCAAGAACTGTAGATCCTTTCAGCAGATAAAGATTCTGGACCATCATTCCTTTCATTAATACAAGAGCACCACGTGTCACCTTCAAGCCATCCGACTCTATCATAATCTTGCACCCCAAAGATGCTAGCTGACCCAAGGACAGAAGAGATTTTCTTAAACCGGGAACATAGCGGTCTCTAGTGATAGTGCGCGCCACACCATCATGCATGCGAATACACACTGGTCCTTCTCCAAATGACTTGCAAATAGCATCATTTCTCATTAATATGGCATTTCACTCCTTGTCTTCATATGTGCAGTTAAAGCGCCCCGCCTCTCCATAGCGTTTGAGGTGCGAAAAGTTGTAGCAGAGATATATCAGGGATATAGCAGGATATAGCGGACGACTTTAAAAGGAGGAATGATGAACATTCTACATTAAAAAGAGGAACAAGTATTACTTATTATTTCCCACCAAGAAAAACAAGTTATAATAAAGTAAATATAAACAAAGTTGACACTTAAAAAGTTAGAACTAGTTATAATAACCAACAGTGTATATCATTGTTACATCAACTTTGAAGTTACCATAAAACATAAAAGCAAGACATCAAGCAAAATGCTTATTTATAGGATGGGGGGATATAGCGGGGCAACAAAATCGGGGATATAGCGGATTATTGCCGCAATATCGGGGATAATAGCGGTCCGCTATATTGGGCCGCTTTATAGGAATATCGTTGCCCCAAAAGTCCGCTATGGAATATATCGGGGATATATAGAAGCAATATCGGGGAATTGACTGCACGGGTCTTCAGAAGAACAAAAATCCTCCTTCCTAGGCGTCATATGGAAAGATTCCCCTGAATCTAGTACCCAATGGTTTGATATATCGGAAACAGATGTAGTCAGCACATCATCAGAAACAACCTTCTCCACCGCAATAGATGAAGAACCATTTTCTTCATTTCTCTTCCCCAAATCTGGACAATCTATCTTCCAATGACCATGTTTCTTAAAATGATGACACATGTTGTCTATAGACTTACCTCTCCAACAATTTCCAAGCTTCCTTGACTTGGTACACCCTCTAAAAATATTCTCCTTCTTTTCCTTTCTTCCTCTCTTCACAAACAGCCCCTGACTACTACTAGCTTCTCCACTTTCACTCATATTCTTCATCTGATCCCACATTTCTTCACTTAAAAGTCTCATCTTCACATCTTCTAATGATAGCGTGCTTCTGACATAAATCAAGCTATTAGCGAAAACCGTGTATCGCTCAGGAAGAGAACACAATACCACCATAATCTTTTGCTCCTCGTCCCCATTCAAATCAACAACTTTCATCTTCATCGTCAAATCATCGAAGAAGTTCAGATGTGCTTTCAATGACGGACCTTCCTACATCTTATATGTTAAAAAATTCTTCAATAGAATCAGCCTATTCGAGAGCGACTTCTTCGTGTAGAGATCCTCCAATTTCTTCCATAAGCCTCTAGCAGTAGTTTCACCACTAATCTATGGAATGACATTCTCATCCATGACCAATTGGAGGGTAGTAAAGGCCCATTCTTCCATCTCCTTTCTTTCCAATTCTGAGATATCTATTGGCAACGATTCTATGTCAAATACAACCTGATGAACACGATTTCTTCTCAACACCGCCTTCATCTTCCACCGCCACTTGTCAAAATCATTATCTCTGTTCTACTTCTCTATAGCCAATTGTGAACCTGATGCTATATATGAACCTCTAATGTAGGGTGCATATTCTTCGGTAGGTCTACCCTCCTCGTTTCCAGGTCTTGTCATTTTATCGAACACCTTCTAGCCCTAGGCTTCAACAATAACCTTCAAATCTCTAATACCAAACTGTATAATTTATACAAATGATTGCAAATCAACCCTAATAAATGCGGAAGTAATAAGATCATGTTGTAGTGTGATAAAACAAACAGAACTTGAAAATAAAACGGCAAATTAATAAATCACACAAAAAAGTAAATAGAGAGTTCACACATGGATTTATAGTGGTTTCACTATCGCAAGATAATGTACATCCAGTTGGGGAGAGGAGATTTTATTACTTTCAGCTAGAAGAATTACAAGATTGATAATGTATGGGTTGCTAGTTGAACATGCAAGCTTGTGTGTTAGGTCAAAGTGCCACTAAACAAAATGAACATAGTAGCAATGTGCATTACAATTTCACTAAAGAATAAGCAGGGCATAATGCAAGAGAATAATAAAGCAGTAATGTCATCCATACAGTTATATCGTTTTGTATGAAGCTTATATAACCATTAGTGAGATTTCACTCTTTTCATTTTTGAAATATAATTATTTATAAGTATTTAGTATATAGAGATAGTGAAGATTGTCCAATATACAATTAATTGAATCTCATAACATTATTTATCTTATAATAAGAATTTATTGTTTTTAAATAGATACTCAAAAATAACAAAAAAATATTATTCTATATTATGCACACTTAACTAAAATATTATAAATATTATTTTAGAACTAGTTTTAAACAAAATATATCATTTTCATTATTTAGAATCCAAAAATAATAATACATATAGTTATTTATAACTACTTAAAAAATACAAATGTTAAGTACATCAAACTCTTTTTCACTCTTAGATTAGCTTTTCACAAACTAATATTAACAAAACAATAATTTTACACTAACACAAAAATAATAAATTTACACCTAATAAGTATTATTTTGAGACAATATTAGAATTTTTCGATTTTTAATCACAAAGGGAAAATATCAAAATATGAAATAATAGATTTAAAAATTATATTTTTAGAGAAAATTAACATTATAATACAATTTCGCACAATTTTAAATTTTATTTCCACTTCCCACTTTTTCTATGATGCAACTCAAAATAACATTAATAGATTTCAATATTTCAATAATGTATAATACATTCATCCTAGATGAATGTTTTGATATTCGTTGCAAAGTTTTAAATGCACAAATTAAAATTATTCTTTAATTAAATATTGGACTTTTTAATCGCTATCCCAATTGATATCCGAAACCAAAAATATATAATGTTTATCAAACCAGATTTGTAAAACATGTGATATCGAATTCAAAATTTATCTTAATATAAACATAACAAAATAGCAATACTAATTTTAAATCGAGAAAATAATATAATCGACTAATATCATTTATTTGTTCAATAGTACTAAATTCAAAACATAATACATGACTTATTTATATTAATGAAAATAACAAAATTTACTTTTGATTCAAATGTGAAAATCCAATTAATCGCCTAATAAAAATTATATGCTTAAACAAATTATTTTAACGAGTGTTATCGCACGCCCTTCGCGCGTGACGATCGCACGTGCTGCGGGAGTAAATTGATTTTTTTACAAATTATATATGTTTAATATATTTAAGAGAAATAATTTTCTTAAATATTTAGCAATGTTTTTGCGTTGGAATCAAGTGTAGTTAGTTTGAATTTCACTTCTAAATTAGAACATTTAATTTTTTTATTAGGTTGAATTTTTGTTTCTGTTATCAACTAATAAAGAGCGAAAACATGTAAGAAGTTTAATTATTGGATCATACATTTAAGTGGTACTAAGTTTGGAAATATATGTAGGAGAGAGTATTGAATTTGTAAAATAGCATAGTTGCTAGATTATATTTTTAAGTGATAGTAATGGCAATATCTATATAGATGCATTTTTGGAAGTTTACGCTGATAGCAAAATCAGGAAGAGAAAACCGATAAGATAATAAAATTTAATTATATCATTTTTTTTAAATTTTTTGAATGATATATCACTTACCACTTCATAAATAAATTTATCATCCCAACCATAATCATCTTTTGAGGGAGATTTTTTATCATCATTTGCTTATTTCTGGACATATACACTATCTTTCGTTGAAGATGCTTTTGGAGATATATTATCTTTTTGAGTCCATCTTTGCTTATCAAAGTGTTTAATATCCATTGGTTGGCTGATAAATTCTATGTATGCTATATTTCTAGAATTTGGTAGATATTTCTAAAATGCTATATTTATATTATGAAGTTTGAATATTTATACGTTGGACCGATTAAGGGTTGTGGATTCCATGCCACATCTATTTTAACTCCTACAGTATCTTAACTCATTCATTAATTTAAAAAATTTCGGACCAGTATGGAAAAAAAGTTACAGTCTAGAGAAATTTTAACTGACTTATATGGTCAAACATTATGTAACGTTATACATGATGGTATATGCCACCGAGGGATATCGAATGGTCATAACTGCTATAATAGGTTTTTTTATAAAAAATTTAATAGAGCGATATCATTGCTATACATATAACATGTTATGTTTTTCAGTTTATAAATAGAATTCTATAACGTTATATGGTTGCTGCCCGTAATTGTATAACGTTATATGGTTGCCGCCCTTAATTTTGCGATATGTTTATTCTCATAGTTGTATAACGTTATACCAGATACCTGTTTGATGGTGTAGTAAATTTATATAATAATGTCATTATTGAATTAGTGTAAATTAATGCTTATTAATTCCACTTTCCAATTTAATGCATAACCTTAAAATTCATAAATCTTCAGATATGGTATACAATAAATCAAGATATAGCCATTTGTTTAAATTAGTTAATCAGACTCAACTAATTAAATTGTTTCCAATATTGTAAAACCATTTTCGTTTTGATATTCGTATCATTTATTTATAAGTTTAATGCATAACTCTGAAATTCATAAATCTTTATATATGGTATAGAATAAATCAAGATTTATTCATTTGTTTAGATTGATTATACATTAACATATTTTTTTTCCATATTCCATATAAATAGCAATGTTGAAAGTTCGCGGTCAAATTAAAAGTTTGTGCTTCTAAGTCAACTATTAATAAAGAATTATTTGTTAGTACATTTATCTTCCAAATTAAAGCATATACAATTTGAAAGCAAAGAATGACTGCCAATTAGAATTGAAAGATGATGAAATAAAAGTCCCTCTCAAAAAAGTTGTGAAAATTAAGTCCTATTTTTAGATTTTGCCTGATTTATGCCACTTTTGCCCTTGATTTCAATGCTGGACCGGTTTTCTGAGAGGGGACAATTTGATATTAATTTATATGGATTTATAAGCAGAGACTTTTTGTGCATGGGATTTGAGATCAAACGCCATTTGAAAGATCTAACTCGGCTGGTGGGATGACGAGCAAAAGTTTCTACCCAGCAACAAAAATAAAGACGCAGGGTGATGTTGCTCAGGGGGGGAATAATAAAACATTATTTGCTGTCAGCAACCAATAAAACACTGCAAAGTGTACAGATCAAAACCGTTGATTTTACCAGCGCTTTAGGATATCCGTCCATTCGCTTTTCTAGATCTATAAAAAAGATGCTTTGCCCTACTTTTCCCACGTTCTGCCTCTCTTCTGTCTCCTCCTCTCGTATTTCTCTGTTTGTCTCCTCCTCTCGTATTTCTCTGATTGTCTCCTCTATTCTTCCATTATTTTAATATTTAGTTGACAAATAGTTTTTTTATTTTCTTGTCTGGTATCCAGGATGAATATTTGCTTGGTAATCCAGAATTAAATTTCTCAGGCGGCGTTCATTTGGCAGATTTCGGTTCTTTCACTACAAATGATATCTGATTCTGGCTTGATAAATCATAGATTTGTTGTAGTTCGATCTACTGATTATATTATTCCGTGAATTCATCTGAATTATTCCGGGTAAATATGAAGCGCTTTTCAGGCAATAATGGAAGAAACCTCGTCCCGGAAGGAGCCAATGGTATGTATGATGTACTAGACCTTTGCCTTGTTGGGCGCGCTCGATTGGCAGGTCATGATTAATAAAATAATTTTTGCCGTGATTTGGGAGGAAATCGCATGGGGATAAAACCAGGTTTTCCTCCCTTATTATCGCATTCCATTTTATTTATTATGTGTTTCTTAGCTTAATTATCATCATCCACGGCATCTAATTCCGCAGACGCTCCTCAGTCTCTAATGCTAAACATGGCACGCCGTCTTTTTTAATAATTTTGTTCTAGTCTTCTATTATTTACAAGATAGCTTTGTGAACTCAAATACTCAAATTTGACAAATGGACGATTGTGGAGAGAGATACTTTCCAGTATGCTCATTTTCAGAAATTTATATTCGATCCAATTTATGCTTTTCAGTTTGAAGGTTCAGAACATATGTAAGCTTATCGTCATAAAAGAAGTTGCAAAATATAATTTCGTTTTAACATTGTGTTCACGGACACAATTGCTCTGCTGCCCAAACGTAGGAGTAATTGCAGTGATAAAGGCAGTATTTTATTATGTATTAAGAAAGCTGTATTTGTTTCTACAACAGAGTCGATTTTGCAATGATTAGAATCACCAAAAAATGTGACATCAAATTGACCAACTACTAAGATCGTAGAATTTTCTTATTTTGGCTACTGATATATTTGCAATCTATCAGGGAAAGGAAAGAACATATTGCAGGCAGCTACCAATATTACTTAGGAAAAATAATTGGAAAGTTTTTTTCGGTTAATTTAATTATTTTGCGCTTGATTTTTTTAATTATTATATCTTGAAAGTACTTTATAATTAACCAAAATTTAACAAGCTTATGGATTAAGCCCCATGTGCCCAGCTTTGTTATACTGACAGAAAGTCAAAGAAGGGAAAATAATTGGAAAGTTAGCATCGCTTGGATTTTGTTTGGTTCGGATGATTAATTTTAGTTAAACCTAATTTTTTTCTAGGTAAGGATAATATTATATTATTTCAAAAAAAAAGTTGCATGTCAAATGGACGTAATGTCTTTTCACCTGAAAAGAGAATAGCTTATTTTCTAGTATGAAGGAACGTAGGAAGTCTTATTTTGAAATTAGAAGATATAATTATTTTTCAATAGTTTGTAAAACAAATAAACCGTGAACTAATTTATAGATTACACAAAACACCAAGTGGTTGTTTTCATGGTTGCTTTGCAGAGAAAGTTTATACATTTGATCTCTTCTACTATAAACGAAGAGTCAGAAAAAAAAAATTTAAATAAGGTATTGATATACTAATATATGTCCTTTGTTCAAAAATACGTTTCTTCTACTTTTTAAATATAGGCAATCAGTAGTGAAATAAAGAGTAAGTTATTTTAAACAAGAGAAAATAACTTGCACAATTTGATTATTTTTGTTCCAAATTAATAGTAGCAATGTGAATAGTAACCTTTTTGTTTACTGTATATACAGTTGAAATCTATTTTTAATAGGTTGAGAAAATGGCGAGTTAAAAGCATAGGCTTAAACTCTCAAACGGAATGAAAAATGCAACTACATCAACCCAAATATTGTTGTACAAAAAATTAAGTACAAAAAATTAAGGAGTCAACAAGAATATATGAAACTATAATCATATGTTGCAGAGTTGCAACGAATGCATGATTTACAAGAAACTTGACAAAAATAAGAAACGGATTGGTTCATCCTTAAAGCATGTTAGATCAGCATAGTTACTTAAATGGATAACCTACACCATTCCATAAAGTACTTAAATATTGATCTTATTAACATAATTTTTATTCATTTACAGATTCATACGAAGTTGGACCAGCTCTCTGACCTTCAAATAAATGTATCAGGGCATATATAAATTCATTGGATATTGTGCTTGATGTTTACATAATACTTTTCTGAACCTATACATGGTAGAAAATGCAGCTCGAGTCCAATGAAGATCTTTGGTAAAGGTATGGAACTTTAGATTAATAATTCATATTATGTATTGTGCAGTTGCAAATGTTACAAGTTTTTTGATGGTTAGAAATTTGATTATATACCTCTTCGACTGAAATATTAGTTACCAATAAATAAGATATATTTCTATATGGATGTCATAATTTCAATGTTATGGATTTTTCTGCAAATTTGATCTTATTAACATAATTTTTATTCATTTACAGATCCATACAAAGTTGGACCAGCTCTCTGACCTTCAAATAAATGTATTAGGGCATATATAAATTCATTGGATGTTGTGCTTGATGTTTACATAATACTTTTCTGAACCTATACATGGTAGAAAATGCAGCTCGAGTCCAATGAAGATCTTTGGTAAAGGTATGGAACTTTAGATTAATAATTCATATTATGTATTGTGCAGTTGCAAATGTTACAAGTTTTTTGATGGTTAGAAATTTGATTATATACCTCTTCGACTGAAATATTAGTTACCAATAAATAAGATATATTTCTATATGGATGTCATAATTTCAATGTTATGGATTTTTCTGCAAATTTATATAGATTTGATTGGGAACAACTTCTAGTTGAGCTAGAATTAGAACTTATTTTCCACAAGGATGGTAGCGCGAAAGAGTGACTGTGCCTTTATTTGTGTTATTAGACAATAAGGCGGCAATGCATAAGTCTATTGGGGTTTATCTTTAGATTGCTTTATTTTGGATATTTGCACATTCAGTTTAGGATATGTAGCCAAAATGCTCCTCTTCAGAATTTGGGATTTGGAAGTTTTTCAATGGGACATTGACATAAACTACACTAACGTGGAAACTACATGCCATACGACAAGAAAGATGGTTGGCACTCAAAAAATAGGATACTTTTTAGATTCCACATTTTGGAACATTCATGCATTCTCAATCAGATTATGCATCCTAACGAGACTTTCTTTTATAATGAAAAGTCACCGTAGTTTGAATTAACTTTGGCTACTTTTAAACAATTGAAACCGGAGGATTCAAAAATTTAAGTATGATTTCGACTTTCAATTCAAAGCTGTCAAATACGAAACCGCAAGCAAAAAATTGATCAAAAAGTTTGATTAGTCTGTCCACATTTCTACATGATATATCTGATCATATGTTACTTATGCACAATAACATACATTACCAAATGAGACTACTAATTTTGTGAAAATACATCCAATGATGCTACAGGATGTTTGACATTTGAAAAAAAGTTGTAAATGACAATTCCTTTTTATGCATTGCTACATGGACGCCATATTTGGTTATGAATAGGCTTTTTAATGTGCTCCACACATATTACATAATAAAACTGTAGCGAATTTTATAGTTTTTCCGATGAGAAAATATTCGATATACAATCATGTTATTTTACTACCTTTCAATCCAAAAAATGTTCATAATTTAATATATTTGTTGTTTAATTTGTTCCTCATACCCTCACAACCATATATAAAGCCCCTTTAGCAAAGACCATTTAGAATATATGTCTTTTGCTATGGCCATCTGCTGAATTGTGCTATTCTAAACCGTTGACATCACAATGAGGACTTTGAGATATTTAACACAAATAGTTAACTGTCATATTGAAATTTAGAACACAAAAGGTCATGATGGTATATTTTATAGCTTAAAAATCTACAATTGCCTGGATGAAACAATTTATATACACAAGATTTTAGCTATATTTACGTATAAAATTAAATTTTGTTTTTGAAACATATGTCGTTGTACAATAATTACAATGATTTCTGCTAATTCATTGCGCATAGAATATCTATTTCACATGAATACATACACTAAATCAAGAGGGGTGGGCATAAACCGCACCGGTATATGAAAACCGTCCGCATCGGAACGCAAAAATGGTGTGAAAACTAGCACTGAATCTTCTAACTAAAGCTAATATCACAAATTGACCGATCCGCATCGATACGGTTCAATTGCGGTTTTAACAATTGAACCGACCATATTAAACCAGACTAACCGAACATTTACACTATTAATTTTATGATAAAAATATATGCAATTGCTATCTCATTTTATATTCTAACGATATATATATTCTATTTTTGGTTTATATTAATAACAGTTGTCATAAAAGAATAAGTTATAGTTTTAATATAATATTTTTTATCTCATTTTTTTGGATAAATGCTAATTACAATCTTATTCTAGTCATTTTTCTTAATTTTATTGATAAAAAAATCACTTATAGTTAAATGTCAAATTGAAATTTTCGTGAGATCAAGAACTAATCTTTTATTTCAATATAACATTGTGTGTTTTAACCTTTAAGTGTAAGAGCTTTACACAGTTGTGTTCATAAATTGATTGTTGATGGAAGTATTTCTATTTTTGGTTTATATTAATAATCCAAGTAGCTTTCTTAACAATTTTTATCTCTTTT
This sequence comes from Allium fistulosum, assembly GCA_030737815.1. Lineage (NCBI taxonomy): Eukaryota > Viridiplantae > Streptophyta > Magnoliopsida > Asparagales > Amaryllidaceae > Allium > Allium fistulosum. Next base: position 815,542,383 of record CM060901.1, on the reverse strand, counting down.
TTAAGAGAATCGGTAACTAGCTAACCAAATCGACTGCGATCTAGCTTTTTGTTCCGTCTCCTTCACGCATGGTAAACGAATTTCAATTGACGGGTAAAAGGATCACATTCTATGGATTTAACCTAGAAAAAAGCATTCATGGAAGAGAAATGAGACTTTAGTAATTGGGAGTGTGGATGACAATCGAACAAATACATCAGGGAAGTCAGGGTACTTCCTGATGGAGGGAAAAAACATCAAACTCCGAATAAGTATGGTTTCTAGTAGACGTTGAGGTATCGAATGCGGAATGTCAAGGATGGAAAAGATATGGCCATTAGCAACTGAGTGTTGTCTGTCATCCTTGACATCCCGCATTCGATACCTCAACGCCTACTGGAAACCATACCGATTCAAAATTTGACATTTTTTCTCTATCAGAAAGGACACCGACTTCCCTGATGTACTAGTTTGATTACCATCCACATCCCCAACTACTCAAGTTTAATTTCTCTTCTATGGCCTTTTTTCTAGGTTAAATCCATAGAACCCGATTTTTCTACCCGTCATGTGAAATTCGTTTACCATGTGTTGAGTAGACGGATCACAACGCTAGAGCGCAGTTGATTTGGTGGGCTGGTTGTCGATTCTCTTAGAAAAGAGATAAAAACTATTAAGAAAGCTATTAAGATTAAGGTTACTCGAGATCGGTTGAGAAGAACAAATGTTGGAGAAGAGGCGATTCAATCAATTAAATCGTTTGAAGCGAAAGCGATTGAGAAATAGTGCTAGGCGTCCTTGCTAATTGCGATGAAGGCTATTGAAGGAGTTATAGATAGTCTCGTTTTGTTCAACCTAGTGCCTGAGTAGATCGCACTATCACTAAATGTATCTTGGATGATGTTCTCAAATCTTTCGATCCATCTGTCGCTTTTCCACCCATCTCTAGAACACGAGCCAGGGTCGTCATTGACGTGGGCCCTGGTAATTGAAGTTGCCTTATAAAACATAATCTTATGTTACATGGTCGGATTGCAGAATCACTACGTTTGAAGTGGAAGCAGCTCTTATAGAGGATGGACTAAGTGATTTATTCCATAAAAGCATTCAGTTATATCTCAGTTGTAACAAAAGGGATGTTTAATATGATGCAAGTTTAATGATGCAATTAAATTATAAGCTAGATCTTTCTATTATCTATTTTTGTTATTTTTACGAATTGATTCGTAGTGGTATGATCCGTAGCATTTTGTCTAAGTTGAGTATTTTTTTTGGTTAAACCCTAATTATCATCCAGTGCATTCTTCCATAAGGGAGAAATGGGGCATACTCTTAACTCTATCACATAGACGGCTGATATTGAACCTAGGCCAAACATCTTGGGTTTAATATAATTTAATCTAACAGCCGGGTTTGATTCGAGCCCCTAAAAATACAAGTCTAGTCACTCACTTTTCTCCTCATATTTTCTGAATCGATAGTGAAACTCTGCCATTTTCTTTTCTCCACAAATTCTAAAAATTGTATAAACTATAAATTATATATATATAAGTAGAGAATGATAGAAAACAATAGAGAAGAAGAATATGGTTGAATCTAGTCGTCAAACCTAAGGTAAAATATAAATCCAAATATACATTAAGTTCAAATCTCTTGTAATGGTTCGTCTTTTCAACCTTCAGAAGTGGACACTAATACATCCACGGAATTCATGTGCCGAGCTTTCGAGTGTCGGAAAGACAGATCATTTGGGGAAAAAGAACGAAAAGACAGAACAAAATCTCACAACGTGGCAAACAACCTATAATATACAATGATCTTTACAAAAGAAAACGTGAACATTGTTATACATATATCAATCAGAGTCAACAAATCAATCAACAGTCTAGACAGTTATAACAACATATCCTCACAATTGCTGATAAATACAAACAACCAATGCAGCAGAAAATAGAATATACATGAATACGACTTGGAGGCATCCAGCTCGTCTCCTGAAGCTCCAAGTATCCAAACTGAATTTGTAAATATGATCGGTCTGACTTGAGCATTATAAGAAAAATAACGCCCAGATTGATCTGGTAAACCAGCGTGAGAAACACATCTCAATTTAACTTTAATATTGTAAAACCTTTAAAAATAAAGGTATCTTGTAAAATCACGCCGCACATAAACACGGATGAGTTTTTACCTTACGATAACCAAAACATTTCTATATAAAAACCAGTGATATTATAATAATGTAGGGTTTAAAATAAATATTGAATCATAGCCGAAATTGTTACATTATTAAATTTTAGCATAATATGTATATAATTAAGTCCGCACGATGCTTATTGGAGAATGGATTTCAACAAAGGCAAAGTAATAGACCACGTTTCTTACAGTACACCTCTAGAAAAAATGTACCTGGGTCAGACCCTGAACTTGGTCCACCCCTACCAACATAGAATCGGCCTACCCCTCAACTTGGATAGTATCGAATATGTCCTCACCCCGGTTGCTTTTCAACCTTAATCGAGAGCCCTCATGAACAACCAAATCCATAATATAACGATCTAGAAAGATGACGACACACCCTGTTGGGAACGATCCACATAGCCCTGCTAATCTACCTTGTTTTAGCCATTTCTGAGTTACGAGGCTTGATGTACACTTTTATCTTTTCTCTTAGCAAATCCCACGTGAAATGCTAACACTGGCCTCAAGATAGAATTGCAATGCCAGCACTCATCCATGCAAGTTCATTCTGGTTCTGAATGAAACCGAAGGCATTACTTCAACAACATCCATTTTGGAATCGCCTTCAGATTAATAGCAAGCAGTCCTTGCATTTCAAAGAACTCCGTCTGCGATCATCTTCGAGATGTTTACCATTCCAATGCTTATGCCATTTCGAAGGTTTTCGGATAATGTGTTCGATATCGGTCTCCTTGAACTGCCCAAGATAGTTTAAAACTGGCCAAGTTTGATAGTTGGTTATTTAACTATCAAATAAAAACAACAATCAAATCATGCATTTATTTCCATAGGAAAACCAACATTGGTTAAGCACATAAGCAACCACTCACCTTTTTAATTAACCCTTTCATTAAATAAAATTTTCTTTGTAAATACTTGTATCGAAATACTTTTACAAAGATATATTCGCAAATCCATAATATTCCTTCAATACTTGAAATGATAACCATATACTTATCTCAACAATATAAATATATTTACATAATACTTAGAAAGTTTTAAAGGTATTTCCCATAATACCGTAGCTATGGAAAAATCATCTATGGACAACAATCTTATCTTCTTTTATAAATTCTTTTTTATACAAATCAAAAATCATTTATAAAACTCCTTTTATAAATCTCTAAACCATTTATAAAACTCTTTTATAAATCTTTAAAACAATTTATAAAATTACTTTTATAACTCTCTAAAATAATTTGTAAAACTCTTTTATACATTTTAAAACCTTTTGTAAACTTCCTTCCTACAGTCATTTTAATGAAGTCATTTTAAAATCCAAAATTCCTTTTCAAACTCCAAAGCCTCTCAAATTTATAAACACTTCTAATAAATCCTTATATTGAATAAAAACCTTTATATAACTCTTTTATTAATTCTAAAAGATTGTTAATAAATAATTATTATTAATAACAAAACATTATTAATAAAAGTAATTATTAACTTCAAAACATCATTATTATATAATAATGATAATAATATTTGTCTTCAAACAATATTAATTATTTAAATATATAACTTTTCAGAATAATAAAATATTAATAAATAACTTTAAAACAATATTAAATATAAATAAACCACTATTTAAAATATTTTTAAACAACAGTTAAACAACCTTAAACATTTTCAAATAATAATAATTTTACCATAAAAGAGTACTTTCCAAAATGCTTTAAACATCTATATAAATATTAGAAAAGACAATTAAAAAGGATAAAGCAAAATAGAGAAGTTTTGAAACCCAAATTTTAAATAAATTATTAAGGAAAGTCCAAATTCGACTTTAAAAGTCATTCCCGGATCAAAACAAACTTTCAAACCCAATGGTAATTAATAGTATTTTCAAAATACTAAATTTAGGCCAATTGCCACCAACGCACTTGACTAATGCTGTTATTGATTTTTATCACTACAGGGTATAAATTTTAAACACACAACAATGTCATAACCAATAGGCCAACAATTAGGTTTAATATTCAATAATTCATATAACAAGAATATTATTGAAAATAATACAACAATGGCGAGGAATTCCATTGGATCTCTCTACAAATTTTCCGTTCGTCACATAAATTCCCAGTAAATGATTTCATATATTGACCGCTTTCAAAAATGACAATTTATCAAAGCCGAACAATCAACCAATATAACATCCAAGCGTACAACTAATACTTTTTATCTACTATAAAATATTACCGATTAACCAAAAATGTGAGTTTAACTCACATAAAATTTTAGTTATCACCGAAGCGTTCTGGCTCCGACTAAAATCAAACGGCGGTTGAAATTTCTATAAATTTCGATCCAAGCCAATCCAATTCCATAACGTAGATATCGTCGGTATGAGCCTAATGCGACTGACCACGTTCGATTTGGACCTTATATGAATAAGTTATTAAATTTATAAGTTTTTGGATTTAATTATAATAATTTTAAATACTTAATTACATTTTAACCTTAATTACCAAATTAAATCACATCTTCCCCTCTACATTCCTGCTTAACATCGCTCGACGGAATATCGTACCGACTTTGCCAAACATCTCCACTACACCTCTTTGCGTATGTCCCCATAACTTAAAGCCTGGCCTCTCCTTATAAAATGCAACGCAACCACCTCTTCGCGACATAGCCAAGATCACGACCTCCTCCGCTTGACCGAGCCTCTTCAAAACTTGGTCGTGGCCGTAACTTCCTTCGTCGAACCCTGCTCCACACTTTGATTCGCTCATCAACCCCTATATCCCATTAAAATAAATCTTAACCCTAGTTTACTGACCCAAAAATAAGCAGCCCCACATCGATGTCGCACCCTTCAATATGAATACAAAAATGAAGATCTCGATCAACCAAACTCATAGAAACTGATTTCATGATTTTTCGACAAGTGGAATTTTATTTTGAATTTAACATCGTCCATTATTTCTTGCTTTCACTGTGAATGAAAACAAAAGCAGAGGAGCGAGAAAACATGTTTGTGTGCTAGTTGGTACGAAATGTTTGAGTTGTGATATATATATATATATATATGTATGTATATTTAATTTTCGACATTTCGCCGCATAAATTTTAGTTCGCGTATGGACTACAAACGACAAAACAAAAGTAGGTAATAATATACATTGTTTACTGATTGTGTAAAATCATTAAAATACCATCGTTTGCCGATAAATCATCAAACGAATAATTTAGATAATTCCCAAATTAAGAATTGTGAAAAAATCAGATACATTAAATTAAAAATACGTCAATAAAAAATCAAGTCGTAAAAATACGAATATATTTTCTTATTATTTATTTGAACTATTTATTACTATAAATAAATTTACAAATTGGATTCACCGTTATTATTTATTTATTAAAATGAGTCAAATAAGACCAATAACCTATTAAAATAAATATTCAATTTAAAATCCAGATATGTAAACCAAAATTCAAATATAAAGTTCACAATTCAACATTTCAAATATATTAAATAATTCATATATTTGGAATTCAACTTTTAAACCTTTTAAACCAATATTTCAATAATTAAAATTAATTAAATATTTAAAATCAAATGAGAAAAATTCCGGGTCGTTAAATTCTCCTCTCTCAAAAGAATTTCGTTCTAAGGTAAGGAAAATGTTTCCAAACCCTTTAACCCTTTCAAAATCAATTAGTTGAAACTTGTTATAAAATTTTGTAAGTCTTTTAAAGTTACAAAAAATTTCGACAGCATCTCCTTTGCGCAGCTCGATCGGAAAAACTACAAATTGCCGCTACGGGTCCAAACCAAAAAAAAAAAGAAGAAGCCAGGTAGTCTCGCATACCTGGGGCATAAAATCATCAATCCAAACAACAATATAAACATGTACCTATTTGTCGGCCAATCAAACTCAACTCATGAAACCAAAAGCATCAACTAGCCTTTGCTTCCATGAACCTGCATCTTACTTACACATAATATCCAAACATACGGTTCATAACCATATAATTTAGCATTTTCAAATGTTAAACATATAATTATAATAAAGTACGTAAGATGCACATATATCACTCGTCCACAATATCAAATCCTATCACAGGTTCGATTATTCAAATTTCACTTCCGTACTAGTATCGCTCACTCGACTTGTACTAAAATAAATTATTGTACTACAGTTCAAATTATTTATATTTAAAAAATAAAAATAAATAGTAGCCACGCTAATTTATTAGCTTAGTATTCCTTGTGTCCAATAACAAGCATGTTGTTTGAAAATACAAATTTATATGGCAATCCTATTTACGAACAACAATAGTATATATCATTTGCTTCATATACTGATAAATACAGATTATTTGTAGTTATATTGTAACTTTATTTAAACTTTTTTGCCGTTAATTTAATTATTTAGCGTTTGATTTTTTTAATTATTATATCTTGAAAGTACTTTATAATTAACCGAAATTTAACAAGCTTATGGATTAAGCCCCATGTGCCCAGCTTTATTATACTAACAGAAAGTCATAAAGAAGGAAAAATAATTGGAAAGTTAGCATCGCTTGGATTTTGTTTGGTTTGGATGATTGATTTTGGTTAAGCCTAATTTTTTTCTAGGTAAGGATAACATATTATATCATTTGAAAAAAAAATGCATGTAAAATGGACATAAAGTCTTTTCACCTGAAAAGAGGACAGCTTGTTTTCTAGTATGAAGAACGGTAGGAAGTCTTATTTTGAAATTAGAAGATACAATTATATTTCAATAGTTTGTGAAAACAAATAAATTGTGAACTAAATTATAGATTACACAAAACACCAAGTGGTTGTTTTCATGGTTACTTTGCAGAGAAAGTTTACACGGTTGATCTCTTCTACTATAAATGAAGAGTCAGAAAAAGAAAATTTAAATAAGGTATTGATATGTTAATATCTGTCCTTTGTTCAAAAACACGTTTCTTCTACTTTTAAAATATAGGCAATCAGTAGTGAAATAAAGTGTAAGTTATTTTAAACAAGAGAAAATAACTTGCACAATTTGATTATTTTTTGTTCCAAATTAATAGTAGCAATGTGAATAGTAACCTTTTTGTTTACTGTATATACAACTGAAATATATTTTTAATAGTTTGAGTAAATGGTGAGACAAAAGCATAGGCTAAAACTCTCGAATGGAATGAAACTGTAATCATATGTTGCAGAGTTGCAACGAATGCAAGATTTACATCAAATTTGACAAAAATAAGAAACGGATTGGTTCATCCTTAAAGCATGTTAGATCAGCATAGTAACTTAAATGGATAACCTACACCATTCCATAAAGTACTTACAAATATTGATCATATTAACATAATTTTTATTCATTTACAGATCCATATGAAGCTGGACCAGCTCTCTGACCTTCAAGTAAATGTATCAGGGCATATATAAATTCATTGGATATTGTGTGCTTGATGTTTACATAATACTTTTCTGAACCTATACATGGTAGAAAATGCAGCTAGAGTCCAATGAAGATCTTTGGTAAAGGTATGCAACTTTAGATTAATAATTCATACGAGCGTTACGGCACGCGCGGTTGTTCTACAAATTGTATATGTTTCAAAACATTTAAAAAGATGATTTCCAGAAATATTTAGACGTATTTTGCATTAAAATCATGCCTAGTTTGTTTGTATTTTTATTTCTAAGTTTCAGTATCTATTTTTTTAGTTTGAATTTATATTTCTGTTATTAGTTAATAAAGAAAGAATTTGTAAAAGAATTTCATTTGTTATATTCTATTTTAAAGTGACATTAAAGTTTGATAATATTTGAGCGTTCTGAATTTATAAAAAAAATTATTTATCAGATCCTATTTTCTAGTGATATTAGTGTTTATTAATATTTGTAAAGGAACGTGTTGAATTTGTAAAGTGGGTTTATTTGTTAGATCCAATTTTTAAGCCATTTGGTAACATATATAGATGCGTGTTAAATTATATATTAGTAAAGGGTATTTTTGAAAGTTTGCGGTCGGATCAAAATTTTGCGCTTTCAAGCCAACTATTAATAAAGATTATGTATTGTGCAGTTGCAAATGTTACAAGTTTTTTGATGGCTAGAAATTTGTTTGGATAACATGTAGTTGCAAGAAAACCGTCAAGACTATATCCGTTAAACAATTAAGTTAAAAACAATAAGCAACCCAGTTATGGCCATAGTCATTTGGTAGAGAAATTTGGTGCATTTGAGCTGCAACTAGGGCTGTTATGGTAACGGTAAATTTACCGTTACCATACCATTATCAGTCAATCGGTTATCATTTTAAAGCAAAGTCGGTGTACCAGTATAATCGGTATGGTAACGATAAATTTACCATTTTCTACGGTAAAACATCGATAATATTTTTTCAAAACCAACGGTAACGGTAATTTACCGGTCCATTCATACATAATACATTGATATTCATGTAAGGTTTTGTATTACGAGCATTTAAAAGTAAGAAAATAGTTCAATTTATTTCAATAATTCAACTCAAATGATGATAAATACACTTATTATTTTTCTAGACAAACGGTAATTTACCACTACCATATAACGATTACCAACTTATCGGTATACCAGTCAATCGGTAACGATAAAGGTAAACAATTTTAGTTTATCAGTAAAAACGGTACGGTAATGACATTTACAAAATGACAACGGTAACCATTACCATAACAGCCCTAGCTGCAACCAAGACCTTAGCTTGGTTGTACTTTTTCCAACTTTATAACATAAAATTGAAATTACTGGTGAACATGTATTGAATAAATTTTCAGCATAAAAAATTATATACCTCTTCAACTGAAATATCAGTTACCAATAAATAAGATATATTTCTATATGGATGTCATAATTTCAATGTTACGGATTTTTCTACAAATATATATAGATTTGATTGGGAACAACTTCTAGCGGAGCTTGAATTAGAACTTATTTTCCATAAGGATGGTAGCGCGAAAGAGTGACTGTGCCTTTTATTTGTGTTATTAGACAATAAGGCGGCAATGCATAAGTCTATTGGGGTTTTATCTTTAGATTGCTTTATTTTGGATATTTGCACATTCAATTTAGGATATGTAGCCAAAATGCTCCTCTTCAGAATTTGGAACTTGAAAGTTTTTCAATGGGACACTGAAATAAACTACCCTAAAGTGGAAGCTACATACCATACTACAAGAAGGATGATTGGCACTCAAAAAATAAGATACTTTTTAGATTCTACTTTTTCAAATATTCATGCATTCTCAATCAGATTATGCATCCTAATGAGACTTTCTTTTACAATGAGAACACCAAAGGTTTAAATTAAGTTTATCCACTTTTAAACAATTGAAACCGAGGGATTCCAAAATTTAAGTACAATTTCAACTTTCAATTCAAAGGTGTCAAATACAAACCTGCAAGCAAAATATTGATAAAAACGTTTGATTCGTTTGTCCACATCTCTGTATGATATAAATGACCATATGTTACAGGACCTGTACACAGTAACGTACATTACCAAATGGGACTATGAATTTTTGAAAATACATCCACTTAGGAATGACAATGGGGCGGGTTGGGGCGGGTTTTTAGTGCCCCATACCCGTCCCGGATTTTTTAGGCCTTGCTCCAGACCCGCCCCGTAGACCCGTTGCGGGTCTGGAATTTTGCCCCGTACCCGAGACCCGTACGGGTCAGGGTAGACCCGACCCGTCCCAAGACCCGACGAGTCTCTATGTATTGATTCAAAATTGCGTACGGTGTACCAACGTACATATATTTATTTGTTTATACTCATTATCACCAAATAATACATGAAATATAAATAACAATGTGTCTAAGGGAAGTTAATAAAAATGATGTCTACAATAACAATTCAGGAAATATATACATATGTTATTGTATAATTATCAATGACGCAACTTAATACTTTAATTTTTTCTATAGATTATTGATTGGAACATTTTAATATCCATGCTAGAATCACTTATATCTAAGAAGATTAATAAATCATTATAGTAATAAAGCAGTTTAATGGGATGTTAGTAGTGCGGGTCGGGTTGGGGCGGGTCAGCCGAGCCCCGACCCGACCCTAGACCCGGAGCAATCAAGAACGGGTCACGGGTCTACCCACCCCAATGACCCAATGGGGCGGGTCTGGACGGGCCAAAACAGGGGCGGGTCGATCGGGTTTGGACCCTAGACCCGCCCCATTGCCATCCCTACATCCACTGATACTTTAGGACGTTTGACATCTGGAAAAAGAAGTTATAAACAACAATTCCTTTTTATGCTTTGTTATAAGGACTCCATATTTTGCTTACCATAGGGCTTTTTTAATGTGGTCGGCACATATTAATTACGTCATAAAATTATAGCAAATTTTTTAGTTTTTTCGATGAGAAAATATTCAGTGTAGAGTCATGTTATTTTACTACATTTCAATTCAAAAAATGTTCAAAATTTAATATGTTTATTGTTTAATTTGTTCCCCCTTTTATAAAAAACCCTCACAATTGTTGACATCACAATTAGAATATGTCTTTTGTTATGGCCAACTGCTAAATTGTTGACATCACAATGAGGCCAACTGCTAAATACGTATACACACAACCATATATAAAGTCCCTTTATGAACGAACATTTAGAATATGTCTTTTGTTATGGCCAACTGCTAAATTGTTGACATCACAATGAGGCCTTGGGATAATAAACACAAATAGTTGACTGTCATATAGAAATTTAGAACACAAGAGGTCATGATGGTATACTTTATAGCTTAAAAATCAACAGTTCCATGGATAAAACATTTTACATACGCTAGATTTTATCTATATTTAAGTATAAAATTAAGTTTGGTTTTTGAAAAGTATAACATTATACAATAATCATAATGATTTGTGGTAATTCATTGCGCATATAATATCTATTTCACACGAATACACACACTAAATGTAGATTCAACCATTGGCCCGTATTAAATGAACTGAGACATCAGTAATAGATCATCGTCATCACTCATGGGCAAGTCTGCAAAATGCTCAGTTTCAACATGATCGCCTGCCACTTTTTCTGCCTTGTTTGCTCACATGTTTTCCACTGATAGAAGCTTCAACTGATTACCACACATGAAGATCTGTATGCAAAAACCGTTCAGAAGTGTGTTGCAAATCATGGTGTTGAATAAGTTACATGTTGCAGTGGCAGTATTTTGAAAAGCCCTCCATTTTGTTCAAGTCTTCATAACTTTGAACCGTATTTCATTTTGTCCTAAGGTTTTGTTATTATGTTATTTGATCCATTTGAGACTTTGAACCGTATACACACATGCATAAAATCATATGTCATGGGAGAGTTGATCGCTTTGACATACAGTCAATAAGATATCTAGTATGATATAATATATATGATAATAATTAGTATAATATACAAACAAATATATCCTAAGTGATCATAAAATATATTTTTTAATTCGACCATCATGATTTTATAAGCACGCACACAAATATATATATATATATATATATATATATATATATATACACATATAAATGTATATTATATACACATATAAATGTAATTTTTTATATACATAATTACATACAAAATATTTGACATATTTGCTTTGGAAATTTATAACATAGTGCAAACATAAATAGATACATGGACAAGCGCGCATGCACGTGCCCACACATACATATGTATGTATGCATGTATATTCGTATATGTATATTTAATCATAATATTTCATCTATAAATAATTTTAATATAAAATTCAAATTCAAAAGGTTTGACTTATTCAAATAATAAAAAAAATTGAGCCGCAAGGAATAGGGTAAGTTTTTTTTATTAATACAACTCGGTCGAACTGATTATTGCATTTGAAATATTCAAATTAGATATTAATTTAATTCTATTTGAAAAAATAAATAAAAATAGGCCTTTTATTTCAGCAAATCAAAAACAAAACCAATTATTTTTTATTATACAAATCCCCAAGGATTTATAAACACGCACACACACTCATACATATACATATATATCTATATATATACATATACATATACATATATGTCTATATATATATATATATATATATATGGAAATCAGCAAATAAAATAAACTTTTTAAAATAAAAATATTTTGTTTTATAAAGATTTTAGCTAAAAATTGTTTTATTATGATTAAAATTTAAATATACAAATGAATGTTTTGTACAATAGAAAAACAATATGAACTTCTATATATATATATATATATAATTTAGGTTTACATATGTGTATATTTTAAATTATTAAAATAATAATTCATATAATATATGTGTGTGTGTATTTATGTATATATATGTATGTATGTATGCCAGCCAAAGTTAATTTTTTAATATTTGAATTAAAAAGAATAAAAACAACATAATATATAGTTGAGCATGATGTATAATGAAATATGATTAGGATGTTATATCTCAATGAATTAAATTGAGTCACAATATGTTGTTCATTGAAAATTTACTTTTGGAGCCACGCTAACTCCTCCATCGCAGTTTCAAAGTCAAGAGTTGTCTCCTACTAACGATCGCAAAATATGGCCAGCCCTAGGTTGAGAGAGAAAAAGAAAAAAATTATCAAAGAAAGTGTGGGATCGCTATCTTATTTATAGCCTTGAACCACACTTTTTTCTCCTCCAAATGCTCCAAATCAAAAGACTTGTTTCAAACAATTTGAACCCCTATTTGAACTAATTTAGGTTAGCCCTAAGGAGGAGATATTTGCCAAGTAAAATGCTCTTTTGACCTGTAACACCCTATAAATTGAATGATAATTACTTAAGAATTAATAAATAATTATTAAAGCCCAAAAATGTAATTTTTGCAAACATCAGAATATCGCTATGAAACTTACACCATTATATTCGTGGCAATTTTCTGATCAATTTTCATATATAAAGTTTTTATTGGAGTTTAAACAAAAAAGTTATTAAGGATTTCGTATCGAAAATAATTATATACGTATTAAGAAAATAAATATTATTAATTAACGTTAAACATATTCTTAGCGACTAAGCAACTCAATGTTAATGAGATCAAATTCAATCGTTTAATTAGAAAACAAATGAAACATAATAAATAATTAACATACAAAGGTGACATACAATGAAGCTTACCTCAAAGACATGGTAGAAAAGGCAGGGAAGGATCCGTTGAATATTAAGTGTAAGAGAACAACATACGAGAGTAAATGATGATGAGAGGGTTGCCCCTTTCGTTGATGAGATAATGTCAGCACCTATTCCCTCTCACGTGAAGGTCCCTATAATGAAATATCATGGCATATATGATTCCGACGACCATTTGATGGCATTTGACAGTCAAATGGATTTGTACAATGCTTCTGGTGCCGTTGGGTGATGCCTTTTTCCAACCACTCTTCAAGGAGCTGCTGCCAAGTGGTACATACAGTATCATGAGAACACAATCTACTCTTGGAAACAATTCTCTTATGAATTCTCGGCTCAGTTCTTCATCTGCAAAGACCCATCAATCGAATATACAGTGCTTGCCAATATAAGACAGAATCACGGTGAGTCATTGGGAGATTACTTGAAGAGGTTTAACGCTGAAGCTTTGAAAGCCAAGGGAATGAACGATAGGGACAAGCTTATTGCAGTTCATTCGAGCCTTAGAGTCAATTCTCCTTTCTGGAAGAAATTATTCATCCATGGTTGCTGAGATTTACAAGACTTTCATTTTTGGATCGAAAAATTCATTCGGATGGATGATTTGTATTATTCTAAGAAAAAGTCTAATCAGAGGAGGGATAGTGGAAAATTCAGCTCAGAAAGGATTCATAAAAAGTCTAGATGGGAAGATTCTAATGCTAACATAGTAGCATTAAACAGACCGATCTCCTACATTTATGCAATGACTCAAGACAAGGTCAATTTCCCGACCTCGTTCAAAGCACGAAATTATCCAGAGCAAAAGAAAGGAGACAACTACTGCGCTTATCACAAGGCAAACGATCACAGGACCAATGAGTGTAAAATGCTGGCAGGGATAATTCAAAAAATAATTCGAGAAGGACAGCTAAAGGAGTTTGTGAAAAACTCGCAATAGGATTCCTTGCCAGAGACTGAAACAAGAAAACTTGCCGGTACCACTGTTAATATGATTGAAGACGAAGATCCATTGAACCTGAGTCCACCCCAAAACAGAATTGACATTATATATGGTAGACCACATCCTACGGGCATAAGTCAGAATGTTAGGAGTAGATACATTCGTGAAGCTAGGAAGGATGTGTTTTATATGTAAGAAGAACCACCGCTCAAGAACCCAAAGTATAATATCAACATGCACACTTTGGTGATCAATCCCCAAGAGTTGAGAATGGGAATCCATCACCCTCACAATGACTCATTGATTATCACGGCTCAGTAGGATCCTCGGTGGTTACAAAGATCCTGGTTGACACTGGAAGCGCTCTAAACGTGATCTTTCGACATGCATTCGATCAAATGGGGATCTCTAAAGACAAACTTGATCCTAGTCCTGAACCCATATTTGGGCTCAACAACAAGGGAACAACTCCACTAGGACAAGTGTGGCTCTTGGTACAGCTAGGACTCCCTTCGTGCTCTCGTGTTTTTGAAACAAATTTTGTAATCATAGACCAACCATCATTTTACAACGCTTTCTTCGGATGTCCAGCGCTAGATGAAGTGGACGCTTTTGTCTCACCTAAATAACTGATGCTTAAATTCCTTACTAGGAATGGCTAGGGAACTATCCGAGGCGAGCAATTTGCGTCAAGGGAAATGTACTTTGCAACTTTGGAACAATATAATAGGGAGTTTACTTATTACTTTGATTCTTCCATTACTTTACAGCCTTCAAATGATGGGTTTCTACATCCATCATTCGAAGCGAAGGAAAAATCTAATAGAACTAACAAGTGTATTGCCAAAAGATATTTTCCAGTTTATGGAAAGAGGAAGAGAATGGATACCAAATCAATAGAGGAAAGTGAAATTATTACTGAGTTAGATTGCCGAGGAGAGGTTAAAAGAGTTGAGCCGGTTGAGAAAACCAAAGAAATTCCAATAGATTCTACCAATTCTACCAAAATAGTAAGAGTGGGAAAAGATCTTGAGAAGCACTTAAAATCGGAATTGGTGGAATTCTTAAGAGCCAATAAGGATATTTTTGCTTGGACCCACTCTGACATGGTTGGAATTGACCCTACAATCATGAGTCATGCCCTAAATATCAATCTAAACATCCCTCCGGTCAGGCAAAAGAAGAGGCAATTCGATAAGTTAAAGGCCGACGTCTTAAAGGAAGAAGTCAATAAATTGCAAAAAAATGGGTTTATCCGGGAAGTCTTCTACCCTAAGTGGTTGCCAAATTCAGTCTTGGTAAAGAAATCAAATGGGAAGTGGCGAACTTGCATGGATTATACGGATTTAAACAAAGCTTGTCCAAAGGATTGTTACCCGCTGCCAAGGATAGACCAATTGGTCGACACAACTAGTGGACATAAGCTGCTCTCCTTAATGGCTGCATACTCCGGATAAAATCAAATCCCTTTGTTTAAACCTGATGAGGAGCATACCAGCTTCATTATAGATTGGGGAACCTATTGTTACAAAGTTATGCCATTCGGGTTGAAAAATGTTGGGGCAACATACCAAAGATTGATTAACCGAATGTTTAATGATTAAATCGGAAGAAATATGGAAGTTTACGTAGATGACATGTTGGTAAAATCCTAGGAGGCAAAGGATCATCTTGAAGATTTGGACGAAATGTTCAAAGTACTCCAAAAGTATCAAATGAAACTCAACCCCCAAAAATACAACTTTGGAGTTCATTCTGGAAAATTCTTAGGCTATATTGTCAGTGCGCAAAGAATTGAGGCTAGTCTGGAACAGATTGAGGTCATTAAACATATGGTAGAGCCTAAGACAAGTAAAGATGTTATGAGTTTGAATGGAAAAGTAGCAGCACTATGTAGGTTTATTTCAAAAGCTACCAATAAGTGCATCCCATTCTTTAAGGTAATAAAGAAGAGGAAACATTTCGAATGGGGTGAAGATTGCAAAAAGGCATTTCAAGATTTGAAGTCGCATTTGAAAAACCTCCGATCTTATCTAGCCCCGAAGATGGGGAGGATCTATTCTTGTACATGGCAATCTCGGAGCACGCGGTAAGCTCAGCATTGATCAGGAAAACCAAGAAATTGCAACTACTGTTTTATTATGTAAGTAGAAGGCCGAAGGATGTCGAAATCTGATATGTAGTTATTGAGAAACTAGCATACTATTTAATTCTCATGGCTCGAATGTTAAGGCCTTACTTTTAAGTACACTCAGTGAAGGTATTGACCAACTTTCCATTGAAACAAGTCTTTAGTAAACCTGAAACCTCTGGAAGACTGATTAAGTGGGGAATTGAGCTAAGTCAATATGATATAGAATATCAACCCAGAGCGGCTATAAAAGGACAAGCATTGGCTGACTTCATTAATGAATGTACGAGTTCGTTTTAGAGCAATCCGAAAAGTAAAAGGACTTAAAACCAAAGTGGCAGTTATTTGTGGATGGTGCCTCAAACGAACAAGTGGCTGGAGCAGGATACGTAATAATTACCCCTGATGGTCATAGCCTTTATTATGCTATGAAATTGGAGTTTCCAGCAACTAACGATGTGGCAGAATATGAATCTATGGTCGCAGGATTGACCATTGGTTTACAAGTCAAAATCCCGAGGTTTCAAGTATTCAGTGATTCCCAATTAATGTTCAATCAATCAAACAAGTATACTAGACAAAAGATCCCAAACTCAGTCAATATGTGAAAAGGGTATTAAAAATGCTCACACTTTTCGAATATTTCTCTATACACAAAATACCAAGCGGAGACAATTCCCAAGCAGACTGTTTCTTCGAGATTTGACCAGGCAACTGAGTACTCGGTGTACAGGACGACTTGGTGTCAACTAGTGATCGGCATCTCATAGTACTCGGCGTAGTACTCAGCGTCTCATAGTACTCGGCGTAGTGCTCGGCATCCATGGTACCCGTCATCAAGGAGTACTCGGCGTAGTACTCGACATCCAGTGGTACTCGGCGTTAGAAGACGTTCGGCGTATATAACTACTCTACATGGCAGCATCGTTCGACCAAAGGATCGTTCGGCTAAGAAGCATCGTTCAGCCAGAAGGCACGTTCGGCTTCGACTGACAACTGTTCTGCACTTCCCACCCATCAAACGTACCGTTCGGCATTGAGAAGGTGGTTCGGCGTCAACGTGCTCAGTCTACTTGGTTCGGCATACAGCGACCACTACACTTGGGCTAGAGTGTTCGGCTACCAAGCCCACCTGGGAAGTCCAGCCCATATTTGTCTATAAATAGAGGGGCAGGGTCACAGTGAAAATGGACCTTTTTTGGAGAGAAAACACCGGGGAGACTCTGCCATTTTCAAGACTCATCTTCTCTACTTAACAACTTCACTCAAGCATTTGATTCACGAATTGTATTTGTAATCAACTATAAAGGAAATCAATAAAGTTGAACAAAGTGGACGTAGGCAATTACGCTGAACCACTATAAATTTGGTGTTCTTACTTTCTGCATTTAAATTAGCATTGTCTTCTCTGTTTAATTTACTTTCATCACTTATATCTCTACACAATCTTTCTGAACGAGGTTAGTGACCAATTTTGGTGCTAACACTTTGGTGCTTTCACTGAGAATTGAATTCTCAACCTGATCGGATCTCATCGTCTACTAGTGGATTTTCATATTCGCGAGATAGATCCAGTTGTTTACTAGAAAACTTCCTATTCTACTCAGATTTGAAAGAAATATAAAGGAAGCTGATAGTCGTAGATTGGATTCACTGATGTACGCAAGATCTGGGGAATGGACGTTGAAGTTTGCACTCAAGTTGAATGAAGGTCGACCCTCCTCTGAAGGCAATTCGGCCGATCACTCCAGAAAAGGCTTATGCCGATCGCCTCAGAAAAGGCTTATGCCGATCGCCCCAGAAAAGGCGTATGCCGAATGCTCCAGAAAAGGCGTATGCCGAACGTTCCAGAAAAGGCGTATGCCGAACGCTCCAGAAAAGGCGTAGGCCGAACGCTCTTCCAGGCCGAACATACCTCTTGGCCGAACGCCCTTCCAGGCCGAACATACCTCTAGGCCGAACGCTCTTCCAGGCCGACCATACCTCTAGGCCGAACGCTCTTCCAGGCCGACCATACCTCTAGGCCGAACGCTCTTCCAGGCCGAACATACCTCTTGGCCGAACGCCCTTCCAGGCCGAACATACCTCTAGGCCGAATGCCCTTCCAGGCCGACCATACCTCTAGGCCGAACGCCTCTGTAATGCCGAACGGTATTGTATGCCGAACGACTCGGTTGTGCCGAACAGTGTGAATGCCGAACACGTGTGGAATGCCGAACACGTGTGGAATGCCGAACAGTGTGGATGTCGAACAGCTTTGGCTGAACCGCTTCTGGACGATCCACTTTGGACAAACAGCCTTGGCCGAACAGCCGAACCACTCCAAGTCGATCCACTCTGCCGAACAGCCTTGGCCGAACAGCTTTGGCTGAGCCACATGCCAACACCGAACGCCCCAATGCCGAACGGTACTTCTGTGCCGAACGAAGTATCCAGACCGATCCATGCAGTGTATACCGATCTCTCTCTCAAAAACCAATCTGACTGGTCCCTATACAAAAAAAATCTTTTTCGGGTACGACCCAAATTTCCAAATATAAAAAAAAAATCTTTTCCGTGGGGAAACCCCCCCGAACCCTAGCCGCAGCGCAGTGCCTCCGGATAGTGAGTTCAAAACTCAACTTAATAAAGGAACATTCTATCCACTTCCCTGACATCCCATGATCGACCAGGGCATAGAGGATCTAGCGGCAGCTTATGATCGGCATCAAGGGAACGGACAAGCAACCGCTATTCAAACGGTACTCCCAAAGGTTGGAGAACATAGATGATATGACTATAGCAAACGCCAAGATGACTCCAAGCACCATTCTTCGCTGACCCAGCACTTCGAATTTAGTGACTCCAAGCAAACCAATGTTTGGCTCTAAGCAATTTATTCCAAATACTAACAAGGATATCATACTGATCGCGTTTGAGGAGAGTCGACCTCCAAATATATTTTGGCAGCTAGTTAGCTAAAGAGCCTCCTACGACTATGGATCGTTTCTTTTACAAAATGAATCAGAACTGAAGTGAGGAGGAGTGGAGCAGACTAAGAAAAATAACAATGAAGGCCCGTTGGCTAAGGATGTAGATCCCAGTAGTTGAAACAAGACTTCAGAATTTAGCTCATATGCTCTTTGAAAGGTTCAATTGACAACCTCTACTTGAAGACTCATGACTCGGAGTGGTACTGGAAACCAACCTCGAGAGAGTACACCAAAGTCTAAAGAAAATCAGGGGAATGTTGTATATTCCCAAATGCTCACTGATCTTAACACGGGCGATTACAAACATCTCCGAGGTATGATCGAAGAGATGACCTAGAAAGGAAAGCTTCAATAGTATGTACAAGTCCTGTAGAATGGCGGGCAGCGAATATCCGATGCCTATTAATAAAGGGCTATGATTATCAATTGGACGGTTGACGGCCAACATCCCTTTGAAAGGAGCCAGGGGCGGAGTCGAATAGCGAGCACACGATGCTGCTTCACATATCAATGAGACTTACCATAATCTTCTTTGAATTATTTCCATTTCCATCTCTATTTCAATTATTCTATGAACTACGACTAGCTTGAACTAAACTACTTTCAAAACGATGCAGGTGTCCAGGTACTCAGATTTGGTTGCCAACCAATCTACGCAGACCATGATCGGACGTGTGGAGTTACATCTGGACGAGAATAATTCTATTGCTCATCATCAACCATATGCCTTTGATTTGGGGCTATGGATTAAATACAATGTACAACATCACGATGCACAGAGAGCTGAATTCCATCCTGCAAGTGGAATTTATTCAAGTAGAGAGCGGCTGCGATACGGCCAGCCACTCGCTAAGTGAAACTCGAGCTCGGGGGCTAGCCATCACATCAAGGTTAAAAATGGGTTGATACACGACGATCCTTCGCACAACTCCATACTCCCAGAGTGCGAGACGGAGTATAAACATCTACTCAACTCCGTACTCCCAGAGTGCGAGACAGAGTATAAACATTAATCAACTTCGTACTCCCAGAGTGCGAGACAGAGTATAAACATCTACTTAACTCCGTACTCCCAGAGTGCGAGACGGAGTATAAACATTAATCAACTCCGTACTCCCAGAGTGCGAGACGGAGTATAAACATTCGCTTAACTCTGTACTCCCAGAGTGCGAGACGGAGTATAAACATTAATCAACTCCGTATTTCCAGAGTGCGAGACGGAGTATAAACATCTACTCAACTCCGAACTCCCAGAGTGCGAGACGGAGTATAAACATACATCAACTCCATACTCATCCCCAAAACTGGGGGCAGAACCAAAGCAAAGCACGCTAGTTGAACATTTGTCTAAAAGAAGATTGCAACGAAACGATTAAAAGACGACTGTCAAGCAATCAACTGAACGGAAATATTCAGCATGAAAGACTGCGGTTTTTCAAAGCACGTCATGTTTACACAAGACGTCCTTTGGGGGGCAAATGTTATCCCGCCTTTTGGCAAGGCCGTGACACCAAGAACTTGATTAGAAACCAGTGACAGTTCGTCTTGGAGATCGGTTACACAAAGGCTCACTATGGATATCGATGGATTTTGTCCGAGTCTGGATCGAGCCACGATTAACAAGACATAACAATCAAAGACAGGGAAGCCAATGTTCCAAGTTTCAAGACGATCCGAGTTTGTATGCTCAACTTATGATCGATTCGAACAACCGACCATCCATCCATCAACCTCCACATTTGACTTGGAGACCTAAACTGCTTGGAATGAATATGGCCCGATCATCCACTCCAATCGAGTCATAGAACAAAGTTCGACAAAATACCCCTCATGAAGCTCAGTGACGCGGGATCCATCTAAAGTGGACGTGATTTGATCATCTACACATCAAATCCTACCCTGAACACGGAAGGTTGTTCGAAAGCCCAACTTGAAGTAGCTATGGTAGACTGCGTACTCGCTAACCATCGCTGTCAATATATGGACACGACTGCACCTTGGAACATATGCAACTTACTTTGTCTACTCAACAATCTATTACCCTTATTTTCTAGAAGGAGATACAGAGCAAATTGTAAGAGATTTGGCTATCTAACCCAACATGGATGTGATTCAACCATCTGCCATATACCTCCTTCCTTGACTTGATTGGAAGAGCTATAATCACCAAGCGGACGAGAATCGATCGTCCATTTTTCAAATTCCGTCCCTCATCCTAGGGGGCAGAATCCCATTCCGTGAGCAAACGTGGTTCGATTGTTCATTCAACGACATTAGCCTCGATACAGTAGATGAATACAAATTAAAGAGTGGAAATACGACTGCTCTCAACTAAAACCTCCAAGTCCCCAGAGTGCGGATTGGAGTACTCTAAGTCTCCAGAGCGCGGACTAGAGTATAAACGACTTAAACCTCCATGTCCCCAGAGTGCGGACTGGAGTACTCTAAGTCCCCAGAGCGTGAACTAGAGTATAAATGACTAAAACCTCCAAGTCCCCAGAGTGCGGACTGGAGTACTCTAAGTCCCCAGAGCGCGGACTAGAGTATAAACGACTTAAACCTCCATGTCCCCAGAGCGCGGACTGGAGTACTCTAAGTCCCCAGAGCGCGGACTAAAGTATAAACGACTTAAACCTCCAAATCCCCAGAGCGCGGACTGGAGTACTCTAAGTCCCCAGAGCGTGGACTAGAGTATAAACGACTTAAACCTCCAAGTCCCCAGAGCGCGGACTGGAGTACTCTAAGTCCCCAGAGCGTGGACTAGAGTATAAACGACTTAAACCTCCAAGTCCCCAGAGCGCGAACTGGAGTACTCTAAGTCCCTAGAGCATGGACTAGAGTATAAATGACTTAAACCTCCAAGTCCCCAGAGCGCGGACTGGAGTACTCTAAGTCCCCAAAGCGCGGACTAGAGTATAAACGACTTAAACCTCCAAGTCCCCAGAGCGCGGACTGGAGTACTCTAAGTCCCCAGAGTGCGGACTAGAGTATAAACGACTTAAACCTCCAAGTCCCCAGAGCGCGGACGGGAGTACTCTAAGTCCCTAGAGCGTGGACTAGAGTAGAAACGACTTAAACCTCCAAGTCCCCAGAGCGTGGACTGGAATACTTAAGTCCCCAGAGCGCGGACTAGAGTGTTAATGACTTAAACCTCTAAGTCCCCAGAGCGCGGACTAGAGTATAAATGACTTAAACCTCCAAGTCCCCAGAGTGCGGACTGGAGTACTCTAACTCCCCAGAGTGCAGACTCGAATATAAGCGAATCGGATCTCGAAGTTCCCTGAATATGAACTATGACACAGATGACTTGAATTTGTCAAATCCCTAACATACGGGCTAAAAAGTATTCTAAGTGCTCGAAGCACAGAATGGAAGTTCAACGACTCCCGAAGAGTTTCCGAGTTATATGAAGATGGACTGAGAAGTCTATGTTACTCACAACTGCTTGGATTAAAGTCACAATCACAAAGAAAACTGAACAATAAGAGTCTTTTGTAAGACAGAAAAAGGAACTAAACCTTATTCAGAAATGAGTTTCTATTACAACCCCTCCAAAGTTCGGAGTCGACATTTTATTTATAAGGACTAAGGAAATAGATGAAAATAATTACATGACTTAAACTAACTCTCGTTGAACGAGGATAATAGTCACTTCTTCTGCTTCTGCAACTTCTTTCCAAACGGCTCCTCTCCAGAGCATTTACCCTTGGTACTCTTCTTTGATAGAGGGGTAGCAACTGAAGGAGTACGGGGGCCTTCCATGGGCTTGGACCCGCCAGGAAGGATGACCTTCAGCGGCTTGTTCAAAGGATCGTCCAAGTCCACAACTCGGGGCTCTACTATTACCTTGACTGTCTCCTCCTTCTCTATCTCGAGCCGTTCCTCCATGCTCAATTCGGATGTGTGCTCAGAGGCGCTTGTAATTTCTACTTCATAACCCCCGTCGGTAGGAGAGGAGGTTTCAGACTTACCTTCATCAAGCGCTCCGATCACCTGAGCGTATGGACCAGGAGCCTCCTCTGCGTGAGTGGCTTCACTTGTTTTCTCCCCCACTTCCTTGGCGACATCGCTCCTCGGAGTGGGCTCGGGGTCAGAACGGCCTGCACAAAATCGTGGAAAACAAGCATTAGAATGCAATAGTCCTGCATAAAGAATAACGACTTTCGAAATCTTAAAGAGAATCTTAAAGAGAATCTTAAAGAGAAGGATTATCTACCAGGTTTAGGCAAACTCTCAGCCATCCGGGGGGTCTCACCCTCTGGAACGGGAGACAGAATGCAGACTAAAGTACTCTAAGTCCCTGAGTGCGGACTAGAGTATAAATGACTCAAAAACCTCTACGTCCCCAGAGTGCGGACTACAGTACTCTCAGTCCCCAGAGCATGGACTAGATTATAGACAACTTCAGAAAAATCCCTAAATCCCAGAAGCGGACCAGATTACTCTAAGCTCCCAGAGTGCGAACTAGAGTATAAATGAGTTGACGAAAATCTCTGCGTCTCGAACTGTGGACTAAAGCATAAACCGTTCGACAAATCTCTAAGTCCCCGGAGCGTGGACCGAAGCATGAACACAAATTGGGTGCGAGTCAACCGGAGGGAGAATAACACTAAGTCACCAGAATGCAGACGGTGTATAAACATCGATAAATAGACGAGTGGATCCCGACCATTTTCTATTCCGTAAACTTCGGCCTGGAATCGACATGAGGATTATTAACCTGCTGAGGATGGAATTCGACCATCCAACTAGTGACCTGGCTAAATCAATGCTGGGGGCAGGGGTACAAAATACTAAAAAGCCGAATACGACAGCTTACTATAGCCCTAGCATGGCGTTCTTTATAACTTGAGGCAGCGACTGCAGGGAGGCCTCAATACAGAACCAATCGAAATGACATCCAAAGCTACGAGCAACCTACTATATCATACCTCAGACCAAGGGTCAATGCTGATCCGCACCAAGCACATACGAATGTGACTCAGATGTTTGTTTTTTTGAAAAACTATGACCCCCAGAGTATGGAAAGGAGGGTAAACCACGAATACTTGGTCAAAAATTTCTCTAGCACCCTCGTTCAATTTGTCAGGAGGAGTATGAAACTGGATGAGCATAACCCGACTGCATTTGTAGCCAACTTTACCCCGAGATCTGATTACAGAGCATGAACCAAAGTGGACGTGGATGACCATCCACTGTCCAAATTACGCCCTAAAACTTACGTGGCATCGAAGTATTCCTCTTGGAATGAAAAACCACGATAAAATCCAAGATAGGCGAGACCTAGTCTCCTATCGACTGACATGATCCCACGATTCAACGGGAAAGAGAGTAAAGCTAAAGTGGGCGTGGCTGGCCTTCCTACTTATTGGTATATGCCCCAGACCTGGGGGCACGAGCGAGAAGTAAGATGAATGTGAACCGACTATTCACCAATCACCTTTATGTCTTTGGAGTTTAGGTGAAAGCATAAACGTAGCTAGGACGAGACTCAACCGTCCATGTAGTACATTTATTAACCCGAGACTGGGAGAAGACGCATGGTCATTCAAAAACTGGCTACGATAGCTCAGTATTAAAACTTATATATAGTGCTTACAGCTACTCAAGGCAACGACCGAAAGGATGCCTAGAGATAGAATCATTAAATCGATGCCAAAGCTTGTGGGCAACTGACTGTCACTCCAACTCGATGGGCGAGTGAAGGATCATGAATGCATTGAATAAAAAATGCGTTACTCGAATATACAAGCAAATTCAAACTCATAGCAAGATCCAGCTATGCAGTTGCACGCAACTCGAGGCTGGCCCCTACTCGACATTTCCTTCAACGTGCTTTTAAGCCTGATCTTTGGCCATTTGCAGATAATTAATTAGAGAATTCAGAGCCCTTCATTATTTGACTTAACAACTCATGACAAGACTCTAGGATTCGACCAGAATAACCATCAACATTGACCGTCTCAACCATATTTCACATTGAATGTTATGCAAAATAGTTACATCTTTACTCAAAGAATCTGGGATGGCACCTGCTAAGCTGACGGTCGACATTACCGCCAGCCATGGCGACCCTTTCCGGGTGCTGAATATCGGATCACAGCTCAGTGCAGTGATGATAAAAGAATTAGTTGGATTTTTCTGAATAAATGATGATATGTTCCCTTGGACCCATTCTGACATGCATATGTGATTTCATTAACTATCGCGAGCCATGCATTGGATATCAACCCGAAGCTACAAAAGCTAGCACAATCCTATTGATTTCATCATGAAAGCTCCACTCTTACTTTTAGGCTCACCCCATCAACGTCTATGCCTACCAGCCGTTGCGACAGGGCATAAAATGAACTGAGACGTCTAAAAGACTACTTAAATAGAATATCGAACTAAGCTAATTCGATATCACTTATTTCCCACGAAGGGCTATCCAAGGACGGAAATTAGCAGACCTCACACCCAAATTCACTACCTCAGATGACTACTCGAAGAGTAGCAGAGAACCAACCATGAGATGGAAAATGTACGCAGATGGAGCATCCAATGATCAGTGTTATGGCATAGGAGTCATGATAATGACTTCTGAGGAACGATCAATCTCCTACGTCCTAAAACTCGATTTACCTGTAACAAACAACGATGCTTAGTATGAAGCCTTGACTGCCAGCCTCAAACTTGCTAGAGGATTTGAAGTGAAAACTTTACATATCTTTTGTGATTCTTGATTGGTAGTGTACAAATTTAAGGAAGTTGATCTTGCTAGGGGGCATTGTCTTGCTCCTTATCTCGGCCAAGTCCAAGAGCTGCTAAACGACTTCACATATTACATCATTACACACGTACTCAGCGAACAAAATGAAAAGGTGTCATGGTTGACTCCTATCAAAGACTATCTACAATGAGGAATTCTTACTGAACGGAGGAATGGAAAACGACAGATCCTCCTCAAAGCTTCACGCCAAATCATCTAAGAATAAGTCGTGTGTCAAAAGGAGTCTATCCATTCCCATGCTTCGGCATATCGCCCATGATGATATCTTGAGCAAATTCTATGAAGAAGAATGCGGTAATAACATCAGGGGGAAAACCATGATAAAGAAGATACTCTGCTACAGGTATTACTGGCCAACTATCAACCCAGAAGCGGTTGATCATGCTAGACAATGTGACGAGTGCAAGATGTTTGCAAAAAATCTGGGAACCCCGTCGATGGAAATTATTCAAATGGCTAGTTCATAGCCGTTTGCCACTTGGGGGCACTGAAATCATCTTCTTGTCGATCCTAAAGGTGGTGCGAAATACACCATCATAGCAGTTGATTACGTCACCAAATGGGCAGATGAAGAACTCTTAACCACGACCAAGATGAAGAAAATAATCAACTTCTTTATCTGTAACGTCATCTGTCCTTATGACCCTCCATGATCCATTATAACTGCAAATGGACAGGTTGAAGGTGTGAACAAAATCATAGAGTCTGTACTGAAGAGAGGTTTGGAAAACTCCTCAAGTGGCTGATTGCAACCCTTATTTCACAGAAAATACAAACAAGGAATCGCGATTGAATTACAATTAAACTGGATGGAGTTGGCGACGACTTATGAGCATATAAAATGCATCCGAGAGCCAATGGCAAGAACATGTACCCGAACGTGCATGTGTACATCTGAAAAAGTTTGACTTCTTGAAATCAACAGAAATTGAATTCTCACTAAGGGTTATTAAGAGAAGACTAGATCATATAGCCGAAGCTTATTAGCTCTGCAGAATCAGACATGGATGGCCACTAATGAACTACAACCCTGGATTTATAATATTGGGAATCGACCAAGCATCACGATGACCAAAGAAGGATACAACACCTTGGGAGGATAAATTAGAGGATAATGACTATTCAAGAAACATGGTGGATTTCTTTCTGAAGACAAGGAATACTCGCTGATTCAAAGCGTGTTGTGTTGCTTCACACGACACACTTTGGGGGGCAAGTGTTTCCTGGAGATTTGACCAGGCAACTGAGTACTCGGCGTACAGGACGACTCGGTGTCAACTAGTGATCGGCATCTCATAGTACTCGGCGTAGTACTCAGCGTCTCATAGTACTCGGCGTAGTGCTCGGCATCCATGGTACCCGTCATCAAGGAGTACTCGGCGTAGTACTCGGCATCCAATGGTACTCGGCGTTAGAAGACGTTCGGCGTATATAACTACTCTACATGGCAGCATCGTTTGGCCAAAGGATCGTTCGGCTAAGAAGCATCGTTCAGCCAGAAGGCACGTTCGGCTTCGACTGACAACTGTTCTGCACTTCCCACCCATCAAATGTACCGTTCGGGATTGAGAAGGTGGTTCGACGTCAACGTGTTCGGTCTACTTGGTTCGGCATACAGCGACCACTACACTTGGGCTAGAGTGTTCGGCCACCAAGCCCACCTGGGAAGTCCAGCCCATATTTGTCTATAAATAGAGGGGCAGGGTCACAGTGAAAATGGACCTTTTTTGGAGAGAAAACACCGAGGAGACACTGCCATTTTCAAGACTCATCTTCTCTACTTAACAACTTCACTCAAGCATTTGATTCACGAATTGTATTTGTAATCAACTATAAAGGAAATCAATAAAGTTGAACAAAGTGGACGTAGGCAATTACGCTGAACCACTATAAATTTGGTGTTCTTACTTTCTGCATTTAAATTAGCATTGTCTTCTTTGTTTAATTTACTTTCATCACTTATATCTCTACACAATCTTTCTGAACGAGGTTAGTGACCAATTTTGGTGCTAACACAGACTAATTAGCTAAGTTAGCAAGTTCAAGTGGGGCTCTTGAGACTTGAATTATGCCTATGGGATTTTAGGCTAATCCCTGTATTGTGGAAAATAAAAAAGAGAAATCTAACGATCTACTGGTATTGATCCGATCACGGGCTATAGCACAATAAGTGGGGGAAATAGATGGAGTTTTATACAAGAAAGGATATGCCCTTCCTTATTTGCGATGTGTAAAACCCGAAAGCGGATTGAGGATATTAAAGGAAGCCCATGAATGACTTTGTGGAGATCACTCCAATGGGATCAAATTGGCCAAAAAGATAACGAGACAAGGATTTTACTGGATACGTTTAACCAACCAAGCAATCGAGTATGTTAAAAGATGTGAAAAGTGCCAACGCTACTCGAAGATACCACATCTTCCTCCAAGTCAACTAACCCCCATCACCAGCCCATGGCCATTCGATGTTTAGGAAATGATTTAATCTGACCTCTTCCAAAAGGGGGAGCAAAGTATGTTATAGTGCCAATTGGTTACTTCACAAAATGGGTCGAAGTAGAACCGCTTCCAAAGATCACCTCTGGGAAAGTGCTAAGATTTGTCATAAAGAACATTGTCACAAGGTTTGGGATACCCTACAAGATAATCTTCGATAATGGAATTCAATTTGAAAGTGAAGAAATTTCACTATTTTTGCATAAGAATGGAACCATACAAAGCTTCTCTTCTGTCGCTCACCCAAAGGCCAAAGGAGCCACTGAGGCTGCCAACAAAACAATAAAGACGATCTTTAGAAAGAGACTAAATAAGGCAAAGGGGAATTGGATAGAAGAATTACCCCTAGTTTGTGGGCTTACAGAACATCCACTAGAACTGCAATGGGTCATACCACGTATTCGCTAACGTATGGTTATGAAGCAATACTACCAGTAGAAATTGAAATACCTTCTCATCGAAGGATTGCCTACGCCTTCAACCCATATCAAGAACTAAGAAAGGAATCACTTGACTTGATTCACGAATTAAGAGATGAAGCAGCCTTAAGAATGGCTGAATACCAAAGGATAATATCAAAGTAATATAACTTAAAGGTAAAAACGAGGACATACAGACAAGAAGATTTGGTACTCAGAAGAGTAATGACCAATACTAAAAACCCATCAGATGGGTCATTGGGACCAAATTGGGAAGGTCCACTGATAATTTTCAAGGAAATCCCCCCAGGGGCCTACAAGTTATGCCATCCTAATGGTAATATGGTACCGAGAACTTGGAACACAGAACATTTGGAATCATATTTTCTGACTCTGAATGAATAAAGAATTTTCAAGAATGTCTATACTATGATCCACTAAGAAAAGTCTACATGGCCGGGAGTAAAATTCTCTTTAAACTTGGACTACCTAAAATGGTAGGCTACCAATAATGGTAGAAAACCCTTGATCGCGCCAAAATGGCTAGGTCAAGGCACCTCCTAGAGAGAGGGCATAAGCCTTTAGTTGTGCCAAAGTAAGAAATGGCCAAGTTAAAGCAGCACAAGCCCTTATCTGCGTCATGCTATGGCCAGGATAAGGCGCCTCCTAGAGGGAGGATGGGTAATCCGTTGGTCACGCCATGCTATGGCTAGGTTAAGGTGCCTTCTGGAGGGAGGTCGGGTAAGTCCTCGAGCCCTGCTTGACAATATGCTAGCCGAGCGCATCAGAAACCTGGATGAAATGTCCGGCGGACTAAGAAAAGTTCCTGCCTGAAATGGGCACCGCTAGAAATCGACACCGCCTAAAATGGCAAACCACCAGAAATTGGCAACGTCTAAAACGACAACAGCCTGAAATGGGCACTGCTTGAAATAAGCATGAGAATTGGACAAAAGAGCCCTAGCCTGATATAGGCCAAAAAAATGGATAAAGAAAACTCATGCCCGAGAAAGAAAAAGCGTGCAAGATATCATCAAAGCCTGAAGATGGCATATTCGACAAAAGAATCAGAAAGAATTCTCTGACTTCTCCTCATGAACATCAACCAGATTGGTTTTCTGGTCTTGCATTACTTATTGCCAGATTGGTTTTCTAGTCTTCTATTATTAATTACCAGAAATTGTATTCTGGTCTTCTTTTATTAATTACCAGAAATGACATTCTGGTCTTCTATTATTAATTACAAGAAATGGTATTCTAGTCTTCTATTATTAAATACCAGGAATGGGTATTCTAGTCTTTTATTACTTATTGCCAGAAATGGTTTTCTAGACTTCCATTATCAAAGCCAAATTGAGTAGCCTTCTATTACTTATTACCAGCTATGGATTTCCGGTCTTCCATTACTTATTATCCGACATGGATTTATGGTCTTCTACCGCTTATCGCCAAAAATTGTCTTATGATCTTCTATTGTTGAATGACAAAACAAGTAATCTGAACCTCTAACGTTTACAACCAAAGATAATCTCCTGGACCTTCATTATTAATATCAGAATGGATGATTTGATTGGTATTCTGGTCCTCTCTCATTATTACCGGATTGATATGGGATTTTAGCCTTTTATTATGATGATCAAGATGATTCTGGTCTCCCTATTGTTATTTAATGTGGTATCTTCAACCTTTATTGTCGCAAGATATGAACTTCTAAATTGTCTATGTATAGTCTTCTAACATTCTATTGCTAAAAGTAAGTTTCTACACACCTATTCTTATTAATAAGGTCCATCCATCATGGAAATACGAGTCCTTTATTATGACTTCTGGAACTTCTACCATTCATTGAAAAATGGGAAATAATTACTATCTAGCAAGAAACTGATAAATTCCGACCATCAAGACCCGAATCTAGGACTTCAAATACTTGTGATAATTACAGTTTCTGAATGTTCAAAGAGTAAATCTACCGTTAAAATAGGATCAGAGTTAAAGGTCAACTAAAATGAAAAGATACTTGTAGTATGAACTAACCATGCAAATATTATTAGATGTGTTGTAGGAATACATTGACTATTTGGCAATCTTGGAATTTTTGTCCTAAAAAACAAAAGCCTTCTTTATACGGGGGGCTAATTGTTAACCATAAAATATGGATAGCGATAAAGAAGGCCTTTCAAAAAGCTTCCGCATGAGTAAAAATTAATAGGTAAATCCACCTATCAATGATGTTGAAAGGGTTATTCAATGCTAGTAAAGAAAAGCACATATGAACTTCAGAACAAGACTTCTGGAAGTATAAAGGAAAGGTAGTTTCGACCGAGACGATGTGTCCATCCCATGAAAGCCACAGGAAAGAATTACTAAAGCACAACGAAGCGGCTAGATACAGGGCTACCAGGCGCCTTCCGGCTAGGACAGAAAGTTAGTTCCGCTGTCATTCATCATAAAGTGTCAAGGTCCTTTCGCAACCCTACTTCAAGACCTTTCGCTTAAGACAAAAGGGGAAGTTTCGCATGAGAAGGATCATAAGTAATGGTTCCGCACTCAAAATACTTCCGCTGGAAAGAAAGCCATTATATTTGATTTGGCAAGAGAAGGCTCCACATGAGAGATGCAGCAGCCAATATAAATCATTCCGCAACTGTTAGCGCTAAAATTCACCACCGAGATAGGTTTCGATGAAAAATGGAGATCGCTGAAAGACCTTACGAAAGAGCCGAAGGGATGCTTTTGGAAAAGTCAAGGAGGCTTCTGCAATCAAAGTTCCATATGGGATGGTTCTGCCAACAGTAGACTTTCCACTGAGGATAAAGACCTTCACCTTTGATTCCGCATAGGAGGGTTCCGCAGAAGAGAATTTGGCGCCAACAGAAGATGTTTTGCAAGTATTGCATTCGTGGAAGAGCCTTCCGCAAGTGATGGTTCTGCATTGAAGGCCTCACGCAGGAGACATCAGTGTCATATACAAATATTACCTTCCGCAAATCCAACTTGCGACTTCATTTGAAAGAACCTTTAGATGGGATCGAAAGGATGCTTCTGCAATAGAAGATCAGATCTTTGGATGCAAGGCAATTCCAGTCAAGCACTTTAGAAGCGTCGCTTACCTTCAGAAAGACCCTTTCGACGGAGTCGAAATGTGCCCTTCCACTTCAAACAAGCATTCTTTCTAAACTAAAGAAGTAATGGATCAAAGCTATGAGTGTCGTATTCTTACCTTTCGATGGAGACAATGGCGTCCAGATATGTTCAGAGAGCTATAAGCCGACCTTCCAACAAAGCCAAAAGGCAACCCTTTGGCATAAGGCCAGAAAGATGCAAGCGGAACCTTCCTTCTGATAAGGTCGGCATGACTCCCTGTGGAAGGAGCCAACCCGCACCTATAAATAAGAACTAAGGGGTCCATTTTTGGGGATCTGATTTTCCCCTTCTGCTCTCATTCTACAACTTCTGTTCCCACTCACTACATTTGCAACCCTAGTTTAGAAATCAAATTGGGGATTTGCTTCTTAAACTTTGTATCAAACTTCATCATGAGAAAATAAAGAGGATTATTGTAACGACCCGGAAATTTCGAGCCCGAAATTTCCAAATAGTAAGAAGAAAAAGGAAAGAGATAGAAGAAAGAAACAGAAGAAGAAGAAGATCAGAAACATCAACATCTCACATTCGCAGCGGATAAAATATAATAATAAATGGTAACAGTTATAAAACAATATTATATCTGTCGATTACATTTTAATACATCAGAGTTACATATTTATACAGACACTTGTCTTTTACATTAGTTGATCCTCTTACACATGTTATTAGAAAGACTTATATATTAACACTTGTAATTTGCATGAATTTATAAATTTAAAAATGGTTTAAAAAGCTTTTGTTAATTAATTTCCTAATAACTAAATACCTATTCTAATTTATATAAATGGAAACCCTTTTTAAAGAAAATAGAAATAAACAAACTATATTTATACAAAACCATATATACATATTATTAAATCCAAAATATATTTAAGATATATATATTTATATATCTACCCTTTGATATATTCAAATTCAAATTAAAAATGCAAACTGAAATTAACTCACACAAATATTTTACTTAAATAAACACAAATTTAATTTGTTTGAATATACAAATTTTCTATTTAAAATCTTCTTATATCCATGTATATATACAATCATTATTGTTTGTTTTAAAAGAATAATTTGTCAAATATTAATTAATTATATTAGGAGATAATATATTTATCCAGATATTTATAATTCAATTCTTATTATATTTCCAAATTCATTTACATATCCGGATATTTGTTATTATTAGAATTTTATCTGTTCAATTGATTAAAACAGTTAATTATCCAATTATCAGATGTCCCAAAATCTTGGTTATCACATTCCTCCCCCCTTTAAATCTTTTCGTCCTCGAAAAGGAATGAAGCCAGAATTATTCAGTTCTTATAATCTAATAAATTTTCTTTGATCATCTTTAAAACACTTTTTAAAATCTATATAATATTATCAAAATAGTTTTTGTCAAAATACTTTTATAACTTGATGTTTCAACAAATCCATCTTCAATTTCCAGATCTCAAACCCATTTTGAGATCACTCATAACTCCCATTTAAATTAACCATTTAACTACCCAAGTTAAATTTAAATTTCATCTTGAAATTTCCAATTCAAGTTGTTCATTCAAACTTATTTAACTTCTTCTAAGTTAAATTTAATTTGACTTAGTCAACTTGACCTAATTTGAATTCCCATTCAAATTTTAAACCTTATAATATTAATCTTCCCACTTATAAATTCAAACTTACCACTTTGGGTTTTCATATCACATTCCAATTTAAAACTCAATACTAAGAGTTATTTCAAATTATCTTTAATATTATGTATATCCTCATATATACATTTTCTTTACACACCAAGTTATACCTTAAATTTTTAAACCACCTTTGGTTTTAATTTTTAAAATTTTTTTTTTCAAGTTTTCTGGATTTAGAATTTAAAACTTCACAATTTAAAACCCACTACAATTTACAAGTCTTACTTGACTTACTTCCCTAAAACATTTCATTATTAAACACAACAACCATTTATGATAATAACCAAGATTATCATATCTGGAAACGAATTCATTTTTTTATCTTTATTCTAATAATACTTCTACATATTCAAGATTTTAATTTCAGTTTAGATTTATTTCAAACTTATCTTCATTTAATTTCAATTTGGTTGTATTACCATTACTACTTAATTCATTATTTTATTTAATTCCAATGATTCAACAACCAATTTCTTTAATATATTTAATAATTAGAACAATTATTTCTATATATATCAAAAGATAACTTATATAAATATCATTTTATATATCAAAATATATTCTTATATAAAATCATTTAAAATCCTTATATAAGAAAATAACAATTACGCTCTCATATATATATATATATACACACTCAACTCGTTCTAGGGTACCATTGACCCTATTCTTAACGAGTAATCCCAACAGAGTCAAGGTTCTCGCTTAACCTTCAGCTCTGATACCAAATGTAACGACCCGGAAATTTCGAGCCCGAAATTTCCAAATAGTAAGAAGGAAAAGGAAAGAGATAGAAGAAAGAAACAGAAGAAGAAGAAGATCAGAAACATCAACATCTCACATTCGCAGCGGATAAAATATAATAATAAATGGTAACAGTTATAAAACAATATTATATCTGTCGATTACATTTTAATACATCAGAGTTACATATTTATACAGACACTTGTCTTTTACATTAGTTGATCCTCTTACACATGTTATTAGAAAGACTTATATATTAACACTTGTAATTTGCATGAATTTATAAATTTAAAAATGGTTTAAAAAGCTTTTGTTAATTAATTTCCTAATAACTAAATACCTATTCTAATTTATATAAATGGAAACCCTTTTTAAAGAAAATAGAAATAAACAAACTATATTTATACAAAACCATATATACATATTATTAAATCCAAAATATATTTAAGATATATATATTTATATATCTACCCTTTGATATATTCAAATTCAAATTAAAAATGCAAACTGAAATTAACTCACACAAATATTTTACTTAAATAAACACAAATTTAATTTGTTTGAATATACAAATTTTCTATTTAAAATCTTCTTATATCCATGTATATATACAATCATTATTGTTTGTTTTAAAAGAATAATTTGTCAAATATTAATTAATTATATTAGGAGATAAAATATTTATCCAGATATTTATAATTCAATTCTTATTATATTTCCAAATTCATTTACATATCCGGATATTTGTTATTATTAGAATTTTATCTGTTCAATTGATTAAAACAGTTAATTATCCAATTATCAGATGTCCCAAAATCTTGGTTATCACAATTATGGCTTGCAATCAACTTTGAATTTGGGAACAATCATGATCAGGTGTTAATTCAACATTAATGGCCGATCATACATGATTTATTTCTTATCTTCTTCGTTCATTCTGAGTATATGTCATGGAATCATTATGAGATATTTCCATGAGTTTTATTTCCTTATATATTAAATTCATGGTTTCGGCCACATAAGGGAAATACAACTTTTGAATCAATAAATATACGATGTCAAATTCCTGATACGGTTCCATGACATGTCATATCAACTCTTATTTTTATCTAAACATGCTTGAATGATGCATACCCTTCGAAAGTGATTCCAATCGCCAAATAACCATCAAGAATATCTACTCTTTCGAAACGGATACCTTTCGAAGATGTCCACCTTTAAACGGCAGAATGAATTCCTTCCGAAAGTAATAATTTGATCATGAATACAACGTTGTAATCTTGTTGGAACCTAATAAAAAGGAAAATTAAGGAGGTTCCGATGAGGTCGAGAAGGGTTTCGACTCCAACACCTTTCTACCCATCAAATCCGGAAAATTTGTCAAAGATGAAAGGGGTGTTTTGTTACCCATTCCTTTCGGCTATTACGAGTTTGCGAAATACATGGGTTTCACTAGAGATGAAAGGGGTTACGATGGAGATATTAAAGTTCATGATTGAATTCAAACATAATATTCCCCAAACCATTTCATTAATAATTCATACTTTGCTATCTTTCGCATGCTTTATTAATTGATCATACCAATTGTTGAAATACCTGAAAATGATCAGGGATCCAAAGTACTACTATGGGTGTTTACGATATTTATCGTTAATAGGAGTTTTTAATTTTATAATTAAGTTGTTTGAGTTTACTCACACCAGACCCATGTCTGACCCGAAGTTTTATTTTCTTTCCCTAAAACTCTTAGGTGCTCAAATTTTTACGAGCAGCCAAGTAGTTTAGGTTTCCTATAGATGCATTTGGAGGAGCTTGGAGCAGGAGGCTTCACCGATAATTAGTTATTATTTTGTTTCCGCTGTGTTATATGTATCTTGTATCAGTTATGTAAGGACAGACTGTTATAATCCTAAGTTAGAATGCATGTGTATTACTCTGATGTATTATTTTGAAATGACTTTGTAAAGAATTATGTTGATTAATATATGTTATTCCGTTGCGTTGTGAGATTCTCTATTTGTTCAGTTTCTTCTATCTTCTACCTTCTTTCTTTCACCATAACTATCTGCTTTTCCATTCAATTTGAGTTGGACACGTATAGTTTATTATCAACTTAAACTGTATGGAAAAGTGGGTCTTTAGATGTGGTATCAGAGCTAAAGGTTATGCGAGAACCATGGCTTTGGTGGGGTTAACTCATTAGAGATAGGGTCAATAGTACCCTAGAATGAATTTGAGTGTATATTATATAAGAGCGCGTATTTGTTAGTGATATAAAAACGTTTTATATTGTGTTGTTTGATCGGTTGAGTTGTATATGTATGCTGGTCGATGCGTCTGGCTAAAGTTATTGGTAGAGATTCCTAAACACTTGAACCAGATCAACCGACACAGTATTGTTTTGGAAATTGGGTAAATGAAATAATTTTACCCAAGATATATTTTACATATAAAGAATGATTTTCAAAAATAGTACAGTATAGTATAATATTTTTGAGGTTTTGTTGTAGGAGATAATAATGCTTTATTATTATCAATTAGGATTATTTAGTCATGCTCGTCCAGTTTGAGCATTGATTATTGTTAGTGTGTATAGGTAGCTCCCTTTTTTAAGATATGGATTGGGTAAATAGGAAATTAGGGAAAATATTGGAATGAACACCTTGTGAATTAGGTTTCACAGTTTACTATGAGGCGTTAGATGTTAATATTGGATTAAAATTTGCTTTGATTAAAGGGTTTATTAAAGGTTAGAGTATTTGGAAATAAATATTTGGAAATGGACTAATTAAGAAGTTGTCTTTCAAATAAAAAGAATTTAAGTTAGAAACTTCAGAACTTAAATCTCGGTACTTTTGAAAAATGATTTTTCAAGATTTTGGAAAGTGATACTATTATTATTTGAAAGTATTTTGGTTAAAATAAAAAAAAAGTTTAGGAATAAAAATGTTAAGTAAGATGTTTTTTCTTTGAATTGGGTAGGGGAATGAGTCTTGGTTGTTTTGTGATGATCAGAATAATCTTCTAAGTGACGATCAGATGTTTGCCTAGGCAAACGTTATAGTGCACTTAGTGAATTATTCTCTTATCATTGTACAATTGAAACAAGTTCAACCCGAACGAACCTAAAGTGAGTTGGTGATAAATGTTTTGTTGGAAAATGTAAAGTGTTATTTCAAAAATGATATTTTGAAATAAAAGAAATATTTTTAAGTTAACTAGTTTGAGTGGCTCGAAGATAACTTAAAAATGGAGAAGAGATGTGTTCAGATGGTAAACACTTCTCTTTAGTATTACCCTTATGGTAAGGGAATGTATGATACTGTTTGGTTGTACCCATATCCTTAGTATCATTTTGGAGTTACTTGGGCTATGTGTATGTATTTTCTATGATTGAAATATAGAGTTTCATTTCAAAAAGTTTTTGAAATAAAAGCCAGGTATTTGGATCTTGTGTTTTCTTAGGAAAATAAATTCAAAATGGAATAGTGGAATCAAATAAGGGTATACATTCTTAGGCTATAGTGGAGTATCATCCACGTTGAAACTAATAGTTGTTTGTGAAATGTTTTCATAAATGATTTAATGGGAATAGAATTAGTATTAAGGAGAACCAATGTAGTAAGTGTGTAGGGTGGGCATAGATCATTTCTATTTTCATAGAGTTTTGGTCTAGATTCAAGTACATGGCTTTGAGATATTTTAGCCATTTCCAAACATGGATTTATCACTTGATTTTTGATGGCGAACACTTAACGAGGTTTTTTGGCATGGGACCAACGTTTTCTATCATAGTATATGTCTATGCAAGGAGAACAAAGGTTCGAAATCAAGAAACCTGATCAGAGTCCGCACTAGAGAATCAGGTAAGCGATACTAGTTCGGAGGTGAAGTTATGTATTCGAGTGGGGATCGAATTAGATTTTGTTATAAATGATCTATGAACATCATGCAGATTTATGGATAGTACTAGGGTGTTCTTGTGGTGTAATTTCGAGGATGAAATTCTTTTAAGGGGGTAGAATGTAACGACCCAGGGTTTGGTCGCTCAAACTAGACAATTATATATATATATATATTATATAGACAATAAATGAATTTTTGTAGATAATTAAAATCATTTTAATTAATTAATAATGATGGTGACGTTGTTTTCAAAATTTGTTTACCAAATTAAATAGTTCGTAGGAAAACAAAAAATATGACCGAAGAACGTTTTTCGATGATTCGACCTTTCGACACCGGAAAGTTGTCGAGAACGTTGTTCATCTTTGTGCACCATATGTACACATATATAGTTGACAATTAACTAGGTAATAATAAACTTAATAACAGATTATCGTATGTTAATTATGTTTAGCAAGTGATGTGACAAGACATAGTTTTAAAATAATATATATATATATACATACGTACTTATATATAACATAATTACACTTTAAGCTTTTGTCATTTCATTAGTACTACCATCATTAACCATCATTAAGCCTAAGACATGACTAAAGAGTGAAGAGGATATGACAAGTAAGTGAAGAAAGAAGTTGATGTGACCTTGGATGTGAACACTTTGCTATAAATAGCCCTCATTTTCCTCTCTTTTTCACTCTTTTTCTTTCAGCCATTTCATACTCATCCCTAGCACAAATCGATATTTTATTCTTTTGAAATATTCTGAAATTTTAATGGCTTCAACTTTTATTTAGACTACTTTTTCCAATTTCGAATATAGTTATGTCTAAATACCAAATCTTTGCAAAGCAATTTTTCACCCAGAATTTCAAGTCTGAAAATAGCTCTTCTTGTTTGGTCTATAACTTTCTCAAAATTTAACTTTTTTGAGTAACTATTTTTTTAAATGATAAAGGAAAGAATAATATAAAACTTTTATTATGACATTTTATCAAAATCTAAGAGCAAAGGGTTTAAAAGTCGAGTGCAAAATGATGTATTTTCGAGTTGGTTTTTGGTGAATTTCCAAGCTTTGCGAGTTCTAAAGTATTCCAAGTCTTCAAAGAGTTTTGGTGCGTAAACTTCTTACTTTTTTGGAAAGTCTTTACCTTTATATATATTAAATATTTGGTGGTAAAATAAATTTGTTTTTAGTTGGATTATTGTATGGTTTGAATGTATATATATGTTGCTAGTTGTGGCTTAGATTTGATTTGTGGATCGAAAGGTTTAAGCGATGTGTTGATTTTAAAAGAAGTGATTTTTGGCTTATGATATGATGGATGATATGTTATGGATGTATAGGCATGAGAATGTGATGTATTCTTGGAAACTAGCACTTGAACTTGTTAGGGGACATAGGAATTCCTTGGGTTTAAAATTTGATTTACTTACTTTGTTTTTAACGAAAAGTTCCGTGATGTTTTCTAACATTTAGTTTTGTTTAAAAAACTTTATGTTAAGTTAGCAAGTAATTTAAAGTTAGGGTTTTAAAGGGTACTTGAAAGTTAATCGAGTTTGAAAGTTATGGCATCCATAGCGATAGCCGCTATAGATGCAGTTTCAATAAAAAGTCTGATTTTTGGAAATTAAGTTTTCACATTTTAAATTGGTTTAAGAAGAGTTTTTGTAAACTTCGTAATGATGTTTTGGAAGTTAATTAAGTTTTAATAACTAATTTTCAATTAATTAAGTTTTTAATAATTTATAATTAATTACGGATTAAACAAGGTTTAATAATTATAATTAAGTGAAGATTAATTATTAGTTATATTTTAAAGCTAAGATTTGTTTTAATAAATTATTAATTAATTTAATTAATTTTGAAATTAATTATGAGCTAAGTAAATGATTTATTTATAATTTATAATTAATTAAGCATAAGGTTAATTATTAATCAAGAGTTAATTATTTTTAATTATATATTAAGGTTTAAATTATAATAAATTATTTATAAAAGGTTTAATTTATTATTTAAGTTTAATTAAAGATTATTTAATTAATTAATTGAGATTAAGTAATATTTAATTATTAATGAAGGTTTAATTAATTATTTAATAATTAATAAAGGATTAATTTGGGTTTAATTAAGAGTTAATTCTTATTTAAATATTTAATTAAATTAAGTTAAGTTTTAATTAAAATTAATTATGATTTAAATAAGGATTTAACTTATAATTAATTATTTAAAAGGGGTTTTAAAGTTTTAAATTCTTTGGTTTCCAAAAGTAAATTTGTTTTAAGGTACTTTTTCAAAGAAGGTTTTGAATACAAGTGATTCAAGTGTTGATACCATTAAGAAACCATATAACTGTGATGAGTTATAATGTAGATTATTGGGTTGTTTAAACATGTGTTAGCAGAATAAAATTCTCGTTCTACTATAAGTTGGTTGTTTGTTTGTTAGTGTGGACATGTGTTAGCATAATAAATCGCCATTCTGCTGTAAATTGTTTGTTTGATTTTTTGTTTGTACGTGTGGTCATGTGTTAGCAGAATAAATCCCCATTCTGCTATTAATGGATTGAATTGTTTGGACATCTTTTTAGCAAAGACAAATCACCATCCCGTTATTATGTTATTCAGACATGTATATGACAGTTAGTTCATATTGACATGTTATTTCCTGCTTTGGAAGTGAGTTATATTTACATACATGTTGACCTATGTAAATAACTGTTTAGTGAATTGGAATTTAATTTAGATTGAATGGTAACTTAAATTAGTACCATTGGGAGTTCTAAGCCTCGTTTTGAAATTATAAACTATGATTCTAAACTTATTTTAACTCTTTGACCAATTTGAGGTTAAGGGTTTATAAATGGTTTTGCAAGTTATATAATTATTTTATCAAGATATTCATAAATGATAACTTGTCTATAGAAAGGAGTTTACTTAAAAAAAGGTTTATTTAAAAGGTGATTACAAATGATGTTTTATAAAAGATATATTATAAAGGATTTCTTTAGGAAGATTTATAAGAAGTTTTTAAATAGGAAGAAAATTTATAAATCATTTCAGAGATTTGGAAAGAGGTTTTATAAACGAACTTAAAGGTTTACAAAGGTGGGTTATGACTTTATTTTGGAAGTTATAAGCTAACTGAAATATGAGATGAGCTTTTAAAAAGGAAACTTGTTTAGTCATTTAATATGGGATTTGAAAAGAAGTAAACCTTGAAAAGTTTATAAATATACTTATACTGATAAGATAAGTATATGATTTTGTTCAAGGCATTAAAAGTAAATTGTTTTGGTAATATGCTGATAACATTGAGATAAATATATAAATGTTTTCCAAGTATAAAAGGAAATGTAAATGGTTTGGGAATAGTGTTTTGAAAAGATCTTTTGACAAGTTTTATAATGTGGTTTTATTAATTAAAGTGAATAAATAAAGGCTTTGTGGATCCCATATGGAAATTAAACCATAATTGGATGTTTGATTATTTGATAGTTAAATAACCGACTATCAAATCTGGACAAAAGCATAACTTTGGAAATATCTAGGAGAAACACAAGAATTATATGGTTCAATTACCGTCGGAGGTGTTATACTGTACGTATAAACTGGTTCGTTCTTCTAGGTCAAATGATAAGGAAATCCATCCACAAACGGTTAGCAGGTGAATTCCGCTCTTATCATCGTCTATTTATTTCCTAGAGAACCGGGATTGAGTTTACCGAGACTATCGAAAGTTGTTTCGAAGAGACCGGGATCAGATATGTTATCCGAAATCCAGTTCGATCCAACTCAATATTTCGCGTTGAAGACATCTTGAAGAGCATGGAATCGAAGATGGAGTTGTAAAGTGCAAGGGCTATTTTCTATTTTCCTTTGGAGGGATTCCCCGTAATGGATGTAATAGAAAGTAGTGCCTTCGGTTTTGTTCACTCCCAGAACGAACTTTTATGGATGAATGCTAGCATTGCATTGATGCCTGGAGGGCAGTGTTAGCATTGCAAGTGGGAAGTGCTATATGTGAAAGGTAAAACGTAGCCTTAAGCCTCATCAATCGGAAATGGCTAAAACAAGGGAGATGTAGCAGGGCTTGTTGGGTAGCACCCATCAAGTGTATGTCATCACCTTTCTAGATGACCACTTATATTTACATATTTAGTTGTGCAGTAGAGAGCTCCATAAAGGTTGGGAACAATCGGGGTGATGACATAT
The DNA here is from genome assembly GCA_030737815.1 of Allium fistulosum. NCBI lineage: Eukaryota > Viridiplantae > Streptophyta > Magnoliopsida > Asparagales > Amaryllidaceae > Allium > Allium fistulosum. The sequence continues at coordinate 815,499,584 of CM060901.1, read as the reverse complement.
TCGGTACTATCCAGCAAGGGTAGGCCAGTCCTATGTTAGAAGGGATCGTTAGGTACAATCTCGGTACATTGTTCTAGAGAGGTACTGTGATGGGTGGTACCCCAGTAGCCTAGTCATTAATTGGAATCCATTATCCAATAAGCGCCATACGGTTTTAGTTGTATATTAAATATGTTGGAACATGAGATGCAAGCATTCATGCTATTTTAATCATTTACTTTAAACTCTTAGACATTATTATAATATCAATGGTTTTTATATAGAAAGTTTTTTTGGTTACTATAAGGTAAAAACCCGTCCTTGTTTATGTGCGATGTGGTCTTACGAGATACCTTTGATTTCAAAGGAGTTTTTAATTTAATAATTCAGTTGTTTGAGTTTACTTACACCAGACCCATGTCTGACCTAGAGTTTTATTTTCTTTCCCTAAAACTCTTGGGTGCTCATATTTTTATGAGCAGCCAAGTAGTTTAGGTTTCCTACAGATGCATTTAGAGAAGCTTGGAGCAGGAGGCTTCACCGATAATTAGTTATTTTTTTGTTTTCGCTGTATTATATGTATCTTGTATCAGTTATGTAATGACAGACTATTGTTACTGTCTAAGGTTTGAATGTATGTGTATTACTCTGATGTATTATTTTGAAATGAATTTGTAAAAAATTATATTGATTAATATATGTTATTCCGTTGCATTGTGAGATTCTCTATTTGTTCAGTTTCTTCTATCTTCTACCTTCTTTCTTTCACCCTAACTATCTGCTTTTCCATTCAATTTGAGTTGGACATGGGTGGTTTGTTGTCAACTTAAACTGTATGAAAAAGTGGGTCATTACAAATCTGTTCCTTGTATGCCTAAGTGTATATTTTGGAATCGTAGACTTAATATATATATATATATGTATGTATGTATGTATATAATAAATTTGATAACCTTGCCTACATATTCTATGAATTGTTAAATCTAATTAAATACCGTATATATCTGAATTTGGAAAGTAAGGGCGAAAGTAGTCCCTAAAAGTTATGAATAATTCGTTAATAAGGTTACGTGTACATTCCAATTTTGTTATTTTAATGTTATATGTTATTAAACATGAATTTAAGATTGTTACAAATTGGATTAGGATTTAAGTAATATTTTAATTCATCGGATGAAGTATGTTGCAATGTAAATTTCTATAGATTATCCAATTTTAAAAGTATGTATGAAGTGGTATTGTTTTAAATAATAAGGAATATGACTAAAAGAAAGAGACGTACACAATATGGATTTTACCATATTTTATATCGTCTATTTCAATAACAAAAAAAAGATAATTCCTTATAATTCCAAATATAACACAAATCCTCTTTTAGGTAATTTATGAGAAATTATAGTGGTAGCATTATTTTTGTTAACGTAAAAATTGACGCTAACACCCCGGTGTGAGTATTAGTAATGTGAAAGCACCACCCGTTGGTACGGGAACAGAATATAAGCAGAAAATAGCAGAAAAGTAAAGAGACAACAGTTTTATAGTGGTTCGGCTTGAAATTAAGCCTACATCCACTTTATCTTCTTTATTGCTGATTCAATTACAACTTTTATACAATATCTTTGATTACAATCCAATTTCAACACAGTTGAGATTAGTAGCTAGAACTTTGATGCAAGAGAGCTCTTCGAATCCATGTCGGATGTGTTAGATCTTCTCTTGAAGTTCGTTGAAGTGTCTTTGGTGTTTGAAGTGTCGGATGAGTCAAGAAAACAGCAGAGTATAGGCGCTCCAGAAAATGATCCCCCCCGTCCCTCTCTAGTTGGAGTTGGTGCTGTATTTATATGGAAATTTTGGAGTTAGGTCGTAGGTCGTGAACGACCTAAGGGTAGGTCGTAGGTCGCAGGCGACCTAGTGGGCATGGTTTGTGGATTAGCATTGAGGCATTTGATCTGTCTGAACGAGGTGACAAGTGGTAGATCGCGAGCGATCTAGGGAGTGGTTGTTGGAGCTTTAGGTCGTTGAACTGTTCCATCTTTAGGTCGCTCGATTGCTTTGTGATGTTAGGTCGCTGAAGACTTTAGGTTGTTAGGTCGCTGAATGCTTTAGGTCGGTAAGTAGCTTGTAAATTTAGGTCGCTTCAAAAAAGGAGTTAACACTTGCTCCTTGAAGTACAGGCCTATGTCATAGGTCGTGTGCTTCGATCTAACTCTGCTACTTCGTGAGCGACCTAAACCATGTGCTAACTCACGTGCCCATTCGCCTTCCTTTCTTTACCCCATATAAACTGCTAGCTCGTTTCTTCCTCTTCACTTAACCACTTTGACGACCTTCTCCGCCATTAATGAACTTTCGATCTTCCAGGGACGAATTCAAGCTAATCAGCCGTCGATTCAACTTTACCATCATATCTCGTAAGTGAATTCGATCTCCATCCCACCATAATCACCACTGAATTATGAATCCCCATGTGTTGTGCTACATTTTGAGTGATGTTGTGATCTACTTTTGATTGCCATTTGATATGTTGTTGTTCTGATTCATGAAGGCACGGCAATGCGTTGAATCTATGATGGATCAGAGATGTTTTGAATCGTTTTTCGGGTGATCTGGTGGTATGAAGGGATAATGAATTTCACGAAGAGGATGATGGATTTCTTTGTGTAGTTTATAATGGGTTATCGGGTTATAGTTTGACGAGATGGTGAGATATTGCGTGGAGAGGGAGTTAGAGACTTAACAGATCTGAGCGACTTAAAAACCTTCGCGACCTAAGAAACCTGGCCGACCTAACATACCAACCGACCTAAGAATTCTCGTGACCTGAGTAAAGCCGAACAACCTTTGATTCTACGACTTAACTTTTAGGTCGTGCTGGGATTCAAACGACCTAAGACTTACGACTTAACTTGCTTGAATGACAGCAGACCGACTTAACAAATTAACGACCTAACTTTTGCGGCATAGGCTTTAGGTCACGGCCGAGTTAGGACTTGGACAAATTTGCATTGCCTTGACCTCTTTGTCTTGCACAGTGCGACCTAAGGAAGCTCCGACCTATGCTATGTCGCTTGAAAACAGTCTGAACGACCTAGGACTTGTAAAAATTCTGAAAGGACTTAATTGAACTACTTGAACTTTGTTGCACTTCCTTACAGATTACACTAACTTTTAATCTAACAACCTGTTAAACATAACATTTGCAGAAAACTAGGGCGAATATACTGTCATTGATTGCCCACATCGAATGACAGATTAGTTGATAAAGAATAATCAACTTAAATGAACTCTGTGAATGAAATGCTGTGAATCAACAAATTCAAGTGAAGTATTAAAGCAAAGCTAAAATAATCAACTAAAGCTGATTTGTTTGCATCAACACTGTACTTGGACTTAAAATAACAAGCCCTGAAACTCTATAATCGACACATGTTAATTAATTTGATTCCAGTTATATTTGCTTGTCATTTTACTAGTTTTGCACAACACTTCACACTTTTAGGAAACGTGCACCTTCATATTTGAATACCTAGTTCCTTGTGTAGAATGAATTCTCAACAAGAAGAAACAGGACCAGCTGGAGAAGTCTTTCCAATTGCTAATCCGTTGATTGATCCTCCGGAAAGAACTCCGACCTCCTTGACTCATAGAGTTTTCAGCCAATTATGTATTCAGTTTGGACTTGCTGAAGCGGATGTTTTGCTTCCTGGAGTAAACGATACTGCTGACAGGCCACCTCTTGGTTTTGTCGCAGTTAATCGTCAGATGTGCTTTAAGTGGAGCTATTCCTCCCTTTAATGATTTTCTCCGACAGCTTCTTCTTCGATTGACTATCTCTCCCTTCCAGTTACACCCCAATGGTTATGCTATCTTGATGGGGTTGTGTGTGCTGTTCAGGAGGACACTCGATCGTCTTCCAAGTTTTGAGGAGATTTGCTATTTGTGCACTTTTGCGAAGAACAAAGATCACCCCTAGATTATACTTGTGAGAGGCGCAAGAAACCGTAAATTGATTCTAGACTTGCCCGATAGTGCACACGGGTTTTCAAGTCAATTCTTCTTCGTCCGCTGCCCCTCAGGATTCTATGCCGTTTGGAGAGTCGGAAGTAAGATTGCCTTTCTCCGTTCACTTCATTTTCTGAACTTCTTGAAACTTGAATGGTCAAGTACTAAACTTCATTCTTAACTTTTGTAGCACTTCCTCCTCCGCTCAGAGATCCCAGCAACAAGCCAACCTTTGAAACTTTAAGTGCTGTGGCTGCTGAAGAGAGAAGCACTAAATTTTTGCTGAAAGATGAGTTTCTGTACCAGTTCGGACTTTTACACTCCTCTCAATCTACTCAGATTCATGAAGTTTCGAGTTTCGAGACTGAAACATTAGTTGCCCCAGTTTCTACCGAGGAAGTTATATCGAAGGAAGTTGATGTAGGGGCTTCGTTAGTGAAGTGTTCCACTTCTGTTGATATTGCAGGATCATCTAGAAAACTTACACTTTCCCCAGTAATTGAAGAAGACGAACCTTCTCAACACTCTAGGAAAGCTGATGATAAAGGAGTTGAGAGAAAGAGTCCCGCTAAACACGATGGTGACGACACTTTTGATGGGTTGAGCGATCTGATGATTACTTCACAGGAGCTCTTCAAAGATGATACAACTAAAGTTACATCCCCAGCAGCTGAAGTGACATCTGCTTTGCAGAAAATTTCGTCAGCTCAAAAGTTGACTCCTGCTTCACAATCTGTTATCACTCCCCAACCAAAGAGTGGTTTGTAGTCTGCCGCGCGTAGCTTGCACATCACACACACTTAGGATTTTTGGCACTTATACGCACTTAGCTTCTTTACTTCGGAGATTTCTAAGACTTTTCTTTTTTCACTTTCAGGTTCTCCGATGGGGCGGAGTGGTTCATACTATGATGATTTTCGAACTTACGGAAGACATGATTATTATGATCCCCGACGCTATCTCCCTACTCCCAGGGAAACTGATGAGGAGCGAGCTGTTAGAAAAGCTCGAGAGAGACAAGCTTATGAAGAGCAGCAAAGAAGGAGGGATGATGATTCCCATAAAAGAAAGTCTTATGATGTTAAAGGGAAAAGCCACGTTGCGGAAGATCCGAGCAAACGGGCCAAACTTAGCGAACAACCAGCGTCTGCAATTTCTGAAAAGACTGCTGCTCCCATCCCTCTTGACATCCCTTTCGGTTCTCCTGCTCTTGAGAAAACCGACATTCAGACAATTATCAATAGACCTCAATATCAAGTCAGGGATGCTCCATCTACACTTCAAAGCTGATTCCCAAATTGGTGTTTAGGAGGAGTGCGTTTCAACTTAGACTTGGTGCCGATTGATAAGCAGGCTATGTTAAGAAACCTTGATGCTGTCAAACTCGATATCGAGAGGATGTCTGGCTGGTAGAAACTTGTCGATGAGCTTCAAAGAGTTAATCGTATGAATCTTGAAGCAACGCTGATTATGGAAAATAACAAGTCTGAATGGCAGAAAACTCTTGATCATTATGATGTGGAAATGAAGAACATTACTGTCTATAATGAGGAGCTCGAAGCCGAAGTTAAGAAACTTAAAGAAGATCTCGCTACTTCTTCCGCTTCGCATTCTCAAAAAGAAGAGATCTTTCAAAAACAAGTGAGAGATGCACATGCTGCTCAAAGAGATGCTGAGATCAAACTTGAAGCGGAGCAGCATGTTGTTGAAAAATACAGCAACGACACCGTCCAATTGTAGGAAAAAGTCAACTCCCAGGATGCGGAAATTGAGATGCTAAAGATCCGGCTTGCTAGAGCTGAAAAAGAACGTGACAATGCCATTTCTGAAAAAGAGGCAGCTGATCACGTGCACGAGGCGACTAAATCTAACATCAGCTCTACTTTATTTGAATTCTACGTTCTTAGTGTCCTGGGGAAAGGAAGTCTTTCATTCTTGGGCCCAAAATACGAAATTACTCTGGCCGAAGTGTGGGAGGCGATTAGTGAAATGTTTAAAGGAGCTGGTTATGCAGATGCGGACTTGGAAGCTTGCTATTTGGATGACGACGGTCGTGCCTCCCTGACTAGAGGGAAAGAGCAACTTGCCAGTGAGCGAGCCGAAGCGCCAGAAGGAGAACATCCGAGGAAGGCACCCTTGGCTGACCCCACTCATACTCCAGCTTTGGTCGATCCTGATATCATCGGTTCTAGTTCTTATTCTCCACATCCTGCACAAACCGAGGTCAAAATCGCAACTACTGAGCCTCCTACTGTTCAGGTCGAGGAGAAGACTCAGGACGACATTGAAGCTAAAAAATTTGAAATCGATGTGATTAAACCGACTTCTCCAGGTAACTCCAAGTCTGATCTAGCTCAAGTAGACTACTCGTTCGATTCAACTGAGCTCAATGAATTTCTTGCTTATTACTTAAGTCCTGATGATCCAATATCTTCTTTATTTACGAAGAATACTGATTTTAACTTTTCTTCTTCTGTAGCGGAAACACTGAGCGCTGCGCAAACTTCTCCCCTTCCAGCTATTCCTCCTTCATCCCTTCAAGTCACTCCTGCTTCTCAGCCAGGGTCGCAGGAAGGGCAAATAGAAGCCCTTCGAGGCTTGGATGATCCACCTGCTTCGCAAGAGCAGAAGGCCGAGGAACTTGAAGAAGGTGAAAAGACTCCGGAGCAAACTCATGATGATGACACGAAGCTATCTGAGCTAATTACTCCGGGCAGTGAGTCTTCTTCAAAGAAGAAGGGGAAGCGCGCAATTACGAAGAAGAGAAGGAAAAGCGCTTCTGCTACTGGAGAGGAAGCGGAAGTTGACCTAGCTATACCTCTTTCTCCTTCCTCCCCGACCCGTCCACAACGGCTTCAGAAACTAATCATCAAGCCGGGTAAAAGCTCTAAAGGTGGCGGGAAGAGGGAGTAATGAGCTTGACTTTACTCTCTTTGTTTTGTTTTTTGCTTTTTGCATGTATTGACCGGAGATTGTGCGGGTACTGGTCCCCGCATGAAACCTGCATATGTACAAAAACTTTATAGTATGGAATAAAATGGTTCTTTTTACTTGTACAATTTCTTGTCAGTATATGTGTGAATGCATTTATTCCTTGTTATTGCACAAGTTTCTTTATTTACTTTATGTGATACTGTAGTGAGCTCGTGGTATGATGTTTGAGCGTTGTTTTTATTAATATAGCTATGTGCCCCCATACCACGGCTTACTGCAATATTCTGAAAAGACTTGTACTCTTATTTTAGAGAATAATTCTTCCGTTTGAGGAAATGTTATTATGCTTTTAATAGAGTATGCTTTGTATCAGAGAAGTTTTTCTTTCTCTCTTCTTTAGAACACTTCAACTTTTGCGGATAATCACTTTTATTTGTTGAAAAGTGGATTTCCCTATGCAGTGAAGCGAGCTTCTGAAGAATGTTTTGATCTGTTGGTCAGAAAGTTGTATTTCATCATTGAATGGATCCACGGGACAGACGTCAGCTGTTTTATCGGATATTTGTTCATACAAATAATCGTAAGTATTCAGCTGCGGCCTGTAACCTTCTTTTTGAGAAGATGCCCCTTTAGTGGTTCCATCGACGAAGTTTTTGGATGTGCCTCGTTAAAGGGCTTCACTTGTTTAGTGCTTCCAAAGAAGGCTTTGTGCCTCCGAAGAGGGCTCCTCCGAAGAGTTGTGCCTTCGAAGAGGGCTTGTGCCTCGTTAGAGGGCTTTTGCTTGGCACTTCAACTTGGTGAAGTGTGCCTCCGAAGAGGGCTTTTGGTCTCCGAAGAGAAGCATTTTTGGTCTCCGAAGAGAAGCATTTTGGTCTTCGAAAAGAAGCATTTGGTCTCCGAAGAGAAGCATTTTGGTCTCCGAAGAGAAGCATTTTGGTCTCCGAAGAGAAGCATTTTGTTCTCCGAAGAGAAGCATTTTTGGTCTCCGAAGAGAAGCATTTGGTCTCCGAAGAGAAGCATTTTGTTCTCCGAAGAGAAGCATTTTGTTGCTTGTGTCCTTCCACAATCAGCTTCTTAGCGATTCCTTGTTATCACTTCCAGTACATGTCCCACTCTTTTGCAAGTTGTTTGCTTTTTTCCAGAGAAGTGTACTTTATCGTTGAGTGAATCCACGGGGCAGACGCAAGCTACTTTACCGGATATTCGTTTGTACAAACGATCGTGATTAGTTAGCAAGGGTCCGAAACCTTCTCGTCAGGAAGGTGCCCGCTTTGGTGGAATCCTCAACTGTTTGTGAATAGCATTTCTTTTGTAGGAGTTGAATTTTGGAACTTTTGTGGCTTGACTTGAGTGATTTGCAGGAATCGCTTGGCTTTGATAACCTGTAATATTAAATCGATATTTTAGCAATATTTTTAACATATTTGCATATCGAAATGAGACAGGCATTTTATAGCATTAAAGAACACAAGATTTATAGTTTTTTATTATTGATTTGCACTGATTTCTCAGTGGTTTACAATACAAAAGTTATACATCCATCATCATTTTACAAAATTAAGCAATGTTGTTAAGTAAAAAATGGACGCAAGTGATTGTTGTTCCAGAATCTCTCGATTGAATTTCCATCTTTGCTAGATTCATTGTTTCTGATCACATGTCAATCAGAATGGAGTGTCTACTGGGTGAGGACCCCCTGTGACAACATTAATGACCAACCTTTCGGATTCCTGCACTGCAGTTTTGTCGCCAGAGCCGGATTGATGGGCAGGAAGTTGTTGCCCCTGAGTGGATGAGGTTGGGTCGACTCCGTTTTTCTTTACATATTGTTGCAGTTTATTCTGTTTCAGCAACTCTTCAATCACATTCTTTAGCTGGCGACATTGATTAGTGTCATGGCCAGGTTGATTGTGAAATCGACAGAATTTCCCATTATGCACTGCACCTCTTCCCATCTCAGGTGGTTTGGGATAGTTGACAACGTCCTTTGTTGTGAAGAAGATATTTTCCGGTGTACCAGTTAAGGGGGTAAAATCTGAAGGATCAAAGCGGCGAGGTTTCTTCTCATTCTTCTGCTTCTTTCCTTCATCATTTTCCCTTTTCTGGTTTCCAGATTCTCTTTTGTTAGAAGCAACATCGTTATTCTTGACTTCGGCAACAACTACTTTTGCTGGCGCAGAAAGGCTTTCTAGGTGCATGAATTCGTCGGCCTTTTTATAAAACTTCTCGAATGAATTTGGTTCTTTCATTTTTAACAATCTTCCGAATTCACTTGATTTGTCAATGGCTCGCATCAGGTAAGTCAGGATCATACGGGGTTCTGCATTATCTACTTCGGCCAGGGCGAGGTTAAAGCGGTTCAAGAAAGATTTGATAGATTCTCCGGGAACTTGTTCAAGGCTAGACAGTGACATTATATCCTTAGCTTTTGAAGCATACAACCTGAACTGAACCTTGAATTTTCGAGTCAAGTCAGAGAATTGATCTACGGACCGAACTGGTAGCTTTGTGAACCAAAGTAGAGCCACTCCTTCCAAGTATACTGGAAAGTATCGGCATTTAATCTCATTGATGCTCTTGCACCGTTCATATGCCAGTCATATTTATATAGGAAATGATTAGGATCACTTGTCCCCATATAGGCCGGGATAGTAGGAGGTACAAATTTCCTTGGAAATTCTGCTTTCAGGATCCTTTCAGTAAACGGAGTTTTGCTCGGAGCAAATCCCCAGTCACTCTCATTTTCTTCCCTCTGCATGCTCTCTTTCATGATTCGGCGAACCATCCCTGATAGGTACTCCTCATTGTTCAGAGGCATCGTCGGGCAAACGTTAGTTGTTTTTTCGGAAGTTTGCCTGGGCAAATGTTCGTGAAAAGTTGGCTGTGGCCTTGAACCTTCAGCTTGGAAAGGTGGCGCTTCGGCGGTGCCAGTTGCTCTTTGAGGAATACCTTTTTCTTGGTAATTATGGGCATCTTCGGAAAAGGTTGTTTCTTTGTTTTCTGGTTGTCGATTTGCCCCAAGCAGAGCGTTCAATCTGTCTATCATCAAAGCGTTTTGAGCTTCAATTTGTTGGTATAATCCAGACACCACATCGTCTAATTCAGCCCTTATGACTCCGACGGTAGGAGTTGCCTGGTTTGATGCTGGGGAAGCGGAAGTTCCCTCGTGAGCATTTCCGGATCTGATACATCTACCCTTTCTTCCAGGAGCCATGATTTCAGATAAACTTCTAGACTTTAGAGAGATTTTTTCTACAAATCTTTGCGAAGCAATGGTGAGAACACTCCTGAGTTCAACTCTCAATGAAAGCACCAATAATGTTAACGTAAAAATTGACGCTAACACCCCGGTGTGAGTATTAGTAATGTGAAAGCACCACCCGTTGGTACGGGAACAGAATATAAGCAGGAAATAGCAGAAAAGTAAAGAGACAACAATTTTATAGTGGTTCGGCTTGAAATTAAGCCTACGTCCACTTTATCTTCTTTATTGCTGATTCAATTATAACTTTTATACAATATCTTTGATTACAATCCAATTTCAACACAGTTGAGATTAGTAGCTAGAACTTTGATGCAAGAGAGCTCTTCGAATCCATGTCGGATGTGTTAGATCTTCTCTTGAAGTTCCTTGAAGCGTCTTTGGTGTTTGAAGTGTCGGATGAGTCGAGAAAACAGCAGAGTATAGGTGCTCCAGTAAATGATCACCCCCCTGTCCCTCTCAAGTTGGAGTTGGTGCTGTTTTTATATGGAGATTTTGGAGTTAGGTCTTAGGTCGTGAACGACCTAAGGGTAGGTCGTAGGTCACAGGCGACCTAGTGGGCATGGTTTGTGGCTTAGCATTAGTGCATTTGATCTGTCTGAACGAGGTGACAAGTGGTAGGTCGCGAGCGATCTTGGGAGTGGTTGTTGGAGCTTTAGGTCGTTGAACTGTTCCATCTTTAGGTCGCTCGATTGCTTTGTGATGTTAGGTCGCTTAAGACTCTAGGTCATTAGGTCGCTGGAGACTTTAGGTCGCTAGGTCGCTGGAGACTTTAGGTCGCTAGGTCGCTGAAGACTCTAGGTCGTTAGGTCGCTGAAGACTCTAGGTCGCTAGGTCACTGGAGACTTTAGGTCGCTAAAGACTCTAGGTCGTTAGGTTGCTGAATGCTTTAGGTCGTTAGGTCGCTGAATGCTTTAGGTCGTTAGGTCGCTGAATGCTTTAGGTCGGTAAGTAGCTTGTAAATTTAGGTCGCTTTAAAAGAGGAGTTAACAATTTTTGTGAAGATGTAGTTCTAATGCATTAAAATATAGGATTCTCGAAACGTAAAAGCATGGTATTATAAATAGAAGTAATAATAATAATTCCGTTGCTAATTTAGTATATGTGCTTTAAGATAAATCAGAAAATAAACAATAAGCGACGAAAGTAGTAATAAGACAACAAAATAAGGAATTAGGAAAGTAGTAATTTTTAAAAGGTAGCCATTAGTTAAAAAGGAATAATAAAATATATCTAATTATGTTAATTGGAAATCACTCAGTAAAAAGTATCTAATATATTAATAATTAGTAAATGACATTTAATAGTAATAAAGAAGTAAGAAGTAAGTTCGTGTAAAAATGTCCAAATACCAATAATTAAAATTAGGAGGTGCGACAATTTTATAATTAAATTTATATAGCTCCAAGTGTACATTATGACTGGTGTGAAATATTAGATTTAGATAAGTATCTAAGTTAACTATGAATGACGTAGTCATTTGTAAGGGTTGGAATGCGAGGTCCGTAATGTTGCACAATGGAAGTCTGCCATTTGAAAGGGGTACCGGCAGTTGTGTATACATTATACTAATGTGAGACATCTCCAATTATACGACACGTAGGAACATATGTTCGCGTATAGGTGAAATGAATATACCAAAGGGGGTTCGCTCTGGTTGAAGTCCTAAACAGCCAAGTTGGGTCTACTTCAATCCTTATAGGGGGTATTAATTAACCAGGTAGGAATTTCTTTGATTGTATTAGGCAATCTCAATAGGACGATTAGTGTAGGCTCGATGCTATGTTAGCAAAGTTGTACCACATATATGCTAGAAATAGGGCTGTACACATAGGTTGGGAGCATCATCGGTCCTAGAGCGGTCAATAGAAAAAGTTGGATTATGCTTAGATTGACCACACCTCCTACTACTGTAGATTCCATAAGGGACGTGCACTGCCTCAAAATTGTTTTTTAGTTCATTTATCATTAGGAGACAAGGCTAGATAACCCCTAGATGAGGGCTAAATAGTAATAGTATTATTATTAGGCACTAACGGGAGATTCCTTGTTGTATATTAGCAATTCAGCCTAGATTGATGGTGGATGATCGATGCGGTGGAGAGTTACAAATACTAGCGGGAAATGTATCCTGGTCCATGGAGGACTGTAATACTTATATATATATATATACATGTGTGTGTATGTAGCTATTGTATACCTTGAGTAGATTGGGTGTATCATACACGTAAATAAAGTGAAAATGACTAACCTTTAAATAATAGACATAACATGTAACAGAAAACAATCGGTATAAACTAGTATTATGGATAAAGTATGTAATTTATCGGTCACCAGAATGTTGTTCTGATCCTCGTTCTCATTACAACCCACATGACAGATTTAGAGGGATATGTACTGGTATAAGGCAGTAATGGTGGAAGGACAAATTTCCTTATACAAGCTGGACACTAACAAGGGTAATTTGCACCAGAAGTATTAGCCTTGGTCAGTGTATATTTGTGTTTATTATATTTATTTATTTCGATATGAGTTCTACAAGATAGCCTTTAATATTCTTTTGTTTATTACACGAAACCAAAACCAACTATCCATACACTAATGGACTTGGGTTTTCGATTTAGTCAAGATTCGGACCCATTAAGGTTTGGGCCGTAATATTTGGTATCGGAACTTAGGTTAATCGATCATAGGAATTAAAATACGCCAAGTGGATGTATTTTTATTTTTACCTATATATATATATATATTATACGTCGAAATTTACAAATTCCGACTACAGAAATTGTTGCAACAATATTCTGAAAGGGTGGATAAGTCGACTATGAGTTGGAACAATAGATAGAGTTAAATATACAACTGTCCTAATAGCCTCATGAAAGATATGTTGTATTGAATGGTGTGATTCACGAGGAGGATGATTGCGACATATCAGGCCTTTGAAGCTGGATAGTACTTGACTCCCTTATTGGAACAAGATTGCCTCATAGTTGTAGATCCCCATAGGACTGTCGATTGATGATGTATGTTAGATTCATATAGATGGGAAGCAAATAAATTTTATATTGCAGATATCAGGAAATAAGAATAAAATGGGGTCCTGAAGTAAGGTTTGTAGATTACCAACCCAAAATTTAATCATTTTAAATATGGATTTTATAACCTAAAAAATACCCCTTTTTAATAATAACTAATGATGCAAAAATGAATTTTTAAATGTGTTTACAAAAATAATTAGTTCAAAAGAAAATAGAAAATGATGTTGAAAAGCATTTTCAAAAATCTTGATTTTTTATCATCTAAAAATTGTTTAAAATGTTGTGAACACCATAGTTGTAACGACCCGTATTTTTAACTACTTTAAATTATGGAATTTGGTACAATTATTCAATAAAAATGGTTAAAAATAAAAATTTAATGATTTTGAATGTAAGTTATTGAATATGAACTTGAATAAAATTTTGAAATAGTTAATTTGGAAGATTTTGACGATAACAGTATTGAAATGGAGTTCTACATATTGAATATATTTATAATCAATAGCAAGAATTGGATTAAAAATGTTGTGTTATTTAGATAGAAATAAAATGACATTGATAACTAAAATTTATTTGGAACTTAATGATTTATTTATATTGATTTATAGGATAATTAAACTGTTTAAATTTAATATTGGAAATTATTTGAATAACTGAATTCTGAATTTAATATGATTGAAAATGATATCAGAAATTGATTTAAATTTTATTTAAACATCAATGAAGATTGCTAACATTTAAAATTGGATTTAAAAGTGAATAATTAGAAATTGGAAATTTTATATTATAATTAACGAGTAAAAAAATAGCTTTCCGGGGCATAGTCTCGGATTTTGACGAAACCAGTTCTTTTGGATCCGTAATAGTGTATTATTATAGGATTTCATATTTTGTAGCGTTTGGAGTTATCGGTTAGTCTTACGGGATAGAAATGCGTTGAAATTAATATCGAAAATTCCATATAATAATTGGGTCCAAAAAGCTATCTTCTCCACACGATCGAATTGGGACTCGAAACTTGTTCCATTGCATTCGAAATAGGGGTACAACATTATGAACGCCTGGTGGCATGCCTCGATAGGAGTTCGAAATTTTAAGTTACTTAAATCGAGATATTTTGAAATTTTAAATAATATATATATTCTTGATTTTGACTACAACCCACATTCTTTCAATATCAGCCTAATTTATTCCTTATCCCAGACACCCTACCTACATTCATATCTAGTGTTCTTTTAAAAACACGTTTCCTTCCTTCTTCTATTTAAACACAGCAGAGAAAAGAAAAACCAAAGCTTTTTAATTCAATTTTTACCGAACGAAATATTCCCAAATAAATTTTAAAAATCATGTGTCAATATAATCTATGTGTTAATAGTCTTCTTGAGAGGTGTGACTTTGTTTGGATGATCGATAGTGAGTGTCTGGTGGAGGGTTGAGCTAGGGTTTAAAATTTTGGTGAATTCGTGCATCGATTGTCGATTTGGAGGTTGGATTTGAACTCGGGGTGGATGAGAGCATCGGCGACCAAAAATTTATGAGGTCCGATCATCATTGAAGATCGCATGTGAAACACCCCACAACCCTTAGTATACCCAAAAAGGGCACACTAAAAGATATGGTGCGTTGTAGGTATAGCTAAAGCATCTCAGAGAATAAGATTCACAAGACAAATAAATAATAACAGTGGAAACATTTAAAATTAAACTTCATTAGTTCATTAAATAAGTCACTAAATGTGATATCCCGGAATTTCGAGAAGTTTAAAATGTGATAATCTTTTAATTTAAATTATTTTAAATTGATAAATTTGTTATTTTCAAATATAAATAACCAAATAATAATAATATGATGTATTAATTATGGTATAGATTGAATTATAATAAGGATAATTATTTAATTATGTTATTTTATAAATTTAATTTTAAAATAGATTTATCATTTCCAATATTTAATAGTATTGTTTAAATATATATATATATTGTCTTGAGTTGTTTTATATCAATTTCAAACTAAATAAAGTGTTTATTTAAATAGTAAATAAATACAAAAGATATGATTACACTTAAAAATGAATGAAATACATTGTATAGGATTTTAGAATATAAATGGGTTTTTATTTTATTTTTCTTTCAAAGGTTTTATTTATTTATAATTTAGAAAAGCATTTATAATTAAGAAATGTATTTATTAAGTAGGAAATAAATATAAAAGCTTTTTAAAACTCTTTTTAAAAATAATATAAATGGATAAGGACAAGTGTTAATAAATTAAGGCATGTTAGAAATATGTGTAAGGTAATTAAGATGGATGAAGACAAGTGTCATTTTATTTTCATTTTCCTTGATTTTTAATAAATCATTAATCTAGTTTATATAAAGCCTACCTCTTCATTCTCTTTTCTTTTTCTAATCTCATTTCTCAAAGACAACCAAACCAGAAAATATTCCAACCGAAATCATCTTCTCAAAACAAAAAAATCAAAGCAAATATACAACCTGAAAACATCTCCTCTAACAATTCAAATACCTGAAACCATTTATTGTCTCAAACCTGAGAATTTCCTCAAAACTGAAAATCATTTCAAAGCTCAAATTCAAATGCCTGAAACCCTTCCTCAGATTAAAATCAATATCCTGTAATCTGAAATCTTCTCCAAACCATTGTTTTCAAATACCTGAAACCATATCTCTAAAACCAATTCAATTGCCTAAAACCACATTTCAGATCATATCAAAGATCTGTAACCATTGTTCTCAGACCTGAAACTATGTTTCAAACCAAATCAATGGCCTGTAAAACATTGTACAAGTTCAAAACAAACCTGCAATGTTTTTAAGACCTGTGACAATCATCCTTCAAGCCTGTAACCATGTTCCTGTTTCAAAATTTAAGTCTGTAACCATTCCAAGGATGCATGCAATATAATCTGAGGTGGAAGCAATGTTTCAAGAGCTTTTCAAATTTAAAAAAAAAGAATCAAAGCAAATTCAGTTCAAAGCTTCCAGCTTTTCAAAGCTCTGTTCAACTTTAATCTGTGAGTAAACATCTTTTTCAAAAGCTAAAATAGATATAAACTTGCTTTCGAATGATTTCTAAAATGAAGTATCTTTGCATGTTTATTTATATGTATATACTCTGTATGCATGTGAGAATTGAAGTGTGTATGTCTGATTTAAATTGTTAATATGCTCTGTTCATCTTAAATAGGTGAGTAAACTAAAGTTTAAAACAGTTTTAAATTTGTTGCATGTGGTAAATGTTAGAAGTAAAATTGTGCTGTATGTTTGAATATATGTGTGCATGGATGTTCTAAAGCTGAATGTATGTATATGTGTATATAGAAAATTGTGTGCATGTTATATAAAAACTGTTGTTCTGTTCTTGTGGTTCAGAATTTAAAATCTGATAAAATTATTAGATCTCCTTCCCTGATCTTCTTTAGGATATGATGTACAAACAAATTATGTATATTTAAACATAAACTAAGATCTAAAATTTAGTTTTAGTGGAATAAGTTTGTATATTTCTGTAAATCAAGAAAACACAGTGAAAACTTATAAACAGGTAAATCTGAAGTATCATAACTCTTTGATTCACTTATATAATCAGAATCACCATCTAAAATTATGATTTTAGAAAGTTAAATTAAAAATTTTAGATTGGAATCGAGAGTGTATTTCGAGGATGACCAGAAAATGGTCTTTGAGCGATTTCTGGTGATGTTTGGGCTCGGGGTGGTCAGGAACTTTGCTGGAGGAAGAGTGAAGCTTGGTGGTCTCGGCAAAAATGTCAGGTGATTTATGTACCCACCGTGGCGGCGGCGTTGGGTCGGAGAAGGATTTAAACCTAAGTTTGATCGAGGTCTGTAATTGGGTTGCTGTGTCGTTTCTAAAGCATCGAGTCGCATGAATTTTGGTAGGTAGTTGCGTGGATGATGCGCGGAGATGTGGCCGGAATCGTAGTGGGTTCTGGTGAACGGCGTCATGGTTTCGAGGTGTTTTCTGGCGATATTGATTTCTCGTTTCCATCTGCATTGCTCGATTTCGATCGAAGGCTGGAATGTGTGAATCGATAATTGGGTTTAGCTGCTGCATCGATGGTCGATTGGTTGAGGGTGCCATGGATGGTCAGAGGTGGTTGGTCACGGTGTGCATGTGCACGATCGAACGTATGTGTGTCAGTGGTTTTGAGTTGGGGAAGAAGAAGCTATTCGAGTCGTACTCGGGGAGGAACTCGTGTAGATTAGGATTTTGCTCGGGTTTGATTTAGGGTAGTACGCGAGAGATCTAGGGATAACTGTTAAAAGTTTTTAACAGTTTGACTTTTAAAACAAGCAGTTTTTAAAAGTTCTCGGGAAGGAACTCGTGAAAATAAGGCTTTGACTCGGGATTGTTTCCGGGTTGTATGCGAGAATTTTTAGAGAACTGTTGTGTTCAAAATAGTTTTTAAATTTAAATAAAGGTAAGATTTTAAATTTAAATAATCAAGTTAAAACAAATCGTTTTGGAAATTCTTTTCTTTGTAATAAATGTTTGACTAGATTTAATTTGTATAATTTGTTTAACTTAAATATATTAAGTTAAATTCTTAACTTATTTTCAAATTTAATTTGGAAATAAGGTAGTTAATAAAGGAATGTTTTATCTTAAAACTTAATTTAAGTTTGATAATAATGGAATAAATAATGAGTGATTTATTAAATTAAATTAGTTAATGGTTAAGGATGAGTAAATTAACAATTAAAGTTTTCAAGTGATTTAGTAACTTGTAATTAAGGATTGTTAATTTATAATTAAAGATAAGTAATTAATGATTATTTTTAAACTTAATTAATGATTTAATTAAGTAAGTTAAATTACTAAGATCAAATGTTTTAATGATAATGTTTTATCTTAAAATAATCAAGATTTTTAACGAGTTGAAATTAATTAAGTTAAATTTATTTATTTAATTAATTATTGATAAGGATTGATTAAATGATTAGGAGTTAATTAAACTAGTAATTAAGAAGTACTTAACAAAGTTTTATTAAATAATAATTAAGTTTTCTTAATTAATAATTAAGAAATTATTAAATTATAATTAAAGTTAATTAAGGATTAATTAACTGTTATTAAGGTTAGTTAATTATCATTAAAGATTGATTAATAGATAATTATGGATTAATTAAATTGGTAATTAAGGTTGATAATTAATAATTAACTTTTATTAATTAATAACTAAGAATAATTAATTAGTTAATTAAGTTTAATTAATTAAGGATTGATTACTTTGTATTAAAGGATATTGATTAATAATTAAGGTTTATTAATTAATAGTTAAAGAATAATTAATCAAGGATTAATTAATTTGTTTAAAAGGGTAATTAAGGATGAGTTACTCAGTTATAATTTAGGAAGGAATGTGATTTATTTAAGTTAATTAATTTGTTAATTAATTAAGGATAGTCACTTGGTAATTGATTAAGTGTAGTTACTTAATAAGATTGGTTAAGTATAATTACTTAGTGTAAGTAATTAATAAATGAATTACTATATGTAATTGGTGAATTTAATCAAAAAGGATTTATAAAAGAAATTAAAGTAATTAAGAATAGTTAATTACTGTTAATGATTATTTAAGGTTGATTAATGGAAGTAATTAATTAATGCATGATTAATTAATGTAATTAATTAAGGAATAATGTAATTAATTATAGTTAACTAATTAATTAATGTAATTAATTAAGGATCATTAATTATTATAATTAATGAGAGTAATTAAAGGTTAATTACTATAAATGATTAAGGATAATTAATTTGTAAAATTAATTAAAGGATAATTACTTTATGTAATTAATAATTGATCAAGAGTGATTAATATTTAATGATTAATTAATTAAATGGATTGTAATTAATTAATGTTGATTAAGCAAGGTTAGGAATTAATTCTTAAGTAATTAATTTAATTTAAGTTGATTAAATTAATTATAATAGAGATTAATAAATGGTTGCTTATGAATGATGGTTGAGTAGAATGTCTGATTTGGTTGATATCTATTGGATGATATACTATGATATTCTGTGATATGATATACTATGATATATCTGTAATAAATGTGTGATATTTATCTATGTTAATGCTATGTGAATTCAAGTATTGAATTGAATTGAATTGTTTAACCCTTTAAACAACTTGGCCTTAAAAGATACGTTTTGGATTTCGATGAGACCGGGATCGGGTTTCCGTATACCGGATTTCCAGGTCTGGAGACCCGAATACCACATCGATCCAAATTAACGATAGGTCGTGAATCTCAAGTGAAGATGAAGATTCAGAATGCAAGGGTTATTGTCGTTAACTCTGAGGGTGATTCCAAAACGAGTGTAACGAGATAATGCCTTCGGTTTCGTTCGAACCCGGAACGAACTTGTATGGATTGAATGCTTTCAGCACATCGTCAGGTGGACGATGAGCATTTTAAGTGATGTGTTCTGATTAAAGGTAATCGTGACCTCAAGCCTCATCAACCGGGAATGGCTAAAACAGGGGAGGTGCAGCAAGGCTTCGTGGGTAGCGCCCACTGAGAGTAAGGTCATCCCTGTCTAGATGTCCCTTTCTATTTCGACTTAGTGGTACGGTTGCAGTACACAACCGTGGGGTGATTTTATTCGGAATTATCCAGTAAGGGATGGTTCCGGCTTTGTGTTGCAGGGGAGCGGGCGTACTCCTCGGTACGGTGATCTAGGCCACGTACTGTGACGGGCGGTACCCCAGTAGCCCTGCCATTGTATGGAAATCCAACTTCCAATAAGTGCCGTACGTGTTAGTTGTGCCCAACTATGTTGGAACGTGAGATGTAAGCATTCCAGCTATTTCTGTATTTTACTTGAAAACCCTAGACCTATTATAATACAATCGAATTTCCTATCAAATGTTTTGGTTAGCGTAAGGTAAAAACTTACCCATGTTTATGTGTGGGAAGTCTTACGTGATACCTTTTGATTTCAAAGGTTTTGAAGTTAAGCAAGTTTAAACCGTTTACTCACACCAGACCCATGTCTGACCCAAGTGTTTATTTCTGTTTTATATAAACTCTTGGGTACTCAAATTTTTACGAGTAGCCAAGAGAGTCAGGTTTGCTTTGACGAGTTATCTGGAGGAGCAATGGAGCAGGAGGCTTCAGCGCTGTAGAGATATAGTAGTTCCGCTGTGTTGATCTCTGAGTCTTTGTTATCTGTGTTGTATCTTGTATTGTAAAAACTAGACAGGTGTTTATAACTGTCTAGTATGTGTTGTATATATTGTGTAACTCTGATAGTTGTTGTATATGAAACTATGTAATAGTTTATGTTATTAATATAATTTATTCGTTCCGCTGTTTAGATTCTGTTGTTGTTTCTTTCTTTCTTCTCTTCTTTTCTCTTTCTATCCCTTTCTTTCTTATCAGCGATACGACTTTCTGGTCGATGAAAGCCGGGTCGTCACATTTGGTATCAGAGCTATAGGTTGAGTGAATACCTAGGCTCTGGAGTGGTGTCTATCTTGAGAGAACGTATTTGTAATTTTTATATAACTATATATATATATATATATTCTACCTATTTGTTGAGTTACCTGTTCGGGTTTTCCAATATGAGTTCTAAAGGTAGATAGGGTAGTGATGTGTGTAACACGACTACCAATGGTTGGAGTTTGGATGTTTGAGGTTGGAAGTATATTTGTCGAGACTGTAGACCTAATACCGTCTCGAATAAACTTTGATATGGTATAAGGATTTCATTTATCTCTGAAGGAAACCTGTTAAGGTTCGGAGTCCATTATTGAAGTATAAGTTGAATCGCGCTCGTGTGGGCGGATTTTTGAGAGTTTGGATCTGTTGGTTGAGCAGAAGCGAGTGATGGTATCTTGGGTAACTCAGGAAATTGTAGCTGCGTGATGAGATGCAGTAACTATGGATATCTCCGACGATGTTTCTGTTTGGAGAAAGTTTAAGGAAGTATATCTGCATTCGGTAATGCGACTGAGTTCAGCAGGATGTTTATGTTTGGTTTGAAGTCCGAGTTTCTCTAGAAGCTTTGGATAAGGAGTCTTTGGCATATGTGGCAGCAGTGCAGCTCGAGTGTTTTGTGTTCCTGTTGGAAGATCTCTTGGCTTAGCAGTTTTTCTTAGAAGTGGAGTTCAGAAGCTGCAGAGTAGATTCATTTTTCAAATGGATTAGTCAAGCATAGACTGTTCTGATGGATTAAGAAAGAACATTATTTTTGGATATTGGACTGGATAGAATCGCAAAAGTGACTTGCGATAATTGAGTATTCTCTTGGGAAATCTTTGCTTGGGTTTGAGGCATCTCTAGAAGATGTACGAGTTATAGAGTTGTCAGAAATTTTCTGGAGTGTTGATCTAGTTTGTGTTCGAGTTCATAGACGACATCTAGATCAGAGTTGAGCAGCGAAAGCTTGGTAGTAGTTGTTCTAGAGTAGAAGCAACCGGAAGTTGCAGTGTTTGGATTAAAGGGTTCCTACAAGAAGCTTTTCAAGATTTGAAGGTCAGATTGGTGAGAGAATCTGTTTTGTCTTGATAAAAGAAGTATTTGGAATCTACCGATGATTGTGGAGAAGAGTTTGAGTTCTGGATTTCTGTAGATCTTGAGAGGATCCGTTTATTGGATTGTTTTTGGTCCTGTTTGTTTCGAGAAGCATCATCGATGGTTGGGCTGATCAGGAAGGATGAAGGCATCCCAGAATCGTCAGAAGAGTTCTGTGGATTAGAGATGGAGAATTTTGGAATTCGAAGTTGGAGACTTCGTTGTTATTTCTTCAGTGAAGGGAGCAAATAAGATTTGGTAAGACTAGAAAGATAGCTCCGAGTATATTGGATCTTTCTGATTTTTTTTTTGTGAGGATATGTGTTTTGGCTTCGGTATTGAATTGCCAGTTTGGATTTAATAGAGCGAGTAACCCAGTATCTGTATCGGGGAAACTCGGGATAATTTTAGGTAGTTTATCCGGATCTATGTTCGGATAACTAGAATTGTTGTTTGTATGAATTGTTGCTTGGATGAAATTGTTTGTTTGGATGAATGGTTGTTTGATTGATAGTATATGGCTGTTAAGTATAATTGAATTGTTTTAAAATTGGTTGAAATAAATATAAAAATTTTTGGATTATCTTTTGTTTTAAATTTCGAGGACGAAATTCTTTTAAGGGGGAAGGAATGTGATATCCCGGAATTTCGAGAAGTTTAAAATGTGATAATCTTTTAATTTAAATTATTTTAAATTGATAAATTTGTTATTTTCAAATATAAATAACCAAATAATAATAATATGATGTATTAATTATGGTATAGATTGAATTATAATAAGGATAATTATTTAATTATGTTATTTTATAAATTTAATTTTAAAATAGATTTATCATTTCCAATATTTAATAGTATTGTTTAAATATATATATATATTGTCTTGAGTTGTTTTATATCAATTTCAAACTAAATAAAGTGTTTATTTAAATAGTAAATAAATACAAAAGATATGATTACACTTAAAAATGAATGAAATACATTGTATAGGATTTTAGAATATAAATGGGTTTTTATTTTATTTTTCTTTCAAAGGTTTTATTTATTTATAATTTAGAAAAGCATTTATAATTAAGAAATGTATTTATTAAGTAGGAAATAAATATAAAAGCTTTTTAAAACTCTTTTTAAAAATAATATAAATGGATAAGGACAAGTGTTAATAAATTAAGGCATGTTAGAAATATGTGTAAGGTAATTAAGATGGATGAAGACAAGTGTCATTTTATTTTCATTTTCCTTGATTTTTAATAAATCATTAATCTAGTTTATATAAAGCCTACCTCTTCATTCTCTTTTCTTTTTCTAATCTCATTTCTCAAAGACAACCAAACCAGAAAATATTCCAACCGAAATCATCTTCTCAAAACAAAAAAATCAAAGCAAATATACAACCTGAAAACATCTCCTCTAACAATTCAAATACCTGAAACCATTTATTGTCTCAAACCTGAGAATTTCCTCAAAACTGAAAATCATTTCAAAGCTCAAATTCAAATGCCTGAAACCCTTCCTCAGATTAAAATCAATATCCTGTAATCTGAAATCTTCTCCAAACCATTGTTTTCAAATACCTGAAACCATATCTCTAAAACCAATTCAATTGCCTAAAACCACATTTCAGATCATATCAAAGATCTGTAACCATTGTTCTCAGACCTGAAACTATGTTTCAAACCAAATCAATGGCCTGTAAAACATTGTACAAGTTCAAAACAAACCTGCAATGTTTTTAAGACCTGTGACAATCATCCTTCAAGCCTGTAACCATGTTCCTGTTTCAAAATTTAAGTCTGTAACCATTCCAAGGATGCATGCAATATAATCTGAGGTGGAAGCAATGTTTCAAGAGCTTTTCAAATTTAAAAAAAAAGAATCAAAGCAAATTCAGTTCAAAGCTTCCAGCTTTTCAAAGCTCTGTTCAACTTTAATCTGTGAGTAAACATCTTTTTCAAAAGCTAAAATAGATATAAACTTGCTTTCGAATGATTTCTAAAATGAAGTATCTTTGCATGTTTATTTATATGTATATACTCTGTATGCATGTGAGAATTGAAGTGTGTATGTCTGATTTAAATTGTTAATATGCTCTGTTCATCTTAAATAGGTGAGTAAACTAAAGTTTAAAACAGTTTTAAATTTGTTGCATGTGGTAAATGTTAGAAGTAAAATTGTGCTGTATGTTTGAATATATGTGTGCATGGATGTTCTAAAGCTGAATGTATGTATATGTGTATATAGAAAATTGTGTGCATGTTATATAAAAACTGTTGTTCTGTTCTTGTGGTTCAGAATTTAAAATCTGATAAAATTATTAGATCTCCTTCCCTGATCTTCTTTAGGATATGATGTACAAACAAATTATGTATATTTAAACATAAACTAAGATCTAAAATTTAGTTTTAGTGGAATAAGTTTGTATATTTCTGTAAATCAAGAAAACACAGTGAAAACTTATAAACAGGTAAATCTGAAGTATCATAACTCTTTGATTCACTTATATAATCAGAATCACCATCTAAAATTATGATTTTAGAAAGTTAAATTAAAAATTTTAGATTGGAATCGAGAGTGTATTTCGAGGATGACCAGAAAATGGTCTTTGAGCGATTTCTGGTGATGTTTGGGCTCGGGGTGGTCAGGAACTTTGCTGGAGGAAGAGTGAAGCTTGGTGGTCTCGGCAAAAATGTCAGGTGATTTATGTACCCACCGTGGCGGCGGCGTTGGGTCGGAGAAGGATTTAAACCTAAGTTTGATCGAGGTCTGTAATTGGGTTGCTGTGTCGTTTCTAAAGCATCGAGTCGCATGAATTTTGGTAGGTAGTTGCGTGGATGATGCGCGGAGATGTGGCCGGAATCGTAGTGGGTTCTGGTGAACGGCGTCATGGTTTCGAGGTGTTTTCTGGCGATATTGATTTCTCGTTTCCATCTGCATTGCTCGATTTCGATCGAAGGCTGGAATGTGTGAATCGATAATTGGGTTTAGCTGCTGCATCGATGGTCGATTGGTTGAGGGTGCCATGGATGGTCAGAGGTGGTTGGTCACGGTGTGCATGTGCACGATCGAACGTATGTGTGTCAGTGGTTTTGAGTTGGGGAAGAAGAAGCTATTCGAGTCGTACTCGGGGAGGAACTCGTGTAGATTAGGATTTTGCTCGGGTTTGATTTAGGGTAGTACGCGAGAGATCTAGGGATAACTGTTAAAAGTTTTTAACAGTTTGACTTTTAAAACAAGCAGTTTTTAAAAGTTCTCGGGAAGGAACTCGTGAAAATAAGGCTTTGACTCGGGATTGTTTCCGGGTTGTATGCGAGAATTTTTAGAGAACTGTTGTGTTCAAAATAGTTTTTAAATTTAAATAAAGGTAAGATTTTAAATTTAAATAATCAAGTTAAAACAAATCGTTTTGGAAATTCTTTTCTTTGTAATAAATGTTTGACTAGATTTAATTTGTATAATTTGTTTAACTTAAATATATTAAGTTAAATTCTTAACTTATTTTCAAATTTAATTTGGAAATAAGGTAGTTAATAAAGGAATGTTTTATCTTAAAACTTAATTTAAGTTTGATAATAATGGAATAAATAATGAGTGATTTATTAAATTAAATTAGTTAATGGTTAAGGATGAGTAAATTAACAATTAAAGTTTTCAAGTGATTTAGTAACTTGTAATTAAGGATTGTTAATTTATAATTAAAGATAAGTAATTAATGATTATTTTTAAACTTAATTAATGATTTAATTAAGTAAGTTAAATTACTAAGATCAAATGTTTTAATGATAATGTTTTATCTTAAAATAATCAAGATTTTTAACGAGTTGAAATTAATTAAGTTAAATTTATTTATTTAATTAATTATTGATAAGGATTGATTAAATGATTAGGAGTTAATTAAACTAGTAATTAAGAAGTACTTAACAAAGTTTTATTAAATAATAATTAAGTTTTCTTAATTAATAATTAAGAAATTATTAAATTATAATTAAAGTTAATTAAGGATTAATTAACTGTTATTAAGGTTAGTTAATTATCATTAAAGATTGATTAATAGATAATTATGGATTAATTAAATTGGTAATTAAGGTTGATAATTAATAATTAACTTTTATTAATTAATAACTAAGAATAATTAATTAGTTAATTAAGTTTAATTAATTAAGGATTGATTACTTTGTATTAAAGGATATTGATTAATAATTAAGGTTTATTAATTAATAGTTAAAGAATAATTAATCAAGGATTAATTAATTTGTTTAAAAGGGTAATTAAGGATGAGTTACTCAGTTATAATTTAGGAAGGAATGTGATTTATTTAAGTTAATTAATTTGTTAATTAATTAAGGATAGTCACTTGGTAATTGATTAAGTGTAGTTACTTAATAAGATTGGTTAAGTATAATTACTTAGTGTAAGTAATTAATAAATGAATTACTATATGTAATTGGTGAATTTAATCAAAAAGGATTTATAAAAGAAATTAAAGTAATTAAGAATAGTTAATTACTGTTAATGATTATTTAAGGTTGATTAATGGAAGTAATTAATTAATGCATGATTAATTAATGTAATTAATTAAGGAATAATGTAATTAATTATAGTTAACTAATTAATTAATGTAATTAATTAAGGATCATTAATTATTATAATTAATGAGAGTAATTAAAGGTTAATTACTATAAATGATTAAGGATAATTAATTTGTAAAATTAATTAAAGGATAATTACTTTATGTAATTAATAATTGATCAAGAGTGATTAATATTTAATGATTAATTAATTAAATGGATTGTAATTAATTAATGTTGATTAAGCAAGGTTAGGAATTAATTCTTAAGTAATTAATTTAATTTAAGTTGATTAAATTAATTATAATAGAGATTAATAAATGGTTGCTTATGAATGATGGTTGAGTAGAATGTCTGATTTGGTTGATATCTATTGGATGATATACTATGATATTCTGTGATATGATATACTATGATATATCTGTAATAAATGTGTGATATTTATCTATGTTAATGCTATGTGAATTCAAGTATTGAATTGAATTGAATTGTTTAACCCTTTAAACAACTTGGCCTTAAAAGATACGTTTTGGATTTCGATGAGACCGGGATCGGGTTTCCGTATACCGGATTTCCAGGTCTGGAGACCCGAATACCACATCGATCCAAATTAACGATAGGTCGTGAATCTCAAGTGAAGATGAAGATTCAGAATGCAAGGGTTATTGTCGTTAACTCTGAGGGTGATTCCAAAACGAGTGTAACGAGATAATGCCTTCGGTTTCGTTCGAACCCGGAACGAACTTGTATGGATTGAATGCTTTCAGCACATCGTCAGGTGGACGATGAGCATTTTAAGTGATGTGTTCTGATTAAAGGTAATCGTGACCTCAAGCCTCATCAACCGGGAATGGCTAAAACAGGGGAGGTGCAGCAAGGCTTCGTGGGTAGCGCCCACTGAGAGTAAGGTCATCCCTGTCTAGATGTCCCTTTCTATTTCGACTTAGTGGTACGGTTGCAGTACACAACCGTGGGGTGATTTTATTCGGAATTATCCAGTAAGGGATGGTTCCGGCTTTGTGTTGCAGGGGAGCGGGCGTACTCCTCGGTACGGTGATCTAGGCCACGTACTGTGACGGGCGGTACCCCAGTAGCCCTGCCATTGTATGGAAATCCAACTTCCAATAAGTGCCGTACGTGTTAGTTGTGCCCAACTATGTTGGAACGTGAGATGTAAGCATTCCAGCTATTTCTGTATTTTACTTGAAAACCCTAGACCTATTATAATACAATCGAATTTCCTATCAAATGTTTTGGTTAGCGTAAGGTAAAAACTTACCCATGTTTATGTGTGGGAAGTCTTACGTGATACCTTTTGATTTCAAAGGTTTTGAAGTTAAGCAAGTTTAAACCGTTTACTCACACCAGACCCATGTCTGACCCAAGTGTTTATTTCTGTTTTATATAAACTCTTGGGTACTCAAATTTTTACGAGTAGCCAAGAGAGTCAGGTTTGCTTTGACGAGTTATCTGGAGGAGCAATGGAGCAGGAGGCTTCAGCGCTGTAGAGATATAGTAGTTCCGCTGTGTTGATCTCTGAGTCTTTGTTATCTGTGTTGTATCTTGTATTGTAAAAACTAGACAGGTGTTTATAACTGTCTAGTATGTGTTGTATATATTGTGTAACTCTGATAGTTGTTGTATATGAAACTATGTAATAGTTTATGTTATTAATATAATTTATTCGTTCCGCTGTTTAGATTCTGTTGTTGTTTCTTTCTTTCTTCTCTTCTTTTCTCTTTCTATCCCTTTCTTTCTTATCAGCGATACGACTTTCTGGTCGATGAAAGCCGGGTCGTCACATTTGGTATCAGAGCTATAGGTTGAGTGAATACCTAGGCTCTGGAGTGGTGTCTATCTTGAGAGAACGTATTTGTAATTTTTATATAACTATATATATATATATATTCTACCTATTTGTTGAGTTACCTGTTCGGGTTTTCCAATATGAGTTCTAAAGGTAGATAGGGTAGTGATGTGTGTAACACGACTACCAATGGTTGGAGTTTGGATGTTTGAGGTTGGAAGTATATTTGTCGAGACTGTAGACCTAATACCGTCTCGAATAAACTTTGATATGGTATAAGGATTTCATTTATCTCTGAAGGAAACCTGTTAAGGTTCGGAGTCCATTATTGAAGTATAAGTTGAATCGCGCTCGTGTGGGCGGATTTTTGAGAGTTTGGATCTGTTGGTTGAGCAGAAGCGAGTGATGGTATCTTGGGTAACTCAGGAAATTGTAGCTGCGTGATGAGATGCAGTAACTATGGATATCTCCGACGATGTTTCTGTTTGGAGAAAGTTTAAGGAAGTATATCTGCATTCGGTAATGCGACTGAGTTCAGCAGGATGTTTATGTTTGGTTTGAAGTCCGAGTTTCTCTAGAAGCTTTGGATAAGGAGTCTTTGGCATATGTGGCAGCAGTGCAGCTCGAGTGTTTTGTGTTCCTGTTGGAAGATCTCTTGGCTTAGCAGTTTTTCTTAGAAGTGGAGTTCAGAAGCTGCAGAGTAGATTCATTTTTCAAATGGATTAGTCAAGCATAGACTGTTCTGATGGATTAAGAAAGAACATTATTTTTGGATATTGGACTGGATAGAATCGCAAAAGTGACTTGCGATAATTGAGTATTCTCTTGGGAAATCTTTGCTTGGGTTTGAGGCATCTCTAGAAGATGTACGAGTTATAGAGTTGTCAGAAATTTTCTGGAGTGTTGATCTAGTTTGTGTTCGAGTTCATAGACGACATCTAGATCAGAGTTGAGCAGCGAAAGCTTGGTAGTAGTTGTTCTAGAGTAGAAGCAACCGGAAGTTGCAGTGTTTGGATTAAAGGGTTCCTACAAGAAGCTTTTCAAGATTTGAAGGTCAGATTGGTGAGAGAATCTGTTTTGTCTTGATAAAAGAAGTATTTGGAATCTACCGATGATTGTGGAGAAGAGTTTGAGTTCTGGATTTCTGTAGATCTTGAGAGGATCCGTTTATTGGATTGTTTTTGGTCCTGTTTGTTTCGAGAAGCATCATCGATGGTTGGGCTGATCAGGAAGGATGAAGGCATCCCAGAATCGTCAGAAGAGTTCTGTGGATTAGAGATGGAGAATTTTGGAATTCGAAGTTGGAGACTTCGTTGTTATTTCTTCAGTGAAGGGAGCAAATAAGATTTGGTAAGACTAGAAAGATAGCTCCGAGTATATTGGATCTTTCTGATTTTTTTTTGTGAGGATATGTGTTTTGGCTTCGGTATTGAATTGCCAGTTTGGATTTAATAGAGCGAGTAACCCAGTATCTGTATCGGGGAAACTCGGGATAATTTTAGGTAGTTTATCCGGATCTATGTTCGGATAACTAGAATTGTTGTTTGTATGAATTGTTGCTTGGATGAAATTGTTTGTTTGGATGAATGGTTGTTTGATTGATAGTATATGGCTGTTAAGTATAATTGAATTGTTTTAAAATTGGTTGAAATAAATATAAAAATTTTTGGATTATCTTTTGTTTTAAATTTCGAGGACGAAATTCTTTTAAGGGGGAAGGAATGTGATATCCCGGAATTTCGAGAAGTTTAAAATGTGATAATCTTTTAATTTAAATTATTTTAAATTGATAAATTTGTTATTTTCAAATATAAATAACCAAATAATAATAATATGATGTATTAATTATGGTATAGATTGAATTATAATAAGGATAATTATTTAATTATGTTATTTTATAAATTTAATTTTAAAATAGATTTATCATTTCCAATATTTAATAGTATTGTTTAAATATATATATATATTGTCTTGAGTTGTTTTATATCAATTTCAAACTAAATAAAGTGTTTATTTAAATAGTAAATAAATACAAAAGATATGATTACACTTAAAAATGAATGAAATACATTGTATAGGATTTTAGAATATAAATGGGTTTTTATTTTATTTTTCTTTCAAAGGTTTTATTTATTTATAATTTAGAAAAGCATTTATAATTAAGAAATGTATTTATTAAGTAGGAAATAAATATAAAAGCTTTTTAAAACTCTTTTTAAAAATAATATAAATGGATAAGGACAAGTGTTAATAAATTAAGGCATGTTAGAAATATGTGTAAGGTAATTAAGATGGATGAAGACAAGTGTCATTTTATTTTCATTTTCCTTGATTTTTAATAAATCATTAATCTAGTTTATATAAAGCCTACCTCTTCATTCTCTTTTCTTTTTCTAATCTCATTTCTCAAAGACAACCAAACCAGAAAATATTCCAACCGAAATCATCTTCTCAAAACAAAAAAATCAAAGCAAATATACAACCTGAAAACATCTCCTCTAACAATTCAAATACCTGAAACCATTTATTGTCTCAAACCTGAGAATTTCCTCAAAACTGAAAATCATTTCAAAGCTCAAATTCAAATGCCTGAAACCCTTCCTCAGATTAAAATCAATATCCTGTAATCTGAAATCTTCTCCAAACCATTGTTTTCAAATACCTGAAACCATATCTCTAAAACCAATTCAATTGCCTAAAACCACATTTCAGATCATATCAAAGATCTGTAACCATTGTTCTCAGACCTGAAACTATGTTTCAAACCAAATCAATGGCCTGTAAAACATTGTACAAGTTCAAAACAAACCTGCAATGTTTTTAAGACCTGTGACAATCATCCTTCAAGCCTGTAACCATGTTCCTGTTTCAAAATTTAAGTCTGTAACCATTCCAAGGATGCATGCAATATAATCTGAGGTGGAAGCAATGTTTCAAGAGCTTTTCAAATTTAAAAAAAAAGAATCAAAGCAAATTCAGTTCAAAGCTTCCAGCTTTTCAAAGCTCTGTTCAACTTTAATCTGTGAGTAAACATCTTTTTCAAAAGCTAAAATAGATATAAACTTGCTTTCGAATGATTTCTAAAATGAAGTATCTTTGCATGTTTATTTATATGTATATACTCTGTATGCATGTGAGAATTGAAGTGTGTATGTCTGATTTAAATTGTTAATATGCTCTGTTCATCTTAAATAGGTGAGTAAACTAAAGTTTAAAACAGTTTTAAATTTGTTGCATGTGGTAAATGTTAGAAGTAAAATTGTGCTGTATGTTTGAATATATGTGTGCATGGATGTTCTAAAGCTGAA
The DNA here is from genome assembly GCA_030737815.1 of Allium fistulosum. NCBI lineage: Eukaryota > Viridiplantae > Streptophyta > Magnoliopsida > Asparagales > Amaryllidaceae > Allium > Allium fistulosum. Next base: position 815,468,123 of record CM060901.1, on the reverse strand, counting down.
TGTATGTATATGTGTATATAGAAAATTGTGTGCATGTTATATAAAAACTGTTGTTCTGTTCTTGTGGTTCAGAATTTAAAATCTGATAAAATTATTAGATCTCCTTCCCTGATCTTCTTTAGGATATGATGTACAAACAAATTATGTATATTTAAACATAAACTAAGATCTAAAATTTAGTTTTAGTGGAATAAGTTTGTATATTTCTGTAAATCAAGAAAACACAGTGAAAACTTATAAACAGGTAAATCTGAAGTATCATAACTCTTTGATTCACTTATATAATCAGAATCACCATCTAAAATTATGATTTTAGAAAGTTAAATTAAAAATTTTAGATTGGAATCGAGAGTGTATTTCGAGGATGACCAGAAAATGGTCTTTGAGCGATTTCTGGTGATGTTTGGGCTCGGGGTGGTCAGGAACTTTGCTGGAGGAAGAGTGAAGCTTGGTGGTCTCGGCAAAAATGTCAGGTGATTTATGTACCCACCGTGGCGGCGGCGTTGGGTCGGAGAAGGATTTAAACCTAAGTTTGATCGAGGTCTGTAATTGGGTTGCTGTGTCGTTTCTAAAGCATCGAGTCGCATGAATTTTGGTAGGTAGTTGCGTGGATGATGCGCGGAGATGTGGCCGGAATCGTAGTGGGTTCTGGTGAACGGCGTCATGGTTTCGAGGTGTTTTCTGGCGATATTGATTTCTCGTTTCCATCTGCATTGCTCGATTTCGATCGAAGGCTGGAATGTGTGAATCGATAATTGGGTTTAGCTGCTGCATCGATGGTCGATTGGTTGAGGGTGCCATGGATGGTCAGAGGTGGTTGGTCACGGTGTGCATGTGCACGATCGAACGTATGTGTGTCAGTGGTTTTGAGTTGGGGAAGAAGAAGCTATTCGAGTCGTACTCGGGGAGGAACTCGTGTAGATTAGGATTTTGCTCGGGTTTGATTTAGGGTAGTACGCGAGAGATCTAGGGATAACTGTTAAAAGTTTTTAACAGTTTGACTTTTAAAACAAGCAGTTTTTAAAAGTTCTCGGGAAGGAACTCGTGAAAATAAGGCTTTGACTCGGGATTGTTTCCGGGTTGTATGCGAGAATTTTTAGAGAACTGTTGTGTTCAAAATAGTTTTTAAATTTAAATAAAGGTAAGATTTTAAATTTAAATAATCAAGTTAAAACAAATCGTTTTGGAAATTCTTTTCTTTGTAATAAATGTTTGACTAGATTTAATTTGTATAATTTGTTTAACTTAAATATATTAAGTTAAATTCTTAACTTATTTTCAAATTTAATTTGGAAATAAGGTAGTTAATAAAGGAATGTTTTATCTTAAAACTTAATTTAAGTTTGATAATAATGGAATAAATAATGAGTGATTTATTAAATTAAATTAGTTAATGGTTAAGGATGAGTAAATTAACAATTAAAGTTTTCAAGTGATTTAGTAACTTGTAATTAAGGATTGTTAATTTATAATTAAAGATAAGTAATTAATGATTATTTTTAAACTTAATTAATGATTTAATTAAGTAAGTTAAATTACTAAGATCAAATGTTTTAATGATAATGTTTTATCTTAAAATAATCAAGATTTTTAACGAGTTGAAATTAATTAAGTTAAATTTATTTATTTAATTAATTATTGATAAGGATTGATTAAATGATTAGGAGTTAATTAAACTAGTAATTAAGAAGTACTTAACAAAGTTTTATTAAATAATAATTAAGTTTTCTTAATTAATAATTAAGAAATTATTAAATTATAATTAAAGTTAATTAAGGATTAATTAACTGTTATTAAGGTTAGTTAATTATCATTAAAGATTGATTAATAGATAATTATGGATTAATTAAATTGGTAATTAAGGTTGATAATTAATAATTAACTTTTATTAATTAATAACTAAGAATAATTAATTAGTTAATTAAGTTTAATTAATTAAGGATTGATTACTTTGTATTAAAGGATATTGATTAATAATTAAGGTTTATTAATTAATAGTTAAAGAATAATTAATCAAGGATTAATTAATTTGTTTAAAAGGGTAATTAAGGATGAGTTACTCAGTTATAATTTAGGAAGGAATGTGATTTATTTAAGTTAATTAATTTGTTAATTAATTAAGGATAGTCACTTGGTAATTGATTAAGTGTAGTTACTTAATAAGATTGGTTAAGTATAATTACTTAGTGTAAGTAATTAATAAATGAATTACTATATGTAATTGGTGAATTTAATCAAAAAGGATTTATAAAAGAAATTAAAGTAATTAAGAATAGTTAATTACTGTTAATGATTATTTAAGGTTGATTAATGGAAGTAATTAATTAATGCATGATTAATTAATGTAATTAATTAAGGAATAATGTAATTAATTATAGTTAACTAATTAATTAATGTAATTAATTAAGGATCATTAATTATTATAATTAATGAGAGTAATTAAAGGTTAATTACTATAAATGATTAAGGATAATTAATTTGTAAAATTAATTAAAGGATAATTACTTTATGTAATTAATAATTGATCAAGAGTGATTAATATTTAATGATTAATTAATTAAATGGATTGTAATTAATTAATGTTGATTAAGCAAGGTTAGGAATTAATTCTTAAGTAATTAATTTAATTTAAGTTGATTAAATTAATTATAATAGAGATTAATAAATGGTTGCTTATGAATGATGGTTGAGTAGAATGTCTGATTTGGTTGATATCTATTGGATGATATACTATGATATTCTGTGATATGATATACTATGATATATCTGTAATAAATGTGTGATATTTATCTATGTTAATGCTATGTGAATTCAAGTATTGAATTGAATTGAATTGTTTAACCCTTTAAACAACTTGGCCTTAAAAGATACGTTTTGGATTTCGATGAGACCGGGATCGGGTTTCCGTATACCGGATTTCCAGGTCTGGAGACCCGAATACCACATCGATCCAAATTAACGATAGGTCGTGAATCTCAAGTGAAGATGAAGATTCAGAATGCAAGGGTTATTGTCGTTAACTCTGAGGGTGATTCCAAAACGAGTGTAACGAGATAATGCCTTCGGTTTCGTTCGAACCCGGAACGAACTTGTATGGATTGAATGCTTTCAGCACATCGTCAGGTGGACGATGAGCATTTTAAGTGATGTGTTCTGATTAAAGGTAATCGTGACCTCAAGCCTCATCAACCGGGAATGGCTAAAACAGGGGAGGTGCAGCAAGGCTTCGTGGGTAGCGCCCACTGAGAGTAAGGTCATCCCTGTCTAGATGTCCCTTTCTATTTCGACTTAGTGGTACGGTTGCAGTACACAACCGTGGGGTGATTTTATTCGGAATTATCCAGTAAGGGATGGTTCCGGCTTTGTGTTGCAGGGGAGCGGGCGTACTCCTCGGTACGGTGATCTAGGCCACGTACTGTGACGGGCGGTACCCCAGTAGCCCTGCCATTGTATGGAAATCCAACTTCCAATAAGTGCCGTACGTGTTAGTTGTGCCCAACTATGTTGGAACGTGAGATGTAAGCATTCCAGCTATTTCTGTATTTTACTTGAAAACCCTAGACCTATTATAATACAATCGAATTTCCTATCAAATGTTTTGGTTAGCGTAAGGTAAAAACTTACCCATGTTTATGTGTGGGAAGTCTTACGTGATACCTTTTGATTTCAAAGGTTTTGAAGTTAAGCAAGTTTAAACCGTTTACTCACACCAGACCCATGTCTGACCCAAGTGTTTATTTCTGTTTTATATAAACTCTTGGGTACTCAAATTTTTACGAGTAGCCAAGAGAGTCAGGTTTGCTTTGACGAGTTATCTGGAGGAGCAATGGAGCAGGAGGCTTCAGCGCTGTAGAGATATAGTAGTTCCGCTGTGTTGATCTCTGAGTCTTTGTTATCTGTGTTGTATCTTGTATTGTAAAAACTAGACAGGTGTTTATAACTGTCTAGTATGTGTTGTATATATTGTGTAACTCTGATAGTTGTTGTATATGAAACTATGTAATAGTTTATGTTATTAATATAATTTATTCGTTCCGCTGTTTAGATTCTGTTGTTGTTTCTTTCTTTCTTCTCTTCTTTTCTCTTTCTATCCCTTTCTTTCTTATCAGCGATACGACTTTCTGGTCGATGAAAGCCGGGTCGTCACACTAAAATAGAATATGTCTTAAACACCATCTCAGTCACATCATTAGAGTACATAAACAATAGAAATCATCCCTCTCATAAAGTACCAGTACATCAAAAAGCCAAGTGAAAGAAAACTGAAAAGAAGAAGAATACATGGAGAATAATAAAGCTCTGCATATGGGTCTCCAAGAAATCTAAATCTATTGTCATTGCCTCTGCTGGCCTATGTGGGAAAAAGGGAAATAGAGTAGTGGGTCAGACTATAAGTCTGGTGAGTGAAAGCAATTACTATCATTTTTAAGCAAGATAAAGATAATAGACTTAGCAACAGTTCTAGTATAAAAAGAAATAAAGAAAAGATAAAATTGGGATAAAATACTGTTTAACTGTTTGCTTTGATTGTGATTGTTTGCACTTGTCTTAGAATAGTGCTTTGATTAGGCTGAAACCCTAATCCTATTTTAATTAGGCTGAAATCCAAATTCTACCCATTGATTGGCCTTCTATCTCTGTTGTGTCACTGTGAGCTAGTCCCATCCCATGGGTCCCACAGCAAAAGACACCTATTAAGCACTTGGAACGCGGTAGCGAATTATTTACCCTACTCAATGCCGCACGCTCGGTCGTCGCCGATACACACTAATTGTCGCTCCCACTTGTGACCTCTTACTTACCCTATCTGCATAAGCGTGCCCAGCCTTACCTAATCGATTGTGAGACCATCAGTCCTAGTCTGAAATGGTCCTGCCTACCCTCACCTAAGTGTTTTACGAGACCATCAGTCCTAGTCTGAAAGGGAATGCTATTAGTACGGGTCCTAACAAACAAAATCTAGTTGCACCACTTGCCCAAATCCCTCGATTTTAGCTTCTATCTATTGGCCACTTATTTACCCTATGTCCCAGCCTCACCTAACTATTGTGAGACCATCAGTCTTAGTCTGAAAGGGTCTTGCCGAGCCTCACCTAATCTGTTGTGAGACCATCAGTACTAGTCTGAAAGGGAATGATGTTGGTACGGGCCCTGTTTCTATTCTTGCTTATTAACTTAGTGTAAGTTCTTAAAGTAAGCTTCTTCTACTATTTCCGCTCTATTTGCTTATTAACTTAATTATAAGTCTTTAAATTTGCTTATTAACTTAATTATAAGTCTGAAAATAAGCCTTTTCTGTTATTTCTAATTATAACCTATGTTATAATTTGCTTATTAACTTAGTCAAAGTTTTAAAATAAGCCTTTCTGTTCTTTCTGCTTAATTATAACATACGTTATAATTCTTACTCTTTTGTTTTATCATTTTAGTTATAACCACTAGTTATAAACATGCTTCCAAATGTCTCAAATTTTCCTATTTCAGTCTATCTACTTTTTATTACATTTTTCTTATTTTACATCTAATTTCTGTAAATTTAATGTTCTCTATTTTAATCCATATTTGTGAATTATTCTCTTTTTACTGTTCTATTCGCGTAAAAAGGAATAAAAAGAATCTAACATTTACAGGCTAAATTCTAATTTAAAACAGATGCAAATAAAATACAAATAACTGTAAATAACTATAAATAACTGAATAAAATAAACTGAAAAGAACTTTAAAAACTAGTTGTAAATAACTTATATAAAAATTGTCTCAAAATTGTAGAAAAACTACAACTATTGAGAACCCTATTATTTTAAATTACTTAAAAATCTAAAATAATTACAAAACACTCAACTGTGGTCCTTAGCTCTATTCCTTGGTCTTCCTTGATCCACTTCTAAAGCGTAGAATATTTTTATCAAAAAGATCTTCTCCTTAGAAAAATATTCTATTTAGGGTCCAGCCTCAGGCAATGAACCCAGATATGAGAAAATCTGAATGAGAAATATAGCTAGGCCTAGGGTCTTATTTATAGTGTTGTTTAAGGATCTCAGACCGTTGGATTTGAAGATTAAATCTGGTGCAACTACATCATAGGCTCACTGGGAATCATTTGATGGAAGCACGAACGCACAGGATTGGAGAGAAATTGCAAAATGACGTGTTCGCTTCGTTCTGAAAAAATATACGTCAAATAAACAAAAGTAGGTCGACCTGTCATCATTGAGGGTCGACCCCTAGGTCAACCTGAGTATAGTTGGATCGACACAAAGGTTGACCTGACCCTAGCTTGGGTCGACATAGGCTCTTTTATTTTTTGCCTTTTTTTTTCTTATTTCTTTTTTAATTCGTATCTTCTTCATTTTAGCTCGGATTTTGACAAACTATATATGGAAATTGACTAGAAAATTACCACGGACACAATGGTGCAACTCCCGTGGCTCAATTCTGACAATTTCACAAACTTATTTTATTATTTAATTAATTCATTAATAAATTATTATAGCTTAAATTTCGGGTTGTTACATTCTCCCCTTCTTAAAGGATTTCATCCCCGAAATCTCTAAGGACAGAAGAATGAAATAAATATTTTCATCCAAATTCTACAACCATATACTCAACCACCAACCATTACATCCATTTTCCTTAAGTTTTTAATGCAATTTATGATATATATATATATATATATATGCAAATTGTATAGTGTCAATGTCCCTAACTAATGCAAAAGGTTAGGCGGTCTATTGATTCAATCGACCTCCTTTATATGCAATCATGTTTGTGCCATGTATCCAAATGAGTGCAAATTCCCTAATGAGAACTGATAGTTCTATATGCGTGCTATAATCATCATCCAAATGCAACAATCATATGATAATCATCAATTTATAGCACCCATGGTGTAACGACCCGTAAAATTTATTGGTTTTAAAAGTATATTTAACTGGAAATTTGTAAAATTTTTAAACAATAAAATTTGAAATTAAAAATTTATTATTTAGAATACGTCTATTTTAATATAGCAACTGGTAAATTTTCATCTGATAATATTGAAGTTTATTTTCCTGTGAAATTTCATTTCAAATCAAACCGGTTAATAACAGTGAATTTAAAAGTTTTCCGAAACCAAAATATGTCAACAGGAGAAAATTTATTCAGATTATTCTGAATCAGACTGCGAAATTCGTTTTTCCAAATTTGGACTTCTATTGCTCCGTTTATCTTAATTCTGACAAAATAGCAGCATTTTCGTACCGATATCGACTTTTGATCGGATGATCGTACCGCTAATATCTGTATGCCGTTTTGATCGTCTCGTCGTGCTGATCTCTGCGATATATTTATTTCTGTATTTTGAGGTCCGGTACGCGACGGAAACAATAAAACTGTGTGACGTATCGGTACCGAAATGGAGACTTTTAACTTACCGTGCCTTTTCAAAATTCAAACATGATGTCCAATCAATCAAGAAATTAATTAATTGCTTTAAATCTTTTAGCTGAATCAATGTGAGCTGTTGACGTTTCCTTTCCTCTCCCATTGTTTATTTTTCGGTACGTTTCACATTCTTTTCTCTGCCCTTTCCTTTAATATATTCATAGAAGACTATTTTAGATCTGCATTTGCTTTCTCTTCCAATCTCGTACCATTCCACAACCCATCCCAACAGCTTTCACCATTCCTCTTTCCTATTCGAGCCTCCACGTCCACCTGTCACGGCCTCCACCCTCAACCTTTCACTAGCCATCCAAGTAGGCAGCCCCTCATCTCCTTCCACCCTCGAGCAGCTCCTCCTCCCCACGCAATCCGACCTAGTTTCCCACCAAGCTCATCTTCGCCCTTTACATAACCTCCGCCAACTCATTCTATCGACCGACCTCCTGACTCACCCACCACGGCAGCACCCCACGCCACCTGAACGCCACCATCCCATGACCACCAGCTCCAGACCCGAGCAACCAACGCTCCACCATCCTCTGCCTCGTGTCTCCACCTCAAAGCCTTCCACTGATGTCCCCTTCTCTTCCTCTCTCAGCTTCAACCATCCCGAGCAGAGTGCCTGTCGAGCCTCTGTGTTAAGGTTTGTGTATTAGTTCTAAGTTTTGCTTTATATGATATTTTATACATGTTATTATATATATTTTATATAAGTGGTTTTATATATATTATATATATTATGAATAGTTGTGTGCTGGTTTATATATGTAAAGTTTTATAAGTGGTTATTTTATGTTATGTATATATCAGTTTACCCTTTAATATATATACGTTACTGTATAGGATTTTTCAAAGGGTTTTATGGAGTATATTTTCTATGTTATGAACTATATTATTTGTGTGCTTTCAAATGTTATATATATTTGAAGCTAGGGCATATAATATATATACAAAGTATATCAGAGAATTTGTTCAAACATATCATATGTTACGTTGCTGTATGAATAGATATTAAGTTTAAATGCTACATACAGATAGATATGGGTATTAAAGTATAAATAAACTCATATTAGCTCTATATATATTAGTTATATCTATGGATAGAATAGCAGTTTACATGTACAGTATTGTATGTGTAAGTTTTATATGATTTCTAAATCTGTTGATACATATGTAAAGGCATATATAATGTAAGATCTGTTTCTATATATAAGTATGAAGGTCATGTATCCTGTCTGTTAGTGAATGTATAAAAAAAAATTTACTTAAGTTCCTATTTGATCTGTGAATTATATATATATATATATATTATAAGAAGGAAGTCGATAAGTATATATGGACAAGTTTTACAAATTATTCCGGATATGGGTAGAAATCTTGTTTACAGTATTATTTTAGTTTAGCAGGACTATATCTATGCTATAGTATATATGAGGATTTCAGTTATCATATGTGATTAAGTTGTCATTCATGTTACATATTAGCTTATCAAGTAACGTATATTGTTCTTTAAGGTGTCTGCATATGTGTTCTTGTGTGTATATTTTTCTATAAGTTATGGTGATGGTTTAAATAATTTGCAAAGGTAATATATATGAGTTTATTTATAGTAAAATATATTAAAGTATATTCTAGTTTCAATATATAAGCGAATTTTGTTTTCATGGATTTTTATTTTATTGATTGAAATTAAGTTATTGATTTAAAAAAAAAAATAGTATTTTAAATATATGCTGATCTTAATATATGTGCTAAATTAAAACAATGATTTTAATATAAAAATTGTTGTTCCTATTAAACCGATTCTGATCGTCTCCATCTATTTCTGTCATCAGCTTTGATCGTTCAATTCGTGCCCATCTCACTTTGTTCTGGATTCGTAGCTCATCTCTTTGCCAAATTTCTCTAGCCTCGAAAGGTGAGCAATCACTCACGATTAACGTTCTTTTATTTATTAAATTTGATTTCAATTGAAACGACAATTGAAATATGCTGCTGTAGTTATTTAAATTGTTATATATGCTATTATCTGTAACTGTTCACCTGTGGGATATGACACCATATCCTATTGTTTATGTTATATTGTTATTGATGATATATGCCTGTTGTTATAGTTTATATTATTTGTTATCACTCTGCAAGTTCCCTGCTAGTATAGAAATCACTATGGGTTGAAATGATACATACCCGAACGGACTTTAGAATAGGAGAATTTCGTTATGGGTTGAAATGATAAACCCAAGCGATTTTCATTTGAATTGAAATTGGGATTACGGGTCGAAATGATATCTACCCGTATATATTTAAATTTCGGATTGAAATGATAAATATCCATATCACTTAACCATATGATAAATATATATACAAACACCGTTGGTCCATATATATATAAATATTTTGAAATTGAATCCTATGGTTTTGGAAAGAAATATATGATTTTATTAAATGTTGAGCCTTAAATTATTATATATAAATGGAAATGATTTATATGGATTTAATATATAATATGGTTAAGTACTTATATCTATATTTCAAATAGATTTTGGTAAAAGTTTGAATAAGTTAAGGTTAGGAAGATAATTTGAATTTAGTTGAAATTGATTCAATAAAGAATTTTATTTAATTTAACCGATTAGAAACTTATTGAAATTGAGATGTAAGATATTATTTATAACTTGGGTTTGATTTATAAGTAATTTAATGAGTATTTATTGTTTAAATAAAGTTTAAGGAAATACTTAGTAAAATGTGATTTAAGGCTAGTAAATGATATTGAATCAATTAAGTGAATATTCCCTGATTAAATAATAATGAAGTTAAATCAAGAGCTATATGAAACTGTTAAATCCAACTTTGAAAATGTTGAATTTTAAAGCTTTGAAATATATTGAAAAATAAAGGGTATATTTAGAACTGAATTAAATTGAAGAATTGAGCTTTGAATAAATTTGAATTTGGAATTTGAAGTTTATTTGAATCGATTTGCGAGACTTGAGGAAATATTAAATACTTCACTTTTTTTAAATCATTTAATATGTATATATACTATTTTGGAAAATAGATATATTTGAAATGAAATGATATTTGGGTTTTGAAGTATAAATTTAATTGAAATGACCACGGTGTTATAATGTATATTTCCACCTTGTAGATAGTTCTGAAAATCCTTAGAGGATGGTTATCCCAAACATCCTTTAAGTTACTTGTATTTCAGTTGAAATTTCACTTGAGTTGGATTTATTTATATAAGAATGTTAATCCTGACTCGAGTGTTTTGTATTTTGCTTTACGCTCGGGTCAGACCGAGTGATACAGCAATTGAGACTCACCTTTGGAGTTTGGAGTTTCATTTGGAGATCCAACCATCAATTCAGCTTTCAGCTTTCCAGTTGATGCTTTCCAGTTGATTCGTTCAGAGAGGTCGTCTATTCGTACTGAAGACTTCACTGTAATTGAGATATTCTGTTGTAATTTATTTTAACTCTGATGTTTATATAGTAGCTTCATGAACTACTATTTTATCTATTCCGCTGCGTATTATTGTATTACTCTGTGTCTGTGATTTTGTGATTGATTTATTTACTGCATATGCTGAGTTTTGCCAAATTTAAATTAACAATCTGATATTTTGAATTATTCAAGTCAGACATGTGTGGATTTATTGTCGATTTGAATGGTCCAAAATAGCGGGTCGTTACAGTTGGTATCAGAGCTTTGGCTCTAGGCGAAACTTAGCATATATTGTAAATTTATTTACAGAATCACTTTCGTTCGAGTTTAATCTCTTCCTTTTGACTCGATTTCCTTTGAACTTTGGAACGTTCCCTACGGTTCCAAAAATTCATTCTTGTCTCTCCCTATTTGTATTCTTTTGATTCTGGAGTATCCCATAACTCCACTTTGAATGATTTGTAAAGGGGTGGAACTCCTTTACATTTGGCATTGATTCACCGAAGATGTCTATATCTTTGGTTTAGATGCCGCTATCTCTTGCGATCGAATGTTGGTTTTTCTTGGAATTCTGCATCGATCTTGTTCCTGAAGTCACGGCTGACCAGGTTAAGGTCGCCCGCGACTTGTATAAGTATATCCATCTTCTGTTTTGAAATTAATTATCTCATTTTCGTTCGAACTTATCTTCGAATCGAAATCCTAATTGATTAGAGTCCCTCTACTTTGAATTTCTATCTTTGTTTTGAAATCCATTCTTGAATCGTCCTTTTTGAAAAATCGGGTTTATTCGCATTTTGGAAATTGTTTTATATATCAATTTTTTTTTTTTTTAAAGTATGATTATATTCTATATATAAAAGTGAAAATGTTTTCGATAAGGATTATATATACCTTTTAAAAATAAGAATTTGAATTTTTTTGAAAGGATTTGAAATTTTGAAGTTATATAAGGAATTGTTTTATATAAAAATGATTTATAACTAAAGGATTTTAAATTTGAAATTCGAGAATTGAACTCCGGTACTTTGAAATTGGTTTTAAGATTTTGAAATATATAATAATAGTATGATTTAAAAGTATTTTCCGAATAAGAAATGTTTCAAATGATTTTAATGAGTTTCGAATGATTTCGAAGAAATTTCAAAAGAAGTTTGAGAAAATAGAAGTCCAGAACTCACTTATGTCGCTGGAAAATAACTTCGGTGATGAGTGCACGCATCATCGACATTGATTTTCGAGTTTCAGAGTGGGGATAGGCCACTTCAATAGCTTTGCTATGCGAGTGATTTTGCGAAACAAATTTTGATTTCAAATTCCGAAGTAAGATTTGATATTCAAAGTATATATGTATATATATTTGAAATGATTTGAAGTAAGCCGGTGTTCAGTCCTCGAGTTTCGGATTTGATATAACCCTATCTATTAAAATTGATTTACTGATTTGTTGCCGATTTCCAACTCCTGAATTTGAAAATGATTTCTTCAACTATTTTGAAGGTTCGAGCACTTCCAAATCAAGGTTAACTTTTCAAAGCTAAGAAATTTTGAAAGGTATGAATTATTTGATAAAGTATATAAATTTGTTTCGAATGTTTAAGTATGAAGTAATATGATTTAAATAAGTTGAAACTATTTTGCTAAATAAATGAATAAGGCTATTTTGAATTTTCTAAATATGGAATTTAGATTTGAAATGTTTTGAAAGAATTGGGCTTCAATATATTTTGAATAAAATATAGTTGTTAATGTTTTAATTTAGTAACATCTTTATGAAACTATATATTTAACAAGTTGGAATAAATATATAATTTGTACGTATGCTGTTTTATTCGCATAATTAATTTGATCCAGGTTTGAGTACACAAGTTCGAGGTGGATTACACCATTTCGTGTTAGGATTTTTCATTCGATTCTTGACGACGAATATTTGATATGGATTTTGGGCTTGATTCTAGAATTCTCTATCATAGTATATGGCTATGCAAGGAGACTGATAGCTTCTAGTCGAGAAACCATATCGAAATCCGCATTAGGGAAGTCGAATGGACAATACTAGTTCGAAAACGAACTTGTGTGATCGAGCGAGCGATCAAATGTGATTCTGCGAAATGATGATGTATGTACATCTTATATCCTAATATCATTGATATATTTTGACGCTGAAATTGAAAGCTGTCGAGTTAGAATATCTCTGCTTACTAAAAGAAAATTCCAATTTAAATTACAAAGATATATAACCCATAAAAGCAAAGATATTCAATCCCATATGGCTCTTCATACAGCGAAATTTATTTTAGAAAATTTTTGATTCCTATATAAGATGACTTTATGTAAGTATAAGATGATTTTTTTTTTAGACCATTGATTTTAGAAATGAATTGGTGGACTTAAATTATATTGATTTGGAAATTGGATTTATTTTCTAAATCTATTATTTTGGAAACTTTGAAACTAAAGATATTTAATTTGAGAAGAAATAATTTGGTGAAATTGTATATGATTTTGGAATTGAACTGATATTGAAACAAATTGAAATTTGAGAACCTTGTGTTACTAAATACTTGATTTGGGAGTTGTCGAACTTATATAAAATTGATTTGTATGAGTATGAAATTGATTCGAAAACTATAGATTTGGAAAGGTACTCAATTTGAAAGTGAAAACTTATATAATTGAAATCTATATAAGTATGATTTGATATACTATTGATTTTGGAAAGTATTTGATTTGAAAATTAAATCTTATATATAATGGATTTTATATAAGTACGATATTTGAAAGTGATTTGAAAAGGTAATATATGATACATATTTTCGAAGTAAAGATATGGAAAGTGCCTTCTGCTTGATATCCGATTTGTGGCCACATCTTGGATTCATTCTATCGATATTATTCTCTCTGATTTTGGTTTTCCGGATATGATACTCGAGTGTCCTTCGAATTCCATGGCGTTACCCATGGTCTTACGAACTCGACTGCATAGCGTAATTCGTAAGGCAGTGATTGCTTAAAAGGTACGGATGTTTCCTGGGGGATCCAGGCGTAACCATTGTGTATCTGCGATCTATGGTCGTGTTAGTGGCGTAATCCGCAAGGCAGAGATTGCTTAAGGGGTATGGATGTTTCCTGGGGGATCCAGGCGTAACCATTTTTATGTATCCTGCGGTCCACCGTTTTGTTGCATGGCGAAATTCGCAAGGCAGTGAATGCTTAAAAGGTACGGATGTTTCCTGGGGGACCCAGGCGTAACCATTGTGTATCTGCGATCCGTGATTTGATTCGTTTTTGTTTGGATTGTACTTTCCATATCTGTTTTTAAAAGTTTTCCAGTATTTTCACTGGGTGTTGAAACAAGTCTACTAAGTACTTGGAGAATTCTAGTTTTGCGCCTGATCAACGCACTACCAGAGTCTACAGGAACAAGGATAAACTTGTTGAAACATCGAGTTATAAAAATATTTTCGAAAGAAAATTTGTTTCGTTATAAAGGTATTTGATTATAAAAGTATTTCCAACAAAGAAAATTTTGTATAAATATTTGGAATCAAACCCTTATGGTTCTAAATTAACTATTCATGCCCGATATTATTCCTTTGAATCTACCTTATCTGCTCAGCTTTATTTATTCACATATCTTCTGTTTTTCCATGTCCTCCTTCTTTTCCTTGTTGACTATATCCTTTTCAAATATTATTTATTTATATACCACATGGTTTAATAGAAAATTTTAGTGTTATAAAATTTTAGAAGTTATTAATTTAATAAAGCATATTTAAAATAAATGATTATTTGTTTATTAATAATATTTGAAAAGTATCTTGAGATAAAGATTAATAAATTTATGAATTATGGATTTAAATGTTTTCAATAGCTTCTTTGTAAATATAAGTAATAATGTAAATAACTGTTTTCAAATAGTTTTCATATATTTATAAAGTTGTTATTTAAGCGTATAAATGGTAAATTGTAAGGAAGCAAGAAATTTTGCAAATGGATCTTGAAAAAGTTTTAAAGTATATAAGACAATTGAATTGCAAATGAAGTTTTCAAATTTAAGTAAAATTTATATAGTTCAAATTAATTATTTAATTTTGACTTTCAATCTACTTTTATTTCTAGTTGTTCTATTCCCCTACCTCCTTCCTTTTCGGGGACGAAAAGTTTTGAGTGGGGGAGAGTGTAACGACCCGTAAAATTTATTGGTTTTAAAAGTATATTTAACTGGAAATTTGTAAAATTTTTAAACAATAAAATTTGAAATTAAAAATTTATTATTTAGAATACGTCTATTTTAATATAGCAACTGGTAAATTTTCATCTGATAATATTGAAGTTTATTTTCCTGTGAAATTTCATTTCAAATCAAACCGGTTAATAACAGTGAATTTAAAAGTTTTCCGAAACCAAAATATGTCAACAGGAGAAAATTTATTCAGATTATTCTGAATCAGACTGCGAAATTCGTTTTTCCAAATTTGGACTTCTATTGCTCCGTTTATCTTAATTCTGACAAAATAGCAGCATTTTCGTACCGATATCGACTTTTGATCGGATGATCGTACCGCTAATATCTGTATGCCGTTTTGATCGTCTCGTCGTGCTGATCTCTGCGATATATTTATTTCTGTATTTTGAGGTCCGGTACGCGACGGAAACAATAAAACTGTGTGACGTATCGGTACCGAAATGGAGACTTTTAACTTACCGTGCATTTTCAAAATTCAAACATGATGTCCAATCAATCAAGAAATTAATTAATTGCTTTAAATCTTTTAGCTGAATCAATGTGAGCTGTTGACGTTTCCTTTCCTCTCCCATTGTTTATTTTTCGGTACGTTTCACATTCTTTTCTCTGCCCTTTCCTTTAATATATTCATAGAAGACTATTTTAGATCTGCATTTGCTTTCTCTTCCAATCTCGTACCATTCCACAACCCATCCCAACAGCTTTCACCATTCCTCTTTCCTATTCGAGCCTCCACGTCCACCTGTCACGGCCTCCACCCTCAACCTTTCACTAGCCATCCAAGTAGGCAGCCCCTCATCTCCTTCCACCCTCGAGCAGCTCCTCCTCCCCACGCAATCCGACCTAGTTTCCCACCAAGCTCATCTTCGCCCTTTACATAACCTCCGCCAACTCATTCTATCGACCGACCTCCTGACTCACCCACCACGGCAGCACCCCACGCCACCTGAACGCCACCATCCCATGACCACCAGCTCCAGACCCGAGCAACCAACGCTCCACAATCCTCTGCCTCGTGTCTCCACCTCAAAGCCTTCCACTGATGTCCCCTTCTCTTCCTCTCTCAGCTTCAACCATCCCGAGCAGAGTGCCTGTCGAGCCTCTGTGTTAAGGTTTGTGTATTAGTTCTAAGTTTTGCTTTATATGATATTTTATACATGTTATTATATATATTTTATATAAGTGGTTTTATATATATTATATATATTATGAATAGTTGTGTGCTGGTTTATATATGTAAAGTTTTATAAGTGGTTATTTTATGTTATGTATATATCAGTTTACCCTTTAATATATATACGTTACTGTATAGGATTTTTCAAAGGGTTTTATGGAGTATATTTTCTATGTGATGAACTATATTATTTGTGTGCTTTCAAATGTTATATATATTTGAAGCTAGGGTATATAATATATATACAAAGTATATCAGAGAATTTGTTCAAACATATCATATGTTACGTTGCTGTATGAATAGATATTAAGTTTAAATGCTACATACAGATAGATATGGGTATTAAAGTATAAATAAACTCATATTAGCTCTATATATATTAGTTATATCTATGGATAGAATAGCAGTTTACATGTACAGTATTGTATGTGTAAGTTTTATATGATTTCTAAATCTGTTGATACATATGTAAAGGCATATATAATGTAAGATCTGTTTCTATATATAAGTATGAAGGTCATGTATCCTGTCTGTTAGTGAATGTATAAAAAAAAATTTACTTAAGTTCCTATTTGATCTGTGAATTATATATATATATATTATAATAAGGAAGTCGATAAGTATATATGGACAAGTTTTACAAATTATTCTGGATATGGGTAGAAATCTTGTTTACAGTATTATTTTAGTTTAGCAGGACTATATCTATGCTATAGTATATATGAGGATTTCAGTTATCATATGTGATTAAGTTGTCATTCATGTTACATATTAGCTTATCAAGTAACGTATATTGTTCTTTAAGGTGTCTGCATATGTGTTCTTGTGTGTATATTTTTCTATAAGTTATGGTGATGGTTTAAATAATTTGCAAAGGTAATATATATGAGTTTATTTATAGTAAAATATATTAAAGTATATTCTAGTTTCAATATATAAGCGAATTTTGTTTTCATGGATTTTTATTTTATTGATTGAAATTAAGTTATTGATTTAAAAAAAAAATAGTATTTTAAATATATGCTGATCTTAATATATGTGCTAAATTAAAACAATGATTTTAATATAAAAATTGTTGTTCCTATTAAACCGATTCTGATCGTCTCCATCTATTTCTGTCATCAGCTTTGATCGTTCAATTCATGCCCATCTCACTTTGTTCTGGATTCGTAGCTCATCTCTTTGCCAAATTTCTCTAGCCTCGAAAGGTGAGCAATCACTCACGATTAACGTTCTTTTATTTATTAAATTTGATTTCAATTGAAACGACAATTGAAATATGCTGCTGTAGTTATTTAAATTGTTATATATGCTATTATCTGTAACTGTTCACCTGTGGGATATGACACCATATCCTATTGTTTATGTTATATTGTTATTGATGATATATGCCTGTTGTTATAGTTTATATTATTTGTTATCACTCTGCAAGTTCCCTGTTAGTATAGAAATCACTATGGGTTGAAATGATACATACCCGAACGGACTTTAGAATAGGAGAATTTCGTTATGGGTTGAAATGATAAACCCAAGCGATTTTCATTTGAATTGAAATTGGGATTACGGGTCGAAATGATATCTACCCGTATATATTTAAATTTCGGATTGAAATGATAAATATCCGTATCACTTAACCATATGATAAATATATATACAAACACCGTTGGTCCATATATATATAAATATTTTGAAATTGAATCCTATGGTTTTGGAAAGAAATATATGATTTTATTAAATGTTGAGCCTTAAATTATTATATATAAATGGAAATGATTTATATGGATTTAATATATAATATGGTTAAGTACTTATATCTATATTTCAAATAGATTTTGGTAAAAGTTTGAATAAGTTAAGGTTAGGAAGATAATTTGAATTTAGTTGAAATTGATTCAATAAAGAATTTTATTTAATTTAACCGATTAGAAACTTATTGAAATTGAGATGTAAGATATTATTTATAACTTGGGTTTGATTTATAAGTAATTTAATGAGTATTTATTGTTTAAATAAAGTTTAAGGAAATACTTAGTAAAATGTGATTTAAGGCTAGTAAATGATATTGAATCAATTAAGTGAATATTCCCTGATTAAATAATAATGAAGTTAAATCAAGAGCTATATGAAACTGTTAAATCCAACTTTGAAAATGTTGAATTTTAAAGCTTTGAAATATATTGAAAAATAAAGGGTATATTTAGAACTGAATTAAATTGAAGAATTGAGCTTTGAATAAATTTGAATTTGGAATTTGAAGTTTATTTGAATCGATTTGCGAGACTTGAGGAAATATTAAATACTTCACTTTTTTTAAATCATTTAATATGTATATATACTATTTTGGAAAATAGATATATTTGAAATGAAATGATATTTGGGTTTTGAAGTATAAATTTAATTGAAATGACCACGGTGTTATAATGTATATTTCCACCTTGTAGATAGTTCTGAAAATCCTTAGAGGATGGTTATCCCAAACATCCTTTAAGTTACTTGTATTTCAGTTGAAATTTCACTTGAGTTGGATTTATTTATATAAGAATGTTAATCCTGACTCGAGTGTTTTGTATTTTGCTTTACGCTCGGGTCAGATCGAGTGATACAGCAATTGAGACTCACCTTTGGAGTTTGGAGTTTCATTTGGAGATCCAACCATCAATTCAGCTTTCAGCTTTCCAATTGATGCTTTCCAGTTGATTCGTTCAGAGAGGTCGTCTATTCGTACTGAAGACTTCACTGTAATTGAGATATTCTGTTGTAATTTATTTTAACTCTGATGTTTATATAGTAGCTTCATGAACTACTATTTTATCTATTCCGCTGCGTATTATTGTATTACTCTGTGTCTGTGATTTTGTGATTGATTTATTTACTGCATATGCTGAGTTTTGCCAAATTTAAATTAACAATCTGATATTTTGAATTATTCAAGTCAGACATGTGTGGATTTATTGTCGATTTGAATGGTCCAAAATAGCGGGTCGTTACACATGGAAAATAAAAATAAAATGCAAATGCACACACATCCATATGCATATGCTTTAGTGACCTAGTTAGGCCAATCCCTAAGAGATATAGTGCCTAATGTATATATATGCATCCATTAGCATTCACTAGCAAACACTTGCAACTACCAGCGTCCATCATACATAACATGTTCTAGTAACATGTTTACATTCAGTCCTACCATCCATAGGTTAAATCCTAAGGTCTATCCTCCCAAAGGATACTAAAGGAAAGAACCTATTCAAAACTAAAGATTGAAATAGGAAATTCAAAACGTACCATCGAAAAGATATGGATAAGAGGTACATATTTTCTCTTCAGCCTCCCACGTAGCATCTTCAATGTTGTCTCCCCACTGCACCTTAACCAAAGGTACTTCCTTATTCCTAAGCTTCTTGATATCACGCCCAATGATCTTGGTAGGAATGCGACGAACCGTTGCTTCTCTCTCCACTTCAATATCGTCGAGTTGACTAGGTTCCACTACCTCTGCTGAATCATGTAAGCACTTTCTCAAGTGCGAAATATGAAAAACATTATGACCTCCTGCGAGCCTCTCCGGTAGCTTTATCCGATACTCCATCTTCCCTACCCTTTCCACAATGGGGAACAGTCCTACGAATCTAGAAGCAAGTTTTCCACTTGATCCAAATCTTACTACCATTCTTAGCGGAGATACCTTAATGAAAACCAAGTCTCCTACCTCAAACTCAATATCCCTTCTTTGCATAAGATTTCTGCTTATCTTGGGCCATCTTCAATCTCCTTCTAATCAAATCAATCTTTTCCGAAGTCTCTCTAACCATGTTGGGACCTAGTAGCAATTTTTCTGTGGACTCCAACCAACACGTATGCGACTTGCAAGGTTTTCCATAGAGAGCTTCTAAAGGTGCCATCCCAAAGCAAGCCTAAAAACTATTATTATATGTTAACTCCACTGAAGGAAGATGCTCCTCCCAAGTTCCTCCAAAATCAAGAACACACATCCTCAACAAATCCTCAAGAACTTTATTAACTCTCTCTGTTTGGCCGTCCGTCTTAGGGTGATAGGGCATACTCAATCTAAGCTGTGTTCCTAAAGCCTCTTGCAAGCTTCGCCAAAATTCGTTAGTAAAGATAAGGTCTCTATCGCCCACTATGCTAGAGGGAACCCCATGAAGTCGAACTATCTCATGAACGTAAAAGGATGCCAAATAAGACGATGTCCTCATGCTCTTGACTGGAATGAAGTGGGCGCTCTTAGTCAAGCGGTCTACAATCACCCAAATACTGGTATTCCCCTTCCTAGATCGGGGAATACCATCTATGAAGTACATCAAAACACTATCCCACTTCCATTCGGGTACATCCAATGGTTGAAGCAACTCGCCGAGCTTCTGCTTCTCTACCTTAACTCTTTGGCATACAAGACACTTAGCCACAAACTCTCCTACATCCTTCTTCCTGACACTCCAATAAAATACTCTCTTCATGTCCCTATACATCTTATCACCACTTGGATGAATAGTAATTCGAGAATGGTGTGCTTTTTCTAGTACTATTATCATAAAATCACCAGTGTGGGGGACACAAAGTCTTCCATCTCTCCTTAGCCACCCTCTACTATCAATGGAATAGCGTTGGAGATGTCTAGAGACTTCTCCTCTGCTAATTCTCTCTAAAATATCCAAAAGCTTCGAATCCTCTCGCTGCCTTGAGACAATCTGATATATGAGGGTAGGCTTAACCTCAAATGCTGCCAACAATCTAGGGGTAATGTCCGTAGAGGGCTTAAAACCAAAGGTAAAAATAAACACTAGGCTTTTCCACTCCACAAACATTGGACTAAGGATTGCTCTCTTCCTACTTAATGCATCCGCAACCACATTTCCTTTACATGGGGTGTAAGCTATCTTAAAGTCATATGATGCTAAAAACTCCATCCAACGCTGCTGCCTTAAGTTTAAATCCTTCTATGAGAATAGGTACTTCAATGACTTATGGTCAATGAAAAGCTTGAACCTCTCTCCTAGCAAGTAATGTCTCCAAGACTTGAGTGCAAAAAAAAAGCTGCTAACTCCAAATCATGGGTAGGGTAGTTCTTCTCATGAGTCCTCAACTGTCTACTTCCATAGCATTCTACTCTTCCTTCTTGCATCAATACTGCCCCAAGACCAATCCCACATGCGTAAGTGTATATTGTAAAAGGCTTGGCTCCATCGGGTAAAACTAACACTGGAGCACTAGTAAGGGCCCTCTTTATCATCGTGAAGGAATCCTCACAATCTTCGTCCTATACGAATGCCATATTCTTCTTAGTGAGGCAAGTAAGCGGTGTTGAAATTTTAGCGAAATCTCTGATAAACTTCCTATAATAGCCAGCCAAAGCTAGGAAGCTTCTAGCTTCGATAGCATTCTTGAGGGCCTTCCAATATTGTATTGCTACTACCTTAGCGGGATTAACAGCTATACCCTCTCTTGAGACTACATACCCCAAGAACCACACCTCCTTACACCAAAAGTGACACTTCGAGAACTTTGCCCTCAACTGATGAACACGAAGTGTACGAAGAACCTCCTCAAGATGAATAACATGCTCTTCCATACTCTTGGAAAATACCAAAACGTCGTCCACAAATATTACTACGAATTTATTTAGGACATCTCGAAAAATGCAGCTCATTAGATCTACAAAATAGGCTGGGGCATTGGTCAAACTAAATGGCATAACCAACCACTCAAAGAATCCATTGGGTGTCCTATATGTTGTCTTATCGATGTTATCGTCAGTGACCCTATGCTGATGAAATCAAGTAGCCAAATCAAGCTGAGAAAATACTAAAGAGCCAACCAACTGATCGAAAAGATCGTCTATCCTAGGAAGTGGGTAACAGTTCTTCTTCATGAGCTTATTCTACTCTTTATAGTCTACGCAAAGTCGAAGGGAACCATTTGCCTTTTTAGCGAATACGACTGGCGCTCCCCACTCAGATATGCTCCTTCTGATGAAGCCTTTCTCCAATATCTCACCAATCTGCTTACTTAACTCCTTCCTCTCCCTAGGAGCATATGTCTCATAGGAAATGCCACTGGCTTAGCATTGTCATTCAAATCGATCCTAAAGTCGATCTCTCTCTTAGGGGATAGTCCCCAAACCTCCTCAAAAACTTCTGGGAAATCTTTAACGACTGAAACTGAATCTAACTCTCCTAGTGATGAATCAAGAGAATAAAGGAAGCTCAACATGACTGACCCCTGTGGGTCACAAAAAACCTCGAGAGTCCTACCACTGCATGTCTCTAGTCTGACGACTCTCCTCTGGCAGTCCAATATCGCTCCATAAGTGGATAACCAATCCATCCCCAAACTCATCCCATATCCCGAAAATCCCAGTACATAGGCGTCATAGTCAAACTCTACGCCTAGTATAAAAATTTTCAAACCCCTACAAATCATGGATAAATGTGCCAATCCTCCTATGGGGTTTGAAACAACTATAGGGTCTACTACTAGAGAAATATCTAAGTGCAAACAATCAACCAAGGAACTGGAATTGAAAGAATGTGATGCCCCAGAGTCAAAAAGAGTCCGAATAGGAAAATACGAAATAGAGATCAAACCTTCTACATAGACTTTCCTACCTTGATCCAGTCCACCGCTAAAAGGTGCTACATCCAAAGCCTGTACTCGCACTGTAGGTGCGCCTGCTCTCTACCTTATCTTTTGAGGACAAGCTCTACTAAGATGACCAGGTTGCCCACAGTTGTAACACCTCCCCATCATCATGTCCTTCTTACAGTCCTTTGTGAAATGACCAACCAATCCAAAACTATGACATTTCTCACCCTTCTTAATATGCTTTTGAGGTCCTCCTCCTTTCTTATTATCCCTCTTATTCTTCCACCACAGCTTCTTAGAGTTCTCTGACTTAGGAACCTCCTTAACTTCTCCTTCCTTAGCTGCATCTGACATGAGAGCCATTTCAACTAGTGACTCATACGTCGCTCCCATAGGTACATGCGTCAATAACAACCCTTGGAGGGGCTGACTCAAACCCTTAGCATACTTCAAGGCCTTCTTATGCGGTGTATTAGCAAGCCCCATCCCAAACCGTGACAACTCATTAAACTGATTTATATACTCCTTCACCGAAAGACTCCCTTGCTTCAGATTAATAAACTTCTCCAATTACATGCTTTCCTCAGCTTGTGACAAGAACTTTCTCTCAAACCTTTCCCTAAATCCAAACCAACCAATGTCTCTTCCTTCCATTTGTATGATCTCCCACCAATAAGAAGCTTCTCTTTTCAGCTGCTAAGATGCAAGCTGAACTCTCTGGCGGTCCTCCAATCCTAACAGCCCAAATATCCGCTCTGTATTCCTTAACCAAGCTCGTACCTCCACGAAATTCTCCGTTCCAGAAAACATCTTGCCTCCTAGATTAGCGAAGTCCTTGCATAGCTTAGAAAAATTGGCTGCTGTAGGTGGATTAATGGGATCTCCACCCACTAGTGCTGGATTGGGTGCTTTCCCTTGCACCTCTGGTATCGTAGCTTGGAGGTATCTACGAAACCAGCTAGGGACTTGGACACCCTCTGGAAGGTTTAGGGCATCTGCCATTCGATGCAAAGAAAAGAAAATTTACGCTCGAAAGGATCGAAAGAAGGTTGAATTAGACTTTGAGGGGATTTTTATAAAAACTCCTTTTATACTTGAAAACCATTTCTATAATAAGAGTTTCTTTCTGAAAAATACTTTTAAAATATGTTTACCTTTGAAAAATACTTTACTTTTAAAACAAGTTTTTAGGAATCCTCTAACCTTAGGCTCTAATACCAAGTAAAACACCCCACACCCCTTAGTATACCCAAAAAGGGCACACTAAAAGATATGTTGCGTTGTAGGTATAGCTAAAGCATCTCAGAGACTAAGATTCACAAGACAAATATATAATAACAGCGGAAACATTTAAAATTAAACTTCAATACTTCATAAAATAAGTCATTAAAACAGAATATGTCTTAAACACCATCTCAGTCACATCATTAGAGTACATAAACAATAAAAATCATCCCTCTCATAAAGTACTAGTACATCAAAAAGCCAAGTGAAAGAAAACTGAAAAGAAGAAGAATACATGGAGAATGAGAAAGCTCTGCAAATGGGTCTCCAAGAAATCCAAATCTACTGTCCATGCCTCTGCTGGTCTATGGGGGAAAAAGGGAAATAGAGGAGTGGGTCAGACTATAAGTTTGGTGAATGAAATTAATTACTAGCATTTTTAAGCAAGATAAAGATAATAGACTTCATAACAGTTTTAGTATAAAAAGAATTAAAGGAAAGATAAAACTGGGATAAAATACTATTTAACTGTTTGCTTTGATTGTGATTGTTTGCACTTGTCTTAGACTACTGCTTTGAATAGGCTGAAACCCTAATCCTATTTTAATTAGGCTGAAATCCTAATTCTACCCATTGATCGGCCTTCTATCTCTGTTATGCCACTACGAGCTAGTCCCATCTTGTGGGCCCCATAGCAAAAGACACCTGTTAAGCGCTTGGAACGCAGTAGCGAATTATTTACCCTAATCAATGCCGCATGCTCGGTCATCGCCGATACACACCAACTGTCGCTCCCTCTTGTGACCTCTTACTTACCCTATTCGCATAAGCATGCCCAGCCTCACCTAATCTATTGTGAGACCATTAGTTCTAGTCTGAAAGGGTGCTGCCCAGCCTCACCTAAGTGTTTTATGAGACCATAAGTCCTAGTCTAAAAGGGAATGCTGTTGGTACAGGTCATAACAAACAAAATCTAGTTGCGCCCCTTACCCAAATCCCCTGATTTTAGCTTCTATCTATTGGCCACTTATTTACCCTATGACCCAGCCTCACCTAATCTGTTGTGAGACCATCAGTCCTAGTCTGAAAAGGAATGTTGTTGGTACGGGCCCTGTTTTTTTTCTTGCTTATTAACATGGTGTATGTTCTTAATATAAGCCTCTTATGTTATTCCGCTCTATATGCTTATTAACTTAATTATAAGTCTTTAAATTTTCTTATTAACTTAATTATAAGTCTTAAAATATGCCTTTTCTGTTATTTCTAATTATATCCTATGTTATAATTTGCTTATTAACTTAGTCAAAGTTTTAAAATAAGTCTTTCTGTTCTTTCTGCTTAATTATAACCTATGTTATAATTGTTACTCTTCTATTTTATCTTTTTAGTTATAACCACCAGTTACAAACATGCTTGCAAATGTCTCAAATTTGCCTATTTCAGTCTATCTTCATTTTATTACAGTTTTTCTTATTTTACATCTAATTTTTGTAAATTTAATGTTTTCTATTTTAATCCATATTTGTGAATTATTCTCTTTTTAATGTTTTATTAGCGTAAAAAGGAATAAAAAGAAACTAACATTTACAGGCTAAATTCTAATTTAAAATAGATGCAAATAAAATACAAATAACTATAAATAACTGTAAATAGCTGAATAAAATAGCCGAATAAAAATAAATGAATAAAATAGACTGAAAAAACTTTAAAAACTAGTTGTAAATAACTTATATAAAAATTGTCTCAAAATTGCAGAAAAACTACAGCTATTGAGAACCCTATTATTTTAAATTACTTAAAAATCTAAAATAATTATAAAACACTCACATGTGGTCCTTAGCTCTATTCCTTGGTCTTCCTTGATTCACTTACATATAATTTTTTTATTAAAAAAAATCTTCTCCTTAGAAAAATTTCTATTTAGGGTCTAGCCTCTGGCAATGAACCCAGACAGGAGAAAATCTGAATGAAAAAAAAAGCTAGGCCTAGGGTCTTATTTATAGTGTGGTTTAGGGATTTCAGACCATTGGATTTGACAATTAAATCCGGTTCAACCATGTCATTGGCTCACTGGGAATCGTCAGATGGAAGCACAAACGCACAGGATTGAGAGAAATTGCAAAATGACATGTTCGCTTCGTTCTGGAAAAATATACGTCAAATAAACAAAAGCGGATCAACCTAGCATCATTGAAGGTCAACCCCTAGGTCTACTCGAGTATAGTAGGGTTGACACTAAGGTCGACCTGACCCTAGCTTGGGTCGACCCAGGCTCTTCAATTTTTTTTCTTTTTGTTTTTATTTCTTGTTTAATTCGTATCTTCTTCGTTTTAGCTCGGATTTTGACAAAATATATATGGAAATTGACCATAAAATTACAACGGACACAATGGTGCAACTCCCATTCTTCAATTCTAATAATTACACAAGCTTATTTTATTCTTTAAATAATTCATTAATTATATTATAGCTTAAATTTCGGGTTGTTACAACGTGCGAATAACGGTAGACCTGGATGAGGACGAGGTCACTTTTTAATCAGAGGTCACGGAGGTGGAGTCTTGGTGATGGTTGAGTCACGTTCGAGGCGAGAAGCGCATCGGTATTCTTGGATGGGCGAATAGATGACTACTGCTCCGTATCGCTTGAGGATCGTGCACGGCCATGGCTTTGGTGTTTTCATGCACAGAGAAAAAAAAAGAATGGGAAGGAGAAGTAGAGTTAGTGGGCCGGATCAGTAAGCTTAGGGTATTGGGCTTTTAATAAAAAAATTATTAGTGTTTGAATTTAATTATATTTTTATCGATGAACTAAAAAATTGAATAACACTCCCATACGAGGTTTGTTTCGGACAAAACGAGTTGCAGTGCAACCGTATCGACGTCGTCTACAACATGGAGTTAGATTACGATTTATTTGAAGCTAGAATAATTTCAATTTCAATAAAAAGTTGAGTGTTTTATAACGCTTACAATGTACTAAAATTTTCTGATGTTCGTTAAATTGATATCATTAAGTTATTTATTTTATTGACTGTCATTTGGTAGTTAAATTAACGTATAAACTGATACCTGCATTAACTATAGAAATTAGAATTGATAGTCAATTTGAAATTGGAATTTAATTGTCACTAAAATACCTGATATTAATAACTATGAAATTATTGTGAATTATTTTGACTATTTGGATGATTGATTGTCGTGGATGTCAATTGATTGATATTTGGATGATTGGATGTTTATTTATTTTTATATATATCCTATTATCATCTGGTAAATTATTTACAATATATAAAACTGTAAATTCAATTATTTCGAATAAATTAAGAAATAGGTTGAAATGATATGTACCTATAACACTGTGATTTTGGTTGAAATGATATATATCCATCCCTAAAATTAAATTGAAATAACTGATCACTTGACCATAGGATATAAAATTATATACGAACACTGAACTGTTAAATTAAATGATTTTAAAATTTTTGATTTGA
This sequence comes from Allium fistulosum, assembly GCA_030737815.1. NCBI lineage: Eukaryota > Viridiplantae > Streptophyta > Magnoliopsida > Asparagales > Amaryllidaceae > Allium > Allium fistulosum. The sequence goes on along the minus strand of CM060901.1, from coordinate 815,440,505 downwards.
AATTTATTTAAATGATTTGATTTCAAGAAAATGAAAATCAAATTCATGGAAATCTAACTATTTTGAAATTGAGCTTGGGATTGAATTATATTTGGGAATTTGGATTTCAAATTTGGTATTGAAGGAAAATTTGATTTAAGTGTTATGAATGGATGGTTTGGAAATAAAACTCAGAATTGATATAAATCAAATGATTCAAATTTGAAATTGAAGTTATTTTGAAATTGTAATTGAAATTATTTTGGAATTGTAATTGAAATTAATTTGAAATTGAAATTAAACTAGGATTTGATTGAAATTTATTCAAGTTGAAATTTGGTCTGAAATTGGAATTGAAAGCGAATTTAAATTATTTCGAAATTGAAATCGAAATCGATTTGAATTGGAAAATGTGGATTTGAATCAGTTTGACGTTGACACTATTTTCGAAATAAATTATTTTATTATATAAACTATCTAAAATCTTTCTTCTAAATATTCAAATTATTTTGATTTTCCAAACTATTTTACTAAATAAATCATTTTAAGACTCAAAATATTTTAACCATTTAAACTATTTTTAAATATTTTAACTATTTAACTATTTTAAAATATATAAACTATTTCCTAAAAATTCAAAACGCTGAAAAGGGTGGAGTGTTTATATTTAAATCTCGGATTTAAATACGAATTGGGTTAAAATGAAGTTATAACCTAAATTGGAATTCGAAACAAATTTGGAAGAGAAATTAGGATATTAAGACGAACATGATTTTGATTTGAAATAGTATATTTTGAGTAAATATGATGATTTCAAAATGGATTTGATTTTGAAGCGAATATGATATTATGTTATCAAGTATGAACTGTTTTCGAAATGTAAAAGTACCAACTGGTGTGTAAAACGACGTTTGGTCGTTAAAGAGATCGGGACCGGATATGTGCATACTTTCTTTCGATATCAGAACCACTTTAACCACTGTGTACGTCGAGTGATGATCCAGAACGAAGTGGTTGGATTTGGCGTCGTTTGCTGGATTTGAAGAAAGAGAACGATGATGTATTAGCCTGGCACTTGTGCCAAATTAAAATGACTAAAACAGGAGCCGTACCGGTCAAGTGGACTAGCTACCCCGAGCGGACACACTTCTTCGTTTTTACCATCATTTACATTGTGATTGATTGGTGTGCACCCTCGGATTTTTGGAGTGTTGGACGCGGTGGGCGATCATGGCTATGATGCGTTAACACCAGCCGGGAAGGGTAAACTGGTAGTATCCTACCTTGGGCATTGCCTCACGTGCCTTATCATACTTTTATCCCTATAAGAGACCCATATGATTTTGGTTTAGTGTTGTTGTATCATGGCGCATCCCTGACTACCGATGTGCTACTGGTGGTGTCAAATGCATACTGTACAACAATGCTTAAAAACGCATTAAGAGAGATTAACGTAAAGCCTTAACACTAAGAAAAATATTTATTTTACCGATTAGACATTATATATGTAGCATATTCTACTATATATGAATATTTTGATGGATCCTTAAGAGATGGAAAATCCTGTAACATCTCTTGAGTTATTACACGCACATTATACACTGGATAGAAGATGTGAACTCCCGTAAACATCTTTGACGCTATTACACTCATGTTATATGCGATATTGATTTGACTTACATAAGGATATTTTAGTCCTGACTCGAGTGTTTTGTATTTTCATTATGCTCGGGTCAGTCCTAAGTTTTTTAGCTTATCGAAGATTATTCTTTGGAGGACGAAGACGTGGTATATTATTACTAGTATTATTCCATCATTGTATGTTCCGCTGCATTGTATTTTGTTCTGTTTTATACGTATAACTCTGATAAATGTTGCATAAATTATAATCAAATGTATAGTAAACAGCTTCATGAATTGTTTATTTGATTATTATATTTTATCGTTCCGATGCGAGATTTTGTGTTTGTATTCTTCTTCTTTTCTTATTTTTCTTAATTAACTCCATTGATTATCTATGTTCCGGATTGTTTAAGTCGGGCATGTATGGATTATTGTCGATTTAAACCTTCCGAAATATGGGCCGTCACAATTGGTATCAGAGCTTTGGTTTAGCGATAACTTTAGCTTTGTGGGGTAATTCATTAGAGATAGGGTCAGTAGTACCCTAGAATGAGTTTGAGTGTATATATATGAGCGTGTATTTATTAGTGAATATAAAAATTGTTTTATATTGTGTTGGTTGATTTGTTGAGTGGCTTATGGATTCTGGTCAATACGAGTAATTAACGTTATTGATAGGAATCTCTAAACACTTAAACATAATAATTCGACATAGTATTGTCTTGAAATTGGGTAAATGAAATAACTTCACCCTGATTATATTTTATATATAAAGGAATAATTTTCAGGAATTATTATGGTATATATAGTGTGTTTGGTTGTTAGGAATGATAATATTGATTATTATCATTAATTGGTTGATTTGCCTTAATAAAAGATTTTTATTATAAGATAAACAATGATAAAACATTTGTGAAATGTTTTAAGAAAGTGAAATTTTGTAAGTATAATTTATAAATGTGACTTATAAATTAAAATGGATTTAAATTGAGAAGTTTTGAATTTAAGACCTAAATTATGAAATGAACTTTAACTTATGAAATGCTAACCGAAATGAATAAATGGAAGAAGTTAGTAAATTGTATTAATAAAATGAGTAAATGAAATAACATTAATTTAAAATGAAAATAAACTTAAGTGTAGAATGAATGTGAATAAATGAATTGATATGAGATGTTGTTAAGCGTAAAATGAAACAATTTAAATTTAACAAATTGAATTGAATAAATTGAATGCAAATGAAATAGACTTGAATAAATTGGGAGTAAACTAATTAAATGCTAATAAAAATTTGGATATTAATAAGAAATGAAGTGTATAAATTAGATATTGGCATTGAATGATGTGAATTCATATCGTTATGAATTAATTGGATGAATGCTAATAATTGAATGGTTTCTTTTGTTGTAAATCGTCGTTATAACCGTTTTATTTTATATGATTGTTGTTTGTCGTATATTAATGCTTATGTTTTGGTTTGGGTATAAAATTCATGTTATATGCTTCTATAAAACTCATACATACTTTCTATATCATTATATGCAACTAATATTCTAATTTGAGTTGTGATAGGTACATACGAAGACCGTTTGGACGTATATGTTGGTTTTTATATGCTTTAGCTTGCTTAATACGAGGGAACTCTCTCGTATTAACAATAATAAGGTACACATCTCGGATTACATATCGCATTTTATATATTTTTCCCTACGGGATGCCTCATAATTGAGATGAGATGTATATTTGATATCTATTTGTATATTTGGGTTATATATTGTATTGGAAATTTTTTCCGATCGAGCCACGCAAAGGAGACGTTGCCGAAATTTTCCGTAAATCCGGGTGTTAGAAAATTTTTGAAGTTTTAAAATTTTTTATATCTTGTTTTGATACCGAACTTGTAAATTAGGTAAGCCGATCGAAGTAGCGTAGTAGAAACATAGTAATGGTTTTATAAATGAGATTTAATATTTTATAAGTTGATTGTTTTGAATAAAATATATCAAATGTAAAATTCTTTACTTAGTTCCTTTTCGAGTACGAAAAGTTTTAAGCGGGGGGGGGGGGGGGATTGTAACGACCCGTATTTTTAACTACTTTAAATTATGGAATTTGGTACAATTATTGATTAAAAATGGTTAAAAATAAAAATTTAATGATTTTGAACGTAAGTTATTAAATATGAACTTGAATAAAATTTTGAAATAGTTAATTTCGAAGATTTTGACGATAATAGTATTGAAATGGAGTTCTACATATTGAATATATTTATAATCAATTGCAAGAATTTGATAATAAATGTTGTGTTATTTAGATAGAAATAAAATTTTAGTTGGAACTTAATGATTTATATATTGCTTTATAGGATAATTAAACTATTTAAATTTAATATTGGAAATTATTTGAATAACCGAATTCTGATTTTAATATGATTGAAAATGATATCGGAAGTTGATTTAAATTTTATTTAAACAACAATGAAGATTTTTAACATTTAAAATTGGATTTAAAAGTGAATAATTAGAAATTGGAAATTTCATATTATAATTAACGAGTAAAAAATAGCTTTCCAGGGCATAGTCTCGGATTTCGACAAAACTAGTTCCATTGGATCCATAATAGTGTTTTATTATCGGATTTCAAATTTCATAGCGTTTGGAGTTATCGTTTGGTCATACGGGATAGAAACGCGCTGAAATCAATATTGAAAATTCAATAAAATAATTGGGTCCAAAAAGCTATCTTCTCTATACGATCGAATTGGGACTCGAAACTTGTTCCATTGCGTTCGAAATAGGGGTATAATATTATGAACGCCTGGTGGCACGTCCCAATAGGAGTTTGAAATTTTAAGTTACTTAAATCGAGATATTTTGAAAATTTAAATAATATGTATATTCTTGATTTTGACCATAGCCCACATTCTTTCACCATCAGCCTAATCTATTCCTTATCTTAGCCACTGTACCTACATTCATACCTGCTGTTTTTTTAAAAACGCGTTTCCTTCCTTCTTTAACTTAAACACAGCAGAGAAAAGAAAAACCAAAGCTTCAAAAATTTGTAATTCAATTTTTACCCAACGAAAACTTCCCAAACCAATTTTAAAAATCATGTTTCAGTGTAATCTACGCGTTAATAGTCTTCTTGAGTGGTGCAACTTCGATTGGATGTTCGACAGTGGGTGTCTAGTGGAGGGTTGAGCTAAGGTTTAGATTTTTGATGAATTCGTGCATCGATTGTCGATTTGGAGATTGGATTTGAATTCGGGGTGGATGAGAGTATCGACGACCAAAAATTTATGAGGTCCGATCATCATTGAAGATTGCATGTGAAATAATGTAGACCTGGACGAGGTCGCTTTTTGGCCTGAGGCCGCGGAGATGGAGTCTTGGTGATTGTTGAGTCACGTTCGAGGCGAGAAGCGTATCGGTATTCTCGGATGGGCGAACAGATAACTACTGCTCCGTATAACTTGAGCATCGTGCACGACCATGGCTTTGGTGTTTTCATGCACAGAGAAAAAAAAGAATGGAAAGGAGAAGTGGAGTTAGCGGGCCGGGTCAGTAAGCTGAGGGCATTGGGCTTTTAGTAAAAAAATTATTAGTGTTTTAATTTAATTATATTTTTATCGATGGACTAAAAAAATTGAATAACTCTCTCATACAAGGTCCGTTTTGAATGAAACGAGTTGTAGTGCAACCGTATCGACGTCGGCTACAGCTTAGAGTCATATTGGGATTTATTTGAAGCTGGAATAATTTCAGTTTTAATAAAAAGGCGAGTGTTTTATAACGCTCATAATGTACTAAAATTTTCTGATGTTCGTTAAATTAATATCATGAAGTTATTTATTTTATTGACTGTCATTTGGTAGTTAAATTGACGTATAAATTGATACCTGAATTAACTATAGAAATTAGAATCAACAATCAATTTGAAATTGGAATTTAATTGTCAGTAAAATACCCGATATTAATAACTATGAAATTATTGTCAATTATTTTGACTGTTTGGATGATTGATTGTGGTGGATGCCAATTGATTGCTGTTTAGATGATTGGATATTTATTTATTTTTATATATATCCTGTTATCACCTAGTAAATTATTTACGGTATATAAAACTGTAAATTGAATTATTTCAAATAAATTAAGAAATAGGTTGACATGATATATACCAATGACATTGTGATTTGGGTAGAAATGATATATATCCATCCTTGAAATTAAATTGAAATAACTGATCACTTGGCCATAGGATAGAATATTATATACGAACACCGGACTAGTTAAATTAAATGATTTTAAAATTTTTGATTTGAAATTTATTTAAATGATTTGATTTCAAGAAAATGAAAATCAAATTCATGGAAATCGAACTATTTTGAAATACAGCTCAGAATTGAATTATATTTGGGAATTTGGATTTCAAATTTGGTATTGAAGGAAAATTTGATTTAAGTGTTTTGAATCGATGTTTTGGAAATTGAACTCGGAACTGATATAAATCGAAATGGTTCAAATTTGAAATTGAAATTATTTTGGAATTGTAATTGAAACTAATTTGGAATTGTAATTGAAATTAACTTGAAATTGAGATTGAAATTAATTTCGGATTGAAATTGAAATTAAACTGGGATTTAGTTAAAATTTATTCAAGTTGAAATTTGATCTGAAATTGGAATTGAAAGCGAAATTGAATTATTTTGAAATCTAAATCGATTTGAATTGGAAATTAAGGATTTGAATTAGTTTGACTTTGAAACTATTTTGAAAATAAATTATTTTATTATATAAGCTGTTTAAAAATCTATCTTCTAAATATTCAAATTATTTTTGATTTTCCAGACTATTTTACTATATAAATCATTTTAATACTTAAACTATTTTATATTAAACTATTTTAACCATTTAAACTATTTTTAAATATTTTAACTGTTTTAAAACTATTTAAACTATTTCCTAAAAATTCATACTGGTAGAAAGGGTAGAGTGTTTATATTTAAATGTCGGATTTAAATACGAATTGGGTTAAAATGAAGTTATAACCAAAACTGGAATTCGAAACAAATTTGGAAGCGAAATCGGGATATTAAGACGAACAAGATTTTGATTTGAAATAGTATATTTTAAGTAAATATGATGATTTCGAAATGGATTTGATTTTGAAGCGAATATGATATTTTGATATTAAGTATGAACTGTTTTCGAAATGTAAAAGTACCAACTGGTGTGTAAAATGACGTTTGGTTGTTAAAGAGACCGGGGTCGGATATGGGCACATACTATGTCGATACCGGAACCACTTTAACAACTGTGTACGTCGAGTGATGATCCAGAATAAAGTGGTTGGATTAGGCGTCATTTGCTGGATTTGAAGAAAGAGAATGATGATGAATTAGCCTGGCACTTGTGCTAAATTGAAATGACTAAAACAGGAGCCGTACCGATCAACTGTGCTAGCTAGCTTGAGCAGACACACTTCTTCGTTTTTACCATCATTTATATTGTGATTGATTGGTGCACACCCTCAGATTTTGGGAGTGATGGACGTGGTGGGCGATCATGGCTATGATGCGTTACCACCAACCGGGAAGGGTAAACTGGTAGTATCCTACCTTAGGCATTGCCTACCGTGCCTTGTCATACTTTTATCCCTATAAGAGATCCATATAATTTAGGTTTAGTGTTGTCGTATCACGGTGCATCCCTGACTACCGACGTGCTACTGGTGGTGTCAAATGCAAACTGTACGACAATGCTTAAAAACGCGTTAAGGGGGATTAATGTAAAGCCTTAATGCTAAGAAAAATATTTATTTGATTGATTAGACATTATATATGTAGCGTATTCTACTATATATAAATATTTTGACAGATCTTTAAGAGATGGAAAATCCTGTAACATCTCTTAAGTTATTACACGCACATTATGCACTGGATATGAGATGTGAAATCCTATAAACATCTCTGATGCTATTACACTCATGTTATATGCGATATCCATTTGACTTACATAAGGATATTTTAGTCCTACCTCGAGTGTTTTGTCTTTTCATTACGCTCAAGTCAGTACTGAGTTTTTCAGCTTATCGAAGATTATTCTCTAGAGGACAAAGACTGTGACGCCCAACCTCTATGCCCACGCCAGCCAAGGACACTACTAGGTAATGCCGTCAACTAGCACGGAGAATAAGGCTGTTGAGGAGCGACCATCCGTGTAATTGCTTTGTGCGAGCACCGATATGTCAGATAGAATAACATGCATTTCATCTCAAGAGGAAATCTGACATACCAATACAAACTCAAAGCTACCACACAGTGGTTATAATATCTTTGGAAACAAATATAGAATTAAACATAACACAAATCAGTCACAGACAATTCATATCACAAAGGCGGAAATAGATATGAATATAACACATAAAAGTGTACATCAGAGTAGTGGTCAAATAAGATCCACAATAACACAAAGGAATAGATACAAGTGCAAGACAATAGAATATGTATACATCAAGGAGTCTAATCTCAAATGTATACAACAAAAACTACTAAACTAGAGTAGTTAGCCAAAAGTCAGATGATGGTTCTAGATAGGAAGTCATGAGGGAGCACCTGTAAAATCTCAGTCTGACCCGAGTATTATTTAAGAAGAAAATAATAAACGGATCAGTCTAGCTATAAATATCAGATAAAGTGATATAGAATAAGAGATATGACAAAAACGTATGATAACCATAAGCCATACTGTGATAAGTATCTAATCGAAAATCAATCTAGAGATTAATCAGTATCACAAGAATCTTCTCAAAGATTAAAGAATGTCATATTCTTAATTTAATTCACCAAGCCACAATAAATGACATACATATCAATGCCAAATGAAAAAGGTGGTGAAACATAAATCCTAGAAATCAATAATTAGAAATCCAGAAATCACAAGAAAAGGATGGCCAATCCCAAGCGGGAGCATGAAAACTCACCAACACGTGTATCACAAACAATTCGGAACATCGATGCAGTACAAACGGTACGTCCAATGAATCGAAAAGGCGAGACATCGATGTAGTACAAATGGTACATCCAATGAATCGAAACACAAAACAATTCGGAACATCGACATAGTACAAACGGTACGTCCAATGAATCGAAAAGCCGAGACATCGATGTTGTACAAACGGTACATCCAATGAGTCGAAACACAAAACAATTCGGAACATCGACGCAGTACAAACGGTATGTCCAATGAATCGAAAAGCCGAGACATCGATGTAGTACAAACGGTACATCCAATGAATCGAAACACATTAAAAGCACATGGGTCGCTAGCCCACAAGGAAATGAGACGAAGCTCAATAAAGTGAGGTACAATCCTCCGTGCGGACAAAGAGACATCGCACATTGCTAGTCTAAACCATAAAATGATCATCATCGATCATCAAGAAGTGTCTATTACAATAAACTAGTAAATATATGAGTTTAGCTTCATGTCCCATAACCACTAGCTTAACTTAAATATTTGCGAACAAATTGTAGATCCACTAGAAAATTGTCACAAGAGTTTCAACCGAACAAGTCCATAAATTAACCGACGAGTTAAACGCAAGCGTTTCATACCACTTGTTTTGCTAAGCCGTTTAATTAGATTTTCTCATACGAATGAGGTAAAGGTTTGTATACACTAATAGATTGGAAAACAGTTTAAGAAACGAGCTTTGTAATAAAATAGTGTTAAATCATTTTGATGAAAGGGTTTTGATATTTACTACTAGTATAGCAAACCTTTATATTTTAAAGTGACAAATCATAGAAGTGATTGTGGGAACAATCAATCATCAAAATTCACATTCGAAGATGTGAATAAAATCCAAAGAAATCGATACCAACTCCATCAAAATGGATATTTCAAAAATCCCAAAGAAAAGGTCATCAAAGTCGATGAATATGATAACAACAAATGGGAATCAACACGAATCGATTAAATTTGGAAAATCAAGAAAAACAGGCAAACTGTCAAAAGACAACAGATTCAGACGTCTGAAATAATTGGTTCAGACATCTGAATTTGGAAAATTAAATATTTTCCAGAACACAGATTCAGACGTCTGAACCTTATATTTCAGACGTCTGAAAGTAGGCATTTTCAGCCTATTTCCTTTCTGGTCGCAATCGAACCAATTCAGACGTTTGGAGCCTTTATTTCAGACGATTGAATCTGGGAATAGAAATCTTCCTAGAATAATATTCAGACGTCTGAAATAGCAATTCAGACGTCTGAAACTGGAATTTCAGACATTTCCCGAACCTAGACCAATGATGGCCAAACTATATCGATAACGATCGGACGAGCAACAACAACTAAGGAATTATGCCAAGCGACAACCCAGCCTTAATGGCTCTTCGATACGCCTCGAATATCAATGTCCAAATATCCATTATTGGACTTTCACGAAAATTAAACCAAAACACCAAAAATTGGGATATACACAAAATCAATCCAAACCAAAATCAAATGCACAAGGAAAAGTGTTAGGAATTCATACCTAACAACAAAGATAGATATAGACATAGATGTGCGAAAAAAATCTCACCTTTTCACAAAATCAATGAAGAAGAAGCTATAGAGCAATGGCAAGGACAATCACTCTTCAATTCCAACTCAACAAGCTTGAATCTAAGCTTAAAAGAGAAACATTTCCCAAATTAGGTTTAGGAATTTTTTGAAATTGATAAGAGAATGAGTTGGAGAAGAAGAAGAGGAGGCTTACCAAAGCTTCTTCTATTGATTTGGGGCTAGAACTTGATTTGCAAATGGAAACTAGGGCTTGGAGTTTTAATTTCCCATTCCTCTCTCCATTGTTGCTAAAGCTTGAGTATTGGGAAATAGAAATGAAGTAATGAAGAGAAGAGGGGTGAAGCTTGGGTGTAATGGGCTGAAACAAAACCAAAGCCCTAAAGTGAAAAAGTATCAAAATTCAACTAACTCCAAACATATCGAAGCTTATACTCAAAAAGGTCGCAAACGGCATTTTGAACTCAATGGAAGTGGTCTCGAGTCCTAATTTGGTAGTTTGCAAAAAGTAGCTTTTCGGACTAAAATCCGACTAACGATGAAATATTTAAATAAAATATTTAAATATAAGATCGATAAATATGCAGGTTGTTACAGACTCCCCTCCTTAAAGAAATTGCGTCCTCGCAATAATTAAGAGGAAAATAAAAAGTAACAACCATAAAAGCATATCAACACAAAAGAAAATTTGAAATAAGAAGTTCACCATAAAGTGTGCGAAAGAGTTAGCCCGATCGTGTTTGCTCGATGAATCCTCTGGATTCCCAAGAGAAATCCTTAGGATTTGAGAATCATCGGACTTTCATAAAAAGAACATCTTTATTTCGAAGGCACTCAACCCCCGAAGAAATGATGCGAATAGAATGTTGCTCAAAAGTCAAATCTGGTGAAACTTCAATTCCTACTCAACATCAGGCTCAAAAAATCGGAAACCTAAAATCATTTCCATAGTTAAAAGATGTGGAAAACGTCAAGAATAACAGAAAGTTGAGCTGAGGCAACGGCGTAGTACAATAACAATACGCCCGAGAAGCTGGAAACACGAATAACTCCGAACATCGACGTAGTACCATAACGGTACGTCCAATGAACGGAAACTCAAATAATTCGAAACACCGACGTAGTACAAGAACGGTACGTCCAATGAACTAAACACCATAAAAGAACATCGGGCGCTAGTCCATATAAGAAATGAGATAAAGCTTAATAAAACGAAGTATATCAAAACGTCCGATGAACTTGATAAAAAGATAATTTCATTCAGACATCATCAAAGAATCAACCACTTGTTGCTTACGACTAAGCGCATTGGCAACACGATTTCCCTTCTGGGAATAAAAAGAATATCAAGATCATAAGATGTCTGAACTCGAGTCAACATGAAGTTCCTTATGAGAAAATAAATATTCCAAAGATTTATGATCGTGGTGGAGAACAAATTTCTTCCCCAAAATGATGATGCCAAACTCTAAAAGTGAAAACAATAGCCGCGAGCACTAGATCATGAGTGGCATACCTAGTCTCGATCGGCTTTAATGATTTAGAAGCACAAGTGATAGTACGTTCTCTTTTGCAAGAGAACAGCATCCAAACCAATACGATTAGCATTGGTACAAAAGATAAGGTCTTGGCTCTCTTCGGGAATCACAAGAATAAGAGTATCGAAAAGAAAGAATTTCTTTTAAATAATCTTCTTTCCCGAAAAGCTAAAATTTTCAAAATTACATTTATCTTTATGTAATAATCTTTCTAGAGATTTACATTTTTACAAGTCAATTTACTGTGTCTGATTGTCTCATCAAAGCGTTTAAGAAATTCCTATCGATAACGTTGATCAAGCGCATTGACCAGAATTTTAAAGCACTCAATGGGCAATACAATCACAAAATCATCTTCTATATGATAAACATGTTTCTTAAAACCCTTTAAGAATATTCTTTGCTCGTTTAAGAGCAAAATCAAATTGTACTTATAAATAAATCTTATGAAAAAGATTTGCAAAATTTTAAATTGTTGTTTTCATCCAAAATCAATATATACTAGAATGGAGTCATCGAGATCGTAGAATACTCGATTCATAAAATGGATGAAATAAGCTGGACAAACTGAATGACATAATAAGTCATTCATAAGTTTCATAAAGAGTGCGGAATGCGGTAAATGGAATGCTAACTCCTGCAACTCGCAGCAAATGAAAATCGGTGGCAAGGTCGAGCTAAAAAGACCTTAACACCACTCAAAAGATTGCTTAGGTGATAATCCTAAGACAAACTCAAAAATACCGAAAAATTCTCAAACTACATGAATGAGAGAAATAACACTCTCCTCATCATGTGAGCTTGAAGAATAAAATGAGGCCATCAAATTGGAATCAAAATCACGAAGGAAAAATAGAAATCTGTTTAACAGATTGAAAATGTCGAAGATGAATAGTCCACACGGGATAAAGGATATGGCTTCATAAAAATTAAGCCAATCCTTACAAAAGTCAATTCCAAAGCTTAAGTAAAAATTGGCTCGGAAGGAAAGATCACATAAAATAATTTCGACATCAATAAAAACAAATTGAGTGTCGCGGATCCACCAATCCGGATTCGCAATCCTTAAAGAAGTCATCAAGCCCAGAAATCTTTAAAGAAAAAGAATCACAAGTTCTTTTGATATAAAAATAATGAGATGAAACCCATATAAAAAGAACTCGAATAAGATAATCACAAAATAAATGTCATCAAGGATAGAATGAAGAATACCTTGACCAAGAGAAGAGTTGCTAGGGGCTTGCAGCTTTCCTTCTCCCTTGCTTGGAAGATTAGGACAAGAAGATAATAGATGACCCGAACTTTTGCAATAACGACAAAAGAGGGGTTTCGGACACTCATTTGCATAGTGGTCCGTAAGACCACAATTGTAGCATCATCCACGACTAGAGGTAGGATTCTTTGATACCGAAGATTCTTGCTTCCCTTTCTTGTCGGGATTGGGACCTTTAAACTTAATAGGCCTCTTCATGTTATTGTTGAAGTTCTGTTTGGCACCCACAACTTCAACATTACTTTCATTATCGGCCTCTTCAAGACGAAGAGCGATATCAATAAGCTGATCGAAAGAAACTTCCAATTTCAGAAGTAATGGCTTCTTGAGATTCTTGTTCAAGCCATAAACAAATCTCTGATTTTTCTTCAATGGGGTATTAATGTATTCAACCCCATATTTAGAAAGAGATTCGAAAGATGCGACATAGTCCGTCATAGAGGATTCACCTTGAACAAGGTCGATAAAATGCCGGGCCAAAGTTACTTTTTCAACCTCCGGCACAAATTTCAATTTGAATCTTTCTCGGAATTGCTCCCAAGTGAGATCCGCTTCAACGATTTCAGAAATAAGAAGCTCATACCAATCCAATGCTCTTTCTTGGAGCATGCTAGAAGCCACATGGACTCGGTGGAGATCAACAAGATTCATGCGAGAAAAGATGCGGTCGCATGATCTAAGCCAAGCTTGGATTTCAATGACACTCTCGGATCCTCGGAATGACCTTCCACCCAAATCGGTTTAATCTCTACACAAGCGTGCAAAACCGGATCTAGGATGAGTAGGCTCTGGAATGGGTCCGATAGCTTGAGCATTCTTAACAAGATCTAGAAGCTGCTGGGCAGACATAAATACTCCCTCCTGAGGAGTATCACTAGATTGACCGGCACTGGGACGGCCAGGTCTAACCATTTCTCTTCTCTTTTCTAAGAAAGAAAGAAAGAAGACGAAAAAGGTTATTCTCAAAATGAATATCAAACAACCTTGATTGATAAAACAAGGCATCAAAAAAGAAAATAGGATAGAATGGTACGAAGACTCGAATAAAAATCCTAAAGCACGGCTCCTAAGAAAGACTTAGGACAATGATCCTTGTTAGATTTTTCTACATCGTTCCGAAGTTTGGCTCTAATACCAAGCTGTGACGCCCCACCTCTATGCCCACGCCAGCCAAGGACACTACTAGGTAATGCCGTCAACTAGCGCGGAGAATAAGGCTGTTGAGGAGCGACCATCCGTGTAATTGCTTTGTGCGAGCACCGATATGTCAGATAGAATAACATGCATTTCATCTCAAGAGGAAATCCGACATACCGATACAAACTCAAAGCTACCACGCAGTGGTTATAATATCTTCGGAAACAAATATAGAATTAAACATAACACAAATCAGTCACAGACAATTCATATCACAAAGGTGAAATAGATATGAATATAACACATAAAAGTGTACATCAGAGTAGTGGTCAAATAAGATCCACAATAACATAAAGGAATAGATACAAGTGCAAGACAATAGAATATGTATACATCAAGGAGTCTAATCTCAAATGTATACAACAAAAACTACTAAACTAGAGTAGTTAGCCAAAAGTCAGATGATGGTTCCAGATAGGAAGTCATGAGGGAGCACCTGTAAAATCTCAGTCTGACCCGAGTATTATTTAAGAAGAAAATAATAAATGGATCATTCTAGCTATAAATATCAGATAAAGTGATATAAAATAAGAGATAGGACAAAAACGTATGATAACCATAAATCCATACTGTGATAAGTATCTAATCGAAAATCAATCCAGAGATTAATCAGTATCACAAGAATCTTCTCAAAGATTAAAAGTGTGTCATATTCTTAATTTAATTCACCAAGCCACAATAAATGACATACATATCAATGCCAACTGATAAAGGTGGTGAAACATAAATCCCAGAAATCAATAATTAGAAATCCAGAAATCATAAGAAAAGGATGGCCAATCCCAAGCAGGAGCATGAAAACTCAACAACACGTGTATCACAAAAAATTCGGAACATCGACGCAGTACAAATGGTACGTCTAATGAATCGAAAAGCCGAGACATCGATGTAGTACAAACGGTACATCCAATGAATCGAAACACAAAACAATTCGAAACATCAACACAATACAAATGGTACGTGCAATGAATCGAAAAGCCGAGACATTGATGTAGTACAAACGATACATCCAATGAATCGAAACACAAAACAATTCGGAACATCGACGCAGTACAAACGGTACGTCCAATGAATCGAAAAGCCGAGACATCGATGTAGTACAAATGGTACATCCAATGAATCGAAACACAAAACAATTCGGAACATCGACGCAGTAGAAATGGTACGTCCAATGAATCGAAAAGCCGAGACATCGATGTAGTACAAACGGTACATCCAATGAATCGAAACACAAAACAATTCGGAACATCGACGCAGTACAAACGGTACGTCCAATGAATCGAAAAGCCGAGACATCGATGTAGTACAAACGGTACATCCAATGAATCGAAACACAAAACAATTCGGAACATCGACGCTGTACAAACGGTACGTCCAATGAATCGAAAAGCCGAGACATCGATGTAGTACAAACGGTACATCCAATGAATCGAAACACATTAAAAGCACATGGGTCGCTAGCCCACAAGGAAATGAGACTAAGCTCAATAAAGTGAGGTACAATCCTCCATGCGGACAAAGAGACATCGCACATTGCTAGTCTAAACCATAAAATGATCATCATCAATCATCAAGAAGTGTCAATTACAATAAGCTAGTAAATATATGAGTTTAGCTTCATGTCCCATAACCACTAGCTTAACTTAAATATTTGCGAACAAATTGTAGATCTCCACTAGAAAATTGTCACCAGAGTTTCAACCGAACAAGTCCATAAATTAACCGACGAAGTAAACGCAAGCGTTTCATACCACTTGTTTTGCTAAGCTGTTTAATTAGATTTTCTCATACGAATGAGGTAAAGGTTTGTATATACTAATAGATTGGAAAACAGTTTAAGAAACGAGCTTTGTAATAAAATAGTGTTAAATCATTTTGATGAAAGGGTTTTGATATTTACTACTAGTATAGTAAACCTTTATATTTTAAAGTGACAAATCATAGAAGTGATTGTGGGAACAATCAATCATCAAAATTCACTTTCGAAGACGTGAATAAAATCCAAAGAAATCGATACCAACTCCATCAAAATGGATATTCCAAAAATCCCAAAGAAATGGTCATCAAAGTCGATGAATATGATAACAACAAATGGGAATCAACACGAATCGATTAAATTTGGAAAAATCAAGCAAAACAGGCAAACTGTCAAAAGACAACAGATTCAGACGTCTGAAATAATTGGTTTAGACGTCTGAATTTGGAAAATTAAATATTTTCCAGAACACAGATTCAGACGTCTGAACCTTATATTTCAGACGTCTGAAAGTAGGCATTTTCAGCCTATTTCCTTTCTGGTCGCAATCGAACCAATTCAGACGTTTGGAGCCTTTATTTCAGACGACTGAATCTGGGAATAGAAATCTTTCCAGAATAATATTCAGACGTCTGAAATAGCAATTCAGACGTCTGAAACTGGAATTTCAGACATTTCCCGAACCTAGACCAATGATGGCCAAACTATATCGATAACGATCGGACGAGCAACAACGACTAAGGAATTATGCCAAGCGACAACCCAGCCTTAATGGCTCTTCGATGCGCCTCTAATATCAATGTCCAAATATCCATTATTGGACTTTCACGAAAATTAAACCAAAACACCAAAAATTGGGATATACACAAAATCAATCCAAACCAAAATCAAATGCACAAGGAAAAGTGTTAGGAATTCATACCTAACAACAAAGATAGATATAGACATAGATGTGCGATAAAAATCTCACCTTTTCACAAAATCAATGAAGAAGAAGCTATAGAGCAATGGCAAGGACAATCACTCTTCAATTCCAACTCAACAAGCTTGAATCTAAGCTTAAAAGAGAAACATTTCCTAAATTAGGTTTAGGAATTTTTTGAAATTGATAAGAGAATGAGTTGGAGAAGAAGAAGAGGAGGCTTACCAAAGCTTCTTCTATTGATTTGGGGCTAGAACTTGATTTACAAATGGAAACTAGGGCTTGGAGTTTTAATTTCCCATTCCTCTCTCCATTGTTGCTAAAGCTTGAGTATTGGGAAATAGAAATGAAGTAATGAAGAGAAGAGGGGTGAAGCTTGGGTGTAATGGGCTGAAACAAAACCAAAGCCCTAAAGTGAAAAAGTATCAAAATTCAACTAACTCCAAACATATCGAAGCTTATACTCAAAAAGGTCGCAAACGGCATTTTGAACTCAATGGAAGTGGTCTCGAGTCCTAATTTGGCAGTTTGCAAAAAGTAGCTTTTCGGACTAAAATCCGACTAACGATGAAATATTTAAATAAAATATTTAAATATAAGATCGATAAATATGCAGGTTGTTACAGACTCCCCTCCTTAAAGAAATTGCGTCCTCGTAATAATTAAGAGGAAAATAAAAAGTAACAACCATAAAAGCATATCAACACAAAAGAAAATTTGAAATAAGAAGTTCACCATAAAGAGTGCGAAAGAGTTAGCCCGATCGTGTTTGCTCGATGAATCCTCTGGATTCCCAAGAGAAATCCTTAGGATTTGAGAATCATCGGACTTTCATAAAAAGAACATCTTTATTTCGAAGGCACTCAACCCCCGAAGAAATGATGCGAATAGAATGTTGCTCAAAAGTCAAATCTGGTGAAACTTCAATTCCTACTCAACATCAGGCTCAAAAAATCGGAAACCTAAAATCATTTCCATAGTTAAAAGATGTGGAAAACGTCAAGAATAACAGAAAATTGAGCTGAGGCAACGGCGTAGTACAATAACAATACGCCCGAGAAGCTGGAAACACGAATAACTCCGAACATCGACGTAGTACCATAACGGTACGTCCAATGAACGG
Source organism: Allium fistulosum (assembly GCA_030737815.1). NCBI lineage: Eukaryota > Viridiplantae > Streptophyta > Magnoliopsida > Asparagales > Amaryllidaceae > Allium > Allium fistulosum. Next base: position 815,422,521 of record CM060901.1, on the reverse strand, counting down.
AAACTCAAATAATTCGAAACACCGACGTAGTACAAGAATGGTACGTCCAATGAACTAAACACCATAAAAGAACATCGGGCGCTAGTCCATATAAGAAATGAGATAAAGCTTAATAAAACGAAGTATATCAAAACGTCCGATGAACTTGATAAAAAGATAATTTCATTCAGACATCATCAAAGAATCAACCACTTGTTGCTTACGACTAAGCGCATTGGCAACACGATTTCCCTTCTGGGAATAAAAAGAATATCAAGATCATAAGATGTCAGAACTCGAGTCAACATGAAGTTCCTTATGAGAAAATAAATATTCCAAAGATTTATGATCGTGGTGGAGAACAAATTTCTTCCCCAAAATGATGATGCCAAACTCTAAAAGTGAAAACAATAGCCGCGAGCACTAGATCATGAGTGGCATACCTAGTCTCGATCGGCTTTAAAGATTTAGAAGCACAAGTGATAGTACGTTCTCTTTTGCAAGAGAACAGCATCCAAACCAATACGATTAGCATTGGTACAAAAGATAAGGTCTTGGCTCCCTTCGGGAATCACAAGAATAAGAGTATCGAAAAGAAAGAATTTCTTTTAAATAATCTTCTTTCCCGAAAAGCTAAAATTTTCAAAATTACATTTATCTTTATGTAATAATCTTTCTAGAGATTTACATTTTTACAAGTCAATTTACTGTGTCTGATTATCTCATCAAAGCGTTTAAGACATTCCTATCGATAACGTTGATCAAGCGCATTGACTAGAATTTTAAAGCACTCAATGGGCAATACAATCACAAAATCATCTTCTATATGATAAACATGTTTCTTAAAACCCTTTAAGAATATTCTTTGCTCGTTTAAGAGCAAAATCAAATTGTACTTATAAATAAATCTTATGAAAAAGATTTGCAAAATTTTAAATTGTTGTTTTCATCCAAAATCAATATATACTAGAATGGAGTCATCGAGATCGTAGAATACTCGATTCATAAAATGGATGAAATAAGCTGGACAAACTGAATGACATAATAAGTCATTCATAAGTTTCATAAAGAGTGCGGAATGCGGTAAATGGAATGCTAACTCCTGCAACTCGCAGCAAATGAAAATCGGTGGCAAGGTCGAGCTAAAAAGACCTTAACACCACTCAAAAGATTGCTTAGGTGATAATCCTAAGACAAACTCAAAAATACCGAAAAATTCTCAAACTACATGAATGAGAGAAATAACACTCTCCTCATCATGTGAGCTTGAAGAATAAAATGAGGCCATCAAATTGGAATCAAAATCACGAAGGAAAAATAGAAATCTGTTTAACAGATTGAAAATGTCGAAGATGAATAGTCCACACGGGATAAAGGATATGGCTTCATAAAAATTAAGCCAATCCTTACAAAAGTCAATTCCAAAGCTTAAGTAAAAATTGGCTCGGAAGGAAAGATCACATAAAATAATTTCGACATCAATAAAAACAAATTGAGTGTCGCGGATCCACCAATCTGGATTCGCAATCCTTAAAGAAGTCATCAAGCCCAGAAATGTTTAAAGAAAAAGAATCACAAGTTCTTTTGATATAAAAATAATGAGATGAAACCCATATAAAAAGAACTCGAATAAGATAATCACAAAATAAATGTCATCAAGGATAGAATGAAGAATACCTTGACCAAGAGAAGAGTTGCTAGGGGCTTGCAGCTTTCCTTCTCCCTTGCTTGGAAGATTAGGACAAGAAGATAATAGATGACCCGAACTTTTGCAATAACGACAAAAGAGGGGTTTCGGACACTCATTTGCATAGTGGTCCGTAAGACCACAATTGTAGCATCATCCACGACTAGAGGTAGGATTCTTTGATACCGAAGATTCTTGCTTCCCTTTCTTGTCGGGATTGGGACCTTTAAACTTAATAGGCCTCTTCA